>OV656760.1:8750000-10000000 GCA_927399505.1 Luperina testacea | reverse complement strand
GTGCTGTAACCTTTCCCCTCCTACTTGTTACACACAAATCATCTGTTACGGGCTTTTGGTAAAACAATGCACTTTCAGCTGAATGTTCGTTTCAGTTGAGTGAACTAATTCGGCGTCATACGCAGTTATTGCACTAAATCGGGATATCGGCGCGCAACAAATCAGACAAATGTTCACTCTACATGGCACAGTTTTGAGAACTAAGTTTGTGTTATTCCAGGAAAGGAGATGCGAAGTTTAACGGTAAATCATACTTAGTTGAGACAACAAGCATCCGAGGAGGTTGCGAGTGCCGGCGCGCCGCCCGCCCGCGTCCACACCACATCAGCACTCGACTAGGCATTGAACTGAAGTATGCACATGGAAAGTTTGCACCTACTTCCTTTGCTGCTCAGAATATTCTAAGTCATACATAAAAGGCGACTTGGAAAGCTGGATTTAGTTAGGTACTCTTTGTTCGCTCAAACTCGAGTAAACTCAACTCATGGTCTGTAAATATATCGAGGTATATTTTTAGATAATATATAATATGAGGATGAAACTTACTTGAATACGAAGCAGCCGTTCGATTCTGTAAAAATCTCACCGTTAAAACTTAGGTGAAGTGAGCGTGGAGTGAGCCGGCATTGTCATTCCAGCTGATACCTACTAGGGATTAACCAAGCATACATTTATGATCATAATCGAGATTTTAATAATATTTTGTATGCTAATTCTATTGATAATTGTATATAATTTCAAAGCTAGTATTTTAGTTGTCAAATCATTATTATTTTATGCGGTTTTTAAATAATATAGCAAAACGGAAACTTAACAAATCAGAATCTCAATGTTGTTCTTTTTCTTTTTTTCCTAGACTAGTCCTTATTTAGCCTGAGGCGCGAGCACGTTACGCAAGAACAATAATTAAAATAAAACATACATTTAAGACTAAAAGAATTAACATAAAAAATGTATTTAAATCTCGATTATGATTGTAAATCTTTGCTTGGTCAATCCCTAGTATCAGTGGAATGACGCTGACTGCTCACTCCACACAAGTTTTCACGGTGAGATTTTTACAGAATCATCCGGCAGTTTCGAAACATTAAATATTTTCAATTTGTCATAATAAAAATAATGAGGTATCGCGACTCTTATACCTACCTAACATTATGTGACAATCCTAAAGCTTCGATCTACTTTCACACTCGTAACTTTAGTAAGTAATTCGAGTTGGTTTTATACGCTGTATAGTACCTACATATACCTACTATAAAGGGTTTTTCGTGGAATGTAAAACTTTCCACATAAACAGCTGTTAGAGCGCTACTTGGCGGCTTCGCACGTGTGCGGTAGTATGTTAAGTTTTCAATTCCGGTTATCGCTGATTACGTATGTGGGTATACACCTTGTATGGCATTTGTAAAATATACATTGATTAATAAGCAAATACTTATAATATTCTCTTTGTTTATAAGTAACATGTATAGGCTGATTATGCTAATGTATTTAGATTACCTAATCCTAACTAATATTAGGTATAAATGCGATAGTAAGTTTGTTTGTTTGTTACCTTTTCACGCCTAAAGGCTCCTTGAAACAGGCGCGACACGCAATAAAATCGCGCGCGACACAAAGGCACCGCAAGTGGCGTAACGAGCAGTGCCTTTGAGTCGCGCGCGATTCGCGTCGCGCGTCGTGCCTGTTTGCAGGAGCCTTAAACCACTGAACAAAGCATCCTGAAATTTTGCATATACATTGTCAGGTGTACAGAAACGGACATAGGGACAGACTTTTTTGATGAATTTTTGATGCCCTTTGATTATTTTCCCTCCTTTTTATTTTCTTGTACATATTATCACTATTATTAATATTGTATTTTATGTGTAAAAAAAAGTAGAAGAGTTTGTTTGTTTGGTTGATCGCGCTAATCAGGTAAAAATATTTTTGTATTGGATAGTCAATAGTTTATTCGAAGTTAACATGGGTGAACAAGTGCAAAACACGAAATCTGATATTCACCCACGTACCTTCCGTTAAAACTCTTGATTTTTTCCCAAACCACCTTCATTCATTATTCCGTCTTGCAAAGTATCCTGTCTTTCTCTATAAGTCATGCCTGATTTGTTTACCAAAGTCGTTTAATCACTTAAGACGTTAAGTCATAGTTGTTAACTCGAGTTTATTTATCAGTCTTAACTCTTAACCGACGATAAAGGGTTAACCGCAGATTACAAAACAGATAAAAACATAAGCTCTCCGAGTGAGATACAACTGAGACATAGAAGTCCAATATCTAGATGCGACTGTGGCACTAAACAAAATAATCACTCCAGCGTTGTTGGGAAATACCCAAATACTCCCGCGCCACAATTTACCGAGCGGCAGCGGTGCAGCGGCGGAGTCATTGAAGAGGTACAGTGAATTAAATGCGCCACAGAAATAAGATAGATGCCTGTACCGCACAGGTACGTGTTCTGTTTATCGAGTTCCGTACAACGTATTTAAGCGTAAACTTTGTATGTTACCACTTTAAATCATTAGGAATTTTAGACTCAACTGCTCCGCGAAAGATAATTTGCTCGTAGGTTTATCAGTTTTCGTTTGTGTAATAATTTTATAGGCCTTCGAAGGAAAATTAGACCTAAGCATAGATACCTACATGTTATGAGGAATATGGATATACTTGGTGATTTTATAAGATGTTCTTCCAAGAAATTTGGAGATCAAGCCAATTTATCTCATCTTGCGGCTCAACAGGCCTTGCAATATGGCTCACCGAGTTAACGATGACCATATAAGAGGCCTAATTAGATAGTATTATTATATATAGTACATACGAGTAGGTACATTATATCGAAGTAACTCTTTAAATATTATAGGCACACCTATAGCGATTTGGGTATTTTTTATAGTAACTCGTGCATTTGCTCCTGAAAAGCACTATTTGGTGAAGTGGAACTGCCCGACGATTTTGTAAAAACCTCACCGTGAAAACTTAGGTGATGTGAGTTTGTTTTTTTATAACATCAATCGGATTTTGTTTTAGTGGTTCAGGGGAACGCTTACAAGATATTAAAAAATGTAAAATGTACATGTAGATGAAATTTGATATAGAGGAGAAGAGGAGGAGGAGGAGTCCCAGGAAAGGACATAGGGTTTTTATCCCGATATTCCCACGGGATCGACATTTATGCGGGTGAGACCTGGGGGCACTGCTAGTAAATAGATAATCGTTACCTACAGTTACTGTCGAATCAGTACCTCCATATTTTTTCAAGATGAATGTGAAAGTTTGTGAAGATATTTGTTATTGAACGGATTTGTATTGATTTGGGACACAGACAGCCCGTCTCTTGGACTTACAAATATTTTTTTTCCAGATACATAAAGTAGTAACAACCTTGCGACACTATTTGTGGAGGATGTTCCTACTTTTAACTGAATATAAACATTTCCCAAAAATAATTCGACCTTTTCAAAGGGTCATTGCCTACGGGCCACGTGACATACCTTAAATAATATATGCGTCCCAAGAAAAAAGGTTAAAAATCTGCCCCGAACGCATTTATCATGAAAATTCACATGAATCATATGAAACTACTGGACAGATTTTAATCACATTTTCACTGACGTATGGTGGAGTCGGCTGTCTCGTGGGTCTTATTAAAGGGTCGCATCTCTTTGTTCTAACACTTATCAGTTTTCTGAGAAATAACATGAATTGTTAGGGCTCTATAACGAAACTGCTTGGAATTTGATCAGCAGAGGCCAGTTAAACCCAATTGAACCCTATTATGAATATGGATAATAGTAGAGGAAGACCAAGAAAACGATGGATGGACTGAGTGAAAGATGATATGACTAGAAAAGGGTTTTGACTGCCGAAATGACGACTTATAGAGAAGTATGGATGAAAATGACATGTTTCGCGAACACCAAATAAATTGGTATAAGGGCTGCAGAATGATGGTGATGATAAATTGACCCGTCCGACCTTTTTTCCAACGTATCGTAAGTAGCACGTCACGTCGTGACGAAGCAAGTAAGACTGAATGAGAACCAGAGAAAACATCAAAATAAAGAGGCCTTTGAAATCAGTATTATAACACCAGCTTAATCCGACAACCTATCTACCAGATAATAATGCCGCTGCCCTTAGAGATTGAGGGGTCAGCTTACAAGTACAACACCCACAGGATCAAATTCCATGCCCTATTTTTACCACCGAAACAAGCGACGGACAGAAACTAGTTAAAACTTAATTCGAAACATGCTGTTAATAATTTCGGGGAACAATAAATAAAGTTCCTTTAATAAATATGGAAGCGCAAAACAATCAGGAACACCTATTACAGCTTGTGTACTAATAGATTAACGTTAACAATATTATGAAAACAATTTCAATCAACTATTACTAACTCAGGAATTAGTTATTGATTTTCGTCAGTTATTAATTATCATCAGTTCGTTAACGTTTATTGTACAACATTGACTTGGTACAGACTGCTACATATTATATAGATATGATTACCTACAGTGATTATGATTACCTACCTATACTTTATTGCCATAATCGCCGAAGATCACCACATTACCTAAACATTTGGTAATTGCAAATATCTGCTCCCACTTCAGACAATATTACTTCCGAGTAAGTAAATGTGCCTTTATTTTGTTAACCACTGAAAATGTGTATTAAAAATGATAAACATACTTGTAAATGACGCTTCCATTGTATAATAAACGGTTGCAAAGTAAGTAAAAAGCGTTTATCAAGCAGTTGCGACCACTCGGTAGTTTAATTAAATTTTTAATTTATTGTGAAGGAGGCCGCGTGTGGCGCGCCCGCCGCCGCCGCTCGCAATTTGCTCCCATCTTTATCTAATGTAAGTACATCCTATCTGTGTACTTAGAAATGAAATATGTACTTAAGAAAACTTATATAAGTGAGTGTCATATTATAATGATGTTATACTGATTGCGAGAAAGTATTGCAGTATCTAGCTAAGTAGGTACCTACTTACTTTTCTTCTCTCAAACATTATGTAGGTTTTGCCTTAACTTACAAATAACATAAAAGCTTAATAAATAAAGCAACAAATTAATACTGTAGGTACAAAATAATACTGTAGGTAGCGTCCATGGGCCAAAAAATATTTTCAATAGGTATCAGTTTCAAGCGTACTCTTCCAAATACACAAAACATTTTCCGTTCTTTTAAAATATTTTAAAACAAGCTACGGAGTTTTTAACTGGTTTTACATTTATTTTATAACTAGCTGTGCCCGCGACTTCTTTCGCGTGGATGTCGGAAAACAATAATGTGTCTCTTAGGAAAGGTGTAATTGCCACTCCTTGATTGAAAAGGAAGAATCTTCCGATCTCGCCTGGTAAAGCTTACTTGAAAACTACGAAGATGACACCCATGACGATAACTTTAAACATGATTTTGATTTAGACCTTTTACTGCCGACAACCAGAAAAAAAATGTAAAGCCCGTACACCCCCGCTTTAGATATTATGATACAGTATATAGGTGTCCATCGTTAAAAAAAATCTCAATACAAAAAAATATAACCGACTTCCATAAAAAACCCTACAAAGTGCAAAATAATCTTAGTTTGGGAAGTCGTTGGCAAGAAATAACAGACTTCTGAAACCAACGGTCTATTGCACTTCCAAGTGTTTTGTTTTTGAAGTCGGTTGTATTTTATTTTACTTTATATTGAGAACCATGAACTTGGATTTTCTTTTTACCTTCTCACCCTTGAAAACCATGAAAACGATACCCAAAACGAAAAATTTTTAAATTTTTGCTTCCGCCATCTTGGATTTTCTTTTGACCTTCCTATTGTCTTCAGCATCCTCGAAAACCATGAACATTATCTCTCTCTCTCTTTCTATTACTATGAAAAGTGAGGCATACATCCTCTAGTAATGTTATTTATATTACAATAATAATATGTTTTTGTTAGTAGTTACTATATCGCGCCAATAGATGTCGTTACGTGTTTCAATAAAACGTATTTAAAAAGTTGTTCTATCTTTTGATAGAGTTAAGCGATTGCGATGAAACAAAAACTAATCACTACTTCGAGTTCTACACCATATTTGAGTATAAAAATTAACCATATTGGTTTAATACTTTTTACGTTGAACATGTTCAAATCAATAATCTATCACATCCAAACAGACAAACCGACAAACATTCCAAAAATTTATGAAATGACATCTGTTGGTTATCCTTTAGCACCCCAACAATTTTTTTTTTTTTAATTCTCAATGTACAGAGACGCCTCGTCTACAGATTTATTATATGTATAGAAGATCAGTATGCTATGAAAAATTATTATTTACTTTTTTAAAGAAAGGAAAGATCGTACCTTTCTTCAAAATTCAATATTTTAATCACTTTTTACTGTTATCAGCTTAGGTTCCGTTAGCCTTACCGAATTAGCTGTTTTCTCTGATCTGAATTGCACAAATGCAATTCCTAATCACAAGAATACGTCCGGGCCTCTGATGCGACATACGTAAGTACTTGCCGAAGGAACCGTGCCCCGAGAGCACCTACGTCGCCTAAAACATCTGGAGCTGTGCGTCGAGTCGACTAGTTGGACTGCCACGATTGTATCCTGTAAACGCATAACACGTCAGATTTAAACTCGATAAGAGCTCGCCTCTCAATACAAAGTCATATTCGATGTTCCACAGGAGATGGCCCACAACTGAGCCCTGCTGAACATGGCACGACATCTCACGCCAGCCTCTGCTGTCGCGTCCCTTGTAGATAGACACATCTCCCCACTAGATAAACCCCAACAACGTGGCAGAGGTAGCTGGAGACAACCGGTAGTAACTTAACGCCTTCTTTATGCAACTCCAGGGTAGGGCGTTGAACGCATTAGAGATGTCCAAGGACACCGCCAGCCAAAACCCCGCCCTGGGACACCACTTCTTCTGCCAGGGCTCTCAGTCTCATTATAGTGTAGAACGCCCGTGCCGAAATCCAACCTGGTTGTAGTCCAGGGCCAGTCGACCTTTACACTAAGTAAATCCCGCTCAAGACACGCTGAGAAGGGTCCCATCAGTAGGGGCTTCAGTTCCTTCAGGGCGTTGCATGGATGAGCGCAGATTTGCATCATCGCCTCGCTGAACCACTGTGTCTCCTCTTAGACGGTGATGGGATCGACTGTAGAACTCCCGGAGCCAGGCATGATAGCAGCTTCCTCTAGAGCCTTCCTGTCGCGAATGCGCTTAAGTACCCTACATACCGTTTCTTTACAGGGCCGATTGGCTGCGACCACCCGCTTTTTGGGGGAGATACAAACACACCACCGACAGTTGGACTAGCAAACGACACGTCCACTATCGAGCCACCCGTCTGCCCCACGCACTTGTAGGCCGAGCCCCAATTTAAAACGGCCAGAGCCAGGCCCATCGTGATAGCCTCCCATTCCTCCAACACTTCATCTCTGGGATCAGTGACCGACGAATCCCAAGCCGCAGACTGAGTTGAGATCTCCGAGTAGCAACGAGGGTTAAGGTCATCACTTATTATAACCGCACCGCTCTAGCGCAGGACCGGCCCGACACCGCTCACGGACCGGTTTGCGAGCATTAGTGATTGGTCTCACTTGAGAAGCACGCATTTCTGCCTTATGTCTCAGTTTAATTTACGCGAACTAGCAGTTATAGCTATTGCACTCGACGAAGAAAATGATTAACAAAAAAAACGGCCCGAAGAGCGAGCCTGCGAGCGGCGAGGGGTCACCGCCCGCTGGCGTTTCTTCGCGGGGGAACGGGCTGCTCGCTTGAAGCGCGCAGTTGGCGCAACCTAAGACGGCTCGCGGGCAGCGCGCTGCCTGAGAGCTGTCCACAATTCTGTAAGTATTGTCATCATTTGATTTTAAATCCTAACTTCAATGACAAGTTATATGCTGTGTTGAAGCGGTGCGGTTATAATGAGTGATGACCTTAATGCCCACGATGGCTCCAAACTCAATTAGGAAACTGGAAGTCGACGAGACTCCACCTAACTCCTGTTGGGCGACAAGTTCTCGCCTAACATTAGTCGAAGTACCTATGTTGTTGACTATATAATGAGAAAGGACAAGCGGTTGCCCATCCCCTTAACTTAATCCCTTAGATGCCTATTACGACTCCCTAAGATAGGAGTGTGGCCCTTTATTTTCCGGTAATTACAATCCATACGGTACATTCTTGCTTTATAATAATATAGGTACTGTAATCATAAATTTGGCAAAAGTCTACCAAGCGTGGCGATGAGGGTGATTATGACAATTTCACCTCTAGTGTTATGTTCACTGTAGCAGCGGTAGGTACTGTGAAGCTCTCTACGATACGAGCTTCAGAGTACCGGGAGGAATAAATTAAAACATATTTTACATCTTTTTCATTCGGCTTGTCAGCCAAATCTGACGCCTAATCTCTTCTAATCTTAAAGTAACCTATTGTTTGTCTCGTATTTCATTCCAATAACAAAGTTTTATGTAAGCCCCAAATAAGCTATAGTCTCTACAGTACCTAACTAGTTACCTACAAGAGACATGTCATTAGTCAGAGAGATTAGTTAGTAGAGATGTGTCATTTAAATAGTCCATTTCAGTCCGCTCTATAATTAGGATGAAATTACGTGACCTTTATGTAATTACCTTTCGTTAATAATTTAGGTAGCTAAATTAATGTACGTAGGTACTGTCCTACTTTGGTAGGCAACCAGAAAAAAATAAGCCATCATTATAATGGCTTTCAAGAAAAGCTCTAAAGTTGTTTATTATTACGAAAAACGATAGATAGGTACATACTTACTATTTAATCAGAATGAATGTTAAGGATACCTATTCTTCCTCAATTTCGCGTTTATTTAATTATTTTGCGTTCGCAACTTAGTTGCTAAGCTTAAGTATATGATATAACCATAATTAGCCTACACTCCTACAGTGTTTCCACTGCTGGAGCACAGGCACAGGCCTCCTCTCTGTGAGAGGGAGTGGGAGGGACGTTATTCACCACGAGAGCCCAGTGCGGGTTAGTGGATTTAGTTTCCAACTAGAAAACAAATAGGACTTTTTGGAAAAATAAGTACTTACAGCTACAAATCCAAAAACATTTATGACTTTTCAGTGAAGTATTCAATTTTTTAAAACTTTATGCACAAGTAAAAAAATATTCTGTACAAAGGTATTTTCTGCCAGTCAACCCAAGAGTAATGCAGAAACAAAACATGGCAGGTGCAACATATGAGATAGATAACTGGAAAAACAATAAATATACTAATATCACACATCATATAAACAGAATAAACTTTGTCAGGAAAAATAACGATAGGTGGAGGAGAAAACGAATCCGGTAGGTAAATCAGCGCTGGGATGAATCTGCCAACTTCTTACGAATATATTCACATGCCTTCACTTTGAACGATAACCGGCTGGTTACCATCTTGATGTTCAGAGGAACGTATTCCGAAGAAATACCGTCTGAACAAAGAAAGAAGTGTGACTTAGAACCAAATCGGTGAGATCCTACATCGTACACAACGATTGTTGGTAGAGCGAAGATTTTTACTGTGGGCAGAGCATAAGTATTGAACATGGGAAGTCAGGTAAAAAGGAGAAATAGGTTTGTTGAGTATAGAATTATTAATACAACATACCTACTGCGCTGACGTATGGGTAAATTTTAAAAGCAATCGGTGCGCAGACAAATGATCATACTTATGAAAATAGAAAACGAATCGAATACAGTTATTTAGAAGGCGGTCAATTTTATTGAGGAGATCAGGGGTCCTAAGAAGGCCACTTTGGCAGAATCATAAAAGGATAACATTATGAATCATAATGGATAGTGAAGTAATATATGTTAAGTTAATCGTATCAAATCCTATTCAAACAATCAATCAACTCAGCCTATCGCAGTCCACTGCTGGACATAGGCCCCTCCCAGACTGCGCCACAGCACCCTCTCCTCCGCCTTCCGCATCCAGTCTACCCCAGCCACCTTCAAATCCCATTGGTAAAGGATTTTTCAGTTATTTTTTTTTTTGTCTGTGCTAAAATACCAATCAATCCAATCCAATCCCAATCTCTTTGATTATACATACGTAGTGCAGCGAAAAAAAGAAAAACACGGACTGTCTTCGCCATATTTATGATTCATAATGTTATCCTTTTATGATTCTGTCAGTGTCCTTTTTAGGCCCCCTGCATTCAGGTCATAGTGTATTATGCGAAAGATTAGGAACTGTATCACTGTACAAGCATTGCCCTTATGTGTGATGGGAGAAGGTTTTTCAACCGACAGACATAGCGACCGCAACGTTCCGCAGTATTCATTCTAAAATCAACTTAATCTACACAAACATAAAGTTGTTATTGCTTTAGGTTGAAATAACTTCTATTGGAATTGAATACAGATTAGTTATTTGCAGCAAAAGGTACCAAGAAATCAATTCATTAATATAAAAATCAAGTGCAGAGTCTTACTGGAAAATATTGTTGATTTTTGCGCGGTCGGTTCCAATTGAGGTTAATCCCTATTTATATGTTGATTATTATCTGTTTTCACAAACATCAAGTAACATTCAAATGAAAAGTATTGATTAGACTCAACACAAACCCAAGTAACTCGGTAAGTAGGTACTATATTATTCTTTCTTACATCTAAGGGTTGGTACGTGCCCTACAAGTTAGCTCTGAACTTTTGATTTAAACATAAAGTTTCTGTCTTTTCGATGTTGAGACATAATTCAGTGTTTCGAGAAATTTCGAAGAATATGTTGTCTAGTAGGTACTTATTGTTAATAATTTATTTAGGTATTTTAACCACAAAAATAATCGGGTGGCAGAGCCATCGATGCGCAAAAACTGCCACCATGAAGTCATCAAATGACTCTAGAGTCTAGTAGGAGAATTTATTAGACGGTTATCTAAAAAAATTAACTGTTTCAAAGAAAAGTACAATTAAATTAAATACCTAAAACTTTATTTCATATGTATCTATTAGGTCCATAATTTTGTTAATAAGTATTTTGGTGTTAGTAACAATAACGCTTATGTAAATAGGTTAGTACCTACCTATTGTTACCCACCTAGTATCCCTGAAAGGGATAGTCCGCTCTGACAGCAATAATTTTTAGTATGCTGTTGTTACAATCATGCAGGCGCAGGAGAAGGAAGGAGGAAGGAAGGAGGAGGTCGCTTTCTTTCGCATGGAAACTATCTGTGCGAGCCTCTGCGAACATTCCCGAAGTAAGTACTACAACGCCATGGTAGTCCCAACAGCATCCTAAAAGCACTATTAAATTGAACACGCAGGACATTGTAGGCTCGGCGCATATAATATGACACCCACAGCGTCACAGGCGTGTAAAACGATTGACAGAACGCCTAACCTAAAAAAAGGGTAACTTGACGTCTGTAGTACAACGACCGAACCTGCCGGCAAGCATATTTATTGCTCCTCACAGACAGCGCAACAACAATACCTACGCGGTTAAATGTATGGAACAGTATTTTTTTTATAACTGACTAAATATTTTAGCGCAGGGGGATTCAGAATCCTGTACCCCTACAGAATCCATGGTAACAGGTGGCGAGTCGATGTCCCTGCCAACCTGTATGCACAACTTGTGCATACCTACCTGTAAATGTAGCCGGTGCTGGGGCCGGTGGTGTATTTTAATGTCTATTCAAACTTATGTTTCAAATTAATATTATTTCAAGTTAAACAAATATCAACTTTATTTTAACGGTAATTAAGTTGATTTCAGAGTGACTAGCACTATTGAAAAAGTTACAAAAATGTTTGAAGTTGTAGCGTAAACTGAACTTTATTGTGTAGGATTTAAAGTTATTTTTCCATAAACTCATATTTCTTTACATTTTTGGCAAATAAATCGCGAATGCAGATTAGGCGAATAACGTGTACATTCATAATACTAATTGGACGCTTCTCTTTTGCAATATTGCATTCCGCGAAGTTATCGTACATTTTCTACATAATTCTTCGGGTAAAAGGCATTCCATGTTCCTGTCGTGTCTAGTCGGTAAGATAATCTCGCATTTTTAAATATTAAAGTGAGAATAGACATTATACCATTTTGTAGAAAATGCCCGCACTTTTAGTATATAAAACGCCCGTTACGGCAAACAAAGTACCTACCAGCTACTCTCACCCAAGTGTAATTCCCGAGTTACTAACACTTTCAACTAAGTACTACTTTACAATCTGTAATAATTTTCAAGTGCACGTTAAATGTTACTCTAGAAATTAATGGAAACGACTTTTTTATGAAACCCCGGAATATTTTCCAATTTCGATTAAATCACAGCGAGATAGCTTTTCAATTTGATGGAAACAGGACCAAGACTATGAATAAGGTCAAGATCGTAGCTAGGAAATATGTTTCGTAGAGGGCGGGTTTGTGGCTTCGGAACTTGGCTCGTTGTAAAATATGTTATAGTACCTAGGTACCTAAAACTTAGATGAACTCATGTCTTTACGTTTTGTAAATTCCCATATAAAAATGATGGCCCCAAATGTAACCTGTACCTATAGATCTCTAGGTACCTATTACGGAATAGAAAAGAGCAAGAGGCAGGTTTCGTAGCAATGAGCCCGAAGCGCCAACAACATAATGTAACTTTACAAGGCGTAGCACTTGCCAGATATGCTACGCCATAAAATTGATCAATGGTAGAAAATTATAGGAAGAGCACGCAGTAATTTTAAAAGTTCGTAGCAAAATTGCTACGGCGTAGGGCGATCCATTTGCGTTGAAGCCCGTTTGCAATTATGTCAATTTCGAATGAAATAACAAAAGTTTTAATAACACGACGGGATATAATTTAATTCTACTACCTACGCTACCATAAAATTCATATTCAATCATAAAGAAAATATTTTATCCTGCACCTACAGATAAAAAAAAAAATTAATGTAATAAATACGGTACAGAAAAGAGCAAAAGGCATCTTTCTCGTAGCATAGAGCGCAAACTACACAAGATAACATAATAAACCCTGACAAACACATAATTGAAAATCTGTTCGTAAAAAATAATAACAAAAACTACCCAAGCAAAGTTCATAAAATTTATATGGCCCCCTGTTTTTTTTTTATGGTTCCCTGAGGCATGCATTAAAAAAAATATTTTTGTAATCGATTTACAATTGCCGGAGATATTGCGTAACAAACATAAAAAACAACATACAGTCGAATTGAGAACCTTCTCCTTTTTGAAGTCGGTTAAAAACACGCAGTAGTTTGAAAAGCTCCGTAGCTAAATAGCTACGGCGTAGCCGCGTAGATCGGTTCATTTTAGTATTATTATTATTAGATTATTGTGTGAAATGTTTTGTAATGTTGTTTTATATGGGCCTAGTTACCCGAAATAAATGAATTATTATTATTATTATTATTATTTGCAATGTGGGCTACATTGCTTGCTACGCTACGCTTGCATTGATAATGTGTTTTTGACCACATTGAACTTTGTGAGGTCGCTGGTCACGTCTCTTATTAATCCCGAAATAGCTACTACGAGGTTTAATCTTTAGGTACCGGTACTTTTATCCATAATTGGGGGAAATAAGGTCAGTTGGCATTGCGTGACAGTCGATAGTCTCTTTGTGAAATGCCGACACAGTCCGTTGGTGAGACCGCCACTAGCCTGTGTGGTGTATTACGGCCCGCGCCCTCGCAATGAGTGGGAGCATGAGTCCTACCTAACTGTGGAAAAATTATAAGGTAGGTAATTAACAGGAAAAAAATAAAAACTCGCCTAAGAACTCCTTTCCTGTGAAAGTGGGATGAGCTGCTCTGCAGGTACAGTCAGCAACAAAAGTCGATTAACACTTCAGTTTTTTTAATCTCAGTTATTGGGCAAAATGTTTGTTCAAATTTGCAGCAGAAGTACAATGTAATTTTCCTCAATAACTGAGATTAAAAAAACTTCAGTTTTTTCCGCAGGCGGCGGGCTCCGTAGGTGGAGCGAGCAACCGCTACTGCTGCTGACCTGCGAAAAAAGTAACTACCTACTTGTTACTTAAATCCTATTTTAATGCTATGTACCTTTGTTCAGATTCAATATTTATGGCTGCAATTTATATGGTGTACATAATAAAGAGTATTCTATTCTATAGGATATAAATACCTATGATTTGGGAATCGGGTCTTCGATGCAGTACCTTTTTTTCACTGTTGTATTCCATGGGTTGCAACGCGCGAATTATTTTGTGAGTAGGTATATCCTGCGTACCCAACTCAAGGAAGAAGAGGATTAGGTAAGTTCCTACCATGTGGCTTTAGTTGGCAGGACTTAAACATAACCCTGCCTCTTCCGCAGACGGCGGGTATTTTCCTACGAATGAAATCACCTCTGGATATTTTTACTATAAGCAAATATAGGTCCGAGCTCTATTAATTCCTATAACCTTTTACTAAATGAAATACATCTGCGTATAGCGCCACCTATCATATTACGCTTGGACTACAACAGCGGCAGGAAATATATTTGTATTTTGGTGACTTGCTTTACCATGTATACCGCCAACATTTCTGTGCCACACCCCGGTAGCGCTGCTCGTTGACAAAAACCGGACCTCCCATACATAATGTTGATTTCATAAACTGCCATTACACAAGCAAGTCAGTGATACAAAACCTCAATCCACAAAGTAAAAATTCACACTGGCCAATATCGGCTTTCCGGCGTGTTACACTTACCTAATTATGACCTTCTAAAGATGAGATGGCGAGATGGAATATTTCCTAATTTCATCCTTACACTTACTACTTATTTAATTTAGGTAGGTATTCTGTTTTAAAAATATTTATGTAAGTAAATAAAAAAATGTAATTAAAAAAATAAAAACCCGACTGCGGTAAGAAACTTAAGTTAAAAAAAACTGACAAGATAAAACAAGCTCATTTTAAATTAAAAATATAATAAAAACATGGTATGGGTAATGGGTCCCACCTGCTTCCAACTTTTGGGCTTGTTTTTAGCTTTCAGTTTTTTTTGACTTAAAGTTTTTTACCGCAGTCGGATTTTTTTTTATTACTTTTTTTTAGTGCAGCTTTTTAGTTTACAAATGTGAAAGATTTCGCAGACGATTTTGTTCTTGGTACCTACTTGTTTTTTACGATTTGTCACTAATTCGTATTACTTTTAACCATAGGTATAAGGTGTATTATATATTTTTGTACTTAATCACCCTTTAAAACCCTTTATTTTGATACCCCACTCAATAGAATTTGAGAAAAAAATTTTAGAAGACAATATGGCGCCAAAATTCGGCCATTTTGAGTTTTATTTTCAATTTTGATATACCCAGTGTCACTATCACAATTAAGATAATCTAACGGCACCTCTCAAGCTGAAATCGATCAAGCCGTTAGGCTACAGAGCGTGCCAAAGAAATATACACACATACATACGTACAACATACATACACTCGAAAAACATAACCCTCCTTCTGGCGCAATCGGGAAAAAGGCAACACACAGGGAAGACTAGAAATCTATGGCTGCTCGGCAGCTATGGGGGACCATAGCCATAGCTCTTGCCGAGCAGTGTGCAGTGGGACAATACAAAATAATAAAAAAAAACACATGCATCATAGATTCACACAAAATAATATACCTACATAGATACTCAAGAATTGATAAGAGCTGATAGCCCACAAAAATGAGCAGTCTGCATCTAAAATTCTACAAATCATATGAACATATCTACGTAGGTACCTAACTAGGAACTGGGATAATGACTATGATTGATAGGCAAGCTAGTTCACTATTAGGTACCCGTGACGAGATAACTAATTAATCGCAATTAATGAGATGGATACTGATTAGATCGACAGAGCTAATCGATCGTCAATTCGTCATAATACCTATGAGTAAAGTTATACTTGGGTAAATATAAAAATAATACTAATACTCGGGGCTAAATAAAATTTGATAAATGCACACTATAATCAATATATTATTTATTTTGACCACAATTTAACATTAATTCCAGTGCCCGCTTCATCTTTGCACCCTGCATAAATGTCGGCTAAAATACATAAAAAAATTAAAATATCCGCCGTATTACTTTTAAGTAGTTTTGTTTAGACTCCCGAATTGCAGTAACATTGAGTGTTGATTGAAGTAGGTAATAAATAAGTGTCTTACTTTAAGCAAAGAAGCAGAGATAAGTTATTTTAGGGTTTCTACGATTATGTACCAATTAAGTAAGTAGAGCTTATGGATCATGCCATTCCGTCACACTGTCAACTCCATACAATTTGATTTTTCCGTTGGAGTTAAGGCTTACAGAAAAGGAATTTTGTCTAGGCCCGCGTATCCTAGTATGGACACGTCTCTTACAAGTTCATCGTCTCTCGCACTAACTCTTGTCTATAATATGTTTATACCTAAACGAACCTTTCTGAAAATTTATTACTGTTACTATACTCAGTAATATTCCCTAAACTATGTATGTAGATTAGTAATAGACACACACCGTTTTGCTAGATGTAGGTAATTATTGAATTAAATTTAATAGTAAGGAATTTGATTAAATACCTAACAATAAAAACACGGAGCTGTAGATTTTGGTTGTTTATTTCTCAGGAAGCAAATGATTCACAGCATTGGTGGGATACAGAGGTCTGACAATACCGGGCCGAAACATTAAATTTCCTGAAGTTTGATTTTACTAGCAATAGGTACAACAGCTTAGAATATATAAGTACCCAAATATAAAAACGTGGGAAAACAACGTTACATAGCTGTAGAATAGAATAATTTATTTAGTAAAGCGAGTTTTTTTCATATTTTTTTTTATAAACTACACACCTTACTAAATCACAATTTCTAATTATGTCAAAAATTATTGTATCACATTTATAACATTCTGTACAAAGTAAAAAAATATTTTCATACTCCACTAGTACAAAGTTAAGCTGCATAGACATTTCCGACCATTTTATTATTATTGTTGCCTATGTAGAAAACGAACTTTTAGTTACACATTTATCGATTTCACTGAAAATGTACTTTGTTGAAAACAATTGAGCAGACGCAAACGGTAAGATAATCCACTTTAATATCACACTCAATTGAACATTGTAACATGATATGCAGTAAGTAATGCTATCATGTTATTGCATCAACGGTGCCACACTGGGGCTAGGCTACAGGCATACTTATAAAGTTACAAATATTAAGTTACTCTTCTATGTTTAATCTATACTTCAACTTGTTTTAAACATCTAAAATTGTTAAGATATAAATAACACAAAAGTTACGTTATGTGGACTTACAACCTTCATAAGGAGTGACATATCATGTATCTTACAAAATAATAGTCCCTTATGGTTCTGATAACAGTTACGCTATTAAATTAATCACTTAATAGCACACAAATATATTCTCTTTGTTTTTCATCGCCTGTGCATTGAAGGCACAAAACAGCAAACATATTTGATGTGTGTAAATACAAGAGAATACAGTCGTCCAAGTGATGAATAAACCAACATCAACAAACGTGTCGGCATGCTGCTTATCACTCGGCCACAGCGACAACACCCAGCACCCACCCATGCGCGTCACTCATCTGACTTGATTAAAAAACAATACTTTTTTATAATTATGCAAAAACAATTATACAACCCTTCTAATTTGAACTTTTCTTCAAAAAACTGGGACTTTTAAAATGCAAATTGTGATTTGTGACAGTGATCATAGAGAAACAATCGAATATACTCTATAGGGACACTCAAATTATTACAACGTAATTTACAAATATAGTCAATCTCTAAATACTAACTAATTTATATAAACTGAATTATTTACAAAATATCAGCACATCGGATGCGACGTGCCACCTCTCTTACATATTTGTAACTATTTACAATGACTATTATATTATAAACATTAATTAAGAGCATTGCATTTTCGTGAGCTTGATCAAAATAATCCCTTGTTCAACTCATAAGTATAAAATGGTTTATCATTACTAGGTACATTCACACCAACGTGTGGGCAGTCACAACATTACTTCAGCTGCTTCCCAACCATTGAACAACAGTCCTGTATTCTGAAAGTGGCCGACGCTCGGCTTACAGCGAACATCGAACATAGATTTTGTATTAGTTTTTAGAAGCCCAATAATTTGCTAGTATTAGAGATCAGTCTTGGGACAAAGGAAACAAATTCAGTACTTTTGTATATAATACGTCACATTTCGACTTTGAACTGTATATTAAATAGTTTAGAAGTTAGCATCATATTTACAAGTTTTGATGATTTTGACAAAAAAATGTATTTCGTGAAAGTTGTAGTATAAAATTGAAGGCAGAGCAAAGAATTTAAGGGAATTCCATAACATCTCAAGTAGATGTATAAGATGCAATAAGCAGCACAGCAATTATGTTATGAATGATTGAAGATAGATAAGGTTTATCCTAACATTACTCACACTTGCTTTTGATTATATCATTAACAATTAAAACAAACACTAGAGTACCTCTACTATTATGTTATTAGACTAGCTTATAAACCATGTCACTTAATGAAATCTCTCTTAACTAATCGTCTTAATCCAATTTTTCAACTCATACAAATTTCAATTTGTACTAATGTAGATGTACTAAATTGTCATGTGCATTATTGTATAACTTAGAAAGTCAGTTACATGCTGATCTCCTACTTAAAATACTTTTTTTTGCCTCTGATCATAATTCCAAATCATTAGAATCATGAATAAAGAAATTTTTTGATTTTTTTTTGTATTAAATCATAAATAAAATTTACAAAGTATTGGAAGGTTGCTTTATGGTGTCAAATACCTTGCTAACACCAAATAGAGACTCTTGAATAATTCGGTAAAAAAAAAAACTATAGATAACATTGATGGGACTTATTTACTGTATCATTCTACAACCTAAATAAAATTTAACACTTCGTACTGACTAAACATGAAAATTATATTCTACACCAATATTATGGCACTCATTTTGAAATGACATGTTAATAAACTATTTGTAACTGAAATTGTTTGTGCCAATTTTTATCTTTAATTTTAACTTTATGATATAAAAGCCCTTTAATGTTTTTGAAGCTGCCAATTAAAACATAACTATGACAGACGCTGCTGCGTTATGTGGAATTCCCTTAAAATTCTACACAAGAACTGGATGCATAGTAGATGTTTACAAATAATTGCACTTTCAATTTATGATTCATATTCGAAAATTTTAAAATGTGTTAAAAATCGTTTAATCTTTCTCATCCAGACATTGAACGAATTGTTTCTAAATAAAAATAGTCAATTAAATTAAATATTAAATTGTCATTACAAAAGATTTTTTTTTGTAATACAATAACAAGCACATCATTATTTAACAAGGGTTCAATCAATGAATAATTTTTAAAACTAACCCACCTTATAATAATAATTAAATTATAAACCTTTTTTCAAGTAATTTTCTTACACTTGATCATTTACGATTATGTTGTGTAGTTTATTGGTTAACGGTCAGCGCAGACAACGCAGCAAAATGCTCGAGCAGTTTTTCATAGATAATCAACTAATTCACAACAAAAACAAGAGTCCAGAATAACGTAACGATTCCATGTGGCGTGTGTTCGCATAGCGCGCATGTTTCTACTAGACTACAAAGGATTTTGCTGCTGTCTGCGCTGACCCTTAGAGCGTTTGCGCACCTCATCCGATCTGAAGCCGAATTCAATCCGAATTGGGAATGTTCTAAATTCGGAGACAGAATTTGGATCTATTCGGAAAATTTGTCGACGACGATAGAACGTATGGAAATCTACGCAATACACACGTAGCATAAACAGACTGCCAGAAATTTCTGCTCTTTCATTGCGATCATTTCTGTCCGGCGGATAAATAACCCATCGTCAGTTTTGCCCCCAATCGGATGCAGTGCAATGCTCATAGACGAACGTATTTCACTTCAGCAGCGGCATCTTCATGGCTACTTATGTTCGAGAAAAATCGCCAACCAAGCGAGAATGTTTCGATGAGAAGACTTAAAATGGACGTAAGAGATTCACGGGGTTTACTTTTTTCCACTACCGAAAGATGCAAATTAATGGAAAAACGAAAATAAAGTATTACAGTAGCCAACAGCGATACATATAATAACATACTACTTGTATCGCTTTTGGTTGCCTTAGCAAACAAAAAAAAAATAGGTATCTGGCAGCTTCGCGTACTTATATAAAATTGTATTTTGATACAATTTTTGTGTGGCTTCTAAGTATAAATAGTGATTTTTTTTATCAGATTTCATCTAGGGGTGTATTCAAGCAAACTTTTATACCTGGTATACCATATACGTCTTCCAGCGAATAAATTTTGATTAGTTTTTGTATACAAGAACTGTCGAAATTTTATTCAACGGATAAAAGATATCTTATAGACTTTGGTAAAATCAGCCGTAAAGCGCATCATACCCCAGGGTTTTATAGAGGTAAACTGCATATTATTTTCTATATTATAATAAAATAAATGATTAATTATCATGCACAATGTAGTACAATTTCTTGTTTAGTACATTCATGTTAATTTTACCAGATATTCTAATGCAAACAAAATCATTGGAATGTCATCAAATCGTACAAAATACATCGAAAGTGCAATTACTCTTAAACATTACAGACAGTTCATCCCGCTAATAAATTAGTCCAATAAGCGCTCGTAATATTAACGTCATAGATCTACCTAATATCTCATTCTACATCAAAAGAAATTCTTCAGGTTTCACGTTCCAAGGGCTCACATGACGTCGGGTACCGACAGCAGCCGAACGAGCCTACCGGGGTCGATATTTACAATTTTTCACCTCACACTTTGGTACTAATCTGGACAGATCACACAAGGACGTCGCGAAGAGTTCCTCCGTCTACCTACTTGTCGGCGGGCTCGGGCGGCGCGCTGCCGAAGTCCAGCTGGTAGCCGCCCGCGCGCGTCATCTCCTCCATGCTGGGCTCCTTGCACTCGTGGCCCGCGTGGCCGGCTGCGCCGCAGTTCCAGCAGGATAGCTTGGGCGGCGCGTACAGCACGGACACGAAGCCGGCGTAGGGCGCGGGCGCCGGGTAGGGTGGCGGCTCGCCGTTGGCGAAGGGCGGCGGCGGCTGGCGGTAGGTCGGCGGGGGCGCGTGGTAGGCGAAGGGGCGCGGGTACTGCAGGAAGGGCCCGGGCGGCGGCGGCGCGCCCGGCGCGGCGCGGCGCGGCTGCGCGGGCGTGTCGGGCGGCGACGAGGCGGCGCTGGAGCCGCTGTCGGACGACGAGCGCGCGCCGCAGTACGGGCCCGTCAGCCGCCGTACGCCGTTCAGCTTCTCCAGCGATCTGTATTGCTGCTGATGGACCGCGCTCAGTTCACGTAACCGCTCGTCGCCCATATTATGTCGCATCTGAAACGGTTTAAATACTATTATAAGCATGTCGTATATGAGACGCACCTTTCCAAATCACACTGAGCGCAGTCTCGCGTTTGCACGGATATATTTCCATTAAAATTTGCATTGTGTGTAGACCATGAAGATACTTGTGCAAACGTTTGACTGGCGCTAATAGGTTGGAGGGGCGACGTTTGTGATCGCGATTTAGCGTGTGCCTAACCAGGCTGCTTTCATGCAACTATATTCGATGTTTGATTAGGTTAGTGGAAATCAATGCGAACGCGAAGCTTGTCTCTCCGGAAAGCAGCCTGGGTGCTCACAAGCTAATTTTACAGTAAAGCATGATATCGCACATAAATAAATAGGTTAATCAAAACTAACACACATAAAATTATCAAAAGAATCTCATCTAGGCTATACAAAATTCATAAAAGTATATGTGTTATGTATTCTACATGCGACAACTCGCGTTGCTGTTTTAAAGAAACACTAAGTGTGGGAACGACTCTTTATGAATAAAGATCGCGCGACACTGTGCGGCTAGACTCGCCTCTTGTGAAAACAGCATTAATGCAGGAGGCTGTTTGTGGCGAAGTAGTTCTGCTGCAAACACGGCGAAGGGGCCGCGTTGGTGCGGAGAGTGACCCACCTCGGCGACTGACAGGCTCTCGAAGTTGGCGGCAAGTTGGTGGGACTGTGGCAGGTCGGGCGCGCCGGGCGGCGGCGGCGAGCGGTCGCGCGACACGCGGCGGCGCGAGCGCGGCGACGCGGCGCGACTATCACCCGGCGACGACACTAGCGGCGACGTCGGCGCGCCACTAACCGCCGTGTAATTTATTACCTGCAACGAGTTTAACTAAACTTTCATTCAGTCAACAAAGATTTCAACGAAGTAATACATTGTTATAACAACTATTCATAACATTCTAAGTATGGTGTAACACAGACAAAATTATCGCAGCTCATATGAGCGCAATTAATGTGTAAGTAGACAGACATTATAATCGACGCAATACTGCGCACAATGCAACAATAGCGATTATTGTCCAATTTAGCTCCGACTTGCCTCTTGGTTAGGATTACGAACCATGAAGTACTTATCAAATGGAGTGACAATAACATTATATGAGCTAAAAATCTGCATAAATTCTCTGTCAAAATTATCATATTATATCGGGGCGGAAGTCGCCTATTGGAATAACAACCAGTGTTGGTGCCACAGCATTTTTTACTTCATACACCTATGAAATTGAGTACCCCTACCTAATGTTTGGATTTAAAAGGGGAAGGAAACTGTGCCCAAGAAGGCGACCACTAAATTAAGTTGTTTTCCTATTCACTACAATTATTAACATAGAGTGGATGAGACTATTTCAGGAGGAGGTCATAGGAGCCTTTGTGTCTTCCTGAATGAGGTGAAAAATAATAGCTATAAGTGCTATAAACTATGAGTTAACTTATAAAAACTGTTAAAATGTAATCATAAAAAATACATTCTTTGTTTTATAATGTCAAAATCATAAGTTATAAAATATTTGACACATATTCTGTTTCACAATAGCAAGTTAATGAAATATCTATTATGAATTTATTTATTTGGTTAGACACACTAGCAGCTAATTTGCTGATGAATGTTTTACCTCAAGCGGAGGATTTATAGCCGATACTATGATATTTGCAGGCCAAGCGTTGTGTCCCATGTATTCTCCCATGTTATACTGTGGTAGTGGTAGGCCCGGCGGCGGGTGTGGGACCTCACCCAACATGGGCACTACTCCCCCGGCTCCCGTCAGGACTGGTGGAGAACTAAGTTCAGGCACTGTGTCTGTATTTTGAGGCTGAAATAAAATGGACTTTATTTAAACATAACATAAAAGTCACAATGCATATTCATTTACTATTTTGTGATGTTCAAAAAGTTTTCACAGTACAATCATGCTAAAATATTCAAATGTAATGTATTCCATTTGAATTAAGGTATTCATGTTATGTTCTTTTTTTATTACTAAGTATTTGATTAAGTTAACGTTGACATAATTATGATGATAAATGATAAAACATGAACCATGAGAAAATAAGAAAATTAAGTTAATTATTTGCATTGAGTTATTTTAATGGTAATGAAAACATTTATTTATGAGTGAATATACTTGTTATGATAAACAGCCTTAGTTCCAGGGGTGTTAATATAAGAAAATATAAATTAGTTTGTCTATTCAAAATGAAATAGTTTATTCTGTAAATAGGATATAGGAATCACTTTTACATGTCATAAAATAAAAAATAAGCTAGATGAGGTCAGATCATGTGAAGCCCAGGTACATTATATTGATGTCTAAAATAGTCTTTTGAAGAAAGAACTACACAGATAAGAAGTGAACCAGTCTAGTCAGTGCAAACATTTGTCAGTAATTGTGTAGCTCAACTCAAAACTTGAGGAGCTCAACAACTCAACAAACAATACCAAAGAAAGGGCATTTGGGTTGGGCGCATACAGTACTCAAAACTGCCAGACCAACATTAAATTAACAGAAGAAAAGAATGACCCACATAGATCTCACATTCACAATAATTAAAGTAAAATAATACTTTACAAGTGAATGTTCATGTCATTTTTTATATAATATTCATCAATGTCCTTGTAGCATTCCATAGTAGCATTGAAAGATGGATACTTTTCTATTGTTAAACTTGTGCATAGAATCAATAGTTTGTTTATGAGCACGCACAACACACATCTAAAGTTTTTGTATTCACTGTGTTTGGCAAATGATAAACACTTATCATCATCTGCCTAGCCTTTTCCCCAACTATGTTGGGGTCGGCTTCCAGTCCAACTGGGTGCAGCTGAATACCAGTATTTACAAGGAGCGACTGCCGATCTGGCCTCCACAACCCAATTACTAGGATACCCCTACGATACCCCTTGGTTGTCACTTTCGGGCTTCTGAGGACCCGTAATGACTGTCAGAAATTCACAAATAACAGCGGGGAGCAACGGCTTAATGTGCTTTCCAAGGCACAGAGAGAAACACATGCACTTAGATGTATCAAAAATTAATTATGTACTTTTTGAAAAGACCATAACAAACTCAAGGTCACAATCTCTTAAAGTCCAGACATCATCTTGGTCAGGCCATATGAGGAGATCCTCATATGGCCTCCTCCCTCCTTCATTCTTTCCTCAGAATATCCTCATATGTAGATACATAAATGTATGAGGATGTTCTGAGGAAAGAAGTGGTTCTTTCCTCCAGATACAGATTTCCCACAGATTTGAGATTTCCTACAGATTTAAGTTGACCATTCCAGTCAGTGCATAAATTTGTCAGGTGTTATAAAATTTAATACCTACCTACATACTCAATTCTATCTAATGAGAATATTTTATTCTACTATGGTTTAAGTTAAATGTGCAAATCTGAACAACAAAGAATAACTTCCAATTTTAGACACTAAACAAATGCTAAAGTTGACATTATCATACATAAATTCTTATTCAAACAATAACCTTGACTAGAAGTGATATTTAGATTCCCATTTTGTATATTTTATATAAATCAAACTATGAATAACGCAAATAAGAATGAAATTCTAATTTTAAATATAGTCCCACTATAAACATTACAACAAAATGTTACAAGTAAGATTCATTTTGGTCATAGAATAACTAAGGCAGCTTTGTTCTTCTAGTAATACTATGGTGGTGTAAGAATATGACAACACTAACCTGCACCCCAGGTGTTTTGACAAACACAATACCAGGCGGTGGCCCCAAGCTAGACAAGTTAGGCGGCGGGATTGACATGTTGACTGTGATATTTGACTGTGTATGGCATGCACTCACTGGGACTACATTTATATGCTCTTGTGGTTCAGGAAATTGTATCCTCTGATCTTCCATTTTTAATTTGTCTAATATTTCACCAAAATGTGACTTTTGGTCAAATGTAAACGCTGGATGATGTAACGCCATCGTATACAGAAGTAAAATTTCTTCCAGGAGATCGCCGTACAAGCCTTTCAACAAGCCACTCTGCTCCAAACTGACCATGGCATTGTACAATGTGGTAGCACACGCGAAATTACACGAGCGTAACAACGACACATACAAGGCCATTTTCCGTCGTGTCCTGGGATCTGTGTTAGCGCCTCCGATGTCCGCAGCCAGGTCTGTGGGGTTGTTGGCTCTTAGTTCGGCACCACGCAACTCTTGAAAGTCCCGCTTACCTAGCTCTTCTAGGTATGTGCCAATGAAACGCAGTTCAAATGGCAAACACATATTTAATAACGTACACATCGCGTCTATGCGTTTATAGCTTTCCAATTCTTTAAACCATGATACCACGTCCTCTTTGCAAACCATTTCCAGAACACATTGAAATTTTATGTAAAGAATCAACCGGTCCCCTGCAGCCGAAGCGCGTCCGTTGCTTATAATTTTTGGCACACGCAATTACCGTGACAATGCGATGGTTGTAATCCAAGAATATTCGATTGTAACATTAGTAATTATAAGCTTTTTATCCGTATTTTACAAGTACAGTATATTGGTTAAGCAACTACAGGCAATGCTAGTAGTTTAGTCTCGTCTATAGTTTATGGAATAGGCAAGCCAAAGACAAAAGCATGCTTATAGACAAAGGTGCTACGTACAGAAGTCAAAGTAAAGAATTAAAAAAAAAACGACTTTACGACGATCCAGTAAAGTTTAAAGTCCTACCACAAATAAATTTTATTCATTATGACAGTTGCGAAGATGCCTTTCCGTTTATGGAAAAATTGTTTCTGAAAAGAACATACATTGCCCCATCAAAAATTTTTTTTTAATGTGCCTAAAACATGGTTTCTTTGCATTTTGTGTGTTTCTGTGTTATTCTCATATTTAAAGCTCACTGATCTGACCGTCATGCGCTATAACTTTACTAGGACACTACACTATTTTTTAGCTTGTGATCCCACCGCGCCCTATGAATTTTCAGTTAACCTTTGCAAAGCAATTATTGTATTACTGAAAAATGAAGCATAAAAATAACTGGGAGTGATTCGATATTTTTCTCCTAGGTAATATAAATTACTCTTAGTGGTTATAACGATCGATAAAGTTCATAAAAGTATTTTTTTTTTATCGAAGGATATATCCCATCTCTAATATTAGTTCCACGGTACCTTCACGTTGCTATCAGCGCCAAAATGGCGAAGTAAAATGTCTTCATTCTGTCATCGATGACAGAATTAAGACATTTGACTTTCGACTTTTCTTACGATCGATAGTATGCAGTTGTATGTATGTACTTGTTAATAGGTACAGCACGCTTCATAGAAACCATTACCCCTTGGTAATGACATCGAACCTATTTAAGTTTTTTGAAATGTATCGTAAGTGGCATGTTGGTCTAGTGGTTAACACTGCGGCTTTACAATACGATGGTCTCGAGTTCAATCCGCGGTTGAGAAGATTTTTTTTATTTTATTAATTTACCTTTATTATTATTTTTTAGTTTCTTTAGTAGTTAGTTTTGGTTTTTTCGTTAATTATTATTAAAAAATCAAATGGAGGTTTGTAATAAAAGCTTAGCATTTTGCATAAACAATATTCATTTATTTCTTTAATTACATTTCTAGGACTTCATGGAATCCACTTCCTGGTTGAATATACAGATTTCTATCTGTGTTAAATTGGGGTTATTATACCTACTTAGAATATTAACTAAACACAAAATAGATACCCTAGTTTGGTTTAGATAACGGTTCGTTTATAGATATTTCTAGAAACTGTGAATTACAGAGGAAGAACCAACATGCTAAACTATAACAGTATAGCAATATACATCTTTCTCTTTTATCACATTTTCTGATAACCCTTATTTAACACAACATTAGAAAAATATGTGAGGTCAGATGGTGCATCGTTAACACATTACAAGACTACTTGTAAACAAGAACTGGATTGATAATAATAAAGGTTGTTTATTTTTGATTGACTACGAGATAATGATCCCACTGATAATGGAATGATATTGGGAATGATTAACACTTGACACTTGCTCATATAAATGTTCCAATGCATTTTTATCAAATAAGTTACACAGTCAATCTGCTGAGTTGCCTATTCATAACGGATAGGATGGCCGTCACTGTCTAACACTTCTTGAAGTCAGCATTTGAACGCGTAGTTTTGAAGGGTGCCACTGAGCATGGGCGTAGCCACACTGGGGCAAGCTGGGGCGCTTGCCCCACCCTGGCTCTGAGGTGCCTAATTAAACAAAATTTTTTTTTTCTTATACTAACAACAATCATAATATCCGTAAGAAAGTTACACAAAAAAATTAGTCGACATGAAAAAAAGTGCGATCCTGTGGCGTAGCGAGCCGAGCCGTCCGTCACCGCGCGGTCACTCATCCCCGCCCGCGTCTCGCGCAGCGCAGACAGAACTCTTCTATGGCTCGTGGCGCGATTCGTATTGTTTGCTTGTTTTGTTTAATTTTAATTTCTAGTTAATCTAGTTTACTTAAATATTTATTTGAACAGTCCTGGTTCTTTTTCTTTCTTTCTTTTCTTTTTTGGTGCCTGATTGGTGTTTTTTGTATAGGTACCTACTTAAATAATTGAAAAGGACAAGAGACTTGTGAATTGCGAAAGTGTTATGTTATGTGAAATTTGTACCTACTTTACTTATTTTGAGAAGATTTTATTTTACAGACAGTGACTGTTGTGTGTGCCTACCTAGTGTGCCTGTGTTGAAATTGAAGGAGATGGAAGTGGCGGGTCTGATTAAGATTTCGATAATGCAATTTTATCCCAGCGTAAAAACTGCGCTCGCTTTCTTGCCCAGCCATGTGATCATTCAGCACATTGCGGCGCGCGGCGGGTCAAAACGTGGCTTCGCTCAACTATGAGCGAAAATCGTCTAAGCGGCCTGTGTATGCGAAGTGTGCACTGGAACGAGGATCGTCGAATCTAGAAATAAATTTGTAGAAGAAGTGCTAAATAGGTTCTGCCAGAACCCACGCCGGCTTCTCTTGAAGTAAAATTACTTAGAAAGTTAGTTAAAACTTAAATTTATAAACACCGACTATAAATAAATAAAACTATAATATCTATCCTGTGTGTAATTCTTTATTTTCTGTACCTGAAAATATAAACCTCTAAAATTACAGATTACCAAATTGGCATAGGCGCAGAGCACAAACGGCTCAAATTACAAAAAAATTACCGGGGGAGGGGGGGATAGGTTGACTGCTGCCCCACCCTGAGCCCAAGGCTGGCTACGCCCATGCCACTGAGTGAACTTTCACAATACATATTACGTTGTCGCTTCGATTCATTAGTGTAAGCAATCGGGCGAGGGCCTTGGTGATCACATTTCATATCACCCGTCGCTTGATACCTTTGTATCCATCTACGAACTGTTTTTCTCTGTAATGAAAATAATAATATTAGAAATACATAAAAAAAATCCAACTTGTAAGTAATAATGCAACATGATTGCAACAATAAATAGGTATGTGTAAGAATAACGTAAATCTTACCGTTATGCTTATATCTCGTGCTATTTTCTTTATGTTTTGTTCCTTTTCCCACAGAACTACAATTTTAGCCTTTAATAAAGTTTTTAATCGAACCATACCATCGATTAATAGAATCAACTGGTAAAAAACTTAATAAATTGGATAATATTACGATGAAGATAATTACACACAAGCGAATCGGCACGAAAATGAAACCATTTGAAAAGTAAAAATACCCTCAATCACAGTTTAGTAAATAAGGCGAAGAATAGTATACTAAATTCAACCTTAACTCGCAGTTCATACAGCAGTTAAGTTTCTGAAGTAAAATGAGGGTAGTGCAACAATCGGAATCAACACATTCTATTCAACCAAACAAGAAATCTATGCTAATTTCAACCTTATGTTTTAGGTAATAGAGGAGTTGCGTATTGCATTTTGTAAAACAAGTCGGTAAGGTGCTAGTATTAAATATAAGACGGAAGTTGAAATTTAAACCTTAATATCTAGAAGATTAGACCGTTAATAACCTTGTTCGATAAAAGGAGTAATGCTATTCGAATTTTCGTTAAGATTGCTAACTGAGCCAATAGCCTAGTGGTATAAGGCACGGTCTAGATGATCTCGCGATGTGGGTTCGTATCTTAGTCGCACGCAGTGTCTTTTTGTAAGTTATTCTTGGTATCTATACGGTTCGGCCAGAAGGAAGCCGATAAAATACCATATAAATTATTAAAAACATTGCAAATAATATTTGAGGCGGATCGGTGGGTGCACGAGATGGGTGCGGCGGCGGGGCCCGGGGGAGGGAGCTGCTCAAGGCTCACGTGACACGCGGGCCCGAGCGTGCTCGGGCGATAATCTTTAAGTCTTGGTGGGGTACTATTTCTCTGAAACTGACTGTACATGTCAATGGAAAAAAAATGAATTTCGCGGGCTACCCTGGCGCTTTCGCCTTAATAAAATGCCTATCTATCAGCTATTGACACGTTTGGTAGTTATTGGTCCGGTCCTCCTTAGTTAATAAAATAAAATTATATTGAAAACAGGAAAAAACTGTTCTGTTATGATTACCTAATATTTCCATGAAATATTCATGTTTTGAGGTAAATAAATCACAAGAAGGGGATTGAAACCTATTGAAAACTTTGTTTGGTTTTCTTTATCTGAAATAGAGCATAAAACTCCTTGCGCTATATATCACTTAGATTTATCATACGTATTGCACTCAAGCCTTTTTACAAAAAGTAACTGCTTTTTAGTCTCTCGTATTTTTAGGAAACGTATCCGAGCAGCTTTTTACTTCTTAAAAAGTGTTCCATTCCCCGTTATTTATGATATTAAACATGATTGTGTTCAGTGTTGCTACATTAATCGTAATGAGAAAAAGAGAACCAGGGATACGTAATAAGAAAGAGATAGCATGAATATATTATTTTAAAATACTAAAGATATTGTTTTATCTGCTTTAGAACGCTTTAAAGTTACTCGGCATTTTTTGACAAAAGTGTCGAAAAATATTACAGTCACTAATTTTGCAAAGAGTTTTGTGTTTATTGGGAAAATTATTACAGAGCTAATAAAATGGCTCCTGCGGAAGATGTTGAAATGAAAAATGTGGAAAGTCCTGCAGCAGCTAGTGATGCAGAAACGCCCGAAGTAAAGAAAGATGCAGATGTGCTTGCTGTTCAAGATTTGAGGGAACATGTAAGGCAAATAGATAAAGCTGTTACTTCCAAGGAGCCGAGGTTTGCTATGCGAGTTTTGAGATCTCTTCCCAGTACCAGAAGGAAGTTAAATGGCAACGTCTTACGTGCTATTTTTAATCAACTGTATCCGTCTAGTGCTGACAAAGAAGTATTGATTGCGTTTGTGGAGAACCCGCTGCCTGGCGCTGTCGACATCGAACCACCTCGCTCACGCAGTGCGCCCAAGCAACCTGTTCCAGAAGTCGATGTGTACTTGCACCTGTTGGTGCTGCTGCGCCTGCTGGACACCAACAGGTTGGAAGAAGCTACCGAGTGCTCACAGCAGCTGATGAATAAGGTCTTATCTCAAAACAGAAGAACTCTTGATTTGATTGCTGCTAAATGCTACTTTTACCATTCAAGAGTATTTGAACTAACTAATAAATTAGACCTTATTAGAGGATTACTGCATGCAAGACTTCGTACTTCTACACTGCGTAATGACTATGAAGGCCAAGCAGTACTCATAAATTGTCTTCTGCGTAACTATTTGCATTATTCTTTGTATGATCAAGCCGATAAACTTGTCAGCAAGTCAGTTTTCCCTGAAAATGCAAGTAATAATGAATGGGCAAGATTCTTGTATTACCTTGGAAGAATAAAGGCTGCTCGTCTGGAGTACAGTGATGCTCACAAACACTTGGTGCAAGCCTTGAGGAAGGCTCCTCAGACTGCTGCTGTTGGTTTCCGTCAAACTGTCCAGAAGTTGGCTATTGTGGTTGAGTTACTGTTGGGAGACATCCCTGAAAGAGCTATATTTAGACAAGCTCCTCTACGTAAAGCTTTGGCACCTTATTTCCAACTCACCCAAGCAGTGAGACTTGGAAACTTGCAGAGATTTGGGGAAGTCCTTGAGAACTTTGGCCCCCAGTTCCGTAGTGATCACACTTTCACATTGATTCTTCGCCTCAGACAGAATGTAATTAAAACTGCCATCCGCTCTATTGGACTTTCATACTCACGTATCTCTCCTAAAGATATAGCTAGGAAGCTAGGCCTAGACTCGGCTGAAGATGCAGAATTTATTGTGGCTAAAGCTATCCGAGATGGAGTTATTGAGGCTACCCTTGATCCAGAAAAGGGATACATGAGCAACAAGGAGAGTTCTGATCTCTATTGCACAAGGGAGCCACAGCTGGCCTTCCACCAACGCATATCATTTTGTTTAGACTTGCACAACCAGAGTGTCAAGGCTATGAGGTACCCACCAAAATCATATGGGAAGGAACTGGAGAGTGCTGAAGAGAGACGTGAGAGAGAACAACAGGATTTAGAGCTGGCCAAGGAGATGGCAGAAGAAGATGATGATGGCTTCCCTTAAGTCTCTTCCTATTCATGTGTTATTTACTAATTTTGCTGCATTAGATGTATAATTGTGCATTAACCCTAATGATTATAATAAAATACCACTAAATGTTTGTGTTACTATTATTTTAGTCATACTTTAGCATGATTTGATATTAGGTAGGTCAAATTAATAAAACAAAGATACAATGAAATGAATTTTTTTATTCTGTGAACAGGATATTGGAATTACTTAAAAAAGTCATTGAAAAAAAAAATCGGTCAAGTGCGAGTCGAACTCGCACACCGAGGGTTCCAAAAAAAGTAGGTATGTAAATAGTTTATCACAGGCTTTTTTTAAATGTAACTACAAATTTACGGTTTTCGGATTTTTTCCTATACTTGACTACATGACCTTGAAAAAATCACACAGATTTGCCTTTCCACTCAGTGCAAGCATAGCATTTGTCAGTAATCGTTAGACATCGTCCTAATAGAACGCGAATGCGTGATCATCGTAGGTTCGCGCGAATTTTACTCGTACGAATGCGCGATCAAACATTGAACTCGAATAGGTGTCCTAACTGACAATCGTACGAGACGTGGTCGCGCGACTCAAATGTTTGAAATTTTTTTCGCTCGAACATAGTTCGTACGAACGCGCGATCAAACTCGAATTCGAATAGGTGTCGTAATTTTGATAGGGACATTGGCTGGTTGCAATCAAATATGTGCATACTTAGATTATTGAAATTGTAATTCATCTGTGTGTACTAGGTACAATATTGTTTAATACCGGTCAGTGGGCACAATGAACAAAAGTTAGGTCAGTTTTGTTATGTGATACAGAAAAATTTTTTTTAGTACGGACGCCAGCACATCAACCTACCACAATCTGTCAGATTTCTTTAATAGATTTTCAACTTTATCACTAAAGCATAAGGTTCAAAGTTGATTGGGAAAATTTGACAGTTTCGGGTAGCTTGATGTGCTGGCGTTTGTACATAATTGCGTGCCTATTTTTTACTTCTCTATATCCTAACAAAGCTAAAGTTCCGAATCGTTTTGATAGATGGCGCTGGTTACAGTAACCGCTGAACAAATTGTTATTCTACATTGTACTGAATGGACTGATAGTGATGATGACGGTGCGATCAAAAAACACCACACCAAACACCAACGGCATAATTATATTTTAGCTTTGCAGTCTATTTCTTTTCTTGTCACTGACCTGTATTATACACTTGTATGATAGAGGTTAGTGCTTCTTGTAGTTTGTTCGGATACTGATCCCGGCTGGGGCCAGTACCTAGCCTCCTTACAGCCTAGCTAATCTACCTAGGCGAGGTAGGTACAAAAAGAAAAGTGCTGAGAAATGCATAAGTAGGTGTCTATTATAAAATAAGTAATTGCCATGATTAGCAGCTGATTAGCTAAGCGCAGTTGCGCTGAGTGTGGGTGTCCTTTCCTAGGTTGGACTATTTGGACATAGATACAAATACTTTATATATGTCTACGAAGAATACTATTATAGTTAGGTACCTACCTATATTTACTATCTCCATAACGAAATCGTTTCCCTATCTAAACACAATGTGGGAAATTGGTATCCTAGCAACGTAAGACGTTGGGGTAACTGCATTGATTATACAAACGAAACATAAAATATTAATTATTATTTTGCATTGTGTAGCAGTTGTTCAAATTGTTTAGCGTTGTAGGACACTTGCTAACAAGAAGGCATCAAGATGGAGTTCACACCGGCACAAATGGAAAATCTCGTGAGTCTGTTGAGACCACCTGAACCAGAAATTCTTCAAGGAGACGATTTGCCGGCTTCAGGTAGGTACCTATTTTAAGATGAGCCTACTAAAAAGACAGTCTACTCGACTAGTCGCCAAGCTGATCATTATTGCTATCGGTGGAGTTCGATTGTACCTACAAAAACGAAACAGTGTTTTTAAAATAAATAATACTCAGGTACCTATACCTACCAGTTTGTGCGTATGTTCTTTGTTGTAGGTCTCTCCTGTTTAGTTGTTTTTTGTTGAAATATTCTTATATATTCTTCTTGATTTTAGTTCAATTAAATAACTACATACCTAAATAATTTGATTTTTTAACGACAAAAAAAAACCGACTTCAAAAATGAGATGCGATTTTCTGCTTGTTACTAATGCTAAAACAATATATCAATACAGACTCGGAGCACACACGCGAGTAAGGCTTTTCCGGTGCCTTTCTTTTCCTGAAGCAGGTATCAATCCGACGTATCATGGATTCATTGCACCTGCAGCATGTTGATTTTGTTTGGGTTACCTACCTATTATTAAGTACATGATAGATATTTATAAACAATACAACATTCTTGTAGCTACTTATTATATTTTTATTTCTTAGTGTTTGACATAAGTTCATCGAGAGGCAAGATTCCACCTACAGAAAATGTGAAAACTCCAAAAACGATTGAAGAATATGAGGAGCAGGAGGCAAAAGAAATGGAGAACTTAGGAAAGGCTGGTACAGGCTTAGGAGGACTTAAGTCTCCTGAGTATACCATGAACTATCAACAGTCTGTCTCCGCCGAAGACGTGTATCTTCAGGTATAATAGCAATTACCTACTTTCTACCAATGTCCAATATCTAAATAAGTATATACAGCGTGTTTTTTTGATATCCCATAACTCTAGGGGGTCATTGTACTCATCATTATGAACAACTTTTACTATGGGACCAAATCCGAAATCGCGAAAAAAAATCCGGTGTTCCGATAGATATGTAATATACGTTTCTATGGGTCTTCCCTACAATTTGACGAGTTATGCGAGCATAAATGTAGGGAACAGCTGATTTTATTTCAAGATTTCTGATTTGGTCCCATATTAAAAGTTATTCATAATGATGAGTAGGTACAATGACCCCCTAGAGTTACGAGATATAAAAAAACACACGTTGTATAGGTACCTACTATCGCAGCCGTTGGTCCTGCGACTGATCTCTCTCCGGTTGTCTTGGATTGCCGTCTCATCGGACTATGAGAGTGAGGGAAGAGGGAGTGCACCTGTGTCTGCGCACACGCTTGTGCACTATATTATCTCCCGCGCCGAAGTCTAATCTCCCGACGGTCTGGAGAACTTTAGGTATTATCGGAAAGTGAAAACTGTTGCAATGCGATTCCCTCTACAAATCCATCCCTGGAGTGGACAGTCTCGGCAATCGTGCTCTCAGATTAGGATGCATTTACAATTAAAGACAAACTTTCGAAAGAACCACTTTTAAGTATCTACCTATCGTTAGTATTGATACCTACCTAGGTTAACTATGCAAAAATAAATAATTCAGTTTAAAATGGCATCGTGTTTACGATTGAGGCAAAAACAGGCAATTAAATACTTAAAAACGATCTAGCAAAAACTTAATGGATTTACTTAGGTCATACAGCACGGTAAACATATAAACCTTATCTAAGTACTAAGGTAATTAGGTACATGAATTGTGTTTTTGTTTGTTACAGATTGGCCCAAAAACACCAGGGTCAGCTAGCTGCGAAAATCTTATCGTCAGAATAAAAATGCCAGGAGCTAAGAAAGAAAATGTGGACTTGGTTGTTGATACTAGTACTATCACGGTGATATCTTCTCAGTATTCTTTGAAGCTGCCCCTTCCACACGAGGTCAACCCTGATCGATCTAAGGCTAACTGGGATGGGGACTCTGAGACATTAGTTCTTACCCTTAAGTTGGAAAGGGAGTTGGATTTTGTTAATTTTTGATCTAGCTATTATTTTTTACATTATGTTGATGATGATGGTTGCCGTACCCAATCAGTTTCGATGTATCGGCGAGATTTTTACATCAGTACTTCACCCATCAACTTCATAATATTATACCTATTATAAGTGTTCATACGCACGAGCGGCACGCGGCAACTGCAACAGAGTACAATGCGTGCCACGTAAGAAGAGACTTGACCCCGCCTCCCCCGCTCTTTCCGCCGCCCCTATGACGTCCGGTCCCGTCCCGCACTCAGACCTCATACCGCTAAAGATACCTAAAATCGTGTCAGACCACGTGGTGTGTCAAGTCTCTTCTTACGTGGCACGCATTGTACGGTGCTCAAATATACGACGGCACGTTATCGACAGCAGCACCGCGGCGGCCGGCGACGAGTGTCAACGGCTGCAGTCGCCTCTGCTGTCGACGCGTGCCGCCCTTGTGTATGTGTTTGCACACTAATTACCTACCAGTATATTCATTTGTAATCACGTAACTCTAGCCCCCGTTGGTTGTAATAATATTGAATAAAAATATGAAACATCATTATGCATTTAATTGGAATTTAAGCAGTTATTCATAGTGTTATTGTTAGGCACCTAAGTAATGAATGAATTATAATAGGTAAGCTTATTTCAATTGATTCGTTTACAAGCCTTAACGTCAACAAGTCTATAGAGAAGGCCTCCCATTTAATAACTACCTACTGGCTGTTATTAAATAACCAACAACGTAACGTGTGATCGTCTCGGTTCATAAAAGTTATCACAATGGGACTGCGATTCAAGGTACTAAATTAGTAGCACTAGATAACGATGCGCTAATCAATGCCGATTTTATAAAATTATTGTGCTTTAAAGATGTAGGTACTGCTCATGTTTTATTTTTCTTTGCGGTTAGGGTTGCCAACTTTTTGCCAGTACTTACAAGAAATAAAGTGAATTATGGTCAAAGTGGGGAAATAAAATAATAGTAATGTATGTATATGGATAATATGTGTAATGTGTATGTTTGTATGTGTATGGGAATAGTCGAGGAAAAAAGTGGGTATTTCAGGTAAAAAAAAACGGGAAAATAAACAGTATTAAGTATTTTATTAATGTTCTGATACATTATTCATAAGTGCTAGTCGCGCACCTCATCCACATAATACTAACTTTGAAGGCTTCTTAAGTCTCACCAAATAGTCGAGAATCAATTTTTTGAAATTAAAGCTCTGTTTCTGTCGCCCCACCATTTAGCATTCATCACACTCATTCTGTGAATACTGAGATGGCAGAACTAACTATAGTACTTAATGGTATTCTGATAACAAATATCTAATTACCTACTATATCCTAAAAATTCTATACATCAACAGTATCATTCTGAAATTAAGGTTAGTTAAACGACCGCGCTTATGCCCAGATGCAAGCACGATGTTCTACGTAGTAGGTACTTATATGAAACGTTTTATTTGGGTAAAGCTCTGGATATCAGTGAAAACAGTGGGTATATTCATATTCCTACTTACTTTATTTAAGTTGAACAGTAAAGAGTATTTAAGAGTGCAAAACAGTGTAAGTAAGTAATACTGTTGTTAACAGTATGGTAGGCAACCCTATTATATCTATATAATTATGTGTCTATGTATATATATATAGACCTATATATTTCATATTAATTCCATTAACTAGATACCTCCACGCGTTCTTGAGAAGGGTGTTGACAGACTGACAGACGGACGGACAGCGAAGTGATCCTATAAAGGTTCCGTTTTTTCTTTTTAAGGTACGGCACACTAAAAAACGTAGGTACTTGTTATAATTACAGTTATACTTTAGTATAGGTACTGATGTTATAGTATGTCGTTTATAAAAAAACAGGACTCGGACAGAATTATGTGGACCTTGACCTCTGGCCAATCAACACAAATAATTAAAAATATACCTTGTTTTTTTTGCAAACACTTCCGATTCAAGAATTATGAAGGATTTTAGAACATAGGTATGTACATCTCCTAAAATAGGATGAAGGTTTGTCTGAAAGCTCGGCATTTTTGCCGATGGGACATATCCCATCGGGCATGTGCCCGAAACGTTAATTTATACTGGGTCGCAGATGGATTGTCGAATCCGCTGTTTTACAAAACAGCCAGTGGTTTTACAAAACAGCTCCGTTATGTAAAGCAACTGAACAACGTTCAGCGGTTTCCCATAATAACTGAACTTGAACACGCAGAATTGTTAAACAGCTTGAAATGAAACGTCAGATTGTAGATTTTAGTTTTAAATGTTATCGCTCGTGGCTCTGTGTGTCGTAACAAAAATAATGACGTGCGAAATCGAAATAAATAAAACGAGTAAGGGCTGATTTTACCAAAGCCAGATATATTTTATAAGCTGCGCCCCGAGGTTTCACCCGCGTAAATGTTGATCTCGTGGGAATATCGGGATAAAAAGTAGGGTGTCAGCTACCTCCATACAAAATTTTATCGAAATTGGTCCAGCCGTTTGAGCGTGAAGAATTAACAAACATATAAACACACCCCCACACACACACTCACAAACTTTCGCCTTTATAATATTAGTGTGATGTGGAATAAAATTGACGTCTGACATTTCTAATATGGAAAAACTGTCTAAAATTCAAAATTTATTCTCAGGATAAGACTTATTCTAGGTATAAAAGTTTGGTGGAATGCGCCCTTATTTATTAACTAGCTTCTGCCCGCGACTTCGTCCGCGTGAAATTTCTTGTTTCCGACCCACGCCGTCGCATCGCATCGCATCGCCTGCCCGCGCTGTCACTTCGTTTTCGCTTAGCAATCTTTCTGACTTTTATTCTTTTTGCTCGGCTCCTAAGGGTTATAGCGTGATGTTACATAGCCTTCCTCAAGAATTAGGCTAGCAAATGTAAAAATATTTTTTAAAATCGACTCCGAGAAAAATCCGACCGATTAGCGCGTTCAGACAAACAAACTCTTCTGCTTTATTATTAGTATTTACAAATTCATCTTAAGATACGAAAATATGAAATATTATTTATTATCTTCGTCGTGTGTGATAGTCCATTGAATAGTATGGCGAGCGATATTGTATCTTAAGATAAAATATTATAGTATCTTAGCCGTGTGCAGCGCCCCTTAGTGAACTGCGGGTGACGTAACCTACGACAAACTTATTATTTGCGGTTGGTACAGTAATCGGGTCTAGGGATCGAACCGCAAAATTAAGTTTGTTTTTTGTTGTAGGTATATACTTTTCCGGGATAAAAAGTACCCAGTGTGTGCCCAGGATATTAAAGAATAATTATACCAAGTTTCATCGTAATCTAACCGGTAGTTTTTGCGTGATGCCTGAACAAACAGACAGACAGACAGACAGACAGACAAAAATCACATTTTTGGGGTTGGTGTCGGTATAGTCCCCCTGCCATTTATTTTTTTGATATTTTCAATGTACAGAATTTTCACTTCTACAGATTTATTATAAGTATAGATTAAAGTGATTTTAAGGGCAATATTAATTTAAAGCTATCAGAGTTTTATGAAAGACGCTCATTGGGACTGCAGATAAGACATTCTGCATAGCGCCTAAACGTCGGTAGCAGTTTTGTAAAACGTAGCGCAATGACAATCCAGCTGAACGTTCTTCAGATATTTTACATAACGGAGCTGTTTTGTAAAACAACTAGCGGTTTTGCAAAACAGCGGATTCTACAATCCATCTGCGACAGATAGGTACATTGGTTCACATTGCATACCTATTACAGCCAGTGCAGCAGTGGCCTGAAGAAGACGAATGTATGGGCCGGTATCCACCAAAGCGGAGAGAATTTGGAGGTCTCGAACGGTGGGTAAGCGTTATTTTCACAGCGGGCCTTATAGCTCATCTGCCTAGAATGGCCTAGATGCTGGCCAAACATTAATGAAAAGATTATCTTCTTCGTGTCGCTGGCACGACTTTCTCAGATCTTGTTGGCCCAAAACTTCGCAACTTCCATGGCGTCGTTGGTGGTAGCGCAGAGCCCAGAGGTCACTAGGGGTGTAAGAAAGCAGCCTCCCCGAGCGACGTTAGAAATCGGTACCCAATTCCGCAAACGTCCGGCGCAGGCTGGACACCTAACACTCGGTAACGCAGAGTCTAGGTGACAAATTCTTTCTCCTCGATAGCACGAACCGGTCTTTCTAAAAACACCATGATACATACAAACATGAATCGCAATTTCAGTTACCTTTTTCTTCAGAGAAAACTGTAGTGTTTTTCTACAAGAAACAAGACTATCGTAAAATGTCTCCTGTAAGATGTAAACTGTCTAAAGAAGATATCGTGTTTGATGATTGCATTTATTCAGAGTGACGTCTGACTATTTTGTCGAGTTAATAACGGATGTTTGCCGTTGGTACTAATACCCAATCCACACAAAATAATCTATACCAGCTTTATGAGAAAACAACATCCTATACCTATAAATAGCACCATCTTGCCTACTGCATATCTGAAACATTACCTCAAGAGTAAACACATCGCTGCTCAGATATAACCTCGTGCAATAAAGATAGCAAAGTTATGCAATTGCAATTGTGGCCATTAATTCGAGCTACGTAATATCTGTAAGGTCTCAGTTGAAGTTTTATACGGAAAATAGTTGTAGATGTGACTGGTACTGCACATTCTAGAAGATGTTAGGGACGCTAATATTTTCAGCTGTATCTGCCTACCCACTGAGAAACAAGACATGTCTTAGATTACTCGACTACAGAGAACTGTCCATAGGAATTCATTAGGACCTGAAAAACGGATTTCTCCAATCAAGGGTACAAATTAGACTTTCAGGTACCGAGTTTTTCATTGAGTATAATCGACACTGCAGCACTGTGCTAAAAATCATGCGCATAAGTACCTACACACCTGTGTTCCTGTAAATGTATCTTTTGTAAAAAGGGGAGGCCTTTGCATAGCAGTGGGACACCTATTTTGTGTCCCACTGCTATGCAAAGGCCTCCCCTTTTTTCTTCCAAACCTCCCTGTCCTGTGCGATCTCTGGCCATGTTGGGCCTGCAAATGATATTAGATCGTCACGCCACCTTCACCTTGGTCTACCTCGACGGCGAAGTCCTGCCTCAGGCGTCCAGTGAGTGACGATCTTTGCCCAGCTCTTCGGGTGCATTCGTGAGACGTGTCCATGAAATGTATCTATACATAGGCATTTATTTTACTCCGGTTATAGACTCAACGTAAGTATCTGACTCATGTACTGTACATTTTAATAGTTTGCATAATCATGGTTAAGTAGTTATGTCCGTTACATTTTACATTATACAGAAATATCTACATTTGTTCAAGATTCGTTTCGTTTTCTGCCTCATCGACTCTTGCTCATGCATCGTTAAACAGCCGTACAGCAACTTATTATTTTCAAATGAGATAAGTTACACTGTTACACAAACCTAGCTAAATATCACTGCTTTACTTGCATCTAGGTACTTAAACACCAGCTATTTTTTTATAGAAAAATAAGGCATGAAATTTTTCTCAGAAAAGGCAATGCCTTATTTACGCATTTATGTGTTAAAAAGTCAAAGAAATATACCACCATTTCACCCAAATGAGGTGATGGGGGGGAAAGGAAAAACACATACTTAAATACCCATATGTATCTACCTGTGTTCTGCGGGCCCTTTTCTCCTTATATAAAAGTACCGATCGTAGATAGAGACTGTATAATTGTTTCAGTTCTGTGGTTCAACCATCGAAAAAGATCTAATGTAGTCGAAGATTGTCGGTATAAAGGTCAATGTCTCTGTTTATTCCCAAAGGTACACACCGGAAGAGTACACAAATATACATCAAATAAATGATGATAAGTTGATAACCGTAAGGTCATAAGCACTGGTACTAAATTCTCAGCTACCGTGAGTTCCGCACTTCCGTAGTCACAAGAATGTATTTGGTAGGAGTCATGTTAGCAATATATTACGAATTGAAAATACTAATAATATGTAGGTAAAGTACTGTATGCATACTTAGACAAAGTAAATTTAGAGTTCCTTCACAATTCTTGCAATATTAGATGGCCAATGGTACCTATATTAAACAGGTTGTCATATATCGACCCACAAACTGTAATAATGAATTCAGCATATGTGGGGTCTACATAGAATTTTTTCGTCGGTTATCAAAAATAAAATCTGATAGAAAAGTGCAACACCTACGCGGTAAGTAATGAATGGAACAGCAATTGTTTTTTTAAATAAACGACGAACAATTTCAACGCAGGTTCAGAATCATATACTCAATCCATGGAAACTGGTTGCACTTCCATGTTCCTGTCACCCAATGCCCTGCAAACCAAAAGAGTTGTATGGTAAGGTATGTAGGTCAAATGACTGGTAGGTAGAGCCAAAGCTAAATTGGGCGCTTACAAAAACATAATTCGTGAACAGACAAAATTAATACAGTTCCAACAATATTAATATAATTAATAGTATATGTATATACTTCTTATATATGTTAGCAGACAATTAACTCCATCTTACGCTATGTGCAGATTAAATTCATGAAACGCTCTCAACCGTACTCAGTTTCCTCAATTAATCTTTCTGAAACGGGTATTATATTGCCTGTACGTAATTAGTGTTTGAACTTAATAACATGTCAACATTTAATTAAAAGAACCCTGTTGAACAAATTCTGCAATCGTGCATGCCTTGTCAGTCATTTTTTGTATTAGGTAGCTGCGAAACGTTTATCAAGGATCATTTATTTTGTAGTTGCGGCGCGGTCAGTATGGAACTGTAGACACTTGTGCTTATTTCAATTGAAGCGTTCGCGACGCGCGGCTGTGATTGCCACACATTTATTAAACCATCAAAATTCTCAAGAGATTGTAATCAAATAAACATATTCGTCGTGAGAATGTTTTCTGTCACCTTTATTAAGAGGAGCAGTCTCGTGTGATCAACCATCGGAGTGTGATGTAGACAAATCTATATTACAAAAATCTTTTTATTAATAACAGTGCCATTATTAACTTCGCAAAGTAAGTACTAAACTAGTCAATGCTTGCCATAACGCTGTGGTTTATTTAAAAAAACAGAGCCGTTAATTTGTCATGCATCGTAACTTTTATTAAATTGAAATTAATGCCGTTGTTATCTGAAACACAATAAAGAAAACGGAGTTTTCTTATTCGATAATATTCTTTCTTACACCATAGTAAAAATAGAAGTTATAAAGTGACATAGTTGGTTAATAATTTTGATTAGCATCGGCACAATGAATCGGTCGTTGGTGCTCTAGTTACCAAAATCGCACACCACATCCAAATTAAATTGGCAATGATTTATAAGTGTAATAAATAGTTCATTGCCTTTGAAATGGTTTGATTAAGACCATTTTGAACTAATTAAAGTTAATGTGCGAAGAAGTGAAACGTTTTGAGTAGTACATATTAGTCGTTAAAATGAAATTCACAGTTTGATTGATTTAGAAAGAATGCGGCGTGATGGAGTGTTGTTGTGATTTACCTATTTTGAAACAATAACCATAACTTATTTAATTTTATAGCATGTACTTACGAGGCGCACTGTTCATCCAAGTTTTACTCTTATTGAACATAGCTATTGAGTTGGAAACTTTCAAACAATGGAGTAACAAACGTGAGTGTCTTTCATTGTAACATGATTTTTTATCTATACAGGGTTATTGGGACCAAACCTGAAATCGCGAAAAAAAATCTGCTGTTCCCTACATTTTGACGAGGGATGTAGGGAACAGCAAATTCAGCAGGTTTGGTCCCATAGTAAAAGTTGTTCATAATGATGAGTACAATGACCTCATAAGATGTTGTTAATGTTTTACCAATAACCCTGTATATATAAAAATTCAAAGTTCTGACTCAAAGTCAAAGTCAAAGCATTTATTTCAAATAGGCACATATAACGCACTTTTGAACGTCAAACTTCACTGATATATCAATGCACAGCCTAAGCCGCTGGTCCTAGTGACATGAAATTTGGAGGGTATGTTCTTTGTGTCTTCACAAAGAACATACCCTCCAAATTTCAGGTAGGTATCCACTAAGAAAAGATTTTTCGAAATTCCACCCCTAAGAGGGTGAATGGGAGGAGGGTGAAATTTCACGCGGACGAAGTCGCGAGCAGAAGCTAGTTGATTGATAATTGTAAAGATTTAAAAAAAATCTATACCTAAACTCCGGTTTTTAATTTCCTAGACTAAACTGATTGCTGCGCTGCGATCGACGTTTTTTGTCAACAAGACAAAAAACTTCGATCGCAGCTGTCATTTTGGTATTGCAAATTAAAAATGAGAGTAGGTACCTATAGCTTAATATATTTTAGCATGTCCTATAGAATATCTACCTATAATACGTATCTATCATGAATGAATATGATGTCAAATTTATAATTTCCAGTCAATGTTTTTGTATCGGTATACAAAGGTTGTTTTGATGAATTTCAGAAGTTTTCCCACCACATTTAATACCTGACAATGCCTTACACCCACGGCGGTCGGTGGTGCGAAGAAAAATAGTGTTGTATCATAACTTCTTTCGCACCAAAGTACGACCAAGTGCTGCAAATATGCTGTTAATGGTACGTATCTACTAATTTATGATTATAATGCTTAATAGGTAAACTTATGTGTACACGTGCAACGATCGCGAAAGCGTGCTTAAACACTATTACTGGAGATGTTGAGCTGAATGGAAAAATTGCTAAAAGGTATGTAAGTACGAGTATACCTACCTCCAGTCTCAAAAGTCAGCCTCAAAGGTTGATACATCGACAAGAATTCATTGAACAGTCAACAATCTTTGTTTCATAATGGTGCCGATTCTTTTCTTCACAAACTAAACTAAATTAAGTTCAGTGCATCTTTTTCTTTCTATTTAATTAACAATAGGACAGAAGATAAATTTTAGTTTAGTCCTGTCAAATTAATCAACGCCTGACACTACTCCATACAAGTTTAAGACGTGATTAAAAACTTGCCTGTTAACATTACGTCAATTTACGTCAGGCGTTATTTATCTTCTGTCCTTTTCTTAATGAAATAGAAAGAAAAAGATGCATTGAACTTAATTTAGTTTGGTTTATGAACAACAGAATCGGCACCAATATTGTATTTATGTGTACACATTGGGTAAATACCTACTAGCTACACATTAAAGGCTCCTTCAAACAGGCATGACACGCGATAAAATCGCGCGCGACATAAAGGTACCGCAAGTCGCGTAAAGGCTCGTACACACAGGCGCGACGCGACACGCGACACAAAGGCACCGCAAGTCGCGCGACGAGCGGTGCCTTTGTGTCGCGCGCGATTCGCGTTTGTTTGCAGGAGCCTTTATATGTACCTACAATATTATGGGAAACAAAATGGTAGGCAATCAAATTAATTATTGTCGATTTACCTAAGCATTAATCTTTTTGAGGCTGTCTATACCTACCTATCTGTAACTGTACTAATGACAGAATGTTCAGGAAAAAGAAGGATCAGATTTGAAAGAAAAATTGATAAACTTATCTAGAGGCTGATTTTTCAATAGTCAGATAACTTTTATCTGAAGAATAAATATGACAGTTTGACATATTTTCTATATAAAAGCTTTCAAGCGACAATATTTACTCTTCAGTTAAGAGATAGCTGACTCTTCATAAATTAACCCTAAATCTACTATAGATAGAATCCATAGATACGACGTTAAATTTTCAGCCCTTAGCACCAATAGATTGTTGATAACTTCTTTTTTAGGAACCCAAACTGTTTTACTTATTGTAGAGCAACATATCAACCACATCGTACATTACAATTGTAGGCAATTGGTTCAGTTGGAGCTTACGTGATGCGTTCTTCGATATCTTGGGGTAACCGTTAGGTACAGAATAGGTGCTACATCTCTCCACAGTTTCCCATAGGATTCGCCCTACTATCTTAATCATCCATGATTCTGTATCAAAAGAAAACCACATAGGCGTATAGTCTTCAAGTCATAGAGGACACTCAACCTGAAGACATTAGATCGCGAGAGAATTGTCAAAACAAAACAGTTTTAATTGAGTTTATACAACCTAGCGCAGCAAGCCGGTCTATCCCCTTAAAACTTAACTTTCCTGAAAAGGATAACCACACAATTTAATAGAGAAACACAATTTTGGCGCTCCGATACGACTTTTTTGAACTCCTTCAGGACTCACGCTAATATAAGATGCCATGAGTTAAAAGGGTCATCAGATACCTATTTATCTGCACTATTTACTGCACAAATTGGAAATGTTACATAATATTTCAGAGTACCTACTACTAATGTATAAGTGTACCTGCCTATCAAATACCATTTAAGAGGTCTCTCTCAAGTAGATTCATTTAACCCTGTATGCGGCTCGGTTGGCAAATAAATTGTCCCGGGCGCCATACTAGGTATTGAAACACTCATATCACTTATGCCTACCCTATCTACTTACTACCGTTTGTAGTTACTTCAAGAATAGTTTCTGTTTATTAATACCTATCATCGTGAATAAAAATTTAACACCTCAAACCTCCCGCAGACAGGCGCGACGCGACATAGCGACACGACTCTAGTAGAACAATTTCCATGAAAACTTATTGGAAATTGTTCACAATCATTCGATACGCTTCCGTACCGGATCGAACATCAATCAATATTATCATAGGAGTCCTCTAAACGCTTTTCACAAGTCCAAAACCCGAAAATTATGTCAGTTTTAAATCAAATAGACGACCGCTAATCTTCCGACAGTTGTTTTCTGTCGGGTGCAAGGCAAATCTGGTTAACGAAATGTGTCATTTTCGATACGATAGCCTGTCGGATGGTTGCGAATAGCTAACGCGTCGCGTCTATCTGCGATCCCCGACTTGATACTGAAAACAAGCTTTCATCTACGGATAAACTATGACTTTCCTTTTTTAAGATCGTTTTTATCACTCTCCTTTCTTGTTTTCTTTCCCTTTCTAAGAAGTTTCATTAAGTCATCTGATTGGTCCTAATGACAATTTTTTTCTTGTTAAGTCGGTTTATGTTTATGCGGTCCGTTTTGCCTTTTGGCATAAACCACATAAACACTTATGTTCTGGTTTATCCATACTAACCATACTAATATTATAAATTCGAAAATAACTGTCTGTCGTCTGTATGTTACCTTTTCACGCCTAAACCACTGAACGGATTCCGATAAAATTTGGCAGAGAGATAGATTGCATCCCGGGGAAGGTCATACTCGTAAGATACTTTTTATTCCGATATTCCCACGGAATCGACACTTATGCGGGTGAAACCGCGGAGCGCTGCTAGTGCATATATATTTCCTCTACTACATTCGATGTAACTTTTTGTAGTGATATCATTTTGCCGTATGGTTTTCAGACATGGCACGCAGGCGCAGCGCAGCAGGCGCAAGACTACGCAGAGAAATGTATGTTCCTCAGACATAATGACGTCAGAGAAAATACAGTGCCACATCTCGGCACGTGCGGCCAGAATTTGTTTGTGGCCGCACAGAAAACTCCATGGTACGTTATTTATAGTTTGTCTATTATTTTTTTTCTGACCTCCAGAATGATTTAATTATCTTATAAAAACTTAAGCCGGTTTCCCAAGTTTTAGTCTTTTATAAAAAGTTACAAAACAATAGTTATTTACATTCTTTGGAAGACGTTAACGAGAGTCTTTGTTGTATTTGATTCGTTTTGATCGAATTAGTTGTCTATTATTTAATTTTAATTGTAGTCAGTTTATTCAACTTTTTATTTTGGTAATAGTTTGTAAAAATTCTATCCTCCCCCGCTTCTTTAATTTTCTAGCGTTGAAACGGAGCTATATAATGTTTATTAAATAGGCCAAATAACAAGTTCTATCGTATTTAGGTATTGATCTAGAGTAAACAATAAAGACAATAGAGAGAGACTTGTGGATAAGTAATAACAGCGGCACGGGTCGATCTAGCCGCGGTTGGTCCGTGCCTCGGAAAGCCATTCGTGGATCTTTGACAGTCGTTACGGATCGTCAGATGCCCGAAAGTCTTACAAAGGGGTATCGTATTACTCAGTAACTGGGTTGTGGAGGTCAGATAGGCAGTCGCTCAATGTAAATATACATATATAATAATAGATACTGGTATTCAGCTGCATCTGGTTAGACTGGAAGCCGACCCCAACATAGTTGGGAAAAGGCTAGACAGATGATAGAGTAAACAATATAACCATATAAACAAAGCCATATTAATTGCACTGGCTATTTACCTAAACATTAACTATATCCATACTATTCCATACTTAATATGTATTATAAATGCGAAAGTAACTCTGTCTGTCCGTTACCTTTTCACGCCATAACGGCTGAACGGATTTCGATGAAATTTGGTACACAGGTAGACGAGAGGTACCTTTTAAGTAGGTGCCTACATTCCCGTCCGGAAACTTCCGACACCCACGCGGGCTAAGCCGCGAGAAAGACAGTATTTCATAAAAACAATAGGTAAAGAAAACAATACACGTGCTGGTAAATATCTAAGCAGTAACAGTAGGTAGGTAAACATAGATTAGCCGTCGTTGCCAAGCTGTGATTTAATTAGTTTCAGTCACATTTAGAACTAATTTTACTTCAGAGATTGTAAATAATGTTAAATTGATTAGCTACAAACACAGCTACACGTAGGTAATCCAAGAGATGTGAAACCCGAACCCTAATTGTGTAACACACTATCAGTAGCGATGGCTTTTCAACATTCATTGTGTTATTTACGTTTTTAAAAAAAAAAACAAAAAAAAGTTGACAAATTTTTCGATGACGCAATGGAATACAATATCTTTCAAAATGATTCAGATTGTGTTAAGCATATAGGATTTCGTTCATAAGTTTGAAGTTCTAAAGGATTTAATTAATCGCACACGTCGAATAAGGCACGAAAAAGATAAATTGTAACTGTGTTTTTTTTTCACTATAAAAACGTCTCAATTTCCTAGTCCCGACGGTCTCAGCCTACTCACGATTGTCTTTATATTTCTGTTTTATAATAGTTGATTCGTGAATGGCCGATTAGGCGATTACACATAATAGTTATAGGAAGATTACCCTCTAAAGCGGCACAAACATCCACGAGTTAATTATAGTGACTAGTAGGTACAATATAATTTGATCTGTCTTACATGATGGGAAAATTAGCTGATTTTGAGTTAGCGTGAGATACGCATCGCTTTGCAGGCGTGATTCCGTGTTATTCATGTCTAGCCGTGTAATAATGTTTTATAAGGAGATTCTTATGCAAATAATGAATACTACTAGACGGGCTTATTTGTAGACGACGTGATTCAAATTAACAAGCAACTACCTCGTAGTTTATAAAAAAAAAACTGGAAACTATGTTAATATGTATGCGGTATGCGTTATTAAAAACGCAATGCAAATATTTTGATAGGACTCAACAGTGTCTGCTGCTTTACCTAAATAAATATAAATATTTGATTGAGCCACTAATGAAAAAGAGATTTTCATTTCACATTCACAATTACTATTTTTGTAATTTTTTTAAGCCGTGTTCTGACGAGTGTAATGTAATGTAATGTGCATATGTATCGTGGTATCGTAGACGGCACTACAATCATTACAAGCAACGCTCGGTCTGGCACTCGCGCTTTTCCATCGGCTGTCAGTTTTAGCGCAAACACAAAGGCTCTCGCAGTCGAATACATACGGGATTTGCGTTGAGTTTGTATGCCGTCCACCCTATTCGCATTACATTAAATTATACACTGCACACGTCTGGATCCGGCTTTAGATCCATGAATACTTACGCTTCTATACAAATGTTTAGGATACCCAAGAAATCATAATACCTACTCATTTTACAGGTTCTTCGCAATTAAGACGTGGTTTCTCGAGTACCAAAACTTCACGTATGGCAACCCCGCTTACAACTTGAAGACGATTGGCCACTACACCCAGATGGTCTGGGCTACCAGTCATAAGGTGGGCTGCGGAGTGGCTCACTGCACAGGGGGCCCATGGGGCCACTTCTATAACTACGTGTGCCATTACTGTCCAGGGTGAGTATAGCTTTTGTATTTGGGAATTGAAATACTGTGTCAGATTGTAAGTTAATTCTACAACTTCTTTGAGTAAAGACATTTAATTATTGCCTTTTTGGAAAAAACCACGTTAATTTCCGTAACAATCATATATTTAATTGCTACCTTTTGAAAAGGTTGAGCTGTTGTACGGTGTACTTAAGTGTAATTAATGTTTAGGTTCTTTTTTTAAATAAAACTAGCGGTCGCCCGCGGCTCCGCTCGCGTTTTTCCTGAATTTTCTTTGCTATAAATCTCACGGAGCTCGAGACCTTTCCAACAAATGCAAAACCGTGGAAATCGGTTCGTGCGTTCTGGAGTTATAGCGTCAGGAAGGAAAACCCGACTTATTTTTATATAGTAGATTAATATTTTAGTTTTTGTATTAATTAGTTTTAGTTAAATTAGGATATTATATTTTAATAATTTGGAGTTTATTTAGTATTAGAAGTTTGTACATATTAGATAATATTTAATTAGGCTTATAATCTTCTTTTTGTTTAAACATTAAATGCTGTTCGTTAGTAAGCACATAATTTAAAAACGGCTGGATAGATTTAGAGCATATTTTTTAAATAATTTTTTGCTAACATTAAAATTATGCTACTAGAAATTTCTTTAGGTTCACAAAATATAATAATAGCCAATAGAAAAACTTCTAGATATATTGGTAACTACTAGAAGTTCAGGCCAGAATTTGTTCTCCAAACCATTTTTACCCGACTGCGCCAGAAGGAGGGTTATGTTTTTCGAGTGTATATAATGTATATATGTATGTAAATTTTTATTTAGGTGATTATTGCATAATTAATTAGTTCTTATAAACACAAACTTAAGGTGCGGATGCAGCTGAATACCAGTATTTTACATGGAGTGACTGCCTATCTGACCTCCACAACCCAGTTACTGGGTAATATAATACCTCTTGGTAAGACTGATTGTCAGACTCAGACTGGCCCCGTCAGAAGCCCGAAAGTCGAAAGATTGACAGTCAATGATCCACGAATGACAGCCGGGACCAACGGCTTAATGTGCTTTCCGAGGCACGGAGGGGTTACGGTATGTAAAGATGGTTACCCATCCCCAGATCAACTGCGGCAAGCGTAACTTAACCTGTTCGATCGACCTGTGTGGCTGTTATTATTTAGCCATGGCCTCATCAGTTTTATTATTAGTAGGTATTGATATAGAAGATAGAAAGATTAGCTCTACGTCCATTGTTGAACATGGTTCTCTTTACTGACATCAGCCAGTCAAATATTTGGAACTATCGAATACAATTTCTAACTTAAAATTTTGATTTCAGTGGCAACTTTCACAGCATAACACAGTACCCTTACAAAATCGGGGAGCCGTGCGAAGAGTGCCCTAACCACTGCATGTCCAAGTCCTTATGCACCAACGCCTGCCATAAGATGGACTTCTACTCCAACTGTCCACAGCTGGTCACCATCTCCAAAGACGTTTGCCGCCAAGGTGTTTGTAACGCCACCTGTAACTGTGCCGGTGACAAAATACACAGGAACTATCCTTGGAGATAATACACCTATTTAAAACTGTACCAAGCCGTGAATATAGCACATCTTTTTACCTTTATAACCCCTTGTTACAAAACAAGGTTGTTGTTTAGATCAGAAGGTCATTTCTTGTAATTAAAAAAATTTAAAATCTAGTCACAATCTCATCTCAGCAACAATCAATGTCAAAAACTTGTCAAACATGTAGCGAAATTAGAGGTATTTTTGACAGATTGAGACAGCTCAGACTGTGAACGTTCTTAAAATTACGAGAGCTGGGGGCCTAAAAAGGTCACTTTGGCAGAATCATAAAAGGATAACATTGTGAATCGTAATATGGCGAAGACAGTCCGTGTTTTTATTTTTTTTCGCTGTACTACGTAGGTATAATCAAAGAGATTGGGATTGGATTTGGATTGGATTGATTGGTATTTTAGCACAGATAAAAAAAAATAACTGAAAAATCCTTCACCAATGGGATTTGATACGATTAGTTTAACAGTTAACTATCCATTATGATTCAAAATGTCATCCTTTTATAATTCTGCCAAAGCAGCCTTTTTAGGCCCCCTGGCCTTCAGATTTAAGCCTCAGAGCCAGTTTTTGAATTAAGAATATTTATAGAAATGCAGTTCTCTTAACAAAACTTACAATTTAGTCCAGTGCTAAGTTGTTGTTTTTGTATTAAGCTCAGATGGTCTAGATCCGAAGTAAGATCGACCTTCAGCCATCTGTTTACCGGATGACAATATTTTTTTATAAGATAATTACTTATATATTAAATGTCAAGAAATATATTGCAAATGTTAAAGTACTTACAGTATTTTGAATCCATTGGAGTTATGAACATATTTAATTAGGCAACCCATTTGCAATATATTTGTTAACATATTATATTTGATTTAAAAATAATTTTCATCTAAAGGTCGTGGCCCAGTGGTGACGGCCGCGACTTACGAGTTGTAGGTCGTAGGTTCGAATCCAGACAGGCGCTTTACTTCAAGTAAATTATTTCATCATCACAGCTCTCGAAACGGTGAAGGAAAGCGTTGTAAGAAAACGGCATGTCCTAGAACAAAAAATTCGAAGATATGTGACATCTGCATCAGGCGCGCGTGGTGTATTACGGCCCACTCCCTCTCACCGAGAGTAGGCCTGTGTCCAGTGTCAGTGGTAACATTATAGGCTGATTGAATCAGTTTCATCCGGTAAACGGATGGGTGAAGGTAGATCTTACTTCGGATCCTATACTAAGAGGTTTTGGCCAGAACTAAAGTTAGATCTTGTTTTGTAATAAGACGGTAGAGTTTAACAAAAAGTCGGGCTTAACAGAACTACGTCTTTATCACTCATACCTGTATAACCTCTTTCTAAAGCTCGATTTGTTATAAGCACGGCTACTGTGGGTACATCTACTGCCAGTGTTGACACTAAAATTAGTTAAGTATTCATTTTTCTAGATAATATGCTTTTAGTATAATCTTTTGTAAATAAATTTTATAATATGGATTGCTTTTTATTTCTCCTTGTTAGAAGAAAACTACCGGGTGGTTTTAACTTATAATAATAGATACTCGTAAAGGACTTAAAATGTGCAGCCAAAACTAAGAGAGAGAGAGAGAGAGAGAGTTTAATAACGTCACAACTTGCTTGCTCTGCAGCACAAGATTGATATATTATTTATTTCCGATGCGTAAAAAATAATCTGATTTCGCTAATCTTCAAGCAATAATATGTCTGTGAGAAATCTATTGCTCTAAGTATTTAACCAGAGTAATTTAGTAAGCCCAACAAATACGTGTTCCACCTTTGTCCAGCCTGGACTTGAGAATTTTCTTTGGCTTCTGCGCTATCCGAGTCATTACTCTCTATGCCCTGGATATGTCAACCACCAAAACTTTTTCATTCACATATTAGATTAAATGATTGGAATTGATTCGTATTTTCCGGTATTTTTGTTTGCTATGAAGGGTTCAAGGGTTCACAGCTCTTGCGCAGCAGGTGAGTCAACAGGTGGGGTGGTTGCCGGTGCGGAACCAACCTCGATGTTCCAACGTCCCTTTCTTTTGAATACTGAGTGTTTTGAAGATTATCTAATAACGGTGTGTAGAAAGTTCGTAATTTTGCTCTTTGTTTGATGTGATTTTGGTATTGGTAAAATTTTGTAGTATTAGATAAAGACTCGTCTATTCTCCTGTAATACAGGCAAACTGGTGAAGGAACCAGCAGAGAATAATGTCAAATAAAAAAAAACAAACTAGGTATGTACCTACATACTTATCAGATCTGTATTATGTAAATAAAAATACCTACTTGTAAAACACTTGTTTGTTGTACTTATCGTGAATTATATTGGTATCAATTTGTATTCAGTCATGTTCCCGACTGACCGAGCAACATGTTTCCCACCCCCACCACGAGTCCGACCCAATTGTAATGCAGCGGCGGGCGCGGGTCCGGCGCGCACGCATTGTGAGAGCGCGCCCGCTCCCGCCACCACCTGCCGCCGCGCGACATGGTCGCCAACCGGGCGCTGCACGCCTCATCGCCTCCCGCGCCGCGCAAGTCACTACGCCGCCTCGCCTCCACGCGAGGCTTCAAACCCCGCGCCGCTAACGAATATGGCTGGATACGAGTCTTCGAAGGCCTGGAACCGTTCGCTACCGATGCACCCAGCAAACTCATCAAGGTCACTCTCAATACCACCGTAGAAGAAGTAAACAAAAACCTCGGCTTTAATGATGAGCTATCGCTCTGGCTGCAAATCGGAGGAACGAACGCACGGCGATTGGAACAGGACGAATTTCCTCTGCGGATCCAGGAGCAGTATCTAGCAACATGTGGCTGGAGGTCGCAGGCTCGAAGGTTGCGACTGGCTGTGGATCCAGAGCTCCGACACTCCTTGCGATGGTGTGCAGGACCCGCTCCGCGCACAGGAGGAGTACTGCGGTCTGGTACAGTGTATGTGCTGAAAGGGCACGTATTTCCGCAGTGGAAGCCGAGACCTGCTTACGTAATAGGATCCAGACTGCATTCTTATGGTTTGTAGCACTTTGATACATAAGCTTTTAATGATTCACCTATTTACCGGTTAGCAATATCTTTGCGAGCTCTTGAATAATCTTATGAAAAACTATTCAGGTACAACGTGGGAAATGCTGGAACTAAGTGGCGGTAGCATTGAGTTATGTCAACCCAAGGCTCAAAGACTGGTGCTCTGCGTGAAGCCGCGTTGTCAAGGCAACATGGTATCCGGAGACAACAGTATGAATCATCTCTTCCTCGGATTCAGTACTATTTGGGAGCGGAACATGTGGTTCTGCTGGTTAAAAGAGGTACGTTCTGCTAACATGCGTGTATAATAATATTGATTAACCTGACATGGAGGGCGCGTGTAGGAAACTAATCAGTTCATATAGGCAAATTGATTTACCACGGTAGATAAGCAGTAGTTAAGCAGTGTAATTGGACCAAGTCTTGTGTAGTTTAATGCTTAGTTCCGTCGCGCGCTCCACAGCGTGCAGATATGAGCTCTTAGCAGATCATTGAGGATTTGATTCCGGTACACTTCTCAAACTAACGAACCGTCAAGTTAACAGCGGTAAATTGTTAGAAATCTAAAGCTTATCAAGTTTTGACATTTCAATGTATAATTTGACGTCAATCACATTAGGGTTGTGTAACTGCGAATTATATTATACATGGTGCGGTGATATAACATAAAATTATTTCTACAGAAAGTCTTTTCATAATTATGGCTCTTATAGGTAAGTATACATACGGTTACTTGGGTGCCATCGGTTAAATAATAAACTTGTTCTATTCAACAATTTGCAAGAAAATCTTGTTTATTGCAAATTACTTCCTAAAGTAGCAATTATTACTTGTTTGGAATTATTCATGATCGTGGATAATTTACGAACTTGGTGCGAAGTCAGATATGTACAGACGCCAGCACATCAAGCTACTACAATCTGTCAAATTTCTATAAAAGATTTTCAACTTTATCGCTAAAGCATAAGGTTCAAAGTTGATTGGGAAAATTTGACAGTTTCGGGTAGCTTGATGTGCTGGCGTCTGTACCTATATTAAAATAATTGTTATCATCGGATTAATTCTGAAGATAAGGTTCGTACACGAAAGAACACTTGTTAGTCTTTGTGATGGAAGGTATGAAAAAAAGTGTGTTAATTAAAAATTGTGTGCACTACACCCTAAAAGAAATGTCACGGTCGAGATGTGCAGAGTGTGGCTGCGTCTGCGCCACCGCGCGTGCCGGTGATAGTGGCTTACGCGCACGCGCACGCTTCACAAGTAAAAAGTCACTCGCAGCGGTCGCACTAAGCACACCCTCAGTGCACAATTCGCTTTCATTACTTGTGCTACGTAACTTATTTGTAAACAATACCGGTGCTTTTGATAAATAGTACTTCAACTTCAAGTGAACTAATATCAGTCAAATAACTAAAACCATATTTAGCAGTTCTGGCAAATAATTCAATGATCATGGTTTCTAGAAATCAGTATTAATCAAGGACAAAACGCCATTTATGCAAGCAATAGCGACGTGAATAGAATAATGAACTGTACAGGAGTTATTCTGTAGTCTTTGGGAATAACAATGCTCGAAGGAGTTCGTCGGCCCCATCGTGGTTAGACACCGAGACTGACGAACACTGTCTTACTGCAGTTGCTTTTAAAATGTCATTTGATGTAGCGACAATGATACGTTTACCACAAAACTCTTCAGTTCTATTGTTTGTTTTGTGCGCGAGTGTTAGTTGACTGTGATGGTAGAAAGAAAAACAATGAAGTGTGAAGAAGAGGAGGTCGACAGTTTGGATGTGTTCACACAACCGAGCCCTGAAGATATATTCCTGGACAGCTTGGAACCTAACACGTTGAGGGAAAAATTTGAACTTTCGGTTGGTTAATGTTCATGCTTCGTAAACATAAACTTTCTCACAATTAGTTACTTTGTAATGTAGACAGACAATCACTCTCATATGTCGTAATTGTGCTCATTATTTTTATTATCTTTATCAGTTTAAATTTCCACTAACCTTACTGTACCGTACAAATATTGTAGTCACCACATGAAAACCTTAGCCTTTACAGTACCTATGTGCTGAATTTTTTTTAAATATTCCAACATTGACTTCTCTGAAATCTTTAAGAAAACATGTGTTCTGAATGAATAATTTTCTTTTAACATTTTTCTGATCAAACCAGTAATCAAATCTTATGTTGTTCTAGGGTACACAAAGCACGCAGCCCCCAAATGTCTTGGACCTCAGTGGGGGTGGGCGAGCGTCTCTCGGCGCGGCGCTGGCACAGCATGCTGCCGGCGCGTTCACCGTACGCGTGCTGCGGTTGCGCAGCAACGCGCTCGCGGCCTTGCCAGCTCAGACCTGGACGTTGCAGGCTCTCACACACCTCGACATCAGCGACAACAGGATCTCAGAACTACCCCCAGAAATATGCCAGCTTACACAGTGAGTCTTTTTTTATTGGCACAACAGACTGCTCAGCAGTTTCTGTTTTCTAGTAGGTCGTGAAAAGTATGAAAGGACTGCTAAGCAAAGGGTCCTGGGTTCGGTCCCCAGATCCAGCAAAGAACTGCTGAGCACGGGGTCCGAGTTCGATTCCCATGTCGAGAAAAGTGTTAGTTTCTAAGAAGCAGCTTAGAATTGGTATTTGTGCTGTACATGACATGAAACTAGTAAAAGTAATTTAGAGCCGCATTGCAAAAATATGAGTGCTTACGGTCTTATGTCTTATACCAAGTCCGTAAGCAATCCAGTAATACGTATATGCTAATCATTGACCCGCCAATAATTTTGCTCACAAGACCAGATGCATGAAAACAATTGAAGGGTTAAGTGGACAAAGGTGTTATCTGACAAAATCAAAAAATCCGACTTTTTTGCATGAACATAGGTTTTAACTGATGATAAATCGATTCATGGATTTAAAACACACCACTTATAATTTCGTTATATAGTTACGAATTATAAGTGGTGTGTTTTAAATCCATCAGATCCGAAGAATCCGTCAGATAACACCTTTGTCCACTTAACCCTTCAATTATTACCATAGATATAAACTACCATTTACCTCTTGGCCTCAGAGTAGTATAACTCATCCCCCCAAAGCCTTTTCCCAACTATGTTGGGGTCGGCTTCCAGTATGACCGGATACAGCTGAATACCAGTATTTTACATGGAGCAGTATAACTCTCAACATATATTTTTGCCGGAATCAATTTTCATTTCAAATTGACTTAAAATAATTATTTTAATTAATTCCACTTGTAAACCTGACACACTCAATCAATAATTAACAAATAAATACACCTGTAAGAAGGCATTTATTGATAAAAAACTGTCAAGACGTTAATGTCTACACATTGGTTAAATTCCGGAAGTGGAATTTAGACAAATTAATTAGTACATTTAGAAATATCATAACAAAGAGCTTTTTCTGTATAACTATCCCAACTCGGGTAGAGTTGAGATAGATAAACAGAAGAAGCTCTTTTGTCACAACAACAAACGTCGTCTAAATCTAAATATTCTCTGATATCGGAATTAATTAGAGCATTGAAAAATCGGCAGTCTAGGGACACTGCGGATTCTTCAAACGTTGGTTTTAAACAAAACCTAGTATTCACGGTCTTATAAACATCACATAACCTCACTCCTGTACCTATTGTGGTCTTATAAACATTACATAACCTCACTCCTGAGTCCTGTATTGTGGTCTTATAGACATTACATAACCTCAGTCCTGTATTGTGGTCTTATAAGCATTACATAACCTCACTCTTGTATTGTGGTCTTATAAATATTACATAACCTCATTCCTGTATTGTGCTCTTATAAACATTTCATAACGTCACTCCTGGATTGTGGTCTTATAAACATTACATAACCTCAGTCCTGTATTCCCGAAAGGGTTAGGCAGAAGTCTACCGTAACACCCACATTTTGCCAGTTATGGTCACGGTCCTAAATTCTCTTATAATCCAAAGACCTTAACAAAATCGTTTGTTTCCGAATCCTAATCTTTCTGACTCCCAAAAAAAAAAGAACTACTTGAAAATGACTTCAGCATTTTAGAAAGCGAACACAATTGATATTCTACATCAATCCTGCGTCAGTTATATACAAAAACAATACGCGAGATATCACGCTAAACGCAATCATTTTAGATGTTGGTTGACTGAAGCAGAGTATAGTGTTCACGTTTGCTATGCGATCATTACTAGTCCCATTCAGTAACGCTCGGCTGGTGGAGCGTGGCATTCGCGGCACCTCTCGCATCAATCTTAGCCTTCGGCCTTTTGTTTCGATATCTCAGTACTTTAGTTCCAAAAGGGAACAAGATTCACTTGTAAAAATAGTTCCAGTATGTTTCTTATAATCTGAGCTCAAAAAATTGTACCCATCTCTCAGAATGGGGTTTCTTCTGGCCTGACATGTTTGTAGAAGAAAAGAGTTTTAGTAGTCATAATGTTTTCTTGTAATCAAGTTTTAAAAAAATCATCTCCTTTTATAATTCTTCCAATTTAAGGCATTGATACCTCCATGTCTAAAAAGCTTTGAAGCTTTGAATCTATTTTATGCATTTGCATAGAATAACTTTTTTAGCAGATTATTTTTAATAATTTTTTACCGTATTTTTTGCATATACAATGCTGTCATAAGTACTTTACGAAGTACCTGTTTATGGTCTTGGTCATGTTGTGAATCTGTTGCCATCCCAAGTAGATACATTTTTGTCGATCATCGGAAACAATTACCACGTTTCTTGTATTTGTGCTGTCCAAGTAAGCAGTTATCATATGTTAGTGTAAGACACGGAGTTTCCGTTGTGTGCTAATTTTTTTTAAGTGTGTGCTTGCGTACGCGCCGCGGGGCGGGGCTATCTACATCTGCTCGCCGGACCGTGCGCGTTACGTTCACTTTGCTTTGCCGTACTGCAACCCCTGTTAGCTAATCTATATGGTACACTCGTTCTAACTACTTATCGATATTCAATTGTTTAGAAGCATCATCTATTGTATTTTCTACCCTATAATATTATGTTCTTCTAGGATCATTTTCAGACAGTTCTATCTGTTCTCTAAGTATAAGGGAGGATGTGAAGTAGTATTACCTACATAGAGGTGACCCGGTTAGACTCAGGAGAGAGAGTTACCAGGGTCGTCTGCCCAGAGTCTTTTTTTAAACGTATTTTTTTGTTAGGATCCCAAAGAAGTCTTTTGGTTTTCTACGTGTCATCTATTATTGTTTATTGTAATTCATCTACATTAAATTTACCCTAGTAACAGCTGACTGACTCTTTGTTCTCGAAATCAAATCCGTCTCCCCAAGATTTAGCAATACACCTTAGATGTAAATCGTCATTCTTATACATAGATATCCCATCAATTAGCTGAAATAATATAAACAGGGAATGTCGAGGTAAGGCTAGTAAAAACAGATACTTAATAACAATTATTTGATCGTATCAACCAGCGTTTGTGAGTCATTTGAAGTATTTATTCGTCCTTTGCCATTTCCGTACATTCTATTGTACCTAATAAAGATTCCGTATATTTATGTTTTGTTGTACTGTAGAACTAGTAAAAATCAATAATATTGATTTTTACTAGTTCACCTAATAGGTAATATTATTACCTATTAGGTAGTTAACGTCGTGATAAGTTGTGAACATTGAACATAGTATCTTTTGCACACATTTAATAGATTTTTTTTGTAGTCAATTGTATATCTATTGATTGTCAACTTGTGGTTTGATTAAATTGTTGTATGCTTATAACAAGTACCTACTAGGCACTATCAGAATAGGTAGTGTTGATTGCGTGTATGTTTTTGTGAAGTGATTTATTTCTGGTTCAGAGATTGGATAGGATACGTCTCCGTTTGTCATATGTTGTGGACACAACCACTCTATCTTCAGTCAAAATTCTTGCTGGCCATTATGTTGGAATCATCCAGCAAATTCAACTTCATCTCAATTTCTCAACTCTACGTTGAGAAATTGAGATGAAGTTGAATTTGCTGCCGTATTATAATCTGCAAAATAAAATCCGATGAAAGGAACTCTGTATGAAGAAACATGATAAATGTTTGGTAGTACCTATTGCATAGATTCATTGATAGATAGAGGCACAACAATGCTTGCATGTAACATCAATGGTGGTCGGAGTCGGTTGGAGTCGAGTCTAGTTGCTTCAGCTGCGTGGTCAGCGAGGTGACGCCGGCGCAATCGCGGTCAGTCTGCGCACACACTCACCTTACGTTAGCAGCATTATTTGTTTTTATTATTTTAAAGAATATTTAGATTACGTATTTCGATTGCAACACGAATATTTTAACGGTGCAACGTTCATACTTTATGATGTATTGGTGGAACAGTGAATGTGTTTTAACTTGGTTCTGTAGTTTGTTCTACAGTTACGATACGTCTTTATAACTTGATTTGACCTAATACTGGTAAGTCAGTATTACTGTTAAGTTATTAAATATATGAAGGCAGGAAGTGGAAGAAACTTAATTCTCTTGGAGGAAGGAAAAAAATAACGATTTTCTCATGTCTTGTTCATTTTCAGTCAACTCTACCACTTGCTTTAAAAAGGTATGGGACACCTTTTTGTAATGCCCATATTATAAATATAACAACAAATGAGACCCCCATATACCTATTACTTATACTTACCTACTTGTGTATTGAAATTGAAGCAGAAAAAGTGAAACAAGACCAAAATAGTACCTACCTAACTTTCTATATCTGAAGAAAATTCGGAATACCATAAAATTTTCATCACCATAAGAATTTCAAATTACCGCTAAGTCAGACTACCGTAAAGTCCTTTTTATGTCGGTCAACAGTTATGAACTTGTACATAATAATTGTTTACCCAGTAATTAGCACGTGTCGCTCTCGTTGCTCCATAAGTCCACATTGTCGCCTCGAGATGACAATCACAGCGTGGTAAACATTTAATAAGGAATGTGTTTAAAAAGTTAAAAGGCATGTAACTAAGACGGGGTTTTAATGATGGCTTCTGAAAGAATAGGCTTTTGTTTTTATATGCGGGCACGAGTTTGTTTAGCTGACGAAATTTTATAGAAAATCCTGAAAGGTATGGAGTTGACAAAAATTATGTTGATAGTTTCAGCCGAATCTAAAGAACTATAAAATGAAATGCTTCGATTTTATAACTCTTTTACGAAGTAGTTCATAAGTAATCATTCATAAATAAATCGTAGCACAAGTTTAAAAGTCAGTAAAAATGCGTTGATGTCTTTTATTGGTCACGTTTTGGTCAACATACTTTTGAAAATCTATGGTGTCATTGACACGAAGAAGACATCGACATCGGGTGACTTCATTAAACATTCATTATACTGGTACTGTCTATAACATCTTAAGTGGTTTAGAAATAAGGTGTAATTTACAAAAGTGTGTGATATAGATGGCGTAGCGCATATTTTATAGCTGAAAGAAACGCTACAACAGTTTCAGGATCAAACCTACCTATTATTACCCACCTTTTAGTACTATGTATTATTAAAAAAGTAAATAGAATCAACCAAGCTTCAACACCAAGATTAGATAAAGAACTCTTTATAATTAAGGCATTGTTTAGAGTACTTTATAGCTAGATACATAAAGAAGAATGTTCTAGTGTTTCTTGATTACAATCTATTGAATATCAACATATTTCAATAGGATATGCTTCAATAGACTATTAATAAGTACTCAATTCTAATTTATATTAAATTTAAGTCTTATGTAAATTCTTGAGAAATCAATCGTTCGATAGTTTTGTAAGAGGAAATCGTGGGTGCCATTTGTTAAGTTAATAACTAATTAAACACACGAAACAATACTTTCCTTCCAAGTATAGCATTACTTAAATATATTTATAAAACTTATTAGTAAAACAGCTTGTAATTGCATCGGTCACGGTGTCCGAACTAGTGGGCCACACATTAACATGCGCGGTCTCAGTAAAAGAGCTGCGAAATAGTGAAAATCTATTGTTGAATCTAAATGCAACGATATTATTGTTATAAGAATATAGTGCATTTAATGATAAGATGTACTATCATAAGATTCGTTGTTTTCTTTCTGCTGGTATTTAACTTATAACCATCTTATTTTGTTAGGTGAAGTGATCGCAATATGGTGTGCCCAGGTTTTTGATATTTGACCTTTATGACAGAGGATGGACAATCCAGTGTTATTAAAAAACCAAGTGTTATAAAATATAATAATTCTATAACGGCTTTTCACAGCATATGCCTACAACCAGTTTAAAGATGACACATCATACATAGCTCTCTCTTCTCTTTTATTAATTAATTTCTTTCTATCTACAAGTAAACATAGTAACAACATTACTTTCTACTTAGTAGTTGTTATAATGTTTTTGTTGGACTCTCTTAGACTTATCCACAGTCCGTCCATCACGTCTCGATACAATCTCTGTTACGTCGTTGGGTAACAAATAGACTTGTTGTGTCGGCGTGGAATCTAACATTCATTTACATATAAACTAATTTGCAGGTACATTCAACTCTGTGTCTACATACATGCATTTTTGCACAGTCTACATGCTCTTTTGCATTATGCTTTTGTTCTGTGTGGAGTCAAATAACTTTTATAAGTATGTTTTTTTTATTAGAAAACTAAATGATAATTTCAGGAACGGTGATTTTGTTGTGACACGTATTCGCGTTGTGACGCGTTTGACAATTTGTTCACCGCTCAATTCTCCAAATTTATGTTTTCGTGATTGGGTTAATGAGTTATAAATTCCCATTTATTTTCTCCTATCTTCAGATTAGAAGAACTTCAAGTAAGCGACAACGAACTCCAATCTATCAACTGCGTCCTGCGACTGCCCCGATTAAGGACACTGGTAGCCACACGGAACCTTATTACCAGTTTTGGGGTAAGTCTTAACTAACCTACAATACTTACATCACGCATAACTTCTCCACATTCCGTAAGATTACTCATATTATGATGATATATAGATACACAGGTAGGTTGGTCTTCGTACGTTGTCGGTAAAACTTCCTTTCTAGATAGTTATAAATTGGCCTTGGGTGTTTTATCAAGGTATCAGAAGACTTCGCGAATGTTTCAAAAAGGGACTTCTTTGATTACTTTATTAATAGCTATGTATTTAAGAACAAGATGCGGCTCTACAACTTACTGTGTATATTTTCACGTTTCAGTCCAGTAACAAACCACAAATGGCTACAGACGACGAAAATAAGTCTGAATACCGCGCCCCCCTCACCACCGTAGACCTGCGACACAACAAGCTCAAAGGAAGCATCATACTTGGCAATTATGAGGTAAGTAACTATTATAGTTTAACTACTGTTTTATAAACATTGTAGGTTAATAAATCAGTTCGGATGTCCGTTTGAGGCGGAGGCCATGGTCAGCATGCCGTAGATTCTATCAGAGCTTGTAATTTAGGCAATTTATCGGGTAGCATCTAACATAGAAAAAAAAATACTTCGTGTAATATGTTGCGAAGATCTCGCACGCTAAAACGTTTTCTACTCATGAATTATGAAATTGAGCGCAATCATTGTAATACAATAATCGGTATATGAGCTACGTTTTCAGATTATGAAATCATAGCAATCTTCATTGTAAGCAATATCATATTACAGCAGAGTTTCTACCAGTTTCTGAAATCCAATCACCTACGTATTACCTTTCATGAATCCAGGTCCTAATTATGACATTGATTGTTTGTCGTTGTACCTAATCTAAACCCTTTATTATCGGGTAGTTGCCTGCATGTCCTGTTCTTAATCCAAGTTTATATGTCCTTTTCCAGCACCTTGTATCCCTGGACCTGTCTTACAACAGCGTGGAAGTGCTGGTGGTGTCAGCGTTGCGCGGACTTCGCGAGTTGTACGCAGCACACAACACTTTGCAACATCTTGCATTGCACGGCGCTATGTTGAGAACGTTGCGAGCTCCACATAACCGTAAGTAATTTGAAATTCAAGTCGCAACTAAGTAAAACGTGCTTCATTTGATTAACTTATGATCTCCTAGAGTGTACATTCTCCTAAAGGATACCATCCTACCACAAATGTTGCGTTAATAAGAATACAATCGTTACTTCTCTTTTCAGAACTAGAAACCCTAACAACAACCGTACCACCGATCAACCTAGTCGAAATCGACGTGTCACACAACAAGCTGACGTCACTACCGCAGTGGCTCAGCGGCTGCTCCGACCTCACCACGTTGCACGCCAGCAACAACCAACTCACCTCCTTACCAGAGCACCTATTCTGCAGTGAACTCTCCAGTCTCAGCAGCCTACATCTTGCACATAACAAAATATCCTGCATACCTTCCATGCCAAGACTGAGGTCACCTTTACGAGAATTATTCCTACACGACAACTGCATACAGTCCTTACCTGAAAACTTCTTCTCTGCCTGTGATAGAATGTGCATATTAAATCTCACAAATAACAGGCTAAGCCGCCTGCCCCACGCGAGAGGACCATCCTCACATTGTTTAGAACGACTCTACCTTACAGCGAACTGTCTCACCGATGAAGTAGCAGACGTTATAATAGCCTTCAGAGGTTTAAAGATATTGCACATCGCGTACAACTGTTTGACGAACCTACCAGAAACATGCATCAACTTTTGGCCAGATATTGAAGAACTCGTCCTATCTGGGAACTGCCTTTCGAGACTTCCTGAAAATTTACCACAGCTTAACAATATTAAAGTAGTTAGAGCACATTCGAACAGATTACGCTCTGTTCCAATGTTTGCGTGCAGTGCATCTGTGAAAATATTAGATTTCGCTCACAACGAGCTGGATAGTATAGATTTACGACTTCTTGCCCCAAAGCAGTTAAAGTTTTTAGATATATCGTGTAACAAAAAGTTGCAAGTGGATCCTTCGCAGTTTAGTGCCTACAGGTGTCAACGACCTCTTAGTTTAGTTGATGTCACCGGAAGACATTCTTTACCTTGGACACAAAAAAGTGGTTTCCACGAAGAGTTAAATGGTTCTACACCTTGGACCACAGGATTTTCCGAATGCCCGAATAAATCATTACAATTATGTTGTGCTCAAATTCGTCTTCCGGCCTTCTGCAACAGGGAAGGTTTATTTGCGATAATTGACGGTGAAACCGATATAGAAGTGCCAAAAATTTTACAAACGTGTATACCCGGGCTCGTGCTTGAGGAGAAATCTATAAAGGAAACAGTAAACGAGTACATGAAATATGTTGTCTTATCCGCACATAGGGAATTAAAAGAAAAAGGGCAAAGGAAAGGTGCATGTCTAATTATGTGTCACTTATCGCCCATAACTGCGCAAGAAAACGGATTTGGTCACACAGCCCGGAAGTATAGCCTGAGACTTGCAAATGTAGGGGACACTAAAGCAGTTCTAAGCAGACGAAACGGACCCCTAAGTTTGGGTATTGAAAATAATAAACGACTAGGATATTCAACGAGGTATCCTAATACCGTGCCTGATCCCGACGTCATACAAACTGTTGTAAAGGAAGACGATGAGTTTTTAATATTAGGAAATGGTACATTTTGGAATGCCGTCAGTATGGAAACCGCTGTCTCTGAAGTTCGAGCCGAACGTAATCCTGTGCTCGCGGCAAAAAGATTACAGGATCTGGCACAAAGCTACGGCGTAGAGGACTGTATATCCGTGTTAATTATTCGCTTTGATGCGGCTCGCTCGGACGTCGACTTGCTAATGCGAGAGTTACGGCAGACTATAAACAGTAATAAGTCAGTGTGTCGATCGGATTGTTGCTGCTCTCGTTTGGAACCATGTTGCCACTCGGTGACGCCGCCGAAACCGAGCAGTGACCGATCATCTCCAAGTGGCCAGAGTGATCGCCCGCCTAGTGAAGCGGTCAGTCACCAACACTACGCCAGCGTACGATCACAAGCCAAAGCGTCGGAACGTAGAAGTTGTCGCGGAGGCGTCGCTCGCGCCATACGTGTGCGAGTCGAAGAAGATAAGGAGGAAGACCAAAGGCACGAGGATGTATCCAACCCCGAGGAACAATTCAAATGTTGGGAGTACATGCTCGAGCAAAACACGCAGATGTTATTCGACAAGGAATTGGATAACCTGTCGAAAGGGATCAAGTCGAATGCCAGTAGTCTTAGAAACTTGAAAGGTTTGTCGGGAAGTAGTCCACAGTTACATCTAACTGGAAAGCAATCAAAAGGTGTGCCATTCTTGTCAAAACATTTTGGTAGCGCGAGATCGTTTGGCACTGCATTGAAGCCAGATTTTCGTTTCGGTTCCGGAAGGTTACCGAACGGAGGTCCAAACGCAGCATATTTCGGGTCACTCCAGCGGCTGATGCCTTATCACCTGGAATACGACTTTGCTGTGATACAGGAGAAATCAACACAAGACTCTTTAGACCTCGAAGGTCGCATGCAACAGTACTGGGGAGTGGCCACCACGGAACTATAAATATTTAGTAGACCATAGGTACTGATAGTTCATAAGTTGTAAATAAAACTTTATTGTAATTACATGTACCTACTATTTATATAGATACCATTCATCTGTCGACTAGATTTTTTGCACAAAGTATTATAATCACTATGGACTTGCCTATATCAGCTATTATTACTTATATTACATTAATTCTATGTACAATATTGTGATAATTTCTCGAATGTTAAATAAATATTGCGTTACATCTACATAAATCATATGTTCCTTTGTATCACTATTATAATAATGTACATATAATATAATTGGTACTCTTACATCTTAACATTTATTAATGACTCTATAATAATCATATTTTATTTACAACAATGTACCTTGCTAGTATAAGGCGTTAATCATTATTTTGTGCTCGTACTTTATGTACACATGATTATATATTTTTTTACAATTTCAAACGAACAGCACGATCACAATGATATACTTAACAAAACATCAATGTAGGAATCTTACCTACTTATATATATGTAGGTAAATACAGCAGTAACTTCAAGATCAGTGACAAACAAAGTCGAGGGTTATTGTATTCAGTGTCAATGTAAGTTAAATATCTTCTTATATACAAAATTGCAAGTCTTGTGGAACACCGAACAACGACACACACTCACATCAATGCGCAGCCACCACCACCACCACATCAAAGTCATTCAAGTTCAGTGCATTTCAGTGTATCCTGCTAAAGCGACGTCGCATTAGCAGTCTTTAAATTGACTGGCAATGAGAGTCCAAACAACTGTGGTGATCCGTGCTAGAGTTGCAGCACATCAAACTTTCACTAACTTTCATAAACGTCCTGTGCGTGGAAATGTTCAGTGCGGTGCAGTCACAGCTCGCGCTTGACGACCAGTTCCAGTGGTTGCTGCGCGAGCATGTGCGGGTAGGGGGCGCGGGGGACAGGGAGCGGCGGCGGGGGCGCAGGCGGGGTGGGGTGCGAGTGCGCCGGCGGTGGCCGCCGCTAGGGGAAGGCGCGTGGCGAGTAGTGGTGCGCCTCTCCCAGCCACGAGTCCGGCGACGGCGGGAAGTCCGGGTACCCGCCCGCAGCTGGGGACGATGAACTGCTGAGGTCTGACGCACCACCCGCACCGCCTGCACCGCCTATTCCAGCACCGCTCATCGCTTGACCTGATAAATACAAAACTTTTAATCAGTTTAATGTCAGGAGAGCTCTGAAAGCAGTTTCAGCTGTATGAGAAAACTACAACAAGTAACATGATCGCCTAGTCAACGTGTTCGAGGCCTGTAGCGCCTGTTACTAGCATTGCTACGCCCGCGTAGCAGTGACCCGCCATCCTACATAGTCCGACATGAGACACTTCCCTCATCTTCTTGTATATTATGTACTGTTTCATGTCACTAACTTACCTATGTTGGTGTATACGAGATGATCTGGTGGATAGTGGTAGTGTGGGTGAGGGGGCGAGTGTGTGCGTAAGTACGGCGGCGTAGCGGCGTAGCGAGCCCCCCCTGCCGCCGCACCCCCACCAGCAGGGGAGCCCTCTTCACCACCCAGCGCCACGGTACTGTAGCTGTCGTTGCTTAGTTCTGAAATAACATTATGACTGATGTAGTCCAGAACTTACGTGAAAATGTGAATTTATTTAGCATTATTCCTAAAACTGCGTTAGAGTTTGTAGATACTGTTGAAGCCGGCTAGCCATAAATTCAATAGCATTCATTAAAAGAAAATAGTCACTTTGTAAATAATCACGCAGTCACTTTGTAAACATCTCGCATCTTTTGCATTTACCGAATTATGACGTAGTCTTAGATGAATGATTGGTCTCGCTGCACCCGAGTGCAGCGAGACCAATCATTCATCTAAGGACGTAGTCGTCTAAATTAGTTATAAATTTCAAGCGGCCGCGGTGATTTTTCCACACAAATTAACGGCTCAAAAATCAGAAGGAAAACAATATTTACCGTGATGACTAAACGAGTCCAAGTCGATCTTGAGCTCATCCTTATCCAGCAGCCTGTCATGTCGAGGAGACCCGCTCCCACTTTTCATAGACCTGAAGTATTGAGACCAGCGCGTGCGCCCCGCGTCTTTCTTTAGCCGTTTTTCTTTTGCTCGTCTGTTGGGTAAAACGTGTACTTAATTAATGTTGATGAAAATAAATCTACATCATATTGTAAGCTGCAACACTACATAAAGTCTGCCTAAAGAAAAAAGAAAGATGTTTATTGTGTCACTGTAACACAGGACTCAGAACTTGTCTTTTTTATATGCAAGTATGTAGACACATTTAAAAAAGGCAAGTCCTGAGTTCTGGGTTCCGAGTTCTATGTTCTGGTTCTGAGTACTACTAGACTACTAGTAGACTAGTTACTTTAAGAACTTTTGATTTGAAAACAGTAAATGGCACTATCATAATCGACCCACTAAACAATTGGACCATAACTGTATAGCGACTAATGCATTTTGTATGTAGCATAAATAAATGCATTATTTTAGCAAAAGTATAAAGGTGAGTAAAAGCTTCCACGGTATCCCTAAAAATATTCTATTTCTATACCTAATAGAAAGAAAACCCGCTTTATGACGATTGTTGTAACACTACATAACCCTGTTTATTTTAAACAATGGGCACTTTGAATAATTACTAAAAATAATGCAAACCTAAGACGAACTCATTCTATTATATGAAGATAATTATGATTAAATAAAACTGCCAAGGAAATACTTTTTGGAAAACCTTTTTGTTCCTCACAAAAAGATGTTACCTGGCCGAATTCGTCAAAAAAATTCGCAAATAGCCATTTGTCAAAAAAAAACAACAAATAGAAAAGAAAAACTTAATGGCATCCGCAGCATTTTTTGCAAGAAAATTACCAGCACTATCAATAGACCTAATAAAACCTCTAAATGATTAAATTTTTAATTCATCAGTTCTAGATCTATCAGACTTAAAAAATAAACTATTGTTTTAATCAATCTGAATACATAATTTTAATTAGACAGGTATTTATTCAAAATAGTAATGACTTCTTAAAATATAATTAATTAATTGCTGATAATCAACGCATTCAGACGGCGGGCATAATAGGTTTAAAGCTATGGTTTCTGTGTCTTGTTTATTGGTTACGGAAGCAAAAATCTAAGGAGATGTGTAACAGTCTCATATTTGAATAGATACAAATGTAATAATATGGCATAAGATGAAATATTCGTGGGTATTTCATTGTCCTTTTCATTGTAAAAGTAAGGGATAAACAGGTAGGTATGTATAAGTAAATAGTAACACACATCATAAACCAATCTGTAATATGTTAGTCTGAAAAAAATGTCTCACACTATGGTTTTACACCGATGCAAAACCGACAGAAGCTTATGCTTTCGTAAAAAACGTTCCGCAAACAATAATTCAGCGGAAACATTACTACAACCCTATATTTTTCAACGATAAGCACTTCGAATAATGACTGGACTTTGATTTAATAACACAAACTCGTTATAACGCTTCGATTACTTTCGATTTAAACAAATAATCGTATATTCGATGTATAAACAAAACTCCCCGTCGCATGTTTTGCGTGTGTTGTTATTAGCGCACGGCGGGGCGCCGGCTTTCAACAAAGAGCTTGATTAATTAAAGTACCTCCGCCCAGTCCGCTGGGAGGGAAGCGCGTGTTGCGATATACCTCATGCGGATTATTGATACATTGTCCCGAATTGCCTCCTCCATAATTTGTAAAGTTAATGGTCCAATCTGAATAAGTCCCCCTATTGAAAATTCTTTAAATAAATAGTTGCTGAATTTAGCGACTAGGCTAATAAAATAATTTTTGATTTAATCTTTTTTTTTATTCGGACCAAACCGATTTAATAAGTAATAAATGTAAGTATCTTTGCCTTTGCTCAGTAATGGGACAGTATGGCTACCAAAAATTATCTTTACAAGCCTAAAAATATAATTATCATGAATATAAAACTGACAAAGAAATACTTTTTGGAAAACCTCTTTTATACGTCACACGTACAACTACGTACGTATAACAGGCCTAAGTTGTCCAAACAAAATACGTAGACAGACAGCCATTTGCCAAAACAAAAAAAAAACAATACAAAAAAAACTGAATGGCATCCACAGTATTTTTTCTAAGAAAATTGCCAGCATAATCAATAAACTGAGATAAAACCTCAAAACTATAAACTTTTCAATTCTTTTTTGCTTTGAGATATACAATGGAATTAGTATGTACTATAAAGTACAACTAAGGTCCTTGAGTTAATACATAGGTACTATTGAGACATTTCGAACTTTAAAAAAATATATTTAATAGACAGAAAAAAAAATATTTGATGAAAATAAACGCATCATGCAGGCGGCCAAATTAATTTAGAAGTAACATTTCTGTTTATTTTTAATTGGCAAAAATATGTTAATAGCTTTATGCAACAAGAGCATTAACGATCAGAGTCTCTTGATAAGCTTACGGAAAATTCATGAAAATTACGAAATAATATTAAGTAGGTAGTATTATACAACTCCTAGTAAATGAAGTTTTTAAGGCATGCCAATATAAAGCGAAACGTTAACATGAGCACGTATTGTAGTTATGTCGAGCACATAAAGTAAAGAAGTCGAGCATTGTGATATCGCGTTCACGTTTACGAGGCGAGGCCGATGTGCAGGGCGTGACCACCGGCGTGACCGCTGCCGTGACTGTGGCCAGTCGCGCGCGACACAACATAGTTCCGCGACTTTGCTCCCAAACACACCAACAAACATTGCTGTAGATACACAATACGCAAATATCCGAAGGACATGCATGCTTTTGTAAGGAGACCCTATACACACGTCAGAATTGTCGGATAAGTCTGTATAGATTGTCACTAGAATGTTCGCGGATACAGTACATTCATGTAGTTAGACAAACATGAAAAATCGCTGAAGGCTTTCCTTACAATACTGTAGTCTCTATTTATGAGTTTCAGATGTTAACCACTGTATTAGCTGTATGTACAGTCGGCCGCACGTCGATGGTAAGTATGGCAACACTTTGACCTTGAGCTGGCCTAGCGTAGTACGGAGTTTTAATAGAGTAAGAGGCCAGCTTAAACTGATTTTTTCACCACTGACGTGCGACGTCTGTAGTATACAGGTGGTCAAAAAGTCGTGGATCAAACAAAATAGGGAGATAAAGGAGGTCATTTCCAACAAAAAATCTTTCTACAGCATGGCCATAATTCAATTGCCTTAAAAGTTATGAATATTTTTGTATACCTTTTACAAATAGATTAATTTAAAAAAAATGTGATATATATAAAACAATAAAACAAACGATGTTGTATTATTACTAGAAAATGTATCAGCACTACAAAAGTTCTATTCCGACTCTGGGTACCAAATTTCAAGAGCAATTAATTTTTTTCCAAAAATTTTGAAGCCTTACCAAAAATTATTTCTCACTTTAAAAGCGTTGGTAATGACCTCCTTTATCTCCCTATTTCGTTTGATCCACGACTTTTTGAGCACCCTGTCAATAAAAAGTTCGACAAAAAAAATCGAGGTAGAAGAATAACGGTGATACCTAGTTAAATTCAAGTTTTGGATAAGTGCGTCTGAACACTTATCCACCTTTGTAGGAAAGGGGAGTCCCACTGAAAACACAACACATGCTAACAAATGCTAATCAATTCCTTTGTGTACCACTTATCTAGTAACTTTTTAATACTTAAAATAAATATTCACAATCCAGTTGGAACTTTCGAATTTGTAGGTCAACAAGAATATTATAGGCGCAAGCCTGACTTCAAAGCAAGTCACGCGTCAGGATTTCTCTTAAACGCTATGTAGATCAATTGCATGGGTGTAACCTGCTGCCTACATCGGCTCATGGCCACGAAATCTTATAAATGCGTAGCATTTTACTTCGTTAGTAGACTCAAATTAACTTCATTAACCCAGCGAGTTTTTCAACTATAATATTGATTTGGATCTACCAAATGAATACCTATCATGGTTGAAGAAGAATCATATTATGCCATTATTAAGGGTTTTTATTTCAGTAAGTAAGTTTGTAGAAACACTTTTACACGCCAGTCATATTTAAAAACTAGTTGAGGTCGGCGTTTCCTATCTGACTACTCTGAGTAGAAAGGCCGAAACAGCTATGAGATGTCACAGTCTCTTTTTACGGTCCAGTCTTCGTCAGATCACGTGAAGACCATGCAGATTAGTGTCTGAAATGGTCTTTTGAAAAAAGAACCACACAGATTGAGTGGACCTGTCCAGTCAGTGCACGCATTTGTCACTAATCATGCAGTTCAACTCAGAACTTAAAGACTTTTACACAAACAGTCATCGTGCTTCCTCTACCGTTGTTTTAATTCTCTATAGTACCAACTGACGCATTAATTGCTCGTTACCTATATTAATTTTTAATGAACATTTTAATGTTTAGCTCTGCGAGCCCATAAAAGCTCTAATCTCTCTTTACGTCTTGTTAATTCACTTGACCATTTCAAAATCATTTCGCTAACTCGAACAGCTCGGAAGGTGCCCTTGCGCAACTAACACTGATTACAGATATCGAATGTTTCGGTATTCGGTACGGTTAAAGAGGCGTTACTTAGGTTTGCATGTCTAATTTTAATTTTCAACGTCATAAAAGAAATAAATGTCAGTTATGGCGAATTTAACCCGGTTTATAGTGCTACAAAGATGTTTTAATGTTATTAGAATAGCATATCAGAATAGCTTTATTATAGAATAAAGCTATTGTCGCAAAAGAGTTCATTATTACGGTCATATATAGATGTAATAGGTACGGAAAGGACACGGTGCCACTAAAGACATTAATGCCATTTTAACATCCCACCATTCTCATAACATAATTATAGACTTACCCAATCTATTTTGATTCTTAATGGAGAACTACATTTTAGGCCTAGGTTATGCGTGTATACTAATATACCAGTGAAACTGTTCTTACACGATACTCAGCTCTACACAATCATCCTTCCTCCTTCCCCACAACAAACAGAAACAAAGGCAAACCAACTGACCTGTTCTGAAACCACACTTGCACCACCCTCATATCCAGCCCCGTATCATGAGCCAGCTGTTCCCTCACATGCCGCGCCGGCTTCGGACTACTGCTGTAGGCGTTCTTCAGGGTCTCTAGCTGCTTCGCTGTGATCGTGGTCCGCGGCCTCTTGCTCGCAGCGTCGCCGTCTAATGAACCCTCGCCGCCTGGACATTGCACATTAGAAGTGATTTTGATGTAGATTTTGCCATTTTCTTTTCCTAAGGAGCGAATAATTGTTTATAGAAGAGGGAAAAAATAGTAGTTGTTTGTTCTATCTACTCAATGATATTTAAAACAGAACCGTATTTTAATACTTCAACACTAAACTAACATGCTGTTGACCTCGACAACTATGAAAATACTGGTTAGGGAATTTATAAGGCAAATTGACAAAATAAAACCAAAAAGATAAAGAGTATACCTAGTAGAGTTCAATATATAGATACACGATTGCATACCTTTCGCTCTCGCCGCTTCATAGTCAGGTTTACACACAAGCTTCCCATCTTCCATGAGATAAAATTCGTCGCCAGTATTGAGCGTCCTTGCGCAGGCGGCGCAGGCGAAGCACCGGAGATGGTAGACGTGCGACTGCGCGCGCCGCACCACTTGCGTGGGGGGGATGCCTTGCCCGCAGCCAGCGCACTTGGTGCCGAACCGCCTAGGACAACAGCCGCAATCACAACAACATTATCAACGTGACAGACGCTATTACATAAAGCAAACTACTATAGGCATCAAAATATATTGCAATTTATAAAAAAATATATTATGTGGTTCAATGTTCCTTGTTTACTGGGACGCTTAACATAGATGTTATGCGTCCTAGTCCTAACCTTGAATTTTGCTTAGTAGCCACTTGCCAGATGCAAATAAGTAACTTCAAAGCCCTTGGGTCCACTAACGCTGTAATATGCAAAGTATAGCTGCTACCAGAGCGAATGAATACAGCTAAGTATTTAACTTGTGTTTCTCCTTCATAAGTTTGTGAGAGAAGTCACAAGAACATAAAAGTTCACGGGAAAACAACACTTTTAAAACATTGAGTAAAAGAGGCTTACTTGAAGAAGTCATCGGTGCAGTAAAGCTGGTTGTTCCTTGCGAAGCATTTGCCCGAGAGCATAGCGCGGCATTCCACGCACCGCAGACAGCCGGCGTGCCAGGTGCGGTCCGACACCTTCAGCACGTAGCGGTCCACGATCATCTCGTGACAGCCGCCGCATTTCGGGATACTGGCTGCAACACATATAGAGTTGTTAAACACTGGTGTAAGGTTACTTGCGCTTTTTCTGCAACGTCCTCGTGAACTTCAAAAATTCTGAAAGAAGCTTCAACACAATATACTTCACCTATTTATGGGTTGATATGAAAATGAAACTTTTTCAAATATAATAAGGAAGAGCTCGAGAGACAGAGAAAGTTATATCATTCTTCTCTCTCAAGTAACGAAATGTGCCAAAGCGTGACACGTTCTTGAAATTTTGCTCTCAATTCAGCCGGTCGATTCTGTAAAGATCTCACCGTGAAAATTTAGGTGAAGTGAGTTTGTTTTTGCTAGGAATTTACACTATTGACAGCTCACTCCATGCTCACTTCACCGAAGTTTTCACGGTGAGATGGTTACAGAATCGCACTGCAGGTCCAATTATCGAATTGCCGCCTAAGAAGTTTCACTTCAAAAAGATGCCTATATATCCTTCCTCAGCGTTCAAGATATCAATAACTTTTATCACAATCGATTCAGAGCAGTGTAGTCGTGCAAACGTAACATAATATAAACAAAAGAGACATTTTTGTATGAAATGTCAGTTTGGATAACTGTAACGCGAGAATGACAAAATTAAGAGTACTAAATTAAGTTTTGGCCTGTATGCTTTTGAGTACATACCATGCTATGATGCCAGATAATCAATAACTCGATAGGTGCAGTGGGCCATCAAGTTGATGACCAAAAGATGGCAGTAGATAGGTTATCAGTGTTTACTTAACTTAAATTTTTAGCAGTGTTCGAGTTTCTGGCTGAATGCGAGAACCACAGGGCCAGTCGATTAGGCGATGTTTGAGTGAGGCCTATCTCCAGCAGTACACGATGAAAGATAGGACTAGAACATTATTTAATAGCTTTGCATTTACAATAACAAATCCTTCATGAGCAAGGACTTATTTTTAACCTTTGCAACACTCTAACAACGCGACAGAGACGGACGACATCGACTACTTTGACTTAAATAGTAAAACTGAAGGAAAATATAACAGAAAAGAATAGGCACGCTTCAATACATGTTATTAGAATACATAATATAAGTAACAATATAACTGCAATTTTTAAGCGATTAGATTTGAGGCAGTAAGTCGTGCACTGCAAAATCTGGAAACTGCACTTTGTGGAGTCGTTTCTAATTCTCATGCATAATTTCTTGAAGATTTTAGAATAAATTAGAATAGAATACCTTTGTTTGGCGTACAATATGGAATATAAACGGTCTTAAATATATAGTTTCACATATTTTGTTTGCTTATTTCAGCGTGCAAACAATACTTTAAAATAAAATCATAAGATAAAACACATCAATTCTTCTTACTGAGATCATGGTATCAAAAAATACTTTCGTGAGATAATAATATGAGTAATACTTAGTGGAATTATGACGTAGTTGCTTTAAGTAAAATGCATTTCTTTTTGAAATAATTTAATGGTAGGTAGCTCTCTGATTTGTTGAGGTATTTGGTTATCGATTTTTACAAACATATTAAAACAATTATTCTGAAATAGTGTGCTTCTTCATCGTGTGATAGCTAGTTGAGTATGATCTCTTGATTTGACTTTTTTATTTTCAGTGGCTTTAGTGTGACTATACAGGGTGACGTCCCTGTTACCTTTGACGCACAAACTGTAACCATGAATTCAGCACATGATTCTAGCGTAGAAATGTTCTGCATTTAAAAAAAACAGATGTTTCATAGAAAAGTGTAGGTAATAACTACGCGGTCAAAATGTATGGAACAGCAATTTTTTTTTTGGAATAAGTGGCGAAAAATTTAAACGGAATCATGCACTGAATCCATAGTAACTACGCGCATTGACGTGTAGTGCGGACACCACCCTAACCTAACACGTTGCGCGTCGAGGTCCCTGCCACCCTGTATACCCAAGTAACATTTCATTCGGGCCTAGGTTGTAGAAAATGCCTTTAGGTTTTCCAAGGGTCGTAAAAAGGTTAATGCTTTGCTATCTAGTCATATTAAGTACTTGAGAATGATTAATAAGTCCTAAAACTAATTGTTTATTATTACAACCTTGGAGCCGCTGACAAGAGTTTAAATTAACGTTATTTTGACTTGTGTTTCAAGAGCATATAGTCCTAGGAACTTATAGTTGTCGTAGACTCTTGATTAAGTTCTGGAAAGGCTAGCATTATGCTAAAGTGAGATCTAAAGGTTTAATTTTTAACTTTGATATAACCATAAAGTTATGGAATGTTGAAATTGCTTATAAGTAATTTCTAAAACCTACTTAAAACTTATAGGCAGTGTTATAGTTGTCTAAGTAAACAAATTAGGACTGCGTGGTGAAAACCTAAACCAATAAGCTATTTTTATGAGCTGAAGGCATGCTTAAAGTCCTACAAGAATATTTTAAAGCTTTAGAGGCATCCTCAAATAATGTTAGTTGTGTCCGCGACTTCAAAGCATTCCGTTGTATTGCAAGATGAACCGACACAGGGTGTTATCAAAAAAATGGAGTGGAAGTTTTAAACGTAAAGTGCGTAAAAATTTCTTACGAATAATTAATACATCGGTAAGTTTTTATGATAAATAATAGGTATTAACGTTAGCAGTTTCATTTTGGTATTTAATTATAATTGTATGTTTTGATCTCACTTATCATTAAATTTATTAATGAAACGTGTGCATGAAGGCAACCTGTTGTGTTATGTAGTTAAAATAAGTGCAGTTATGTTTGTGATAAGGTTTTCAACTTGATAAATCTCTATTATAGTTGAATTAAAAAAAGAAACATTTATCTAAAGATTTCAAGTTATATTTTGTTGTCTTTTTTTTAGTTCTGTTATGGAATTGCCAATATTTTTTAGTTATAAAAAAGTGTTTATCTTGAGTATCCTTTCCAGTACGATTTTTTGTATCCTTAAGTATGTAGGTAGTAAGATTTGTAAGCTAATAGATCTCAATTTTTGTAAACCAATACAAAATTTGAATCTAGTTGTAGCTAGTAATGTTTTTTCGTTGTTTTTTTAAGTTTATAGGATTGCATAACAACTAAATAAATGAACCTAACTATAGAAATTATTTATTGTTTTATTTAACCAGAGAAACCATACATTATCCTTATACTTTATTAATATTATCTAAGTGGCACAATTTGCCCCATACATGGAACAACTCGCCCCAAAGTGGGGTTGAATGTTCCCTTCCGAAATTTTGCAAAAATATGCCTGTACTTTAAAAAATATAGAGAAACTAGCAGAAATGACTGTACTATTACAGAGACCGATTAAGACTTTTTAATAAAATCTAATATCAATATTGAAATCTTGTCATTTTCATCATAAATTTTCATGTTATTTGAAAATCGGAACTTTCAGCACCGGTCTCCCCTAATAAATAAATTAGGTAAGTAAGTACCTACCTAAAACATAATTGAGAAAAAATAGAAACTTACTTTTTTTTATTTATTTATTGGATCGCCAACAGAGGCTACACAGTTACTTACATGTTAACATGAATAGGGACAAATACAAGTGTGCGCTTCCAATTACAGGCGACCACATCATTCACTTAACATCTAGGTGGGTACAACAAGTTTGACATAAATCACCATACAATACACGAAAATTAAAAACATAAAACAAAATTAAAAGCTGTAGCAAAACAGTAAGTACACAAATAAAAAAAAAAAAACTTTAAGAGCAGCCTGTAGCTGTTTGTTCAGTACTCTTGTCAAACCGTCGAACGCACGTCCTCCTACAACCAAAACTTAAAAGCAACTAATTATGCGCAGAGGTTGTTTTCGCGACTCGCAAGTCTTGAACTACTCCTGGCGATAACCTTAAAGCTGCGAAAACAGCCTTGTAGTTTTAAGTAGCTCCGCGAGATGATCTGTAGCTCTTATTTTGGCAAGCATTAAGAGCTTTTAGCTGTTACAGTTCTGAAAAGGTTAATTTTAATGCTTTCTAGTAATTTCCTAACGCCAGCCATATTTTTTTACTGAAATGAAAAAAAATCTAAACAAAAAGCAATATTTTAAGTCATGATGGCAAAATTAAGCAACGTGTGCTATGTGATTTAAAATATATGATTTTAATATGAATAGAAGTTTTATTTCTAATGCAACTTACTACCAACCACCTAATTTTATAATTTTTATTTCATTAAAATATCTTCTAAATTTTTTACTTACGAAAGGCCCGTCTCGTATACAGCACTATTATCCTAAAGTTTCACGATAAAGTGCCAGTCGCACTATTTTTTTGATTTTTCCTGACTTCAGCAAGCAACTTATTATTTTTTATGAATATAATAACACTTACATCTAGCCATTTTGAAACTTGGTATAATGACAGGGAATGGCGCCATTATAAATAAGTGTATTTATATCCACGATTGGTGTTTCTGTGTAAAATAAATCTTACACAGAAACATTTTAAAACCTGAGAGTCCTGGAAAGGCATTAATTCATGTCCATCAAAAAGGTTTTAAGTTGTCATTGAGTTACATCCATGACTAATTTAGAACTTAAAAGCTGCCTTGTTAGGTTATATCAACGTTAAATTAAGGTTGTGAAAGTTATATTTGGGTTCTGTGTAAGTAGTTTGAAAGGTTTTGAATTTGAGCTATACGTTTTGCTGTAGCTCTCAGAAAGGTTCTAAAACTTGGGCCCTTTTTGCACTCAGGAGGTTAATATAAGCTTAATATAAGGTTATTAAGTCTATTAAGACTTACGAACAGATTTCCATACAAAAGTTCTAGAACCTTTTCAAAACCTTTCTAAAACCTAAAATGTTACTTGGGTAGCTCAGTATGTTTTAAAAAAATAATCCTATGTCTAGTCCTTCTAACATGCACAGACTAGGTAGAATTTAGTAATCCTACTTTCTTTAATAAAAGTCTACAAGATTCGAATGGACCAACTTCACTTTTGTGTCATAACGCTTTTTTTAGGCGGAGAAGAAACATGTCCCCATCGGAAACGGTTTTGGGTATGAGCCTAACCTCCAAGGAAAAATAAAAAGAAGTTTAAAGAAGTTTTTTTTAATGTCCCTTCTGCTGGGACACAGGCCTCCTCTTAGTGAGAGGGAGTGGACCATAATCCACCTCGCGAGCCCAGCGCGAGTTAGTAAATGTCGCATGTCTTCGAATTTTTGGTTCTAGGACATGCCGGTTTCCTCACGATGTTTTCCTTAGCCGTTTTGATAGCAGTGGTGATGAAATAATTTACACGAAGTAAACGCCTGTTTTCGAACCTATGACCTACAACTCGTAAGTCGCAGTTACTACTGGATCACCACTGCTCTATTTACTCTACTCGTCTGTACTTAATACAGACCACAAGTTTTCAAAAGCCATTTGGTGCCTTTTTAAATTATATCAACCTAAACAATGGTACTTACCTACCTATTACCTACGCAGTTTGTAGGTCTAAATACATATGTAATTACGAGTATAAGTGAAAGATTGTGTTATTATACTTCAGGTCTCGTCCGAAGACCATTTATTACTTGCAGCATTACGAGTTGTGGTGCTGTCTCTGTCACACTTCAGATCCAAGTTATAAAAATACTAAACCCATCTGTCTCACTCTCATGCACCCGCGCATGCGGCGGGCGCCGGCTGACCGGGAACGAGCCTGTAACTTGTCATTACGTGTTTTTGTGTTATCTAGGTCACACAAAAAGTTTTTAATTTTCTCCAAAAAAGGTGTTTTTAGTGAATTTACCATGGGAAAGCAGGGGTTGAAAGCGGTAAAGGTATAAGGGTATGGTACCGGTATAGAATTACGATACAGCTTCGATTTAAAGGTAGAACCATAACGGTTGAGAATTACGGTTGTGGTACCGTTAAAAAACGAGTTATACATTTATTTTTTTACGGTATCGTTATACCTATATATTACTAATACCTTTACCGAAATAATTTCGGTACCGAAAAAAATGATGCAAAAAAGAGCGAGCTCGACGTGGTGGCAAGGGCGCGGGGTGCCGTCGCCGGCGACGTTGCTTGCCAGCCTAGTCGACTCGATGTCTCTCTCGTTCGTGTCGAGACTTGAACGAACGGAGACTCGTCAGTTGTATTTTATTTGCAATTTTCGTGCACCTTAATCAATTTCCTTTTTTCACTGTTGCTTTGACGTGTTAGTTTCATTATACTGTGATATTAAATTATCTACGAGCACTCATAAAACGATGGGAAGAAAACGGAGGAACGCGGTTTACTCTTATCATTTCATTTCTCACCTAACCTCATTTTTCAAAATTCGCTGAGCCATCCCAAAGGTGGCTGCAATACTCCATGCAGGATCGGACTTGTGCTTTGTAAAGAGTTAAAAGCTTTCCAGGTGTAAAGTATCGCTTCACCCTATTAAGGATACCCAGCTTCTTGGCCGCAGTTTGGGCTTTGTACTCGATGGTGGCGCCGAAGTTGAGACTAGATGTCAACTCCATGCCCAGGAGCTCGAGCCGATCTGTTACAAGAACAGATGTACCCCGAAAAGTAGGAGTCTGGTCGAATCGACTCCTTTTGGCGGCCAAAACACATGCCTGTGTTTTGGTGGCGTTAAAAGAAACCAAATTGTCATCACCCCACTGGGAGACAAGGCTTAAGGTCAAATCTATCCGCTCCACCATGGCCTCTCTCAAGAAACGAACTTCGGCCCGGCTGGCACTTGTGCTGGACAAGTATCTCTCTGAAACAGTATTGTCATCTGCGTACCCAACAATGCCAGGCTGAAGTAGGTCATTGGTGTGCAGCAGGAAAAGAGTTGCAAAGAGAACAGACCTCTGAGGAACTCCGGCGTCAATAGCCATAAGGTCAGAGGAGCAGCCGTCAACGACTACTCTGATCGACCGCTCACTAAGGAAGTCTGATATCCAGCTACAAAAATCAGCTGGGATGCCATAAGCAGGAAGCTTGCTGAGTAGACCGGCGTGCCAGACCCTGTCAAAGGCCTTCGAGATATCAAACGATACAGCAAGTGCTTCGCCGTGTTTCTCGATGGCTTCACCCCAACAGTGCGTGACATACACAAGAAGATCGCCAGTTGACCAACCCCGGCGAAAGCCATATTGACGGTCACTGAGGAGATCATTGTCTTCAAGGTAGGTCAGCAACTTAATGTTCAGTACCTTTTCCATAACCTTGCATAGAATGGAGGTAATGACGGTAATGTGCAGGGTCTGCACGGTCGCCCTTTTTGGGCACTGGTTGTACATTTGCAAGCTTCCAGGATTTTGGCACCGTTCTTTTTTCAAGAGAGAGGCGAAACAAGCGTGTCAACACAGAAGACAGTTCAGGCGCACACTGCCTCAATACTCTCGCTGGAATACCGTCAGGCCCGCTTGCTTTGTTCACGTCCAGACTGCACAAAACTCTTCGGACCTCTTTATTGTGAACTGCGGTCTCCGGCATCGAAGAGTCACAATGAGGTACAGTGGGTGGATGCTTGGAGCCAGCGTCCAGACGTGAATTGCTTGCAAAGAGAGATGCAAATGAATTCGCTTTCTCATTTGCAGAGCAAGCGACCCATCAGGTTTCATCATTGGAGGTAAGGAGGGACGACGGAAATTCGTTTCAACCGCTTTAGACTGGGACCAGAACTGTTTACTACCCGGAGGATGCGATGCTAGTTTGATCCCAATACGTCCGACATGGTCAAAACGTGCCTTACCCAAAACTCGCTTGCAGAACTTAGCGGTAGAATTAAAAGCTCTTTTCTTCGCGCGAACCCTATGCGCTCTAACTTTGCAGTCGCGGGCTGTGACCCAGGCTTGGTACGCATACTCTTTTCGGACCTCAGCGCGGGCGCATTCCGCAATATACCAAGGCCGGGAGTTGTGCCCGAGGGGGATGTCGGAGAATGGAATAAAATATTCCATCCCCTGCTGAATCACATCCGCAACCACGTCAGCACAGCACGAGGGGTCACCCGAGGAGAAGCACACCTGCCGCCATGGATAAGACGCAAAAAAGTGCCGCATCTCATCCCAGTTTGCTGACTCGTATCGCCATACTCGCCTCGTGCCTCTAGGACTCTCATCTGGAGGAGAGCAGGTCAATATGGATTTCACCAGACAGTGATCAGACGTTCCCAGCGGGACTGAGACCGATACTGAATGACTGTCCGGATCAGTTGCCAGCAGAAGGTCCAAGCAATTGGGAGTATGGCCGTCGACATCCGGTACCCGCGTTGCCACATTCACCATCTGGGTTAGATCTAGCGTTAAAGCAAACTTGCGCGCCTCTAACCCAGCATAGTCAGTTCTCTGGAACGGGAACAACCACTCTTTATGGTGGGCGTTAAAGTCCCCCAGAAAAATTAGCTTCGCTGTTGGGTACCGTTGCTGGGCTACGTCAGTCGATTCCACGAGGAAATTAAAGAGCGCCGTTGTCTCCTGGTCACCGCTGTGCGATCGGTAGACGCCAATGTAGACAGATTTCTCCACGCCTGTGTCCACAAGTAGCCATATGGTAGAAAAACCCGATTTCACAAAGCAACGGAGACGACGACAACAAATATCATCGCGGACGTACACACAGACCAGCTTGCTTCTTGAACTTGTGGTCAAGAGAGTATCCTGGGTAGTTGAGGTACGCTACATCCGACGGGGTTGTTATCTTCGTCTCCGTCAGGAAAAACAGGTGCGGCTTCTCAGTCTCAAGGTGGTGATGGACCGGATCGAGATTGAAGTGCAACCCCCTGATATTAGTGAGGTGCACTTTTAGTGGGAGGAAGTTCAGCCGTTGTTTAACCTTATTCTTCTTTGCTTTGGTCATTTTGAGTAGAGTTGTTGGGGAAAAAAGTCGACTTGGTCGAGGCACTGCTCAGTGAACCAAGTGAAACACTAGAGCTAACCTAATCTATGTATGGGGAACTCATTTGGAGACTGCGGGGACGCCCGAACCTCTCCGGATATGGCCACTGGGTCCTTCCATCCAGTCGCCGACTGGCACGGTGGTGCATACCGGAATTTTTCGCGAGTTGGCGGGGCAGCCTTTGGCACGCGGCTGGCGTGCTACTTGGACCCCCTACCGACTGCGGTCGGCCAACGGCTGGCACCTAGCTTCGGATCCCGCTACCCTCCAGAATGAGTTACCCGACAAGTTATGCCCAGGGACCAAAACCGGTTCTGAACAGAGCAACTGACAAACTCCTTCTCCCCCAAAGGCACTGGCACTCCCACACACCGACGGAACACAGCAAGCTGCTTGGCGCCGGACTCCGGTGGGATGGTGGTCGCGAGCCAGGCGGCTCCAAGCGGAGCCTACCACCGCTAAGTGGGATCTTCAGCCGTACCACAGGCAAGCCTGTAGTGCCGTTGCCTGGGGTGGACCACTAGGAGGTAGATCCCCCCATACCACCCCAAAATAAAATAAATAGGGATGGTGTTTATATGTCTTTAGGTACCTTTATCGTGTTTAGGACGAAGCCAAATGGACGAAATATTTTGAGTTGCGAGTCCGTAAAATGTGTCCCTGTCGCTGCATTCGGTTGCATAGGTACAAAAGTTCTGTTTGTGCCACACGGAGCGCGGCAAAGCAAAAAGAGTTGACTGCTGACTAGGATTCCTGTATGAAACCGAATGCAGCGACTTTACGAACTCACAACTCGAAAAATTACGTTCGTTCGGCCTCACTCTAAAAAGTATAAAGTAATACAAAGTCCATTGATATAATATTAAAAGGAGGAAGATACGTTACGCACAAACATCGCAATCTGAAAACCTTGACTCGGTGCAAGACTACATGCACCGAAACTCACATGTCTATGATCAGTCACAGTCGCAAACCTACAGTCACTGATAGACAAGGACAGAGATAAGAGCCGGCGCTGTCGTGCGAGCGAAATCGCGTTAGCTGCCGAATGAACGCAACCTCGGTCTAGTACTCGTCGCGTTCTCGCAATTCGCGCATTATGTGCGTATCGTGTCTCTCACGCTATCTCGCTCTCACAAACAAGGCGAAGCAAACATTAATTATAATTTTCAACAAATTAACACGTTGCGCTGTACTTACGAGTGGTAAGTAATCCCGTGTGTCTTATTTTTCTTCCTTTTATTATTAAAACACTGTTTAGCTAAACAGTGTTGTGCAGCTGCACAAGAAGTCATTTTGATGCGTATTTATTACTTACAAAAAAACTAAAATTATTGAGGTGTGTGGTTAACGACTTTCCGTGCGCGACTGAGTGCCAAACTGCCAACTACCTACGGGCAGTCGGGCAATCACTTAGGTAGTTGAGCAGGATCAGGCGCTGTGACAAGTCCCGTATCTACCGCCTTTTAATACATCAATGACAAAGTTATATAATATCGTTAAGACATGCTTAATAAGTTTGTACAATTACTTTTTTTATCCATCTTGGCGGCAATCTAATTGTAAAGTTTCAACAAAGCACACAAAGTAGACGCGGAAACATGAATGGCGGCAAAATGGCAAAACAACCAGCTGTGTCTGGCTGCCGAGGCACGAATATCAGTAAATTTTCGATCAAGTACCTACTCTCTTACCATTGCGGCCGACACGACTGACGCCTCGGCGCGGGCGGCAGGGTACAAAATACCTTTATTTTATAATTTAGATACTTGAAAAAGTAATGATACCGCAATATTACAATATCGAAATTATACAAGTACCGTTATTTTAAGGTATCGAAATTTAAAGGTATGACGTCATACCGCTAACCGTTTTAACCTTAATTTTTCGGTTATTCAATCCCTGTGGGAAAGCGTAAGCGTTCACATCTAGATGATGACGAATACAAAAGTATCAAAAAGAAAGTGAAAAAACTCGAACGTAAACTTCAAAAGTGGAAAAGACCGAGTTCGAGTAGCTCGTCATCATCAGATTTTGAGGGCCGCGAAGGTCCCTCGTATCGCGACATTAACTATGATGATGGATATAACGAAGAATTTCGGGAAGTACAAGGTATGTAAGCCCAGTATTGTTTAAATTGAGATTATGTAGTTCTCAAGCAAAAAATTCAAATACCCACATATGGTAAAAGATGTTCGACGGATTTCGATATTTTGGAAGATAATGTCAATGTTGAAAAATGGATGCTACCAAGGTCTCACTTGTATATCTTGTTGAGAGTACGTATTATTTTCTTCACGTAAATCGTGTTGAACGTATTTTAGGATACAAATAATCGTACCTACCTTGAAGTCCTCCGCGTATATCGCGTTGAGGGTTTATTTTACGCATAAATGATCAATATTTCAATCGATCAATACCCTCGCACGTATATCGTGACGAGCGTGCCTACCTACCTACACAAACATACCATGCTTCTTCATGTAAACTCTGCGTATATCGCGTTGAGTGCCCGTCTTATCCGGAATAAAAACTAATACAGAATCATATTCTCGCATGTATATCGTGTCGAGAGAAGGTACCTACCTAGGCAGCTAGGCACATACGATACTGTGTTTCCACGTGAAGTGTGTTAAGCGTACCCGTGGGTACTAAGCAAATAATCAGACCTACTAAACAATGGTTTCTATAACTTCAACGTAATCTGATGATCTGAACGAGAAATTCTGAAATATTTAGTAGGTACCTATTTTTTCTACTACATTTTATGTCCTTACAGAAGAAAATGTACTTCAGGAAGAGGGTGAGATCATCGACACTGAGGGACCAGTATTGGAACCAACGACTATATCAGCTGTGCAAGACAAACCTGAGGAGGTTCTGGACCCAGAAATCCTAATGATATTAGGCGAAGATCCTTCAGTACAGAAAGAACATGGTGAGGATTTACACACAGATATTGCTGCCCGTTGGTCACATACTTTAATGAACGTTTTGTCCAAAGAAATAAAGTCAGACCTCTTGAAAAACTATTTACCAGCCGAGATTTGTGCCAATATGAAAGCGCCCAAACTCAATTTAGAAATCGAGGCGGCGTTATCACCGTTAAATGTTAAAAAAGATATCTTCAGTCAAAGCAAGAAAAATCAGCTATCTAGCTGTTTAGCCGCTATTGGAACGGCACTGAACTGGGCCTTGTCATCCAAGGATGCGCTACCGCACGCACAAAAAATCATAAAGCCTTTGAGCGACGCTGGACGACTACTCTGTGACAGCCACTATCGAGAGTCACAGTCAAGGCGATATGCCATAATAAACAGTCTCAACAAAAAGACTCAAGATGTTGTGAAGAATACAAAACTCGATGAAACTTTATTTGGCGCTAACCTTGCGGAGCATCTCAAATCATCAAAAGCTATATCCCAGTCGGGAGCGGAGATGAAATATAGCGCGGTACAGCGCGCCACATACAAACCTCCGCCATCTACAAGAAAACCTCAGCGAGGTGCTTTAAACTCGAGGGGGATGTCGCGACCAGCAGTCGGCGAGCCGCGTCAGTACCCCAGTTCCCGGAAACCGACAGCAGCACCGCGGGATCAGCGTCAAGACACGTATCGACGCAGCCAATCGACGCGCCAGAGGACATCGAGACGCTGACTTCACCATTGCAGGTACCTATCGCAGGCAGACTGCAATACTTCTATGACCAATGGCGCACCATAACTGACGATCCTGTAATATTGTCCTGGGTTCGAGGATACAATATACCCTTCAAAAGCGAGCCTTTACAAATATCTTCCTTTCGAAATTCAGCTAAATCGATACCTGAAATCAAAATAATCGATCAATGTATAGAAGGTTTACTGCAGTCCGATTTTATATCAATTTGTGAACCCTGTGAAGGTCAATTTTTATCTCCCATCTTCACGGTACCCAAGCCTAATGGCCAGCATCGCTTTATTTTGAACCTGAAACATCTAAATAAATTTATTCAGCTAGAACATTTTAAAATGGAAGATTTTAGAACAGCGTTAAAATTTGTAAATCAAAATAATTTTATGTGTACGTTAGATTTAAAGGACGCCTACTTTTTGATCTCTATTGATAAACAGCATAGAAAAAAGCTACGTTTCGAGTGGAAGTCACAACTTTATGAATTTAATGTTTTATGCTTTGGCCTATGTACAGCGCCTTTTGTATTTACTAAACTGATGAAACCTGTTTTACAGTACTTACGTTCACAAGGCCTTATTTCAGTCAATTACCTAGAAGATTTTCTTTTAATAGGGCAAACATACAGCGAATGCGTTAGCAACGTCAGTAAGACAATGGAGGTCTTACAATCGCTAGGTTTTGTTATAAATTTCAGTAAAAGCCAATTAATACCAAAAACAGATTGTAAATTTTTAGGCTTTATTTTTAATACTAACGATATGACTATCTACCTTCCTGAAGAGAAAAAACTGCGCATTCTTCAAAAATGTACAGAGTTTTTAAAGCTTAAAAGATGTACCATAAGATACTTTGCCGAATTTATCGGTCTATTGACATCGGCATGTCCTGCCGTTAGATATGGGTGGATGTATACAAAGTTATTCGAAAGACAAAAATTTTTAGCCTTGGGAAACTCTGATGACTATAATAAGAAAATGATTGTAGAGAGCTCATTGAAACAAGATTTAGAATGGTGGAAATATAATATTCTACGTTCAAAGAGCCCCATCTTTTCTAGTAATTACTGTATTGAAATATACAGCGATGCATCAACTACAGGTTGGGGCGTAGCCTGTGACAAACAAAGCTCACACGGTAACTGGACGCTATCAGAACTTACCTTGCATATCAATACTTTAGAATTAAAAGCCGCATTTTACGGTCTAAAAATTTTTGCTTCTGAACTTCGCGATAGCAACGTGCTACTAAGGGTAGATAACACCACCGCTATCTGTTACATAAATCGCATGGACGGAATACAACACACACATCTGAACGATTTAACCCGTATTATTTGGCAATGGTGTGAGTTAAGAAATATTAACATATTTGCATCATATATAAAATCTTCTGACAATGTCATTGCTGATCGAGAATCTCGAAAAATTATAATAGATACAGAATGGGAACTTGCAGAGTATGCTTTTACAGAAATAACCAATAGACTTGGCAAACCAGACTTTGATCTTTTTGCAAGCTCCCAAAACTATAAATGTTCAAGATATATGCATCATGGAAACTTGATCCTTATTCTGAAACAGTAGACGCATTTACATTTAACTGGGAACATCTATATTTTTATGCTTTTAGTATGATAACCAAAATTTTACAAAAGATCATTACAGATAAAGCGGAGGGTATTTTAGTAGTACCTCTCTGGCGATCACAGCCTTGGTACCCGCTATGGACTAAACTTATAGTCTCTAATAAAATATACTTTGGACCTGATAAATATTTGTTACACTCGCCTTTCAGAACTTGTCACCCGCTTCATGCAGACCTTGTCCTGGTGGCGGCGAGATTATCAGGCAGGCGTTGATAGCTCGAGGTATTCCAGAGGCATCGTTAAGTATTTTCATGGCGTCTTTTGCGGAAAAAACTCTCAATCAGTATAGTTCATCCCTTAAATCATGGTGGGCTTATTGTGAAAACAACAGCTATGATGTTTTCAATGCTTCAAGTCCCCAAGTGATTTCTTTTTTAACCATGAAATTCGAAGAAGGAGCTGGTTATAGTACTTTAAATACACATCGTTCTGCTCTATCTACTATTTTAGGATCAAAAGTAACATTAGATGATAGCATTCATAGATTTTTAAGAGGTGTGTATAGGTTAAAACCACCACAACCTAAATACGCTGTCACTTGGGACCCCAATGATGTGTTAAGTTATGTATCAAATTTTTATCCTTACACTGATATTACGCTTGAAAATTTATCATATAAAACAATATCTTTACTCGCAATAGCCTCTGCACAGAGAATGCAGACATTAAGTCTGATAAAACATACAAATATTTGTATGACAAATGATATGATTGTAATTAAAATACCTGATCTTATTAAAACATCGAGACCTGGGACCCTTCAACCACTAATCAGGCTACCTTTCATTCGCGAAAATCCATCGATATGTCCTGCGACAGTATTGCAAGCGTATATTAAAAAAACTTTAACCCTGCGCCGTGACAATGCTGACGATCACCTGTTCATAAGCCTGAGAAAACCTCATAAAAAGGTTTGTTCACAAACTCTTAGCCACTGGGTGAAGAAAGTCTTAGCAGATAGTGATATCGACATATCGGTGTTTGGAGCGCACAGCACCCGCCATGCTTCGACATCAGCCGCTCATCGGCTGGGCGTAAACCTGGAAGTGGTTCGAAGGGCCGCAGGTTGGTCTAATACCTCAAATGTTTTCTTAAAATATTATAACAGGGAAATTCATAATTCAGTTAACAATGATTTTGCTGAAGTCATATTTAATAATTTATAATTTATTGATTAGTTATAGTTAGGTACAGTCCTTATTCAGGTACACTTATTGTATTAACAATTCTGTTAAGATAGAGATAAATGTATCATGACAAGGTACGGATACTCTTGCTAAAAATAACTACATACTCGTATAAGTATTTAATAGTTATTTGTGCAACAAGAGAGCAAAGTAGTTTTTTGCTGCGAGTGCTGATTTTGAATCCTGAGCAAGCGAAGGATTCAACGATTGAATCACGAGCGTAGCGAGTGATTCTAAAGTTGAATCCTGAGTGTGGCGAGGGATTCAAAGGCACGAGATGCAAAAAAACTTTGCTCTCGTGTAACACACATAACTTTTCACTTCAGCAGCGAGAACACTTTAGGAGATAAAATAATAAACAGGAATAGATTGAAATAACTATTTATTGTGAATCAAAATAATTAACAATGTAGGTAGATACCAATTCTATAAAATCAAAAAAATAAGATAGCAACACCGTCTCCGAAAAACTGCTTGCGCTCTTTGTAAGTCTCCATTCATTGAAGACATGGTATGCTTTCAGATATTTCTCGCGATACTTCTCAGGTAGGAAACTTAATTCTGCATTAACAACTTGTTGTTTTAACTCTTCCGGTGTTAAAATACTGTTCTCGTCGCTAGTTTCACTCATATTTTACGATTATTTTAATATTTTTTAACTTATTCAACTCTGTACGCCAGTCACGAAATTTTATTCCCGCTCTTTTATTTAAATTAAGGCGTGTTCGGAAATAGCACCCATGATATTTTATTATTCAAAATATATTACGTACCTAACATTTATTGAAACTAGAAATAAATATTTACAAGTTAAATATCAGTTTTATTTGCAGTAAATACTTATTTTCATTTAAATACAACAATAAGTTAAAAATTCAATAAATTACATTAAAAGAATATTTTGCAAAAAGAAAATTATGTATAATTTTCTTTTTGCAAAATATCTTTAGTTAGTACGAAATTCCGAACGTGTTTGTCTTTGAGGTCAAATTCAAAATCCGAACTTCGAAAGAGCTGGTCTTTGTCTCTCTCTTTTTCTAATGGCGGGAAAGAGATAGAGTGTGAATGTTTCGAATTGTATGATTAACTCTAGGCTGAATAATATATTCGCGGCTTTCTGAGAAAAAAATTAAAAAGTTACTTTGTCTCACTCAGTGAGCAAAATCGCATTTTGCTCACTGATTTCACGCAGCAAAACCTACATGTTTGAGCTACTGAAGTGAAAAATTATTTGTTACATATTTTAATTAAGGTTACAGGAACCCATTAAATTTATTTTTTGTTTAATGCTTTATGTATTATAATTATATCAATTATGTACAATGTCTATGTATTTTCCTTTTATTTGTCAGGAATATGACATTACTTTCTCTAAACATCTGCAAGTAATAAATGGTCTTCGGACGAGACCTGAAGTATAATTAGGAGTCAAACGAACTTACCTAGTGATGTTTGATTCCAATTATGCGAGGGTCTCGTCCGAAGACCATTAGGATCCCGCCCATCCCAATCGCTAACCCATTGTCGTGGAAAAGTAAAATACAAATTACTGAGACAGGGTGTAACAGGGTTTCTCTGAAAGTAATGACAAGTTACAGGCTCGTTCCCGGTCAGCCGGCGCCCGCCGCATGCGCGGGTGCATGAGAGTGAGACAGATGGGTTTAGTATTTTTATAACTTGGATCTGAAGTGTGACAGAGACAGCACCACAACTCGTAATGCTGCAAGTAATAAATGGTCTTCGGACGAGACCCTCGCATAATTGGAATCAAACATCACTAGGTAAGTTCGTTTGACTCCTAATTATGTACCAATTTTTAGGAATAAACGGTTCTTAGTGAAAAATGTAAATACAGATTATTAAAATAATGTACGTACCAATTTTTAAACCATTTTGCTTATATTATGCCAAGTGTTTATAAAATAAATATATACTTAATACTTATAAGTTAATAACATACCCTTTATTTATTTTTTTATTGCTGAATGGGCCCATTCGCTTTTGACATTGATCACGCCTGTTGGAAAGCGATGGATGAGGTCTATGATGGAACGAGCGTGCCCAGAAGTTGCCTGTTCACTCTTGCTTTGAAGGCAGACGGGTTAAATGTAAAACTTTCTATAGGTACTTAATAGTATAGAAAGTTTTACATTTAACCCGTCTGCCTAATAAATAATCGGCTCGGCGTAATCGTCTCTAATTATAATTAATTATTAACTTAAATACCTATTGATAGGACCAGAAGCATAGCGTGTCTTGGCGGGGCCCTGTATAAAAATTTGTTGGGGGCCCTTAGGAAGGGGAAAGATTTCTCACAAAAGAAAAAAAAAATGTTTGCATAAATTAAAAGAAATATTTATTCATAATAATTATCTATCTGTCACTTTTTCCAAAATTTTTACAAACAATTCAAATTAAACGGGGCCCCCGTATAATTGATACGGCAGATACGGCGGTAGCTACGCCCCTGGATAGGACGAGAAGTCTTGCCTACCTTACTCTTAAAATAAATCTTCAATCAGATCATCAGATAAGCAAAGCTTCGACTGCAACGGAACACTATACTAAGCAAATAGCCATACGAAATGATAATAATGTTGCAACGAATATCAGTTAGTTTGACGGTCTCCAAATTGACATAGAAAGAAAGATGCTGCTTACCGGGTTACTTTTGCTTCATCATATCCATATGTCAAGACGTCTCATCGGGCCTAAATCGATCATTTTTTTAATCTTTTGTACTTCTTGGTGACTGTTACAAATTAGTATTGTAGTAATTCTTTCGCTAATGAAAAATACCATAAAAATGGTAAAGTAAAAAAAATACTATAAGTAGTGTTACGTCTCTGCATACCCAGTACATTGCATACGTACTTACCTACACGAGTTTTATTTACAATGGATATTATTCTGGTACATTTTCCACGCTTGTTTTTTATGCTTTAATGATTTCAAATAATTCGTTACAGATTTGCAGTTTCCCGATAAAATTATATTAACCGCAACTATCTGATATGTGAGTATCTACTTTATGCAGCAGCTACTTCTAGTTCTGGTATTTTAATGCCTAGCAGGTATTGCTTTTAGGAAAACGCGATAGCCTTGTCGAAATGTTGTGGTTCTATACTTTACAGGTTTAATAGTATTCATCAGTAGAAAACGAGACAGCTAGAGTGTGTAGTAGTATTCAGTTACTACTGAATACTACTAAACACTTCAACAGTAGCGCATTATCATGTACTGCGTGTCCTGTAAGCTGCATGTTACAGGAACTAATGGAGTGAAGACACGCTAAAAAGAAGTAACGCTATATCTAAAACCAAAACTGGTTTTGGTGACAGACACGAGATGAGGCACTAATAATCTGTCAAAACAAAATCTCGATAGGAGACAACATTTGGCTGGGATAACTCACGCAGCAATTTTTATTTTGTAATAATTAAAGCACCGATCGCACTAATATCGTACAGTTTCCACGATGCAATATTACAGTCATATATGTTTTTATCTGACTATGTATTAGAAAATTTACATGCATTAGCACGAAATTTTAGTCTATGAGTTAAGTTTTCAAAACCTTTTTGCCTTAAATATTTCTTTCAGCGCGTTTGGCCATAGATTTTTGCCTCCTATGATCTGTTCAAAAAGTATCTTATGAAAATAAAAACAAATGGATCAGAAAACCTGTGGATGCCAATGGGGTTAACAACTGAAAGCTCGTCATAGGTGGCAGCACTGGTGTTAGTATGGAAACCGCCATTGAGTGTTAACACAAATTAAACGAAGACTAGATAAAATTATTACGACTTCGAGTGTAGCTCAATTATAAGACGGAAAGGGAAGCGTCTACCACCAGTAAAAAAACAGATTTAGTGGAAAGGTAAATAAATTAATAACTTTTAGTTAGTAGTGGAGGCTTATGAGTAATAATGTGCTCGGAGTTGCACCTAACTCGAGGATGATCTTCCTAACATTCCAGCACTGCAAAACTTGAGAGATGTTAGTTCTGGCACTGATCTGTATGATAAGTTTAACACAACACACACACACAACATATGTACCCTTAATATAATCTACTTACACCAAAATAACCTGTATTGAAAACAGACATGGTTCTCTGTTTTACGAAAAGGAGCATCACTTGTTTACGACTTTTCCCATACAAGTCTTCAGGTTTAAAATGGAAAGTCTCGACGAATTATCGGCTTCCATTTTTTCTTCGTAGAGAAATATGCATACTGTGGAGGAGCCACAGTATGCATATTTTAAGAGTTTTTGGGAAATATAAGGTCCCCGTAATTTTGCAGTCAAGAACAGAGCAACAGAGCAAATTATTTAATTAAGCGTAAAAGAAGTCGCTTGTTTACATAAAATGTATGCATAGTGACAGTTAGCTGTCAATTTCCTAGACTAGTGATAATAGCGACATCTAAAGTGAGCAAGTGGCAGTTTTTATCGCCATGTGTGCCACTTACAAATTGAGTGCTTTTATTCGATTATTTAAACACTTAAACCCGAAATTCTAATTTTAAATCACCTTAAAGATGTTTTTCATTTGATAATTTATTGAGGTTAATTTATGACATGGGCATCGTATTAGCTACCCAGTAACTGGGTTGTGGAGGTCAGAAAGGCAGTCGCTCTATGTAAAATACTGGTATTCAGCTGCATCCGGTTAGACTGGAAGCCGACCCCAACTTAGTTGGGAAAAGGCTAGACAGATGATGAATTGGGGTTATTTTATGACCTCAAGTTTCTTCGATACCTTTTCAATTCAAAATGTTATTTGAATAACTTTGTTTGAACAATAAGTAATTTAATTGTTGGAAAAGTCGTGAGATATTAAGTTAAAACCTTCTAAATACTGATGAATGTACTATAGGGTATAGGCTGACCGCTTAACTGAGACGTTGCCTGAGGCAGCTGCGCAGTGCGGGAGGGGTAATAGTTGTCAGTGTTATCACAAGTTGACGAATCACTGAGCTCTCGCACCACGGCATCACACCTTCCCGCACCGCGCTGCCACCTCAGGCAACGTCTCAGTTAAGCGGTCGGCCTATAATTCTCTTTAGTGTGTGATTGTGCAAGAATATCAAGACTGTGATGATGATTGTGCCAGAGTTCATCAGATACTTTTGGGATAGACTATAGACAGTTTCATGCCACAAGTGATAGATTTACGATTTAGATCCCTATGCATAAATTTCAGCGACGGGAATTTACCATTATCGTTATGTTGTGTATACTGTATAGCCAGCAAGTCAGCAAAGAAAGTCAGTTTTTAAATCATAACTAAACCCACTATCCTTTTTTAAACATAACATAGGTATTTCAGCTTAGCGTATCAATGGCAGAAAGTTCAAACATCTTTTACTCAAAATTCAGCTGCATGAACTCCGCTCACTGACGCAGCTATAAGTTCATCAAGTGATCAATAATTTATATTTATGACACATTTTATATGGATAAACTGGCAAAAATTAATACATTATTCCTCGGATTAAGATATCTGGAAACAGTATTAACTAGCTTTTGTTTTTGTTTTCACAGGATGTCCTTCAGCTTTACGGCAGCGTAAATTAATGGAAGATGAGTAGGTAGTTCAACAGCTGTTGGTGAATGACTAACAGTTTGAGATAATTGTTTCACCTATTTATGTACCTACTTTCAGTAATCCGAGATACCTACAAGTAGGCTAATTAATTAGCCAGTCAAAAAAAAAACTCACAAATGCACACAAATGTGAGGATGATGACAGTTGACAATAGTGATGTTTTTTGCTGATCTGATGATGGAAATGCAAGGTAGTCTGTTTTTGCAAGACTTTCACAGACAAAACGGTCAACTCTCAAATTAGAAGTTGCTTTTGATTAATTTGATTGTAGTGGTAGGTGCCTATTTATATGTTGGTATGCCTTTCAGTGTCACATCATAATTATTATAATAATAATCTCCAATAAGTCATACATACTCACTAGTACTGTTGATACCTACCTACTGTTGTTTAATCGCAGCTTATAAGTCCTAAGCGAACGTACTGCAACGTGTATTTGCATATCCTTAGATACTTTTGTTTTTCGGTATTTTAAGGTGCAGAGAAGGGTATAGGTACGTACGGAGGTAATGTAGAGTGCTTTATAAAGCTGGTACAATCACGGGACGAAATATTTTACTACGTTAACTTTGAATCGCATGGACATACAGTTTTTCGTGGTTTTCACATAGTTATCAACTTATTGTTAAACGTCACAATTGCTACTAAAACGAGCGCACGCTCAACGTTTACAAACGCAGCACAGAAAATAGCACAGCACACGGAACACTCACACAACAGAACACAACATTACGTACATAGGAATACTTCGGGCAAGTGCTCGAGCTGTATCGGCGGCACTCGCATGTCCTCGAGCTCGGCTTCCTCAGCGCCCGGATACATCATGGCCCCCAGCATGGTGACGCGGCCGACCCGGGCCGCTCCGTCCGGCGCACTGCCGCTACCCCGCCGCGCAACCCCCAACCCTCTTATCACCGACCTACTCCCATTGGTCGCCGATAACAACCACCACGCCCACCGACCAATCCACACGTACACGGCTACACCCACCGATCGATTGTAAAAAGAATTTTCGCAGCATTTCCCACCGATACTGAACACTTTACATCGCTCAAGTGTTTACAGATGAGCGCCGCTACACCCGCTTTACTTTTTATGCACCATTCTTTAGCATCAATAGAGCATTAAAGGTAATTCGGAATGTAGCTATAAATAATCATAAATCAGATGTTTATTTTACGTGCATGCTTATATGAAAATGTTGGTGAAAGCTCAGTCAACCGGTTACGTTGCTCGGCTACGTTGCTCGGCTACGTGCTACGTGCTACGGTGTAGGTGACAGAGATATTGTGTTTACAGGGCGGCGCGGCGCGTAGCGTCTTCGTAGCATCTCACGAAACTCATGATCATCTGCCTTGCCTTTTCCCAACTTTGTTGGGGTCGGCTTCCAGTCTAACCGGATGCAGCTGAATACCACTATTTTACATGGAGCGTCTGCCTATCTGACCTCCACGACCCAGTTAGTGGGTAATACGATACGCCTTGGTAAGACTGGTTGTCAGAGTTTCGAGCTTCTGACTACCCGTAATGACTGTCAAAGATCCACGAATGGCCGCCAGGACCAATGGCTTAAAGTGCTTTCCGAGGCACGGAGGGGTCAAAGTATGTAAAGATGGTCACCCATTCACAGACCAACCGCGGCAAGCGTAGCTTAACCTGATCGATCGACCTGTGCGGCTGTTATTATTTAGCCACGGGCCCCTCCTCTCTCCCGCATCTCACGAAGGTCTAGGGTTCAATATTTTTTGTCAGTTTTCCATTTTTTATTGCAAGTGTTTTAAGAGTATTTTATTTTTGTGTCATGAATTTAAGGAGAAAAAAATGTCCGTGACGTTTACACATTTGAAGCTTTTAATAAATTTGGATGTTTCTATTTAGATACACAATTATTTCAATATACAATACTTACATATATTGAAACGTCCCAAATTAAATTATTCGCTTCATCATCATCGTCATCCACAGCATCCCCAGCATCCCTGTTAAGCATAGGTCTCTCTTGTCATGTCAATCCCCACGCACCTGGTGCTAGTCTCATCCAGGTTTTACCGGCGATGGTATGCGCATAACAGAACTATTTAATAAGAAGTCACAATAACACAGTAATTATTAAGCTGTCATGATTTCTTATTGAGCTTTGTAAAACTGATAAATCTTTTATAAAGATACATTTTTTATTTAGGTCGGTACATACTTATCTTATGAATCAAACGCTAACTGAAAACAAAGTCGGTTAAAAATGAGGAAGTTCACTTGGCTTACTGAAATGTAATTACCTACACTGAAAGAGAAAAATGGCCGTCTGGTCACATACATAAGCATGCTCCATCGTGTATAGCAGAACTTTGGGAGTATATCACGATGACAAGACGCCGAGACTGCAGCTTAACTTATGGAGTTTGGCTGGATTGGGAAGTTCTATTAGCTGTCTGTTTTTGGTAGTGTAGAAAATTATCTACCTACTGTTAGATAGGATATTGTAAGTTTATTTATTTATGTACACACAGACCTCAATAGAAAAAGTACATACTTAAAGATAGAATAGCACAAAGATTCATTTTTATTTAAGATTTAATCAGGCTCTAGTAAGTTTAGTGTTTGACATAATAAAATGTGTTATCAAATTGTGATAATGCGGTAGACCCTGACATTTAGGTTTTACCTCATATTTGTAACATCATATTACATGAAACACATACGCTCACGCCTTCTTCCCATGGGGTAGACAGAAACTACAGAACGTCACCAGCTACGATACACACATACTCCTTTTGTTTTATTAACGTTCCTACATCAGCCGGTATATTATCACCGTGAAAACTTGTCTGAAGTGAGCTGTCATTCCATCTGATGCTCCGGATTGACTCTATTGATAGCTCACTTCAAACTCCCTTCACCTAAGATTTCACGGTGAGATTTTTATAGAATAGCACTACAGCCGATCGATTCTGTAAAAATCTCACCGTGAAAACTTAGGTGAAGTGAATTTTTCTTTGCTAGGAATTGATACTGTTGACAGCTCACTCCACGCTCACTTCACCTAAGTTTTCACGGTGAGATTTTTACAGAATAGCACTAGTACTGGTCATACAGGCACGCTGTTTGCGAGTACTAAGCACTTGACCTTTCTGAAGAATATCACCAGTAAGGTCACTATATGACAGTAAAAATTTAATAAGTACTCGAAAAATCGACCGTTTTCGCTCGGGGTAATCGTGAAAACTGCCGAATTCCATAGATATTTTATGGATTTAAGACTTGACGGCTTTGGTTTACAATTTGGGGCGGCTTGTACATAGTATTTAAAAAGTTAAATAAATAATATAAAATAAAAAAATATTTAAGTATAAAGTATAGTAGAAAAATATGATGTACATTAATTACAATCGAGGAAAGTTAAATTCTAACTGTAATGTAGACCTGCCTGATCTAGGTTTATGAAAACCTGTTTCAGGCCAAAAGCATGCGCAGTATTTGGGCATGTAAATCGCAAGTAGATAGCTTTGCTCATACATCACGTCATACGTTTAATTTCTATTTGCTCCTTAGTATTTACATCCACTGATTCAATGTTCAGTTAAACACTAAGCATGAAGCGGGTGTATGGTCGTTGAAGTTTCACCAATATGTACATAGGTAAGTATACGGAGTAGCTTGGATTTACTTCACTATCCACTTTTCCCAAACTGCTCTACTGTTTTGTCTCACTTTTAAGGTAAGGCGAAACGTGACAACACTTAGCAACGTGAACACAGTTATCCCAAGTCACTAACAAGACTGCATAACGAGCTCTCTCTCCGTCAAATCAAAATGGGTACGTTACCAACTTAACTACGCACTCATACCTAGCTACCACGACCCATTCGGCTATTTTATGGTGGAGCAATACTATAAATACTCAATATGAATCGTCGGCTCAATCCGGCTAGTCCCTGGTCAACCGTGGCCGCGTGGTTGCTACGATAAATTATCCAAGTGAACGCGAGACTGGCCGTGTGCAACTTTACGACGGCATAAATCACGGCTTAGCGTCGCTGGAACCACCCTAAACGCGTGCGCAGACCAGGTTACAAGGTTATACATTATGAAACGTGAGCGAGGCTTGATTCGATGTGAGCCGCGGATGTTACGGACTGCGGCCAGTGGGTCAACACGATGTTTTATTAATAGTCTGCCTGAAAGTGCCGTTGGTAAAGAACGTTATCTTGTAACACGTGCTGCTGATCTACATAGTGGAACATAGGTAAACCCGTGAAAAAATAAATCTTGTAGTTTTCCAGAATTAATTATTTTGCAGACGAAACACCGCACAGGGAAGAAAGAGTACCATCGACGTAGGTATTAGTAGGTAGCTAAATTATCAGCAATTTCCTCGTCGACAGGTAGGTACTCTAGGTCAACCACCAGCACCGTACTATAATGTCGCTGATAAGCTGCCTATTGCGATAAGAGAAATCTTCGGAAAAAAAACTGAAAATGATGACCTCAAATATTTATTTTTGGTAAAGAAAACTTTTTGAAAATCCTAAATTACCATTTTTCCTTGACTAGGTACTTTTACTCCATGCAAAAAACACTGGTGCATCATAAAATTATGATTCACAAAAGAACGTATTCGAAAATATTATTTTAAATAAAATTTAAACACACTACCGGGGCGTAGTGATGTATGTATTTTGTTCCATAAATTGTGTGGGGCGCGGGCGGTCGTGTGCCACCGGTCCCTGGGGCATCGGCGCGTGCGCGGCCCAGCGTAATTGACGGTTACCGAGCACTCCTGGAGCTTCATTCCCTTCAATCTGCACATCGGATGCGACAGCAACCAACTCGCTCGGAAACACTAGGGAAGCATTAGTGCTTCTTCAAAAGATCCCCTTGCAAGATCGTGTATGTGTGTTTTAAAAGTGAAACAATAGCCACACTAGACCTTTTTGGTGTGAACTAAATTTTGAGAAAGTTTTATACCCGTATTCACAAACATTACTTGAGGTTTCACAGTGCGCGCGGACGCACAGGGTTCCAAAAACCTATTCATAGACAATACTTGAGTGGCGATCGGCACTATGCGTGCTTTAATGTTTATGAATTTAAAGGCTAGTCATATGGAACGCATTGAGAAATGTCTTACTTCGCATAGTATTGCTACTTAGAAAAGTATTGTTAGTGAATACAGGTGTTAGTACATCATAGAGGAATTTGCTACTTTTATCATAAGATGGAAGAAACCTTTAGGTTTGTAACTTAGCAGCACCAATAAAGCAATATTTGGTGCTAGCCTTACCATGTTTTAGATTGAAGTAAAACTTTATATATTTTGCTCCTTTTAGGGGTTAAAGCAACGTAATTACTAAAAATAAACCACAGTTTTACACAAAAAACAGAACTCACTCACATTGAATATTCGTCGGAATGTTCTCCTCTCACACACTAAACGATTGACAAACTGATGAGATACCACTACAGATAAAAATGTGTCCCTATTTGTCGCGACGTATTCGAACTATTCCGAGCGCGTGCCGTGCGGTGCGGTGTCCAGTTTCTGTGGGAAACCACTCCGCAATGGACCTTGACAAGTTCCCATGATCAGCTGACAAATATTGACTACTAATGTTATGTAACTTGTAGCTGTAAGTCCTTATTGTGTTTCGTTAAATACACAGACTTTTAGTCAAGGCAAAATGTTTATAATTAGCAATTAGAATTAGTATCCGACCGAAGATTCGTTTCAGTCTGGGTAGTTACAGCAAAAAATAAGTTTCCGACCGAAACTAGAATAGGATTCAAATATATGATTAAAATTTCGGTATCGGCTGACAATTGTGTTTCAGTCGGACATTTAGAATACCAAGTGACATGCACCGGCGTTGTCACTATAGTCCGACATCTGAGTATCCTACATGATATCTATCCTTATTGGCGTTCTGCCTACTCATGTGTTATTGGTAAATGATCCCTACAAATCAGTTCTTAGTTTATCTATTATAAGAGTTCCCATAAAAAAATAACATTTATAAAATCATTTTAAACTTAAATAAAATATGCCATCTAACAGAATTACTATGAATTATAACATGCGACAGCGAGGCCGCGATCCCGCCCGCTGTAAAGCGCTTTAATTTCATAATGTCTGCTTGATCTGATTATAACGGAACCGAAAAATTATATCGTTCCCTAATTAGGTTAAAATGCAATTTAGAGATGCGCCGCGGGCGGCACGCGCTCTCCGAACACTTTTATGGTACTTTAGCAGCTGGGGGTTGTGGAGCAACTAGGGTTGCTCCACAACCCCCAGCTGACGTGCCGTCGGATCATACGATGATAACTAGAGATGCGAGTGATTGCTTATTGTTCTTTTGAGCGGGACACTAGCTGTTTTTATTGTTTAATTATATATGAGATTCGTGGTGTCTCCTTTGCGAAATGTTATTTTGTGGAAAGTAACGTCGATCGGCGTCGTAGTAACAGATTGTTTGCAGGCGCTAAAGATTTTCATTTCTATGTATTGAAAATAATGTGGTAATTTATTTTAGGAAAATAGCCGATATAGTAGATACTTACATTACTAAAATAATACCTTTCACAGTAAGGGTAATTAGAACTTCATTTCTTAGCTTTGCCTACCAGCATATGCAAACCTGATAATATTATTATTTGAGGCAGTAATTTCTCTCAAATAATCGTACTCCCTTATCATCTTGGTTATAATTTAAGTCTAATATCATCTAATAGCTTAATTATTTGACTATAATCATAAACCACAAGCTAAAGGCACTAACAAAGACCATAAAATCAAACCTAACAAAATAAACCTAGAACTCGCTGTCGTCGCCCCTTCACAACGCGACGAACCCCACTTATTAAAATTAATAAGTGGGCCCTTGCCTGCATTAATGATCGGCTTGAGTCAATATAGATGTAATATATTTGACAAACAACGTTAACCAGATCGTGGCTAACATTCGACGGGTGGATAGTATGTTGTTCCGTGGCGACCACTAGTTAGTTACTGGACTGAGACGTAAGCTACAACAAAAATTCTTATGGCTATGCTTTATAACATTATCAAAATAGGGCCTATTTGTAACAGCTTAGACAATATGTGGAGCGATTTCTAAGTTTAAAGGAGTTAGTCCGGTCTGGGGTATTTATAAGTTTGTAACAAAAAAAGAAGAAGGAATAGTTATTTGTGCAACAAGAGAGCAAAGTAGTTTTTTGCTGCGAGTGCTGATTTTGAATCCCGAGCAAGCGAAGGATTCAACGATTGAATCACGAGCGTAGCGAGTGATTCTAAGGTTGAATCCTGAGTATGGCGAGGGATTCAAAGGCACGAGATGTAAAAAACTTTGCTCTCGTGTAACACACATAACTTTTCACTTCAGCAGCGAGAACACTTTAGGAGATAAAACAATAAACAGGAATAGATTGAAATAACTATTTATTGTGAATCAAAATAATTAACATTGTAGGTACCAATTCTATAAAATCTAAAAAATAAGATAGCAACACCGTCTCCGAAAAACTGCTTGCGCCCTTTGTAAGTCTCCATTCATTGAAGACATGGTATGCTTTCAGATATTTCTCGCGAGACTTCTCAGGTAGGAAACTTAATTCTGCATTAATAACTTGTTGTTTTAACTCTTCCGGTGTTAAAATACTGTTCTCGTCGCTAGTTTTACTCATATTTTACGATTATTTTAATATTTTTTTAACTTATTCAACTCTGTACGCCAGTCACGAAATTTTATTCCCGGTCTTTTATTTAAATTAAGGCGTGTTCGGAAATAGCACCCATGATATTTTATTAATCAAAATATATTACGTACCTACCTAACATTTATTGAAACTAGAAATAAATATTTACAAGTTAAATATCAGTTTTATTTGCAGTAAATACTTATTTTCGTTTAAATACAACAATAAGTTAAAAATTCAATAAAAAACATTAAAAGACATAATTTTCTTTTTGCAAAATTTCTTTAGTTAGTACGAAATTCCGAACGTGTTTGTCTTTGAGGTCGAATTCAAAATCTGAACTTCGAAAGGGCTGGTCTTTGTCTCTCTCTCTTTCTAATGGCGGGAAAGAGATAGAGTGTGAATGTTTCGAATTGTATGATTAACCCAAGGCTCAATAATAAATTCGCAGTTTTCTGAAAAAAAAATTTAAAAAGTTACTTTGTCTCACTCAGTGAGCAAAATCGCATTTTGCTCACTGATTTCACGCAGCAAAACCTACATGTTTGAGCTACTGAAGTGAAAAATACATTTATTTAGCACACAACATATTCTGATAATAGAAGAGAATAGAATAGAAAACTTTTATTATTAGGGCATAGGGTTAGTAACAATTTTACTCTAATAACAGTAGGTACAATTAGGGGAAGCCTCACCTAGAGGAAGCCTGTGTCCCAGCAGTGGGAAACTGCTGGGACACAGGCTTCCTCTAGGTGAGAGGGCCAGCAGTGGTGCCCAAGTGGTAACGGCCGCGACTTTGAGTTGCAGGTCGTAGGTTCGACAGACAGGCGCTTTACTTTGTGTAAAATATTTCGTTACCACTGCTCTCAAAACGGCGAAAGAAAACATCGAGAGACAAGTTGTCGTAGAACCAAAAATTTAAAGACTTGATATCTACCAACCAGACTAGGCCTGCGTCGTAGATTACGGTCCACTTCCCCTCAGTAGATACAAAATTCAGCGTGGAACTGCATAATAGGTACCTAAACGATAATACTTATTTAGTTATCTTCTCTACATACCTAATGAATTATCTTCAGCCTAATACTCATGGCAGGAACGAGTTACCAAACTTTAAAACATTTTAAGCGGTAATGGAATTTCAAGGGTTAGAACAGCAGAAACCCATAAACATCCTAAATACCACAACGAGTCAATAATACTTGAACGGCTTAATATGTATTGAGATGAGATACTGATGAAAATTAAGTACAGAGAGCCTAGAAATTCCTCTAATTTTCGTAAAATAATAATAATAATTTTTATTTAAGTCAGACACAGAGATCCATATTTTAAAAAAAAATGGTGACACGTGGCATATTAGCTGATCCACACAAAACTGTCATACAGATGAATTGCGGGCTATGAATTATACGCAGATAGTATTATGTATTATCAGTTTGTGACCATTTTACGATTTCTAATATGATTCATAATACATACCATCCTATTATGATTCTGCCACAGCGGTGTTTTTAGGCCCCCTGGTGTGACATCCTCTTTAGCCTATTTTCCAAAGAGAGGAGTATAAATATGTCCGCATTAATGACTCTTCACTTTGAATTGAAGTGCATACTTTGAGTCTTTGATCCTTGTTTGCTCAACCACTGCAAACCCCACCAAGGGTAACTGGGTAACCGAAGGAAGGGGCACAATGTTTGCTAAATAAATATTTTTCATAAACGCACTTGCATTATTTGCCTAATAATTCATTATGACAGGATATGTTTGTGATTTCACCATAAATTAATTAATTATTTAATGGTATACGGTTGTATGCTGTTGCGCAAAACTTCAAGCAAGTTTTATGGATAACAAAAACATTATGAAATCAAAAGTAACTATGCAACTATACCCGCATTCTTTTGGTTTCCACATATTAATTGTTATTGGAACTTATATGCCTAGCTAATATAAAATTGTAACTTTATTCGTGGTTCACAGCGCTGAAACATAAGTGCCTATTTTGTTAAGCAATGGGCGTCAGATTGCAAGTAAGAACACGACGCGATGTTATTGTTTACGCGGTTTTGTCGGTTAATGAGGTCGGATTAAAAAAGAAAGCATTATTTTTAACGCTACCTCATTAACCCACAATGCGAGCGTGGCTAAGTCGCCGCGGCCCGGGGCTCCGGTGGCAGAAATTGAATCTCGAGCGCATGCCTGCTGCGACGGTTCGCGTTTAGTTCTGCTTCCATGCAATGCCTCCCACATTATTATGAATACTACGATCCATTTTTACTGAAGGTTGTTATTATGAAAATACCTAAATAGTTCATAGTAAAGTAGCCGAGGTTAGTTGTGACGGACACTGTTAAAACAATGCGAATACCCAACGGACAATTAAAATAATGCCACTTGTTAGAGACGTGCTCTGTTTTTTTTTCCCTGTTAATAGTAAGATTGGACTGTTTTTCAATTTGTCTGTCCATGTTAAACAGGATAATAAACTAATTACAAACTTATTCGAGACAGATTGATTGTACCTAATTAGTTTCGGTGTAAAATCGTTTGGCATTGAACATTGGACAGCTACTGCTGAAATTAATGATTTAGTTCTTTCACCAGAAATAAGCATGGTAGGTACTTGTCTACAAAAACAACAAGCTTGAAGGGATTTTATGAACCAACGAAATTAAAAAAAAAAAACTTCTACTTATCGTAGTTATAATCTCTTAATGTAGGAGGATCGGGCCGGCAAAAACGTTGCAGCAATTATTTGAGAAAATAGCACCCATTTTTAGTCATAGACGAACAGAAGACCTCCCTTTTTAAGTACTATAAAAAACGGGGACAATCCACGATGATCTGATGTCTGATCGATGCGGTGCATTAGTTTCAATAACTAGGCAATGAATTAAAGAGTTAGTACTACAAATTAACTTTAATCTGTTGCTTCCTCGTTTTTTGTGAGTGAACTCAACAAAAAAGTGACCGTAACTCATCGTCCAGTTTGTGTAAAAAACGTAGTATTTTTTGTTAGACCAGTAACTAGTGCGTTCAGTACCGGGCACCGACAAACAAAAAATGTAAACAAACTTCTATAGAACTATCGACTTGAACGAGTTGTGGGCTTGTGGCTAAACAACGCGAAGTTGACATAGTTCAAATAGCAGATATCGACGGGAGCAAAGTAAAAAAAGACAACTGCAATTTTGAGATTTTTGGTTTTTTGTAAAAACTAACTTAAAATATCATGTTCTACAACATAGCAAAAACAAAAATACAAATATCACCTTATTTTTGGTACTTTTGTCACGTAAAAGAAGACAACTACGCCTGTTTTGTGAAATTGCACGATGTAGATGCGGATAACTACCGCCTGGCCGTTTATACGCGGGACGCGCGGGGGACCAGCGGTCAGTCATATTGTGTCATCAGTCAGATGACATGTTCTACGTCGGCCGGCACGAATTTTGTTTTTTTTTGGTTTGTTAAGTGATAAGTGTGTGTAAAAGTGTTATCATATTAGTAAACAGTTTGGGTTCAACACAATAGACATGGAAAGACGTAAATTATTGGTGAATTTGGGCAAAACGAGACGACAATGCGATATTATGAACCGAGAAGATCTATTTGAATTCCCACGTAGAAACGACCAAGTGGTAGTTAACACAGTTGTCATATTTTTAAGCGCAATGTAGATGCAGACAACTACAATATCTCGTAATTTAAACATAATTAGAAGAAATGAAATATACATGTGGATATATTATTAAATAATGAAGCAATGATGAAAATTTCAATAAATTTGGTTTAAAATTGACAAAATGGGAGCATTTTTTCCTATTATGCGCTCTCCTGAAAAGTAGCTGTTTTGTAGATGTCTCTTTTTACTTTGCGCCCGTCGATATAGTTAATTTTATTTTTTGTATGCTGACTCTTTCAGAGATCCAGCGGGGTAGTTGTGTAACACACTAACAGTAACAATGGCTTTCATTTTGACAGTTTAACAACATTCATTGCGTTATTTAAGTTGTTGAGCAGACAAGAGATGTCAGCATCAAGGGAAGGGGCCCGTCAGGGCCGAAGCCTGCCGGGTCAGCGGGATTGTCCGAAAGGGTTACCGCTGGCCCGGAACATAAAGGGCTAAGGAAGGAACACGGGTGGGTTTTAGTCAGTAAGAGTCTGACACTCCCTTCCGCTCCACCCAGAGCGGGAGGAGTCATTTGATGATTTCCCATCCTGGAAAAAAAAAAGCAACTAGCAGCGCCCAGTGGTTTCACCCGCAAAAGTTTCGATCCCGTGGGAATATCGGGATAAAAAGTATCCTATGTGTTAATCCTGGTTATAAACTATCTGTGTGCCAAATTTCATCCAAATCCGTTCAGCCGTTTGTGCGTGAAGAAGTAACAAACATATAAACACACACACTCACAAACGTTCGCCTTTATAACATTAGTGTGATATAATTATAATGTGGTGGATTAGCAATATCCTTCAAAATGATTGTGATTTTTAGTATACTATACTATACTGTTGGCCTGCATGATCCCACTGCTGGGCGAAGGCCTCTCCCCATGACTTCATGGCTCTTTCGATCCAGGGCTAAAGTGGACCACTGGTCTTTTGGTTTGTCCAGCTCATGCCGCTAACTTCTACGGAGTCTGCCGCGACACCTACCTGTGTCAGGACTCCACGGGGTGGTTATTTTGGCCCACAGCTTATTGGGTATACGGCAGACGTGGCCAGCCCAGTCCCACTTCAGCTTAGCGGCTTCTTGAGCAACGTCAGTAATCTGTGTTTTGGAACGCAGTGTGGTGTGATTGATAGTGTGTAACGAAATTGGGAGCTCGTGAAATCCTCTTAAGCGTAATTCGCGTAGGTATTTCCATCCAAATGATATAAAAAGAATTATGGAGGATCCTTTTTGTGAAGCAGGATATGCTGTGTTTTAGGTCTGCAATTCTGAAAATATCTTGGGCATTGTTTGCTTATTAATTGTATTCTTTAAAGGCTAAAGTTAAATACAAATTATAAATACGAACATCCGTTTCAAATACATTTTTTGCAAAATAATTCCTAAGAATTATGAATCATCCGTACCTACCTAAGAGTTAATTTTCATTATTATCTTAACATTCATCTTCCGTAACTGAACAGCTTCCGTACGCAAGAAATCTATTAAACATGTACCTACTTGGCACCGATTTCATAGTGGTTAAATACATCCGTCTTTGTCGAACCGTGAGGTAACGATTGGATGCCACCTTTGACAGCTTATTTAGAATATTTAAATTACTCGATGAGTCTCTGACTTACGAGTTCGTGATTCGTTCGTTCCGGTCGTGAGTTCGAACCCAGACAGACACTTTACTTTGTGTCTTTTATTTCATCACCACTGCTCTCAAAAAGGTGAAGGAAAACATCGTGAGGAAACCGGCATGTCCTAGAACCAAAAATTCTAAGACATGTGATCCACTAAGCCGCACTGGACCCGCGTGGTTGATTTTGGCCCAATCCCTCTCACAGAGAGGAGGCCTGTTTCCCAGCAGTGCGAACTTTATAGGCTGATTATGCTGCTGAGTTAAATCTCTAACCTTTCTGCATGATCTTTACGACATTTTGGCCAATCTGAAAAGCATTTATTCTCAAATCTCAACGATCCTGACATTGCATTAGATGAGAATCGAATAGCATAAAGTTTTGAAGAGAACGACAGGACCAGCGGTGCTATTCTGTAAAAATCTCACCGTGAAAACTTAGGTGAAGTGAGCGTAGAGTGAGCTGTCAATAGTGTCAATAGCTAGGAAAAACAAACTCACTTCACCTAAGTTTTCACGGTGCGATTTTTACAGAATCGACCGGCAGCAAGCCGATCAAACTGACTCACACACTGTCGTCATTTGTTTGGCCGACTATATTAAAGACACACATCTAATCTTATATAGTAAATATGACCTAGAGTGGATACCATGTCCTCGATAGGTTCGTCACAATTACTGTGATCGTCCTGCCCTTGTGCCTGTTGTGAGCGTCGCGTGTTACCACCAGAGCGGCCCATTACAGCTAAGGTTAACGCTTCAGATACATGCCCTAAGATAACGACGTGTAGGAATAACGATAATGTAATCATGCAGTAATCACGGCCTTTGTATCATCTGACCCTAATTTACCGTGTCTGTCTGAAAATAGGCGACGATCGAGATATTACGTTGACGTTATCTTTTTAGATCTACGAGGAATATTATTTGTATGAGAGAAGAAGCTTTTATTTTCAAAGGTATAGACAGTAGAAGTAGTATTCAATAACATCCATTTTTAGCAAAATTAAACAAGAGTCTGGACCAGGATCGTTATACAGGGGGTACCTGGAGACGTGCGTCATCACCGAGGCAGGCCTAACAAACGGTGGCGTGACGATTTGGACTCATTCCTGACCGATTGGTCGGAAAGACACAGCATGAGGAAAGTAGGAAAAATGTGGGACAAATGGGGGACACCTTTGCTCAGCTGTGGGACAACAAAGGTAACAAAATAAAAACATGAATCTCTTTTCCTTTAACCAGAGTTAATAATCGGTGACCGATTTTTGTAGGAGAAAAGTATAACGTACTGATAGGAATAGTGCAACGTACACGTCCTACAAAAAGTCGGTCAGAAATAAAATCGGTGCATCCCGACCGATCCGATTATCGGTAAAAAATGGAACGTTCGGAAATGTATCTACTTACCGACAGTCGGCTGCATGCACTTGCTAATAAAGCCGTTGTGTTGAAGACAAAGTGACAGACGTGGACGTTGAGTCGGTCACAAAATCGGTCATAAGAATCGGCCGTGCTACAAAAAGTCTGACGTGGGCAGGCAGCCTAAACAACCAATGAATTCAGCCGGAATCGCAGACTGGACACTTTCAGGGCGCGTACACACGTCGCGTACGCATCGCCCCCTTTTTAGAAAAAACATTGGAATTAATTGCTTCTCTTTTGCGGAAGCGATGCGTACGCGACACGCGCGTGAAAAATCGCGCTCGTGTGAACGCGCCCTAAAGACCTCTGTGAAATTACTTCCCGAAACACTAAAACTACGTGTAATTCCTGAACATTGCTATCAATCAACTAGTTTCGTGCTGAGAAGAGCAGCTTTACTTCGATGAATAATTTTCGATAGAACTGCCGGTAATCTGGTTACGCGAACTACGACCGCCAAATATGTCAAAGATCGCGCTGAAAAATATACAAGGTCAAATTAAATTAGCTAGCGTAACGCGACAGGTTTTTTAGGTATCGATATCTAAACATGATAAAACAAAAAATAATATTCGATGAAATATTTTTATTTGGGGTCAACGACCTAAGGTAGTGTGGTTACTTGAAATATCCGTTTGTTTTATGTAAACTTGGCTACCCTAAAAAAAACTGGTTTCCATAACTCATAAGTACCTACTTCAAGTAAGTAACTAAACTATTGACAAAAAAAAATATCATGAAATCATTGTTTTTTTATTTAATCATGTTCAGGTCGCTGACAAAAAAAAATATCATGAAATCATTGTTTTTTTATTTAATCATGTTCAGATCTAGGTAATTAGGAGATATATAGATACGATATAGATATGATTCGGAGAGGCCTGTGGCTAAGTTATAATAGCCGCGCGGGTAGGTTGATCAGGTTAAGCTACGCTTGCCGCGGTTGGCCTGTGGACGGGTTACCATCTTTACATACCAAGACCCCTCCGTGCCTCGGAAAGCACGTTAAGCCGTTGGTCCCGGCTGTCATTCGTGGATCTTTGGCAGTCGTTGTGGGTCGTCAGAGGCCCGAAAATCTGACAACCAGTCATACCAAGAGATATCGTATTACCAAGTAACTGGGTTGTGGAGGTCAGATAGGCAGTCGCTCCATGTAAAATACTGGTATCTATCTGCATCCAGTTACACTGGAAGCCGACCCAAAATAGTTAGAAAAAGGCTAGGCAGATAATGATGTTCAGATATAATTTGACTCTGTATTGAATGACTTTCTTCGTGGCATTTTTTACCGTTAGTTTTAAACCACTAACGATTCTATCACTATTGTTTTATTGTTTGCCGAAGGGTGAAGAAGAATTTTACCCAATTATAAAGGTATTCAATGTTTTCCTGCAGGAGTTTTCATTTCAGACCTTCAGGTGATAAATCGATTATCGATTAATATTGTGATCCCGATTACAATCGGTTAATTACTGTCGATTAGATAAAGATCGAACGATTGTCACAGGCAAGGCTTGATTCAGTTAAACGGTTTGGCAGTGAAATGGTCTTGTTGCTAACGATCATATTGCATTAAGGATAAAACTAGTAAACATTGATTGATGACCTTAAACCATGTAAAACAATTGTTTGTTTTAATAATTGCTCGATTATCAATAATCAGTAAGTAAGAGGCATTTGAGTATTTTTATAGTCTGATAGAGCTCAACTGTTCTATGTTAGAAAAAGTTGATGACCTCCATAATTGTTTTTAATCCAATCAAAATGAAATTAGGAGTCGTCCTTGCTTAAAAAGAGCAAAGCTTTTAAGAGAGTGTAAGAGAATTCTACTTAATTCTTCCTGCACTCGTTAGTGAAGCACTATAAGGATTGGTATTACAAAGTACCTACAACAACAACACAAAAATATATCTAGTTTCACTCACATACTTTTACCTTATCCCTGAATGTAAGATAACGTTAATCAATTCCTGATTAATAATGATGACTACTACGCGCCGCTACCGACAGGAACAGTGGAACTCAGTAATTCAGTATAGGTCAGCTGTTGCGGGGAGATGTGGCGCGTGCTAACGAAGCCCTTCCACCCTGCGGCGCGAGCGCAGGGCTTCGCGTGACGTCAGCGCATCTGCCCACCAGATGGCGCACCCTCGTTCACCAGATAATATCGCACACCGCACGCACCTACACTTTCCACGAAATCAAAATCAGGTATGAACTGGAGTTGTGTGTCATAGAACTTTATGTACGTTTTGTCTTTCGATACACATCCAAAATTGTCATAATAATTAACGTTATTTTTATTCTTGTAGGAGATGGTCTTAAACAGTCAAGGGATTTTAGTCACCTACATTAAAATCTCTTATTAGGAAGTTTTTCTAAGGTTGATAATGAGATTTGTGATAAATACATATGTAAATTGCCTAAATAATACGAATATTGGAATTACCTATGTAGATAGGTTTGTATAGATATACAAACCTAACTGGTCAATTTCTAATGCTCATCATGTTATTAAACTAAGATGACAAAGGCATACTCACTTCATAGAAACCTCTATGGACTCCACTATTAAAAAAAAATATAGACTGGCCGAAGCTGCCAAAAACCTCCGCAGTCGCCATTTGTCAGAAAAAAAAACCCCAAGAAGAAAAAAAAACTTAATGGCATCAACAATTTATTTTATTAGTTTGCCAGCATTCCCATTTCTACTACCAACTCTAACAAATTCTCAAAGTTGAAACCTTTTTACGAAAAATATTTAAAACTACAGATTTTTTTCAATAAATCCGCTAAGTAGGGTTTCAAAAAAATGGTTTTAAAAACCTGAACGCATCAATTAAGATCAGTAATATTTAATTATAACGTACGTTTCTTCATAAGCATTAAGTCATTATTAGTTCGCAATGTGGGTGATATTTTGTTTGTCTTAAAGATGAGTACAAAAGTGCCCAATTTCCAAATGCTTTAATATTAACATCACACATGCACGCACCACATACCTACTTGCGTGTACCACACAACCCTATTGTTTTTATGGCTGAGTAAAACGGTAATTACCGTGGCATCATCATAATAGTAGGTAAGTGATTTGACGTTATGTAGGGCCGCCGTACGCCATATGCCAGATCCATTACTATATTTATGTAACTGGCTAATTAAGTGCTTGCTCATTTGATCATGAATTTATTATTATTACCTACATTATGTCTGCGGCCACGTAACTTACGATATTAATATTCAGATTATGGCAATAAATATTAATTTTCTGAAGGCATCTTATGTCTCATTGTCAGTCCAAATTAATTAATTCTGCAAATTACTTCTTTCAGCCGCACACAGATTAAAAAAAAACAGTGGCACTCCGGGAGTGCCAACAGAAGTGAAAACAAAACACAAACAGAATACTTCTCCATCACTCACTGAAATATAAGATATACATTAAAACCGAGGACATCGTAAGCAATACTGTGTCGTAAGTGACTCCGCGCGTGTTTGTATGTACAAACACGCGCGGTGTCACTTACGGTAACAGTGGCGCGAGTTCAATGATTTTTTTCCAATCTCAAAAAATGCCCAACGCGCCTAAAGAAGTTTTCACTTCAAAAACTACTTCTGAAACTAAGCGAAGCAAGGGTATGAATATCCTACAGCAGTTTCTTTTTCGTTCTTATTCTACCTACCACTATTTTATAATAACTTAGTACATACTCGCATAAAGATAAATAGGTCTCTCACTCGATCTCTCTATTATCAAATTCCAGTTTAAAAAAAAAACATCCGACTCACACACGAAGGGTTTCGTACCTCAAGGCAAAAAACGCTGAAAAATACACCTTTCTTGTATGGAGACCCCCTTTAATTATTAAGTTTATTTTAATCTGTTGTTATAGCGGAAATAGAAATACCAGTCTGTGAAAATCTACCTGTCTGACTGACCCTGTCTCCACCTGTGTGACTGTCTACCTATTAGGTACGGTTCATAAGGACGGACACATGGACAGCGGAGGCTTAGTAATACATATGTAGACAAGCATATTATAAGTTGGATGATTATACAATAGATAAAATGCTTGGCTTAGGCTTAATGCTGGTCCTGCTCCACAGGCACGGGGGCTCACTAGTTAAAATTTCAATATTTGGAAGAGGTGCTTCCTTTTTTCTTTTTAGTGTTTCTGACATTACGAACTTAATATTTATTTTTTATTTTATTCAATTAAGTTTTAATTGTTGAATACTACAATATTAAATACCTCTTCCTGTTCGGTAGTAAAACTTTCATCTCTTAAATAAATTGCAAAGTATAGTTTTGTATAATTTAGAAGTATTTTTTTATTTTTGTAAATGTAACAACAATGGATCCTTTTATTATGATTTTTTGATGTTGACTTGAAAGAGCATGGCAGTTGAGAATGTGTCACGCTCACTTAAATTTCTCACTGATGGTGGCGCGTGTGTTAGATCATTCGGTTCTCTACAAAATGGTTGAGCTGGATGGTGCTGATCCACGCGTCAAGTTCGTGAACGGGCGCTGTCGGTTGAGACTGGTCATCTCTTAACTGCCAAGGCTTATTTTTATCTTATATTTTGAAATGTTTCTTCATTTTTGTTTTTTTTTACATTGTTCTCACATATAGAAGCAACAAGAATAATGTACCTAGGATTTTGTAATATCTTCATTTAAAAGTGTCCATGGAGTTTCTTGCCCGTTCTAATCCATAGAGATCTACGTTTTGGAATGGGCAACTAGCATCAACTTTCTGACTAACTGACCGACTATTTAATTTTGACAATTCAAAAATGCCTGTACATGGTTTAATTGAAATAAATGCTTTGAGTTCCGGGTTCCGTTGGCATCCTTTTAGTACGGAACCCTAAAAAAATATTTTTAAATATTTTATCAAACATATCCTGAATTTATTAAAATCAAAAGTATTTTATGCCAGAGGTAGGTAAGTTTCCAATTACACATAAGCCTATTGCATGCCGCATCAGCAAATTAGATAAAAGATAAAATAGAATTATTGGCCTCGACCAGCAATAATACCTATACGTCATTTGTTTATTCAAACACAATAAATCCAATAATTGCACCGCTTAACGACACAGCTTTTGTTATCAACCAGTTTTATAATGAAAAACTAGTATTTGGGCGTTGCGCGAGCTGCAAGCAGCTCGCGGGGTCGTGTTTTTGAGGAGTATTTCTTACCCTTGTAAAAAGTATTTGGGCGTTGCGCGAGCTGCAAGCAGCTCGCGGGGTCGTGTTTTTGAGGAGTATTTCTTACGATGGGGGGAGGGGTGAAGCGGGGAGAGGGGGGAGTTTTGAAAAATGATTTTGACCAACTCTGGGCCCCTTGATATGAATGTGAAAAAAAAAATGTTCCAAGTCTCTTAACTTCCGAGATCTACCTAGAGGGGTAAGAAGGGGGGCAAGGGGGGCAACTTTGAAAAATGGATTTTACTTTTCCGAGCCTCCTCTATACGAATCCGTAAAACAACAAAACACGGGACTCTTAGTTTCCGAGATACGATAGGGAGGGGGGAGAGTGGGGTGGAAAAGGGGAGGTTTGGGATTTTTCCCATACTCGTGAGAGTTACTTGTATACGAATCTGTAAAAATATACCCACCTCCCCCTTCACCATCTGGGAGAACAATTATGTCAGTGAGTGAGTCAGTCAGTCAGTGGTAATCGAGCTTTATATAGTATAATAATAATATAATAATATAATAATAATGTTCCAAGTCCTAACTTCCGAGATCCGCCTAAAGGGGGGAGAAGGGGGAGAGAATGCGGGGAATTTTGAAAAATGGTTTTTACTTTTCCGAGTCTCCTCTATACGAATCCGTAAAAAAACAAAACCCAGGTTTCTTAATGTCCGAGATACGATGGGGGGAGGGGAGAAGGGGGGGAGAGGGGGGAGTTTTGAAAAATGATTTTGACCAACTCTGGGCCCCTTGATATGAATCTGAAAATAAAAATGTTCCGAGTCTCTTTACTTCCGAGATTTACCTAGAGGGGGGGAGAAGGGGGGCAAGGGGGGCAACTTTGAAAAATGGATTTTACTTTTCCGAGCCTCCTCTATACGAATCCGTAAAACAACAAAACACGGGACTCTTAGTTTCCGAGATACGATAGGGATGGGGGAGAGTGGGGTGGAATGGAAAAGGGGAGGTTTGAATTTTAAAAAATGGTTTTTACTGTTCCGAGCCTCCTCTATACGAATCCGTAAAAAAACAAACCGCAGGTTTCTTAATTTCCGAGATACGATGCGGGGAGGGGTGAAGGGGGGGAGAGGGGGAAGTTTTGAAAAATGATTTTGACCAACTCTGGGCCCCTTGATATGAATCTGAAAAAAAAAATGTTCCAAGTCTCTTAACTTCCGAGATCTACCTAGAGGGGGGGGAAAAGGGGGGCAAGGGGGGCAACTTTGAAAAATGGATTTTACTTTTCCGAGCCTCCTCTATACGAATCCGTAAAACAACAAAACACGGGACTCTTAGTTTCCGAGATACGATAGGGATGGGGAGAGTGGGGTGGAATGGAAAAGGGGAGGTTTGAATTTTGAAAAATGGTTTTTACTTTTCCGAGCCTCCTCTATACGAATCCGTAAAAAAACAAAACCCAGGTTTCTTAATTTCCGAGATACGATGGGGGGAGGGGTGAAGAGGGGGAGAGGGGGGAGTTTTGAAAAATGATTTTGACCAACTCTAGGCCCCTTGATATGAATCTGAAAAAAAAAATGTTCCAAGTCTCTTAACTTCCGAGATCTACCTAGAGGGGGGGGGGGAGAAGGGGGCAAGGGGGCAACTTTGAAAAATGGTTTTTACTTTTCCGAGCCTCCTCTATACGAATCCGTAAAAAAACAAAACCCAGGTTTCTTAATTTTCAAGATACAATGGGGGGAGGGGTGAAGGGGGGGAGAGGGGGGAGTTTTGAAAAATGATTTTGACAAACTCTGGGCCCTTTGATATGACTCTGAAAAAAAAAATGTTCCAAGTCTCTTAACTTCCGAGATCTACCTCTAGAGGGGGGGAGAAGGGGGGAAGGGGGGCAACTTTGAAAAATGGATTTTACTTTTCCGAGCCTCCTCTATACGAATCCGTAAAAAAACAAAACCCAGGTTTCTTAATTTCCGAGATACGATGGGGGGAGGAGTGAAGGGGGGAGAGGGGAGAGTTTTGAAAAATGATTTTGACCAACTCTGGGCCCTTTGATATGACTCTGAAAAAAAAAATGTTCCAAGTCTCTTAACTTCCGAGATCTACCTCTAGAGGGGGGGAGAAGGGGGGCAAGGAGGGCAACTTTGAAAAATGGATTTTACTTTTCCGAGCCTCCTCTATACGAATCCGTAAAACAACAAAACACGGGACTCTTAGTTTCCGAGATACGATAGGGATGGGGGAGAGTGGGGTGGAATGGAAAAGGGGAGGTTTGAATTTTAAAAAATGGTTTTTACTGTTCCGAGCCTCCTCTATACGAATCCGTAAAAAAACAAAACGCAGGTTTCTTAATTTCCGAGATACGATGCGGGGAGGGGTGAAGGGGGGGAGAGGGGGAAGTTTTGAAAAATGATTTTGACCAACTCTGGGCCCCTTGATATGAATCTGAAAAAAAAAATGTTCCAAGTCTCTTAACTTCCGAGATCTACCTAGAGGGGGGAGAAAAGGGGGGCAAGGGGGGCAACTTTGAAAAATGGATTTTACTTTTCCGAGCCTCCTCTATACGAATCCGTAAAACAACAAAACACGGGACTCTTAGTTTCCGAGATACGATAGGGAGGGGGGAGAGTGGGGTGGAAAAGGGGAGGTTTGGGATTTTTCCCATACTCGTGAGAGTTACTTGTATACGAATCTGTAAAAATATACCCACCTCCCCCTTCACCATCTGGGAGAACAATTATGTCAGTGAGTGAGTGGTAATCGAGCTTTATATAGTATAATAAAGCTTTATATAGTATAATAATAATATAATATTAATGTTCCAAGTCCTAACTTCCGAGATCCGCCTAAAGGGGGGAGAAGGGGGAGAGAATGCGGGGAATTTTGAAAAATGGTTTTTACTTTTCCGAGTCTCCTCTATACGAATCCGTAAAAAAACAAAACCCAGGTTTCTTAATGTCCGAGATACGATGGGGGGAGGGGAGAAGGGGGGGAGAGGGGGGAGTTTTGAAAAATGATTTTGACCAACTCTGGGCCCCTTGATATGAATCTGAAAATAAAAATGTTCCGAGTCTCTTTACTTCCGAGATTTACCTAGAGGGGGGGAGAAGGGGGGCAAGGGGGGCAACTTTGAAAAATGGATTTTACTTTTCCGAGCCTCCTCTATACGAATCCGTAAAACAACAAAACACGGGACTCTTAGTTTCCGAGATACGATAGGGATGGGGGAGAGTGGGGTGGAATGGAAAAGGGGAGGTTTGAATTTTAAAAAATGGTTTTTACTGTTCCGAGCCTCCTCTATACGAATCCGTAAAAAAACAAACCGCAGGTTTCTTAATTTCCGAGATACGATGCGGGGAGGGGTGAAGGGGGGGAGAGGGGGAAGTTTTGAAAAATGATTTTGACCAACTCTGGGCCCCTTGATATGAATCTGAAAAAAAAAATGTTCCAAGTCTCTTAACTTCCGAGATCTACCTAGAGGGGGGGGAAAAGGGGGGCAAGGGGGGCAACTTTGAAAAATGGATTTTACTTTTCCGAGCCTCCTCTATACGAATCCGTAAAACAACAAAACACGGGACTCTTAGTTTCCGAGATACGATAGGGATGGGGGAGAGTGGGTTGGAATGGAAAAGGGGAGGTTTGAATTTTGAAAAATGGTTTTTACTTTTCCGAGTCTCCTCTATACGAATCCGTAAAAAAACAAAACCCAGGTTTCTTAATTACCGAGATACGATGGGGGGAGGGGTGAAGGGGGGGAGAGGGGGGAGTTTTGAAAAATGATTTTGACCAACTCTGGGCCCCTTGATATGAATCTGAAAAAAAAATGTTCCAAGTCTCTTAACTTCCGAGATCTACCTAGAGGGGGGGGGGGAGAAGGGGGGCAAGGGGGCAACTTTGAAAAATGGATTTTACTTTTCCGAGCCTCCTCTATACGAATCCGTAAAACAACAAAACACGGGACTCTTAGTTTCCGAGATACGATAGGGAGGGGGGAGAGTGGGGTGGAATGGAAAAGGGGAGGTTTGAATTTTGAAAAATGGTTTTTACTTTTCCGAGCCTCCTCTATACGAATCCGTAAAGAAACAAAACCCAGGTTTCTTAATTTCCGAGATACGATGGGGGGAGGGGTGAAAGGGGGGAGAGGGGGAGTTTTGAAAAATGATTTTGACCAACTTTGGGACCCTTGATATGAATCTGAAAAAAAAAATGTTCCAAGTCTCTTAACTTCCGAGATCTATCTAGAGGGGGGGGGAGAAGGGGGGCAAGAGGGCAACTTTGAAAAATGGATTTTACTTTTCCGAGCCTCCTCTATACGAATCCGTAAAACAACAAAACACGGGACTCTTAGTTTCCGAGATACGATAGGGATGGGGGAGAGTGGGGTGGAATGGAAAAGGGGAGGTTTGAATTTTGAAAAATGGTTTTTACTTTTCCGAGCCTCCTCTATACGAATCCGTAAAAAAACAAAACCCAGGTTTCTTAATTTCCGAGATACGATGGGGGGAGGGGTGAAGGCGGGGAGGGGGGAGTTTTGAAAAATGATTTTGACCAACTCTGGGCCCCTTGATATGAATCTGAAAAAAAAAATGTTCCAAGTCTCTTAACTTCCGAGATCTACCTAGAGGGGGGGGGGAGAAGGGGGGCAAGGGGGCAACTTTGAAAAATGAATTTTACTTTTCCGAGCCTCCTCTATACGAATCCGTAAAACAACAAAACACGGGACTCTTAGTTTCCGAGATACGATAGGGATGGGGGAGAGTGGGGTGGAATGGAAATGGGGAGGTTTGAATTTTGAAAAATGGTTTTTACTTTTCCGAGCCTCCTCTATACGAATCCGTAAAGAAACAAAACCCAGGTTTCTTAATTTCCGAGATACGATGGGGGGAGGGGTGAAGGGGGGGAGAGGGGGGAGTTTTGAAAAATGATTTTGACCAACTCTGGGCTTCTTGATATGAATCTGAAAAAAAAAATGTTCCAAGTCTCTTAACTTCCGAGATCTACCTCTAGAGGGGGGGAGAAGGGGGGCAAGGGGGGCAACTTTGAAAAATGGATTTTACTTTTCCGAGCCTCCTCTATACGAATCCGTAATAAAACAAAACCCAGATTTCTTAATTTCTGAGATACGATGGGAGGAGGTGTGAAGGGGGGGAGAGGGGGGAGTTTTGAAAAATGATTTTGACCAACTCTGGGCCCCTTGATATGAATCTGAAAAAAAAAATGTTCCAAGTCTCTCAACTTTCGAGATTTACCTAGAGGGGGGGGGAGAAGGGGGGCAAGGGGGCAACTTTGAAAAATGGATTTTACTTTTACGAGCCTCCTCTATACGAATCCGTAAAACAACAAAACTCGGGACTCTTAGTTTCCGAGATACGATAGGGAGGGGGGAGAGTGGGGTGGAAAAGGGGAGGTTTGGGATTTTTCCCATACTCGTGAGAGTTACTTGTATACGAATCTGTAAAAATATACCCACCTCCCCCTTCACCATCTGGGAGAACAATTATGTCAGTGAGTGAGTGGTAATCGAGCTTTATATAGTATAAAATCGAGCTTTATATAGTATAATAATCGAGCTTTATATAGTATAATGTCGGATGATAAATGGTGCTGTCGCTGAATAATTTTACCTGTAACTGGGGATCCATATCTAAACACGATAAAATAAAAAGATTCGACTTTTTTTTTGAGGATGGGAAATCGTAAAATGACCCCCCCTCCCGCTCTGTGTGGAGCGGGAGGGAGTGTCAGACTCATGCAGCCTTACCACAAAAGATTTAGACTAGGTTCTATACACTGTTTCACAAGTGTCTAAGAAAATGTCTACCACAAATCCATGTTGAGCGCTAAACGCACTTTAAAACACTGTTTAAAACATGGTCCAAGATAAACACGCTCGACCCCTAGTTTACCCCGTGTTTAACCTCAAAAATAATTATTACGGTTTGACAGTTCGTGTAGCGGTTTGTGATGAAATAGTGCTTAATTGTGTGTTTTAATATTATTTTTTATAATAAATGGATGATTTTGCAATAGATTTGTTAGACATTAACGATATGGAAGATCTAGAGGATTTATCAGAAATTAATAATTATACGCATCGAATACCAAGATATCGCTTGAGGATGAATCCATTTATTGAATACAGTGATGACGATTTTAAAGCTAAATATAGGTTTTCAAAAAGATTTGCTTTAAAAATTGTTGACTTGGTAAAGGATGACCTTTCAAAGTCACGTCGAGGTGGATCTATCTGCCCACAAATACAAGTTGCAAGTGCTTTACGTTGCTGGGCTCGGCACGAAGTAAGTTTGTATTTTAAGTATACCGTAGGGTACCTACTTAAGTAATAAATGTTAGTTATCTACCAAATACCTTTGCAAAACTCTCATATATGTATCCACATTTAATACAACTATTGCCAAAAACCTACACCTACATTTGTTAAAAAAAGTTATGATTTTCTTCCAGATTCAGGATGATACTGCAGACCTTCATGGCATTTCACAGCAGATGGTCAGCAAATTGTGTAATAATGTAGCAATTGCTCTAGCGAAAATAGCATGTCGCTATATTTCAATGCCCACCACATTATTAGAAGAAGAATGTATTATGAGAGAATTCCGTAGCATTGCAGGATTCCCTAGCATCATTGGTGCAATCGATTGCACACATATAAAAATTAAACGGGTTGGGGGTGATGCCAGTGAAGCTTATGTCAACAGAAAAGGTTATTTTTCAGGTTTCAGGTTAGTTTTATATTATACCTATTTTGTGATCAATTGGTACCTAGTTTTTCCTATATTTAACATACAACTTTATATAAACAAATATCATAGATGTAATTTATTTTCCAGGTGATATGTGATTCAAATTTAAAAATTAGAGACATTGTTGCACGTTGGCGAGGAAGTGCTCATGATTCTCGGATTTTCAACGAGAGCAGAATAAAAGAGAAGTTTGAAGCAGGAGAATTTCATGGACGTCTTTTGGGTGATAGTGGGTACGCTTGTACCTCATATTTATTTACTCCCATACTGAACCCAAGTAACCTTAGACAAGAAAGATATAACAGGTATAACTTTAATAACTCTAACAAATAAACAGCAGCCTTTGTACTGAAAAGAATATGCTTTATTAACGTTAAAATATTTTTTCTCATTTCAAGGGCTCACATAAGGACTCGAAATACCGTGGAAAGATGTTTTGGTGTTTGGAAACAGAGATTTAGGTGTCTCCTAAGAGGTCTATATGTCAAACTTCCTACAGTTAAAACTACCATAGTTGCATTGGCTGTATTACACAACATTGCAATTCAAATGAATGAAGAATTAATAGAAGAAACTGAAATAATAGAAAATCAAAACCTACCGTTACTGCCACCAATAAATCAAGACTCATTAAGGGGCAATGTTGTGCGAAACAGATTTATAGAAGAAAACTTTTAATCCTACATAAGTACTAGTATTTTATATGTGAATCCTAGGTACAATGAGGTTTTACCTCAGATAAAAAAAAAAATAATGATGTCTGTCAAACTGAAGAGCTGTCAAAGATAGACTTCAAACACGTTTCTAATCTCAGACTCACCTATAGCTGTTACTATGTGTCGAATTTATTATAATCATTTTTAATTATTGTTTTTCATATTCGGTATCATTTAGTAATAAACATTAAAGTCAATTATATTGCATTAATTGAACAAAATCAGTCATTTTAATTGTTTTTATTTTATAAACTCCTCTGGGTGCAGAATGCAACCTTCTTAGCACGAAACGTAATGAATGAACATGTGACTGGATTGAATGTGAGTGAATGCTTAAAACTAAAACAGTGTTCTAGCTAATCCATGCCTAGTTAGCGATTTGTGGTACAAAATTTTATACACTGTTTCAAACCTTGTCTAAACTCTGAAACAGTGTTTAAGTAAACATGATTTAAAACATTGTCTAACTGATTATTTGTGGTATCACTGTTACTTACTAAAGCCCACCCGTGTTCGTTCCTTAGCCCCTTATGTTCCGGGGCAGCGGTAACCCTTTCGGACAATCCCGCTGACTTGAGGTATCAGTTGAGAAAATGTTTTTTATCCTTTTAAGATATCGATATCAATCACGACTGTGAAGTTTACACAAAAAAAAGGATTTTTTAAACTGATATTTCAAGATTTCAAGTAGGTAAATACCAGGGATGTTAGGGAGCTCCGTAACCGTAACCGAAACTATCGGATATCCGATATAAAAAATTATCCGTAACCGTAACCGAATCCGAAATAAAAGTTTCGGATAATATCGGATAGAGGCGGAGCCTAATTGAGACACAAGATAAAGATAGCTATGATTGTTATGTTAAACTTAAATCATAGTAAATATATATGTGCAATGTGCATTCTAAATTTAAATCTAATTTTAATATTTTCTTTGAATACGAAATTACTAAATAAGTATAAGTAATAATTTTATTATAACATTTTCATTTTAGGTAGATTAGATAACACTCAACATTTATTTATACTCATTTTTAATTTAAATAGCTGTAATAACTCACAGACTGATTGTAATTCCTACCAAATAGTTACATATAAATAAAACTATTTTATTAACTATTTGTATTGTACTTTTGAAATTCCTAAAAAAATTTATAACCGTAACCGAAATTATCCGAAACTAACGGATAATCCGAAATAATTTCATATCCGTATCCGTATCCGTATCCGGTATAATAATCATTCCTATATCCGTAATTAATCCGTATCCGAAATTTCATATCCATAACATCCCTAGTAAATACACTAGATGACCCCACAAAAAAAATCTTCAATTTAATTTATGTTTTGTTTTATCATGTTTCAAACTCTAACTCAAACTCAAACTCAAAGCATTTATTTCAATTAAACCATTTACAGGCACTTTTGAATTGTCAAGAAGTCGGTCAGTCAGAAAAATATGAAGCTAGTTGCCCATTCCAAAGCGTAGGTACCTATGGAGAAGAACGGGCAAGAAACTCCATGGACACTCTTTTTAAATGATATTTTACAAAAATATTAGTTACATCATTACTTTTGATTTTAAAATTATATAATGTGAGAACGATGTAAAAAAATTAAGAAAAACATAAGTGTTAAAAGCGTCCAGAGTACAACAAATAGTACTTAACAAACTACAATCCAAAAATAAATTAATTAAAAATAAGCCGAGGCAGCTAAGTGATGACCAGCCCCAACTGACGGCGCCCGTTCACGAACATGACGCATAAATCAGCACCATTTAGCTCAACCATTTTGAAGGGAGCTAAATGATCTAACACACACGCCACCGTCAGCGAGACATTTGAGTGAGCATGATATACTATCAGCTGCCAGGGCACATTCGAGTCAATGAAAGACATATTATTACCCGGTAAATGGTAGCTATAGGGTACATAGAACTCACATCTGTGCTATGCAGTTATACAATACAAAGGAAATTGATTTTATACAATGCAAAGATAGTCTTACAATCTTCATCAGCTCCAACAGTATTTTCATGTGTTAATCAATTAGTTGTGGTTGTGGAGCAGGACCAGCATTGAGCCAGGCATTTTTGTCAGCGATATAATCCCCTAACTAGGTTTAGATATCGAATTCGATACCCAGCACGTCTACAGTTTCGCTAGCTAATTTAATTTGACTCTGCATGCAAATGCAAATGATAACTTGACTGACATAATATTAATCAACGTAAATAAACGGCTACTAATTTCTGTACGTACTTTACCTGTAATAAAAATAACATAAAATGTATGAACCGGCTACAGTTAGGAACTTTTTCTTTATGACATTGAATACCTACATTTGTTAATATCCGCGTTCAATGCCAAATGTTTTGTATTTTTCTTTATTCCTATTTTAATTGATTAATGATAATAAAGTAAGTAATAGTAAAAATAAGTTATTTTTTTACAAATTACACATTTGGCCTTGCTTCATTTGCAATTAATAAACACGTACTTTATTAAACATTATGGAACGCTACCAAAGAAGTGGATGCTTATGTCTTCAAGCACATTTTTCAGCAAAGAAGATGTTACAAATCCAGTATCAAACTATAACTCACATACACACAAGGTATATTCATTTTCATATCGTTCATTTATTTTACTTGACATGCTACGTTCAAATGAGACTGATTCTTGGTAATGTCCGCCACTGATGTCCCACACAAAAAAAAAAAACTGGATGTGTTTGGATGGGATGAATGACTATCATATGGTAGAGACAAGTAGCAGGAGGGCAAGCCCTGCAATGTGAAGCTATAGTTAATGCGTATTATAATAAATAGATAAATAATGTTTATATTTCTGACCACTAACCACACCTAATGACCTATAGCACCATTGCCTAGCACACAATTTAAGTTGAGTGATGCATGTCGATCTCGACGTAGATTGATAAATGATAAGTACAGTAAACAAACTTTTCCACGTTAATCTACAAAATGTCATTAAGTTATTTTCCTACCGCATTCAGTCAATTCGTTACACTATCAATACGTTCTGCCACTTTAGAGTTATTGTTATAGTAACGTTTTGTATTGATTGTTATGAACATTTTTTGCAGAATCTAAGCAAGACATGTTAGGCTAATAAGGAAATCGCAACGGTTGGTCAATGAGCACGTATCTAATTAAGACAGGTGTTGCAAATATTTCCTAGATTGATTCATTATGTGCTAAAAATAGACCCTATGCGAGTAACAATACCAAATACTTATACTTTACTTTACTTATACTAGTTATAGTTTTCATTGAATTATAACACATTAACCTAAGGTCATTTTAAAGTTCCTGATAAGTTTATATTAATAAGACTCAAATTCAAACAAGAGGAGTCTGTTTTTTTTAATTCAGTATCATTTCTGTTCGTAAGTATCTACATTGATACGTAGATACAGTGCCCGCTAAAAGTTCGATACATCCCACTATCCCCATTGTCATGATTCATGGTGCTAGTGAGAATATTATTTCAATAGATTATGTTCCCACTATCTCCGTTAGTAATTTTGCATAACGACGAATCTTCTGACAATCTCCTTTAATGGAGATTCATAATGGGGATAGTGGGATATACCGTAAAACGAAGTTGACATCCACTTTATCTGTAATGCCACATTATGATTTTAAATTCCACTGAAGGAACACGTAAGTCAGTGTCGCGTACACGTAAGTCAGATCGCATAGCGACTGTCTGTCGGAGCCAGTACTAAGCAGGTATGATTGGCACTTGGCATAATAGAGGCAAATAGAGCGTCTCCCTTCGATACCAGTGCGCTACTAGGTACTAGTCATGTGTCATGGTGTGCCATGTAAATACGGCTCATTATTTTTTCCTGGAAGGGGAGTTTCTTTATACTTGTACCATAATGTTAATCTTAAAATAATGAGTGTAATACAAAGAAAGTTTATCATTATTGATCAGTAGAAGTATCACTTGAAGAATTTCTGAGACAGCTTTGATTTGATTTCTTGCTTTCATTCAACGACCCTTGGTGGCTTAAGGTCTTCGTACAGACGCCAGCACATCAAGCTACCCGAAACTGTAAAATTTTCCCAATCAACTTTAAACCTTATGCTTTAGCGATAAAGCTGAAAATCTATTAAAGAAATTTGACAGATTGCAGTAACTTGATGTGCTGGCGTCTGTACAATGAAAAATCAAGCGTTTTGCACTGGTCCTTATATCCGTGAACAGCGACAAACAAAACAAGCTCATTGTGTTTATTTAATTTAAAGTTATTGCACCTAAAACATAATTATTCGCCGTGTGGTTAATGCTGTAATAAATATTTAAAAAATCATCAGAGTACCTACAATCGATAATATTATGGATTTTCAGATGATACTATCATTTGCCCGCGGGTTCGCATGCGTGGAGGTCGGAAAATAATAAATAACCTATAAAAACTTTCTCGATGAAAAAGTACATTTATACGTGCCAACTGTCATGGTGATCGGTCAAACGGTGTTGGAGTTTATCGATCTTATATATACCTATACCAACATCCATTTTTATACTTATACAGGCAGGGACAGCTAAGCGCAACCTGTTACCTAAGGAGAAGGTATATACTGGGTGATTTTTTTAAGTGGGCGTGGATGACCAAATCAGAAACTATGAGGAAAAGCAAAAAGTACTCAAAGGAGTCTCGGGCTCGATATTGATGATAACTATCATTCATTCATTCAATAGCATCATAGGATTTTTGAAAAATCAATATTTCTAGCCAGATATCGAAACCGTTGATTTTGAAAAAAAAACACTGTTATTATTACACCATTCGATTGTGTCGCTAATAAGGATCGAATTCTGTTAAGTAATCATTATAAATCTCTACACATTTACATACAAATATTTCAACGACAGCGGGTCAACAAGGCTCCCGTGTTTAATTCCTGTCGCTTCATTTTCCATCGATCGTCGCAACAGACGCCGTCCATTACTTAATTGCCGAAAGTCATTGAGTCGCTTTAACAGCGCTTGGATAAAAATAAAACTTCTATCGCTTTTCCTTGTTTCCACTCTAGAGGTTTGCATCTTTTCATTTTTAATGCAAATGAATGTCGCGTTTGCATTTATAGAGAGTGAAAAGATAACAAAATGATAGCAGTAGTGCTTTTCTGTAAAAATAATACGCAGTTTTGCACACTCAGGATGAATTTAGAAGTGAAGATATACCAGCAGTGTATGACAACTGCAGTCGAATTATTCCATTACTTCACTGGGTTGAATATAGCAGATAGTTAAAGATTTAAGACTCCTTCAAACAGGCGGGACACGCGATAAAATCGCGCACGACACAAAGGCACCGCAAGTCGCGCAACGAGCGGTGCCTTTGTGTCGCGTGCGATTACATCGCGTGTCGCGCCTGTTTGTAGGAGCCTTTATTCTTTTAAATGATTATCATATCGCTATAACTTTACGGTGTTGAGCAGTCAATCATGTCATAATGATTATAAGAACGGCTATTTTGTCAACTTTCTACAAAGCAAATAGCTTAGCAAACCTATGTTTGATTCTCAACAGTTAATGATGAAGTTAGATAAATAGTTTTATTACCGAATGACCCGCCAGAATTTCAGATCTCGGATGAACCTTTCAGAAGCAGTGGTTTTTGATGACGATGAATGAAAATGGTACAGACCCAGTCAAATAGGATGTTCGTGATCATCTTAAAAGTGGTCGAAGAACTTAGTACCTAACTTTTCAATGGCAAATATGACACTATATTCAATTGACAACTATGTATATGGAACGTTTTTGATGAGTCTACTAAATATTCAGACTAAATACGTACCTCTCCTTTTGTCTATAAGACCTATGGGGCAAAAAAATCCATGAGTACAATTTTACAAAACAATCCTAACTAATTAAGTATTTAGGTATCCTAATTACAGTAACCATTTGGTACCTAGCACTGAAAAAATGCTAATTGGTGTTTGTGCACATTTAGTTCTATTTCCTGCAATTAATCTAAATAGTTTAATGTTGCTGGCAAAGTTATCTAGTACCTAAAGTAGAAAAATATAAGTTACTGTGTTAAGGGCACTGGATAATAAATTGATGAGTAGCAATTTACGTAAATTTTAATTATTATTCATAGATCAATTAACATTAAGTAGGTAACTGAAGATAGGTAGTTACTATGAGGTAATAGCGTTATAATTTTCCTTGTTCCCTATAACAACTGGTCCATGACCTATTGATAACTAATTGAGCGACCTACAAGACCGATAATCATCGAAGCCTTTGATGTTCCTGAAATCCTGACACATATCTTTCTGCCCCTTTGTACCCAGGTATATCTGACACATCTTGTCCTGCCCCTCTGTACCCAGGTATATCTGACATATCTTGTCCTGCCCTCTGTACCTAGGTATATCTGACATATCTTGTCCTGCCCCTCTGTACCCAGGTATATCTGACGACGTCGACATCTGTAATACCTAACTATAATACTTCTTCTTCTTCGTGTCGCTTGCACGACAGTTATTAAAATTTTGTTGGCCCAGATCTTCCCCACTTCTAGGGCGTTATCGTTCGCAGCGCAGATGTCACTTTGGCTGTATGTTTTGGAGCACAGAGGGCAGGATAGGAGGTGGAGCATCGTTTGTGCAGCTCCACATCCAAACCTGCTGCCGTTCCGTCGAGGTATCCCCATTTTATAAGGTTCGACTTATAGCCACTTGGGTTCGGAAACGGTTCATGGACTTCCATTTGGACCACGGAAGGCTTACACCCTGCAGGAAGATGCTGGTTTGGTTGTAGATAGTGAGCAGGTGGGGGAAAGGTATCCTGCCATAGTTTGCAACGGACGGCGACCGGTTACCTGGTAGAGACGCTATCTATTTTACGAAACTGTTCCTGCTTTTTAGCCGTGGCGTTGGTAGTTGGGCGCTAAATTAACTATAATAGTTCATTTAAAAATACAGGCACAACGTAAAGTACGTCTTTAAGTCCAGGATCAGCGTGTAATAGTAGATTATTCACTAAGGGGCTAAAGTAGTATCTTAAAGTCGCAAGCACTATTTTGAATCCTGAACGCAACGACAGATTCTAGGGCTCCCGAGCGCAGTGAGGGAGGCCTGAGTTAACGCCTGAGCGAAGCGAGGGAGCTAAGACTAGAATCCTGAGTGCAGCGAGGGATTCAAGCTCGGCCAAGACGAAGACACCTTTACCCCCGCGGAGAATTCTCTATTTTTCGCATCTACTGCGAGGTAATAAAAATTAATTCGATTGTCGAATTAGTAGTTTATAAAACTGTTCCATAACCGGGGAATACCTAGTTATGTGTAGTGTCATATACTATTTACCCGACTACGAGACAGCAAAGACAGGGTTTTTATGTGTATGCATGTATACTACGTATCTATAATGTATATTTGTATGTGGAACGCCTGGATGGATTTTAATACATGAGATATCTATCGACTCGTCTAGGTGGGCCTCTAGGTTTTGTTTATATAAAATAAAAATGGCGGATTTTATACGACCCCGACGACGTCTTTAATAAAAATAGTAAGTACCATTGAGGGAGGCCTATGTCCAGCAGTGGACGTCTTTCGGCTGAAATGATGATGATGATTATGTAGATACCAGTACTATATGGATTATCAAAATAAAAGGCTTGAGGAGGCGATTCCAATAATATTTAACAAACGAAAAGGATTAAAATAAATACAAAATCAAAATCCGACTGCAACTATAAGATTCAAAACTAGTTCACTTTTCAAGCAGTCTGATGCAATTGGTGGCATCAAATCTGAGATTGAGCTAAAATAACTTACTGCCTGTCGCGTTTTTTTTATTTTTTCAATCTAATTTCTTGCAATTTCATCAAAAACACAATACATAATATCGTCAATAGGGTATCAGCCCAAATCCAATATTCTAACGCGGGGGTATACGCGCAACAGCAACAGATCATTTTGTTCGTCGACGGCGACTAAACCTATGAAGTGAGAACTCTTTGGTCGATCTGTACATTAATAAAAAAAATATATATCACATCTATTCAAAAAGAGCTAGTGTATTCTTCGTAAACAGGGACTAAAATAGCTCTTTAATCCATAGGAACTAAAAGTGATTTGAATTTGGAATGTGGATATTGTTAGTAAAAGTTCGAATCACCAAAGAGATCAATCACGAACATTGTATGAACAAGTAACAGCCTGTATGTGAAAGTAAACCGCGCGAGCCAAATTAAAATAAAAAAAGTTTGTGAAAAAATAAAAAAACGTGCGAAAAGCATTCTGCCTTCGTTTATAATTATTGTTTAGGTACTCAAATTAGGATTTTACTTAGTTTTATAAAAAATGAGTATGTATGTAAATTGTATGTAAACAAATAAACGTACTATTGTTATTCATAAGTTGCACTTCCTTATTTTTTCCTATGAAAAAAACCCGAGGTGGACACTACTTTTTATCAACCTCTATAGGTTGATAAAAAGTAGTGTCCACCTCGGGAGCAACACTATTTTAAGCTAGAGTGACGTACTTTGAATCCCCCTCGCCTTCAAAATATTTGTTTGCTCCCTTGGCAAACAATCTACTATTCTTTGTTAATGTTTCCATATTGTTAGCATACACAATAATCGATTATTCAACTAATATTATTTGTGGGTTGCAACATTGTAATTTTTAAAACATTTTTATATTTTTGAGTTTGGGCAACACACAGATGACTTTTGCGAGACAGATGAATGACATTTTGGTTCCACTGGAAAAAATATCTAACTAAATATTTGATAAGTGTTTTCGAGCGGCAAATAATAATTTACTGTGTTGAATACCGTGTAATAAAGTGATTTACAAGTATTCGAGTTTATAATTCTATCAAGTCAGAAGTGTGCTAAAGTTTATCTACGTGCCTGACGCTGTGGTTTCCTGGACCAGGGACAGTTTAAGTTAATAATCTTAAGCGACGAGGAACGGACGATGCGACACGGCGCGTGAGTGATTATTATCAAGTTATTGAACTAAAATGCGATCCGGACAGTGCGTCAGCCCCCTGAATTGGTCCGACAAGTCGAGCCCGCTGCGTACTGCTACTCTGCCGTGGCATAACTAAAATGCCGTTATCCGACATCTGGTCGATTTTTAACTTTTAATGTAATTATAAAGAGAAAAAAAAATCTATGGATCTGTTTCCGATTTTTCAATAGCTTGAATAGCAAGGTATTTAAAATTCGGAAACAGATCCATAGATTTTTTTTTTCTCTTTATAATATCATTAAAAGTTAAAAATCGACCAGATGTCGGATAACGGCATTTTAGTTATGCCCAGTGGTGCCAGAACGTCCCAAAAGGGACGATTTTTGTCCGTTTAGACATCTTTACGTCCCTTTAATGTCCGTTCATACATTCAGTCCCATTTCCGTCCCTTTTCAAATAGCCAACTACAATATATAAATGCGTTCAAATAACAAAACATAGTTTAAAAAATTACAAAAATGCGTAAAACTTTAAGTAAAAACGAAACGCGCGGCGTGAGAATGTAACTTCAGACCACTGCTGGCGAATATCGCCATCCTTTTTCCACGCGCAGTGATCCCATACCGCTTGCCTGCCTATACGTTCCACGCACACAACAGCTGAATTCATTACAGATACTCGGCGGTGTTTGTGCAACAAGTTCAGGCATCAAGGATGTCGTTAAGTTTGAGCCGACCAAAGAGATGCAAGAAACCAAATTAAAATATTAAAAATCTAATACCTACTAATACTGTTTTAAGCTTTCACGGTTCATAACCGACTGCAGTTGCGGCAGTTCATATATCGGTCAAACCAAGCGAACTGTCTCATACCGCATCAAAGAGCACATTAAGGCTGTAAAAAACAATGATGAGCAGAAATCGGCCATAGCTGAACATCTACTGCAGTCAGGGCCCAATCACTGGATTGAATTCCGCAAGCCATGTATTTTGTCAACAGACAAACATTACTTTCCGAGGCTGACAAGAGAAGCAATTGAAATAAGAAAATACAAACATTTTAAGATCTCTAATACTTTCACTTTTTATTTGTTTGCCCTAAAAATATAACAGTACCTACTCACGCCCTTTTAGGTAATACTTTTTTCTCATTCAATCGTAACAAATTAATATTTCTACAGTCGTCCTTTTTGTCCAAAAATCGTCCCATTTCAGGTAGTGAATCGTCCGAAAGTCGAGGTGGGTACTGGCAACACTGGTTATGCCACGGCAGTACTGCGCACACCTAAAATGCAGAGTGCGCCTGGCCTAGTATAACTTCGTTTCCCTGTGATTTTGTGACAATCTTTTTGTTGTTATAATATGACACGTGCATAAGCACGCACGAGCGTGTTTGAAATAAGAAACAAGGTTCAAACAGTTAGAGCTATAACATTAATAGTGATCGTTGGGAAGTACCTAGTGAAAGTGATACCAGTTTTGGTCGTTTATATAAATTTGTAATCAAACACAATTTGAACTGAATACTTATATTTATAATGGATTTGAACAGTCCATAATTGTGATAGAGTTATTATTAAGTATTACCGATCGTTTGAACATTTCTAGTTGCTAGTTGAATCTGTTATATTATTAGTTGATTAACTTGTGTTGCAAACAAATTTCAGCTGAATTTATTATTTTCTTTTGTTAGGTATCTATATCATTGTAAATATTAATTATTATTATCTAGTTACTTTATCTAATTTTGTTGTTGCTGCATTTAAATAATTTTGATTTTATTTTGAATCACTCAAAATCGTTTAACGTGATAATGGGCAATTCTAAGCGAAGGCGACGTGAGACGAGTAGTGAAAGTTCGTCTGTAAATAGTAGTGCTAGTGATGATAACCACCATAGGTCGCGGCATATTAAAAAGCGACATCGTGTTAGAAAGCATAGCAGTAGCCATAGACAACATAGTAAGAGAAGTAGGAAGCAAAGGCGCTCTAAACATACTGATCGTGAGTCAACTAAAACTCCTCCGTTGGCTTCCTTAACACCGCATACAGTTAGTAATCAGACTTTTCCTGTTTTATTGAATAATATTCCATTAAATGTGAACAACCCTATCGGTAATTCTGCTTCACTACCAGCATCCAATTTCTGGACTCAAAACAACTTTCCTGTTGCTTTTAGTGTTGTACCCGAATTTGACCCTAGTGATAATAGCCAAACAATAGAAAATTGGATTAACAAGGTCAGTGAATGTGCACAGATTTACTCTTGGAATGATCGTCAAATATGTCATTATGCTCTTCCCAAATTAAGTGGCTTAGCCAAAAAGTGGTACCAGGGCTTACCCTCGGTACTGTTTGATTGGAATGAGTGGGTTCAAAAATTAAAACAGGCTTTTCCTTCCAACGAAAATTATGGAGATCTGTTGACATCAATGTTAAGGCTTAGATGTAAATTTGGTCAGTCTTTAGAACATTATTATTATGACAAAATGGCACTTATAAATAAATGTGAGATAATTGGCAATAAAGCGGTTGGCTGTCTTATACATGGTATTGATGACAAATTTGTACGAATGGGAGCAGGAGCCTGCATGTTTAAGGAACCGGAACAAATTCTTAATTACTTGCGTACCGTGTCCCAACATGACATTAATACACCTACTTCCAACTTCCGGAACCGCAATAATGCGCCACCTAAGAATTCCAATAAGGTACCTAGTGAGCAAACAAAAACCAGTACAAATGATAACATTCGATGTTATAATTGCAATGAGCAAGGGCACATAAGTTTAAAGTGTAACAAACCCATTAGACGATGTAACTTTTGTTTTAAATTGGGACATGAAACTAAAGACTGTCGTAGAAGAATCGCAAATAACAGTGACTATTCAATTAAAACGAATACCGCTACAGAGCCAAATAAAACTGTCTTGTGCATTAGTAATAGTGAATCCGCAAATTCAAAATATTACAAAGATGTCAGAATAAACAACGTTATCCTACAAGGATACGTTGATCTCGGTAGTAAATGTACTCTTGCAAGAGAATCAAATGCAAAGCTAATAACACACGATTGGGATATCGAAAATTTACCCATTTTACAGGGATTTGGAAATTCCGCTGTAAAGCCACTAGGAAAGTTTATAGCAATTTTAGAAATTGACTCAATTAAAGCTGAAACGGAAGTTCTAGTTGTAGATGATAATTATTTACAGACAGCAATTTTAATAGGGCAGTCTTTTACGGAAAAACCAAACGTTATCATCTTAAAAACAACGGATAGTCTAGTATTTATGCATACACCAGATTGTGATGATAATGTGTTTAAGACTAAGGTATATGCAGATACTGACAAAGTGGTAAAGCCTAAAACTGTGATGCCAATAGATGCTATTACCAATGACGCTTATAGTGGTGGTTTATGGGTACAATACAGTCTTCGAATTTTACCGCAGAATGAATATGCTGTTTTGTCTGGGGTTTATGAGTTTGAAGCAGGTAAAGGATATTTAATGATAGCAAACTTATCATCTAACGATTTAAATATTGATAAAGGAAATTTATTAGTTCGGGGTCAACAATACCAAGAAGTAAATAAGGAATATATAGGTTTAACAACGGAAACTAAAAACTATGAAGAGTTACCTTTATCAGATATAAAAATTAGTACGGAAGTAACAGAACAACAAAAAATACAGTTATTTGATTTGTTAAAGAAGTATAGGGATTGCTTTGCAATGAACCTAGGAGAGTTAGGTAAAACTAATTTAGCGAAAATGGATATTACGCTAACAGATAATAGACCCGTAGTTTATAATCCTTATAGAATATCACACAGTGAGCGTGAGCACCTAAATAAAATTATTGAGGAATTATTATTGAACGGTATAATACGCGAAAGCACTTCGGATTATTCGAGTCCTGTTATCTTAGTGAGTAAGAAAAATGGGGATAAACGGCTATGTATCGATTATAGGGCCCTAAATAGAAAAACGTTAAAAGACAAATATCCGTTGCCTCGCATCGAAGACCAACTAGACAGATTAGGGGGCAACAAGTTCTTCATAAGTCTTGATCTCACGTCAGGATATTACCAGGTGCCAATGAGTGAGGCCAGTAAGCGATTTACTGCGTTTGTAACACCAGATGGTTTGTATGAGTTTGAAAGAATGCCTTTTGGACTTGCCAATGCACCTAGTGTCTTCCAAAGGACTATTAATTGTATGCTTAGGGGGAAGCAAAACTTGGCATTGGCTTATATGGACGATTTATTGGTGACATCACGTTCTATTGAAGAGGGTTTAGATAAGCTGGAAAAGGTTTTCCAATTATTAAGGTCTGCTCATCTATCATTAAATCTTAAAAAGTGCGATTTCTTTCAGACTCGTATAAATTATTTGGGCTACGAGATTAGTTCGGATGGAATCCGACCCGGCGCAGTCAAAATTCAAGCCGTAATAGATTTCCCTTTACCTAAAAATGTTCACGAGGTTCGACAGTTTGTTGGCCTTACAAGTTATTTTCGACGGTTTATTCAAAATTATTCTATGATAGCAAAACCTCTAACGATTCTAACAAAGAAAAATATTTCTTGGTGTTTTAACGAACCTCAAATAAAAGCATTTAATGAATTAAAAAGTAAACTAACTACGCGACCTGTTTTGGCACTATATGACCCTGATGCTGAATTAGAAATCCACACTGACGCTAGTAAGATCGGTATAGGAGCCATTTTGCTGCAACGGGTGAATTCAGATAAAGTATTCCATCCTATAGCTTATTATAGTCGCCAAACGACACCAGATGAAAGTAAACTACACTCGTATGAGTTGGAAACTTTGGCGGTAGTTTGTGCTTTGAATAGGTTTAGAGTTTATGTTTTGGGTAAATCGTTTAAAGTTGTCACTGATTGTGCCGCTATACGCAGCACAATGACAAAAAAAGATTTGATACCGAGAGTAGCCCGTTGGTACATATTAATGCAGGAGTACGATTTTACTGTAGTACATCGCGATGGTAATAAGATGAGTCATGTTGATGCACTATCACGCAACCCAAGTGACTCCGAATCCAATGACGTAGTACAGGTGGTTGATGTTTTAACAATAGATGATGATGCGTGGTTGCGCACAGTGCAAGAACAGGATTCCGAAATACAAAGGATAATTAACATTTTGAATGATTCAGAAACAAAAGACATTGTTGAGGTTCATAAGAACTATACTGTTAAAAATGGCCGTTTGTACAGAATAACTAATGATAAAAATAATGTAACCAATTTAAAGTGGGTAGTTCCAAAATCAGTGAGATGGCAAATAGTTCGTATGAACCACGACGATGTTGGTCATTTCGGTTTTGATAAGACTTACAGTAGGATTAATCAGATTTACTGGTTTAAAAAAATGAGGCGTTTTATTAAAAAATATTGTAGTTCGTGCTTAAATTGTGCCCACAATAAGTTGCCAGCTGGAGCTAAAGAAGGGGAGCTTCATCCAATCCCAAAAATTAATAAACCGTTTGATACACTTCATACCGATCACTGCGGTCCCTTTCCTATCAGCAAGAAGAAGAATTGTCATATTTTAGTGATCATTGATGCCTTCACTAAATTTATCTATATAAAGCCAGTAAAAAATGTTAAAAGTAGTACTACTGTGCAGGTATTTACGGAATATTTCTCGCTATTCGGAGTGCCACGTCGTCTGATATCTGATCGCGGCACCAGCTTTACAAGCAAAGAGTTCTCAGATTTTATTAATAAAAGGGGCGTTAAACATATCTTAAATGCGGTTGCCTCTCCTAGGGCCAACGGTCAAGTTGAGAGGTACAATCGGAATATTGTTGATGCCATAACGGCTGCTAATCACAATAAACAAGAAAATGAGTGGGACTTGTGTTTACCCCAGATACAGTGGTCGTTGAACAACACAATAAACAAGTCCACTGGTCGTACCCCTTCAGAAATGTTGTTTGGAGTTCAAACCACCGGCGTTTCAGATGGTTTTATGAATCCACTTGTCGCGGAATCTCATACCCCGTTAGATCGCGAAGAAATTAGATCGGATGCAGACTCGCGAATTCAAATAAGCCAACGATTACAAAAAGAGCGTTTTGACAAGTCTCATAAAAAACCAACTGAGTATAAAGTGGGAGATTTAGTTCGTGTAGAAAAAGATATTCGTACAGACCCTGGACACAGCCGTAAACTAATACCAAAATGTGTAGGACCATACAGAATTTCTAAACAAGTAGGCAACGATCGTTATGAAATAGAGGATACTCCTATCACTAGAAAAGAAGGTTGCAAACCATATAGGTCGGTTTATGCCGTCGATAGGTTACACCCTTGGCTTGTTTTTAATCATGATGCGATGTCGAGTGATTCAGAGTAAGATTCAGCAATAACTACTGTTGTAGTAATATAATTGAGATTGTCAGATTAAAAGTCAACTTCAATATTGTGATTCGGCAATATTGCTTAAAGTATGGTTGCCCACTCACACGTCCCGCACCCCGCGGTTACGTCATCAGGTGTCCCAATATACTTGGTACATTCTTTTTGATAGAGAGAATTGTTCTGATTATTAAAGGCAAAAAAAAAAAGAGAAAAAAAAGTTTAGAAGAATGTTTGTTATTTTTACTAAATAATGTTGATTTGAGAATGAATTAAAGTGAACGAACTTGTTGCAATATACATAAATATAATATAAGTGAGATGTAGCGATAATGAAGATAGTGATATTACTGAGTCTTTACGGGTGCGTAAAGTGTATGCCCATAAACGATAAATAGAGATAAAAGTGAGTCGCTACAAGTGAGAGTACTTGTAGTCGATGTTTAGTTATAAGAGTGAGTCATTACAAGTGAGAGTGCTTGTAGTTGATGTTTAGTTATAAGAGTGAGTCACTACAAGTGAGAGTGCTTGTAGTCGATGTTTAGTTATAAGAGTGAGTCACTACAAGCGAGAGTGCTTGTAGTCGATGTTTAGTTATAAGAGTGAGTCACTACAAGTGAGAGTACTTGTAGTCGATGTTTAGTTGTAAGAGTGAGTCACTACAAGTGAGAGTGCTTGTAGTCGATGTTTAGTTATAAGAGTGAGTCACTACAAGTGAGAGTACTTGTAGTCGATGTTTAGTTGTAAGAGTGAGTCACTACAAGTGAAAGTGCTTGTAGTCGATGTTTAGTTATAAGAGTGAGTCACTACAAGTAAATGTGCTTGTAGTCGATGTTTAGTTATAAGAGTGTGTCACTACAACAAAGAGTACTTTGTAGTCGATGTCTAGTTATAAGAGTGAGTCATTACATGTGAGAGTGCTTGTAATTGATTAGACGAAGTTAAGAATTATTTTGATGTACCTTTTTTATCTTTCTCTTTGTTTTTTTTTTTTAATTTTGTTAAACGCGAGGTCGCGTTTGACGTCAGGATTAGCCGAATGTTAGCATACACAATAATCGATTATTCAACTAATATTATTTGTGGGTTGCAACATTGTAATTTTTAAAACATTTTTATATTTTTGAGTTTGGGCAACACACAGATGACTTTTGCGAGACAGATGAATGACATTTTGGTTCCACTGGAAAAAATATCTAACTAAATATTTGATAAGTGTTTTCGAGCGGCAAATAATAATTTACTGTGTTGAATACCGTGTAATAAAGTGATTTACAAGTATTCGAGTTTATAATTCTATCAATATGATCTCAGTTGAGTTTCCAAATTCAAATCGCATTGAGACCAGCGGGTCGTAATGAAATTCAGTACAATATTCATGCCCGACTAGAGCCTAGGACTTAAGGGGGAAGCGCTAAGGTAGCCCGCGAAATTCAAATTTTCTTACGTTTTTTGCAATTTGCTGGTCAGCATTAAGTTGTACGTTGATTAATATATGAATCGCGGCCGTAAGAAATATGTGTTTACAGAATTATAATCATTAAAGTCATTAACACAGCTCTCTAAGAGAGAGAGAGAGAGTATTCTATTCTATTCTATTCTATTCTAAGACCACGTAAGTCCAAAGAATGATGATTTCATGAAACAGTTATTCTTGAGACTTACGTGGTCTTAGAGAGTTGTGTTGATGACTTTAATGATTATAATTCTGTAAACACATATTTCTTACGGCCGCGATTCATATATTAATCAACGTACAACTTAATACTGACCAGAAAATTCCAAAAAACCTAAAAAAAATTGAATTTCGCGGGCTACCCTGGCGCTTTCGCCTTAAATGATTTGGTTTAGGTTAGGATTGTATGACATACAATTTGACGTTAGGGAGCAGGTGCAAGGTGCTGCGAAAATTTTAATAAGGTATATACGTACGGAATACAATATTCACCAACATACCTACATTGATCGATCTAAGTTGCTTTCCAATACACCTAGAGCAAAATTGGTCTTAGCGTACAGACACTATGTGTCAGGAGTCTAACATGAAAACGTACAAACAAAATATAGCGAAGTAGAGAAACATTTCCCACCACAATGTTCTTCCATATTAAGACAAAAAGAAATATGTGCATGGTTTTACGTAAAAACAATGAACTTTCACACGCGTAGGATCCACGTTGATTTAGTGTATTTTACTGCGGAATCAAAGCCGAGCAGTCGGCTTGTGGTGGAGTTGTAATTGAATTTGGAGAACAATCAGTTTCCCGCGCCGCGTTCGGATACATTCGCAACACGCACGCCAAGCACGCACCTGCTCACTATTTTATTAGATAAAAGAAACCCAAATATATTTATGGTCCCGGGTAAACATATAATGAACTCGCCTTTTTCACTTCTTTTGGGTCCCGAATAAGAGTTAAAGTGAGAAAGTGTTCCACGACAACATAATTACAATTTACCTACTTGTGGTATTCGATTTGTAAAAAAGAGAAACTCAAAGAGTTATTTATTTATATTAACTAGCCAACGATTGCTTTTCTCTTAATGTAAGTAGGTAGTTGTTTATTACCGTTCAGTTTAACGTTCTTCGAAAAAAAGTCCAAAGTCAACCATCGTCCTTGTCAAAACGCAGGCACGTGGCTACACTTTTTAATCACGAGAAAAAACAATAAAGCAATCTCCCACAAGTATCGTTTGCACCCGACAATAGAATGTAAGCCCCGCGTGATAATTGAATCGAGAGGGTCTGACCGACCCCGCGGCTCGCATTAGTGTTACATTTGATTCGTGTGTGACCCACACTACAAAGCCAGTGTGTCTTTATTTTCTACTGTAAGATTTTTCTTACAATTATTATTGTTTTTGTCGGAAATGAGAGCATATTGTATGAAGCAATATTACTTAATGAGATACGTGTATTTTTTTCTTTTTAAAGCAAAATGGAGACAAGCTCTGTGTTAATTATCGTTTTTTATCTTATTCAAGTATAATAATGTTTCTCCATTAGTATTGTGTGCAAGTAACATATAACAATGTAATCATTGGATATTTTAAAAGTTAACTCTATCAGACGTCAGTAACGCTTAAAAGACATAGGTTAATCGGCCTCAAACTGTGCTAGGTACGCGACAAATTGAATGCCGATCGGAAAGTGCCTATTGACATAAAACAAGTAGAAACAACAGCAGCATCTCTCAGCGGGCTCCAGTTTGTTTGTTCTCCTGTGGGAGGGGGTCATTACTAAACTCCATTACACTTTTTGTGCCAAGTGTTTTGGAGGTATAACAAGGGTGAAAACGACCCTACAAAACGAATGACATGCTCTCACTGTTTTTATCGTTTGTGAGAAAGGAAAATATTTTGTAGTGACTTTTTGTTAAGTAGACTCTGTGTGTTTGGTTGGGTAGATTTTTGAAAGTGTCCAAATAAATATGACATCATAAATTGCCGATAGTGGTTGACATCTCTTATGATTGAATAGGTAGAATTATCAAAACTATGCTGTGATGAGAACTTTCTGCTAAAAATATCATTAATAACAATAACTTTATTGAATTAGGTACCTATGTGAATAAATTATTAAAATATATCAACAAACATACGTATATCCTCTGAGATAATTATCTCGACCTAGTTTTATGTAGCGGTTTGTAGAAATCATAGATTTGGTAGAAATTATTCAGATATTTTAATCTCGATGATACTTAACTAGTTTAAATAACCTACTTTACTCGCTAACGATCAGATTCCTCTCTTACGTTTCTCTAACCCAGCAAAAAATATCAGAAACGCTTACTTTTAATATTTTATTCGCGAGCGAGAAAAGTTGCGCAGTGAGAGTAAGTTAATGAAGTGAAGTGAAAACCGAATGGGGGTTCAATGACCTGATAACGATCTCCACCTTGGTGATTAAGTCGGTGAGAATAATTTAATGAGCCTTTGTGGACCGAACGGACGAAGCTGCGATGATTTACGTAAAATATATTCGTTTGTGGTCCTACATTTTTTATTGGATTTATTTTTAGATTAACAGGGTCAGCAGGACAGTCTTCTGACAGTCTAGGTATCATTGATAAACTTCGTAGCAACTAGAAACCTGTAGTAAGACTCAGTAAAAAAACAAATAGTAGATTATTAACCAAGGGGATAAAGCAGTGTCTTCTGTCGCGGGTGACGATTTAAATCGCGAGCGTAACGAAGGACTCGAGGTTTACTCCCGAGCGTAGCGAGGGTGTTAAAAACTTAAATCACGAGCGAAGCGAGGGATTTAAGACGAGTCCTGAGTGTAGCGAGGGATTTAAGTTCACCCAAGACTGAGACAGCTTTATCACCGAGGAAAATACTCTACTTTTCGTACCATTTGCGAAAAAATTAACACAATAATAATATGAGATAAGCATTTATTAAAAATAATGACAATTAAAAGTAAAAGACAAGAAGTACTGATTCTGAAATTGATAGGCCTTTCGCACTTCTCCACGTTGAAAATTCTTCATAAGTTTTTAAATAATTTTCCTTGGATTTTGTTGGAAGCAAATTATTTATAATTGCGGCAGCATTTGCACTGATGGAATCCGACAATTCACTGTCACTGGCGCTTTGATTTAACATCGTAACGTATTTTTAGAACATTAACTTATTTATAAAAATAAATTAAAATAAACCTAACGTTTATGTATTTGAAGAAAACAAAAACGCGGCAAATTCCTAGACTAATATTTTTTTGTCGGAAAAGCAAAGGCATCAAGCTCATACGGCCTCGTCGGTTTTCGTAATTTTATTTAATAATCATAACTGCATAATAAATGCGTATTCCTTTTTCAAAAAGATGTATAATGCTTTATATACAAACTCAATGATGTAAACACAGATGTAGTTCAGTATAAATTTCGGTAAGTATTCCAAATTTAAATCACATTCTCCCCCTAGAGGATGAATGAAATTCAGTACAATTTTCTTTCCCTGTTTTTAACAGATTAAAAATGACTATTGTTATGTTCGCTTTTTGTAGCATAGAATGTCACTTTTTTGAGCAAGTGGTACGAAAACTTATTTTTATCTCTACATAGGTAAACAAAGTTCCTGTAGCAGAAATTTCCGCATAATCCATACTTACGGTATTAACATTTCAAACGAATTTCGCAGGCTATTACACTAAGTGATCGCATAACATTTACATGCCCTACTATGTTTGAATACAGCAAAGAGAGAATTGTCATCAATCTTGAAGGGGTGTGGAGCGCCATAATGCGCGCCACATATGGCGTCATCGCGTTAGTCGTTCCGCTCCGGCGGGCTCATCGGACCCACATCGGGCCCAAGTGACCCGCAGCGACCTTAGTCATATCACAGCAGATCTCACTGCACAAGTGGACACTAACCTTTAAAGCACCTATTGTAGCCACCCCTTTGTGAAGTACACGTCAATGACAAATGTTACATTGACGACCAATTCAATGGATGTTAAACGTCCATTTGCAAATTACCCGCATTTAATCTGTGTAATCTTTTTGTACGATATTCTAAACAACAACAAACTTTGTCTTTTTTTTACTGCACCTATCATACCTTTGTGCTTCTATGTGAACATACTTATCGCAAGGTGAGGTCTACTTTTCTAAAGAGGCGGATAAAACGAGAATGCTTCGAGCTACTCCAGTAGCCCAACTCTAATTGAATATGAAACTAAATATCTATCAGATCTGGGGGCCTAAAAATGCCACTTTGGCAGAATCATAAAAGGATAACATTATGAATCATAATATTGCGAAGACAGTCCGTGTTTTTCTTTGTTTCGCTGCACTACGTAGGTATAATCAAAGAGATTGGGATTGGATTAGGATTGGAATGATTGGTATTTTAGAACAGACAAAAAAAATACTGAAATGTCCTTCATCAATGGGATTTGATACGATTAACTTAATAGTTAACTGTTCATTATGATTCATAATTTTATCCTTTTTGTAGGCCCCCTGATCTCTATTTCTCGATCATTCTATTTACCGTTATACCTACCAAGAAAAGAATAAAGAACTTGTTAAGTTAACGTGTGGTGCATATAAAAATTTTGTATTCGATTAACTTTACGTAATGGTTGCAATAAATATTTATGGGTTCGGATTTAGTGTGCAGTGTATCACAACCATAGGTGTAGCGCGGGCACGCGGGGTGGGGGACGCGGGTGCTAAGTGCCGGGAGGCCACATGTCACTCTCGTCGTGCTAATCTCCAGGATTTGCCATCCAATGTCCCTCGACATCCCTATCTCACTCGCACCAACGATAAAACCATACATGTATCTATTTCACGCAGCTCATTGAATATTATTGCTCCATGGGGATTTTGAAAATATGGAGCCGTTTAGCGAAAGCCGTACATTGTATCCATCCAGTGGAATTATTCATACGCGACCCGTTGCATTTGTCACTTAATGGTATTAGCTATTAGATCGTTTAATCGCTCGATTTCCGACTTTATGGACGAATTCAAGTTTTACAATTTATATTAATGGAATTAGGTTAGTAGATAGTCCTCTGGACAGGTTATGTATCTAATGTAACAATAAAAGATAAATGGTTACAGAAATTAAAACATAAACTTTTTATCCTTATTATCTTTACTATATCTAATTATAATTTTCCACAGAAACAGAAATATCTGAAAAACGTAATCGACACTTCTAATTGAAAACAATTGACAGGTGTGCTATTGTTTAATGTCACTGCACTTTATTAATTAAAGCCCTGTCACGGCACTTGGCAGACATTAAAATCTATTGAAATAAATCAGTAAGTCAATGTCTGTGAGCATAATGATCGCATGGTGCTGTCAACGCGCCATGCGGCACGGGAAGCACATGGCAGGTTTTGTTCAAACAAGGCTAAATCTGTACGAAAAAATTGCAAATCGCCCTTCTGAAGAAATAATAAAGTCGTATTTCCCCTGTAGTTTTATTCGCTATGTGCAGTGACGCGCTGGTTTTATTGAGTGCATTGCGGGCCCCGGCTTGTCATTGCTTCCCTCCAACCCTAAAATGATTCCATTCTGCCGCCGGACGAGCCGACAGGTTAACTTTTGTTATTCTACAAAAGCCGCGCATTACGGTTCGATTGTTGGCACAAATGTTGGATATTATAAAGCATTTCGTGTTCCCTAACGATTATTTCAAGTGTAAGTGAATACGCGAATCATTCTACAATTTAGGGAATCTTTAATCAATAGGAAGGTAAACGATTTCACTTTTTGGCTTTGCAGAACGATTTTAACGTTTTTCGTTTTAATAAAATATAAAATAAAATTGACTTTTATGACCAAAAAAGTGAATTTTTCGACAGGAGCCAAGAATTTATTATAAGTAGGTCGGTTTAGTGCTCGCAAGTGCTGAGCATGAGGTCCTGGGTTCTATTACTCGGTCGGGCAGTGTTATTGAGATGTCCCTAGTTCAGCAGCAGCCCAGAGTTGATAGAAATAGGCTCGTCCCATTTATTTGGGACTTGAAAACATAAGTGACGAAATATGGGTGTGCTATTGGTACACGTCTGCCTAACCCTGCGGGAATTACAGGCGTGATGTTATGTATGTACCTATGTATACTTAAGAACCAGTTTGGGCAGTTTGACACGCGTGCTTTTTCTTTGTTGCGGTTATTGGAGAAAGAAGCCACTTCCTTGACATCTTCCACTTACATGGCAAGATACAAACATTACGAATACACAAATCATAAACTCAAGGTAGAGAAACTAGAGAATTCACACTACATAAAATCCAGGATACAAGTGGCCGAAGGTTCGTAAAAGGCGCAGGACAGGAAAGGCGGAAACATGGTAGTTTCTACCTTTCCTGTCCTGCGTATTTTACGAAGCCTCGACAAGAAATAGAGAGGTATTTTTACAAGAACGATAACCAAAACCACACAGCAACATTCTATGTACCTATAAAAGTAAAGTAACAAGATGCATAAAATACATCAAACCTCGCTGGATATATTTTTCCCTCTTTTATAAAGTCTGGGGGTATTGACTTTTCATATCAACAAAGAAAACGTGAAAATATTTCTTTACCAAACGGTAAGTCAATAGAGGTTTGAGGCATTGCCCTCGAGGTGGTTAGAGAGGCGCGAGACGGGCGGGGTGCGGCGCGCGGCGGGGGAGGGTAGTACGGTGCGCAGCCTGCGCCAGGGGACGGGGTACTCTTCTTGATTACAGCGCTCCCTACAGCCCCCCCCCCTCCTCCGACCCCCACAGTACTCCCCCGCCTAGCTGCAATACACATAAGCCTACACAATGACAGTCGTGTATAACTTTCATTGTTCAGGTTACAGAAAATATTTAATTTTAACTTACATGCGACTCGCTAGAAGTTGTATATGAATAACTTATGTATTTTAGTGGGATTAAGTTTTTGTATTAGAACGAACGTGACTTTGTGAATAGTGGCTTAAGTGGGTTGGCCACATAAAACATTATCACTTCTATAAGCAGAGCTTACTCGTGGTGTATCTGGTGGTATATCTGCCTATAATGTGCCTGTAATCAGAATCTACCAAACAATTTCCCCAAACTGAACTACCTACTGAAACAAATCTAGTGAGATACGTGAAGATTCAGCCAGGGTCACAGGTGAGCGCTGAGATTGTCCACATCAAACATGCACGAGCATTCGCCCCGCTCGCTCGTAAAAATGCATATTCAAGCGGAAGGGAGAATGCTTTTAATACAGCGCTGTAATGAGCAGCCGAGGTCGGCAGACTCCTTAATTTTCTCTTTACAGGCCTATTCAGGTAAATTGTTAGCCCTTATTAATTACTTTACAACGGGAAGGCGTCTCACATAAAACTTTATCGTGGGGGTGTTACAGACGACGCGACGTGTCTAACCGGTAAGTTTGTTAAATTGGCGATTAAAAGTTAATGTGGTTAAGGTGCTACCCAATATTCGAGAACTGCCGGTCGATTCTGTAAAAATCTCACCGTGAAAACTTAGGGGAAGTGAGTTTATTTTTGCTAGGAATTGACACTATTGACAGCTCACTCCACGCTCACTTCACCTAAGTTTTCACGGTGAGATTTTTACAGAATAGCACCGCTGTTGTTTAATCACACAACATATCCCTTAGGGTTATTATAGTTACAACATCCTGATTGCACGAGTTAAAATATTAATTCTTACATTGTTAAACCGTATATAACATTATATAAAGCTTCAAATTAAATGAGCTAGCGAAACTCCGCAGACATATCATGGCTATCCAAATCTTGACATGATAACACAAAAAAAAATTAATAATTTGTTGTTTTTTTTGTGGGGTTATCGATCGGAGTTTGTATAGCCACTTGAAATCTTGACGACATGATAAGACAAATTTTTTTGATAAGACAGATTTTCTCAACTAAAACTTCTGACCCCCAAAAAAGACAAAAACATTTCATTTTATTATTCTATGGTGTTTACCTATACATATATCGATACCTATCACGTCTGCAGAGTTTCGCTAGCTAATTTAATTTAACCCTGTACACATACACATGTATGTACCTATAATATGGTGTATGTCTGATATGATTTCATATAGCTACTCGTACACATAATGATGCTGATCACATCTTCTGTACACGGTGTGACCGGGTTTTCAAGGCCCAGTTATAAGAAAGCTCACGAAAGGAAATAAAATTATTCTGTCGCCAGATACGGTACAGAGCATTACATGTCTGATATATACTTTCACATAAATATGTCAAAATTATCGACCAATCATACCAACATTATCCCAAAAATTATAAAAAATGATGCATCATAATACCCAATTTACTTTTTATCGGCTTACTTCCAATTTACCGTAATAGGAATCAAAAAGCCGGCTACCTGATAATTAGCCACGCGAGCCAAAAGCCCCCTTCGCCGGTATGTTACGTAATCGGATGGGCCACATGCTGCGCCCATTTTGTTTTCATTATTATGAATAGTAGGGAAAATATTTGTTTAGATAGAGATCATTCATAGCTAATATTGTAATGATGCTCTAAAATAAGTTTAATATTAATTATGCCAGATGAAAGTTTTAATAAGCATTCTAAGGGCAAAAATAACTTAGGAGATAAACATATGTCCTACCATCGTGTTTGTTCTATCCCGTAAGGTTTAGGCAACGTTTGCAATGTAAGCGCACAAAAATATGTTTGTTACGACATCACATTACAAATATTTAAATTTCTCGGCTTTTCTCTACTTTGACATGCGTGATTATTTATATAAACCTTCCTCTTGAATCACTCTATCTATTAATGAAAACTGCATTAAAATCCGTTGCGTAATTTGAAAGATCTAAGCTTACAGACAGCGGGAGCGACTTTGTTTTATACTACCTATGTCAAATCAAGTCGGCCTGATCTACTTTAACAGAAAGATATTGACCTCTAGACAGTTCAAAGGTCTACGACCGACAGATCTGTGAACCCATCAATGAGGTCTTAACTTTTTTCTCAACACTCACAGTAAAGAGGTCTTGGCAATAGTGCTACCCGTAGCTACACCTCTGCCCTACTAGGAAAACAGGCGTGGTGTTATGTAAGAGTTTTATTTCAAGCAGGGCAGGCGATGTTTACGTCGTGATGGCCGAGTAGCCTGTTATCATCATCATCATCAGCCTATAGCAGTCCACTGCTGGACATAGGCCTCAACTAATGAGCGCCATAGCGCCCTGTCTTCAGCTTGACGCATCCAGCATCTGCCTGCAGTCTTTCGCAGATCGTCATCCCACCTGGCCGGAGGGCGTCCTACACTACGTTTGCCGAGTCGCGGTCTCCACTCAAGAACTCGTTTACCCCAGCCTGTTATGCACGGTTCAAAATCTGGCAAGTACCAATGTGATTTTTTCAATTCATATTTATGTAAGTAAGTACTTTATGATTTCATTTAGACATTACTGACATCTGTGAAGGAAAAACATCTTGAGGAAATCTGGAGTAACTGGTTTATATAAGTTTGAAATCGCCAACCCGTGTTGAGCAACCGTGGTGATCAATGCTTATGCCTTCTCCGTGTCAGAAGAGGTTTTTGCCCTGCATTTGGGTCAATAATAGGTTTCTGGCAAATATATTCTTTTCATTATATTTTATTACCAAATTATAATTTTCAATACCTTGTTGAAAACTAAAATCCCAACATCATAATCAGCCTGTATCGTTCCCACTGCTGGGACACAGGCCTCCTCTATTCGAGAGGGAGTGGGCTATAATCTACCACGCGGGCCCAGTGCGGGTTGGTAGATGTCACATGTCTTCGAATTTTTGGTTCTAGGACATGCCGGTTTCCTGACGATGTTTTCTTTCGCAGTTTTGAAAGCAGTGGTGATGAATTAATAATTTACACAAAGTAAAGTGCCTATCTGGGCTCGAACCTACGACCTACAACTCGTAAGTCGCGGCCGTTACCACTGGGTCACCGCTACTCTCAAATTCCAATGTATTATACGCAAAAAGTAAAAGCATAATTTGGTCGTCGCAACCGATATCGAATACACACTAAGCCCTCGGATCTAAGAGGCATACCATTTCTCTGATTGATTAAAACGCTAACAAAGGGATAATGCTGATCACTGCGAGCTTTGTACCGAAGCCCTTTATGTACCTACAGCCTCAGAGTAATCAAACCAGCCCTCTATAAAAATCACCCACGGAAATTATAACTTTCCTCCGCTCTCCCTTTTGTGAGCAAAGTATTGTGGGATGGAAATGTATTGAGGCTTTCGTCTCAACAAAAATAATTATTGTTTGATGTTTGACAGTTGTTTAATTTCGAATGTTTGAAAGGACTTTCAGTCTGACTTTTTGTTTGTGCTTTTGTTGTCTCTGTGAATAATACCTATTATTTTAAGTATTTAATTAACTCTACGTTTACTTTTAAAAGATGTTAGTAGTCATCTACCAACCAACCAACTTAGATATCTATATATATTAGATATTATTTAGATATTATTAGATATTATAATATCTATAAATATTAGATAATTCTATGGAGATATGAAATTGGTAAAAGATATTCAAAATAAGGTATTTTTGTTCCTTGCAAGTTGAGCTATAGAATAAAACTTACCATAGAATTTTAAAAAATTGACTACCTAAGCCCAAGACAGTACCTATTAGTTATTAAATATTTTAATTTTTATAAAAATACTCTAGTAGAAAAATTTAACGGTCGTAAGACCATCCACTTTAATTTTTTCATCGAGCTTCTTCAAAAATAACATTTCTACGAAAATCATATCCCAACTCCCGAGCGTAGCCGCGTAGACCCGTAGCCCGTAGTCACCCGTAGGCCCGTAGCAAAGTAATCATAGCTGATCTAAATCAGGTGAGCTACGGTGGGCAGAGATCGAAGGGTCGCCGCCCGACAGTGCCCGATGCTCAATGCCCGATGCCCGACAGATGTCGACCCCCGCAGCGCGGATGATGATCAGCCCCCAACTAAAGTATGCCTCATAAACTTTGTTGTTATGAATTATTTGATATTTCAGATGCCAATTACGTATCTGATATTTATGGTATCTCTGTCCTTGTTGTAGGTTAGGTGTTATTATTTTCGCTGTTTGTATGACGAGAAAAAGCGCGAGGAAAGGAATGTGCGGATTTTTTTGTTGTAAATATTCCGTTAAATAATTATTTCTTTTGCATCATAATATTATAGAAAAAACGATAAGAAAACTTAAAAGCATGACATATTGTCTCGTATCATACTCGTTTAAAAAAAAAACACCTTTTCACAAATCAAACACACATTATTAAACGTAATTAGACATTATATCAAAATTAAGTGCAGGTTACATTTGACCAGAAATATCCCACCGAACAATAGCTAGGTGTAGTGGAAACCGGAAGGAGACGATTCGCCGCGCACGCGCCGCCACGTGCTCACTTCCGGTTCTAATGCGATAATATAATAGGAGACATCTCCTCCTCGTTTAGTCCAAATACTTTATAAATATTTACCACGATATTTTCTCACAGTTTTTAATAAAAGTGTTGATTCATCGAGAAAAAATAGGTGACGATTCACACGGCGTTATAAAACGTGGGTTTTATGCTACAGTGACTTTTGCATTGTTTTTCAATTATTATGAATGTATACAACGTGTAACGGATTAAGCGCAATACCTCAGACACCCCAATTAGAATATAAAATTATAAGTCTAAAACAACACCCGTAATTAAATAAATTTAAACCAAACCTGGTCGTTTTTTATAAAATAGTTATCCTTACTAAACGTAAAACGTATGTGCAGCAACATGCCTACACACACACTCATGCAATATTAGCAGCCGACGCGACACGCACATTCGAGCGCCCGCCAGCTGACCATAGTTATAGGCATAGATGTGCGTTAGTTCAATGAACGAATTTTACTTACATCAGGTGAGATAGTGGTCAAACGCGCGCCTATCAATAGTAAAAAAAAACCTAAAATGTCACAGACTGATATTATGAATTAATAACTTTTGATACTTACTTAATTGAGTTTACAGTGTAATGATTGATAATTTTCTAGCAAGTGAAATTATCAACATGAATCTAAGACTTTACGCTTAGTAACGGGGATGCATTTAAAACTGCGACTTTTTACCCAAAATTCGAAACTAATGAAGGGCGAAGCGCCCGGACTCCGTGCGGCACACGCGGGTAAAAAATATTTATCTCAGATGCGTAACTTTCGCGATATTATTAGCTACCTCTGATAAGCGTGTTTTCTGCTAATTACCTACGTGAAACAAAAATCAGTGCTTACAAGATTTTAACCACAAACAGTAAAAAATACCTACTTTGAAGATGGCCGGCCGGCAGCCCGGAGGAAGCGCGCGCGCGGTCTCAAAGGGTCGCCGGTTTTGTGCATCTCGCTCTTTCACATTATTCTTACGGTACATTTGCAAAGGACATAGCTCATAGGAACCAGAAAATTGTCTACTACCTATTTCGACATTTCTCAACAAATCAATTAGTGAGACATGCGGAATACAAATCGGTCGTGCATTTCAATAAGCCTTATTATTTGCACGGAAGGATTAAATTCTCTTACATCAACTGTTTTATTAAACGCGCTAAAATGCTTTGATATTATTCATGTGCACGTGTGTATCATGGACCTAAAAATTAGGTTGTTTGTTCAATTTTAGCGGCGCGCGCGCCAACGGTGAGTGCCTAGTTCTAATGTAGGCATTAAACCTACCTATGGCCGTATGAACGATCATTAAATTACCGAACATTAGCTAGATGTGATATTGATAACCGATATCACCGTGTAAAATTATTTTTTTTCTATCGAACTTTCACAGGCTTTGAATTTAGTCTCTACGCACCGCGCCGCGCGCCGCTGCTTGCAGTTTTTATCTACCTACCTATCTTTCGAGATTGCACCCCCGCGAATCCCGCGATCCCTCTGATAAGTTCGTTGTGTTTAGGTAGGTCCAGTTTATTGTTTGTACTACAAAAATATGCAAAGACGGTGTGTTTAAAAGATTATAATAACAATTTTTACAGTGATTAGAATACAATCGTATTGATAGGAAGAAGTAGGTACTTACAGAACTGGACTATTTACACTTAACACTTAGGTCAACTTAGGTTATTAATTTGCAAGTCACTATTTCTGCGATCCACTTTCATTAAAGTTTCAAAATGACCGCCGTCTTGAACTATGCACTTATTATCAATTTTGTAAGCACTTCAGTATCACTTTTCACCGTCACAAATGCTTGTTGAATTTTTGTATTTAGCTCCTCGACACTTGTAGATTGACTGACATACACGAGCGATTTTATGCGACCCCACAAAAAAAAGTCTAGCGGTGTAAGTCTGGCGATCTGGGAGGCCACGGCACAGGTCCTCCGCGACCTATCCAGCGACTGCCATACTCCGCATCCAGATGTCATCGAACGGTCCACGTGAAATGCGCGGGAGCACCGTCTTCGGCGTTAGGTCTTGACACCGTCGAAGATGATATGGGTGTTCACCATCAGCACGCAACGTTCGCCACACGTACATGTGGCTGCAGTCGAACTGGGGTGCTGTTTCTCTCGAGCTGTCCTCTGGATGTTCATCGAAATGGTCGAGAATACGCTCTTGCAGACGAGTAGTCCGCACATTCGTCCCTCTGTCCAAAGCCGTATTAGGAAGGAACGTCCCAGAGTCCCTCAGTCGCTGAATTGCAGCCAGCATCGTCCTGGCGCTCACACTGCAGTCAAAACGGTCATTGAACTCCCGACAAGCTAACGCGACATTATCAAGACAGCGAGCCAGGGTTCTCACCATCTCCGTGTATTGTATGTTGGTGTACCGGAAAGCCATCAAGCACGGAATCAAAAATGTCACGGAAGTAAACTGAAGAACAACTACACTAGGTCGCTACCGGCGGATGACTAGCTTTTAATAATTTTAATGTTAGGTACTCATGTTATTCGGCGGTAGCGGCGGCGCGTTTGTCGGCATTTCGCATAAAACGTCAAAGAGGTTGCCGACAAATGCTTTATTTCTTTGCAATAAGGTTCAAATTTCTTCAAATTCAATAATTTTATTTTGTATTAATGCCTAAAATTTGTTTGTGTGTGTGTAGGGCTACTCTGATGACCGCACTAAGTTTGATCGTGCATTCAAATAAGCCTTACATATTGGAGATAAAGTTGAAATTCCTTTAAATTACTTATTTAATTTGACGCACACTACTTTTATTGTAAAATGCATTGATATTATTTACGTGTGTGTATTACGACCTGTGAGCAAAATACAAATAATGTCGTGCGTTTAAGTAACCTTTATTGCTCTGAGTTAAGGTTTCAATTTCCTTGAGTTAAGGATTGTATTAATTTGTCATGATACTGTGTTTCTAATTTAAGTAATTTAAAAGATTTTTCCGTCAAAATTTAACACCTATTTTTGATGACGGAAATGGATTCAGAAGCCGATTCTGAACAAACTACTTTCAGGAATTGCGTTTATTCTGTTACACGTTGTATGTAAATTAGCTGCGCCCCGCGGTTTCACCCGTGTAAACCCGTGTGTGTGCGATCCCGTGGTAATATCAGGATAAAAAGTATATAGCCTATACGTTAATCCAGGGTGTCAGCTACCTCCATACAAAATGTAATCAAAATTAGTCCAGCCGTTTCAACGTGAAGAAGTAACAAACATATAAACACACACAAACTTTCACCTTTATAATATTAGTGTGATGAAATGACGTCAATAAAATAATAACAATATAATTTGCACACATATTAAACTATCTCATTATTTATAACCCAAACATATTACGAATCCATAAATAAACCCACAATGATCAGGGGGCCTAAAAAGGCCACTTTGGCAGAATCATAAAAGGATTACATTATGAATCATAATAGACAGTTAACTGTTAAGTTAATCGTATCGAATCCCATTGGTGAAGGATTTTTCAGTTATTTTTTTTTTTGTCTATGCTAAAATACCAATCAATCCAATCCAAATCCAATCCCAATCTCTTTGATTATACCTACGTAGTGCAGCGAAAAAAAAGAAAAACACGGACTGTCTTCGTCATAATTATCATGATTATATTATGTTATCCATTTATGATTCTGCCAGCTTGCAGCAGATTCTGTAGCCTTTTTAGGCCCCCAAATATTTTGTTCTCACGCAAAGGCACAATATTTTCTTAGAGTGCGTATAATAACAGAGCTATATTTATAATAGTCGGAGATTAGTAAAGTTATAATAACCGCAGCCGCTGGCGCCGGCGCCGGTTGCCGTTCGGCACGGCAGCCGGCCGGACTCCCTAGCCACGTAATCACAGGCTTCGATGTATTATTATACAAGGGTTTAGTACAATACCAGTCATTCATAGACCATTTATCGTAGATTAATCTTTAATACGTCTACCGATAAAAATGACTAATAAAAAGAGACTAAAAAGACTTGAAGAACCGTTTTGATAACTGAAATGTTTTTCAGCCATGAAAACGGTTGCTACGGAACTCGGGTCTATCGAGAAATATGTTTTATTTTTTCACCGAAAATAACTTCTTTTAAAATAAAATATCTTGGTCTAAATGTGTAATTTAGAAGGCCAAGGATATATCCTCAGCTGTTGAAACAAATAGATGAGAATTCTGAGCGATTCTTATGTGCGCTAAATTAGCTACTGTATCCTACTAGCCAACACAATACGGTTCGTTAACTTATTGACAACCTTATAACCGTAAAACCCCTAAAAAAAACTTATCATATACGTATTTGTTGTGACCAACGAAACGAGTTGTGTTTTACGTCTTTCTCGGAAAACCTGTAAAACAGGATGGTGAAAACCTGCTCTTAGGTATTACAGGTAAATATAACATCCTAGCCTTTTTCGAATTTATACTAACTATATGACCATTTATTCTGAAACAAAATCTAAATAGTCAAGAAATACTCGGGAAAAAAAGAAGCTAAAAGTACAAAAAAGTCCCATAAAAGCATAGGCAGTACTCGTCAATTTACTAATAGGTGCGTTATCGGCACAATAGTACCAGAGTAAGCTCTTGTCTGGTGTTAAAATCAAAAAAAGCCCATCGCCACTCCTGTGTGGAGCACTTAACTTGATTATTCGAAGCCGTATGGCGTGCGTGGGTGAAACCCGTAGGAAACAAGGCCGCCCCTACGCGTGGCGCGACCTTCACTAAACCCCTAGCACGTGCCCATAGGCCTGTAATTGTAGGCTGTATGCATGTCGTCAGATATTCACTGGGCTCTTTTTTAGCAATATCTAAAATAGGTTCGCCCCTTAAATGGGACTTAAGCATAAATGGCGAAATGTGAGTGTACTATAGGTAAGTACACTTCTACCTAGCCTTTGTAAAAGATAAGCGTGAGTTTGAGGCTGACTCATCCATCATCATACGTACATAGGTATGTATAATTATAATATCTAGGTACTGACCATTACTCATGTGTATGAAAAAAGTCAAATATACTTATCATTTTTCAAATGTATTAAGAGCGTTATTACAAAACCGAAGTGCTCAGTTTTAGGTAAATTCGACGGCGCGCGGCAGCAGATGCGCACGTGTGCGTCTAGGGCAGAACGCTATGCACACATACAAACCGCTATGCGTCGGACGCCAGGATCAAACCAACAAGAGCCTTTGTTTTCGAAATAAATTAAATTACTGTTATTATAGTTCATGAAATATTATTTGTACCGATGAGTGTTACCTACAACGGTTTGAGTTACAATAGGGTCATACAAATTTACTTCACTTTTAATTTTTATTTTATACCACTAAAGTGACAAACTAGCATACGGCCCGCTTGATGGTGTGTAGTTACCGCAGCCTAAAGCAGTGTTGCCAGTGACAGATAGTCAAATATAACATGAGAGAGCTCAAAAAGTAACATTTTCACGAGAAAAGTAACATTACCTTATTTTTTGTGGAAAACGACTAATAATAACATGGCACTTTATTACATAAAAAAAGCTGTCCCCTTAGTAGGCTTCGAAAGAATCGTAATAACAAACTGAACTGAACCAACACGGATGCCACTCGCCTAAGTAAGCGGGATGGGTCATTTAGAAATTCACGCGAGTGAGTGAATATGCGATACGACAAACGAAGTGAAAGATTTTCGCGCTGTCGTCGCGTCAGAATTTGGTCACAAAATCAAGACAATCAAGTGCGCCAACATGACGAACGAAACCTTTCTTGTATGCGTTCCGTTTCAAGTTTATTTTTTGTTTTCTGAGAAATATTTTTTATTAAGTCTTAAGAGTAACATTTTGAGGCGTGTAACATGGAGGTAACATGAGAGGGTCAAAAGTAACGTAAAATGTTACAAAAGTAACATTCTGGCAACGCTGGCCTAAAGACGCTTGCATTGCCAGAAGCTGCATTACTTGCGCGTTGCCAGCCTCTAACATTACTTACAAATACTTTTTTGCTACTTTTATAAAATACTTTTTGTAGGTACCTACTTTTTTTACGAAGTTTAATATATTATGTAATTTATTTAGCAGGTAGGAAGACATTTTAGTACTTATTTATAGAAATAAATGCAATGTGATGTTGTTTCTACAGTTTGGATAAAAATCGGTTGTCTGTAAAGTCGGTTTACGGACGATAGTTTAACGTGACAACGTCATAACAAAACATTAATGAAATTGCCGAACGCGGAGGCCGATTTGGCAGCGTTTGACATCATCTGTCTCTCATCGCTCGTTCCGCGCTCTCGCTTGCACTTCAAGCCGCCATGGCGTACAACGCTACAGCAGAGCAAGGCCGCGAGGTAACGCTACATGAGTCATGTTTTTTTCGTGTGTGCAGCCAGCTTCATCGATTTATTAGACGTTGTCACGTCAAAAAAGTCAAAAGAAAATAAAAAAGACAAATCAAAAGTCGTTTTATTAAAATTAAAAATTACAACTGTGAACTTGTAACGGTTCATGAGACACTAGCAGACAGACGGACGGTCGGACATCGGAGCCTTAGTAATAGGGTCCCGTTGGCACCCTTAAGGTACGGAACCATAAAAAACCAGTATAATAATTGTAAAATAATTAAAATAATATTCTCCGAAGCGGCATAGACCGTGCTTTCCTCGAATCTATGATTTCAGGAAGCATGCACTCCTCATAAAATTCTTACCGCTGAGCTTCTCTTGCGCGTTTCAAATTATCGGTCAAAACTTTTTTTTTTATTTTGACAGCACCAAAAGTTCTATTTTTTTCTATTTTGCCCATTATTGTGAACTATTGTCTGAAAATAATTAACTAAATTAAAGTTTGAGATGACAATAAATAAAAAAGTCAGAAAAATTAAAAACAACAACTATATTTACGTATGTTTTTTTTCTATAATTATATTCGCGTTAGAACATCATAGGAAAATAATTATATTATATACATTACAATCAGAACATAACTAATTAAAAAAAAAAACTCACTTGTATCAAGAAGTGTTGTACGCTTTTTATTCGTGGCGAATTGTCGAACGAGATCACGTGACGGCAGCAGCGAGTGAGCGGTACGTCCTCCCTCTGAAAGCGCTCGGCGCGGACTAAAGCTAAGACCGTGCATCCCGAGATTTATATTGATAAAAAAGCATTGCATAAAACAATTGCTTAAAAATATTATTTTACTTCAAAATAGAGTATTTTTTTTTTTCAAGCAAGGTGACAAAGTAACCTTAGTTATTAAACACTTTTTGTTTGAATTTCTATTAAATATTCAGAGATAAAAAATATCATTTCGGCTGAAAAAATATCATTAACTCTCTGTTTTACGGAATTATTTTTGGTGTATTACTGTATTAAACATAATAAATTGATGTATGCATACCAAAGTAGAAGATACAGTTGTACCGTGGACATTTTTATAAATTATTAAACTATTATATCTTCGATGTAACAGAGCATCGCGAGATGCCCGAAAGTAAATTTTTATGAAACAGCCTTTGCAGGAACAAGTTTTTTACTGATTTATGTAAATAAACTGAAATATTTATTGAATGCGCTCCCAAAAGAAGGAATTAAACTTTCTCGGGGATGTATTTTTTTTACTATTGTGACTTTAGTTAAACCATAATCACAAATCAAAACTCGAGTCAAACGCTCTAAACAAGAAAAAATCGTCATAGCGCTCTTAAGTAAATGAATATTGAAGATCATTAGGTATATACCTACGTGCTTGTCATTTTACGTTTTTTAATCGAAGTAATTATTATATCATTCTACAATATAAATATGAAATATTTGCAAAATATCTAAGTAGTTTAGTTTTATTGCTAGTTTTTCAATCAAATATGACAATAAAATGCGATTATGTTAGCAAAGAATATTACAGCGCCTTATTCATATTTCCGTATTGCACCAATTTACGACTGCTAGATAAATAAAGAATTAAATCATAAATCTTTCAATATGTTCAGTGATTAGGTACTGCAAGAGAAGAAACAAAACACATCAAGCAATTAGTACGCTATATACAATGACATCGCTTCAGACTCTGCTTCGCCACTTGCTGATCTCTTACCCTAGCTCACTTCATAGCTCATCAGTGACGAGAGGCAACCAGAGCCATAGCGGTGACTCGTCATAGCGTTACCACATGCCACACCACGGTTACCTTTAGCACAACTCCAAAATTTTGAAAAAAATCTTAGAGTCGTATCGATCGGCAAGTAGCTAAACTAGCCTTCAGTAGTAAAGGTTCAGCTGATGGCGTATCTACCTTCGAGGGCTTTGTTTCTGGCGAGCAATGCCAGCAGCACATCCGGCGGCGGTGGGTCCAGTGGGTGCATGGGGTCCAGCGTGGTGTCCATGGGACCGTCGCGCCGCGTTTCACAGCCCGCCACCACCTCGCCGTACGCAGCCTCCATCGACCCGTCACTACGTCCCATAAACACACTGTAAACATCCAGCGCCACGTTCACGATTTAGCATCCCGCACGAGTCACGTAAACAACGCAGACGAGCACCTGTGCCTAGTTCCCTCGCAACGTGCAGGGAGCGGCTGCAGCGGGCGTCGCGACGCGGCCGAGAGCCGGAGCCACGTGGCGGCGCCGCCCACGCCCGCCCCTCGCCGCCGCCGCGCCGCCCTCCTGCCTCCCATTGAGAAGTCATTTTTTACCCCCTGAATCTGATAAACCCTGGGGCGAGCGGGGAGGCGCGGCGGCGAGCGCAGCTCCCCCGCCCCGAACTAATTTGCTGGAGTCGTACGACACACCCCGGGTACTTACATCCATCTACAATATTACTCTAGCACGTTATCCCGTTCGCGGGGGCACTTCGTTTCTAGTCATCTGGTCGTTGTGATGAAAGAAATTCTAAAATCGTAACCATATTTTTGGATTTTTTTTATGCTTAGGATTTAGACTAATTTCAAAATAACGTAGCGTCACCCCTTTCTACCTGCTGCTTTTCTTTTGCCTAGGTATACATCAGTTATCTCACTTTTTCCCAACTAAAGGATGATTTCCACCAAACGACTCGTGTCGAATTGGATCGGAAAGGATAGGTACGAACGGATGCGGCGACAGCCGATCGCGTTCGTCAGGATGTCGACGCATACGATCGGCTCCGTACATCACTTGCACCTATCCGTTTCTGCGCCTAGTCAAATAATTTAAATCCTACAGTGTTGATGTATTCTAATTTTTGAAAATGGTTGAAGTGGACGTAGTATTGTTGGCTATTGCATTAGAAGAAGAAGAAAATAATTATAAAACACAGAATGGGAAAAGAAAAATTTGGACGACAGCCGAAAGGATTCGATCGGATACGCCGACAGGCGAACAGAGCCGTATGCGCGTCGCAGCATACTTTCGGCTACGATCGCGTGTCGCGGAAGACGCCCGCGGTCAAGCTGCTGTGCGCGACTTGGTGATTTAGACTTTAAATCTTTAAACGATATTAAATCGTGTACACAGTGTACACGATTTAATATCGTTTAAAGATTGTAAAATCCGTTCCGATCCAATGCGGTGCAAGCCGTTTAGGGGAAATTATCCTTAAGTATGTATAGGTTCGGGTCAGTTAGACTCAGCGGAAATGCAGCTAAATTACACCAAACTTCTGTAAATCTAGTAGGTAGGTATGTTCTAGATATACGATCTTAACGCGCAACAAATATATTTAATGTGATATCAAGAAGTTCAAGAAAAGGAAATCAAGTCTCCTTCTTCTTTTCGAATCGATGGCGCAGGTAAAAATATTGTAGGTATTATGTTAAATGAGTTGGGCCCAGTAGGTGGCAACGCCAATCGCGGCATCAGTAGGTACCTACCGTTTATAGGTCCTCAGAAGTGCAGGTAGACAGTCCAGCGTATGGGAAATGGTTTTTTCCCATTCGCACTGGGTGTCAGTTGGGTCAATAATCCCCCATTTTGCTAGGTTGTGCATGCAGCGGCCTACTTGGGTCAATGCAGGTTACGTTCGGGTGGCAGGTGCTGAGGCTGGACGATGTTGGGTGGTGGCGGGTGATGTTTTTCCCATAACTGTATTCTCATCTTTGACAGTTGGTCTTAGAACAACTTTAGTCTACCCGGGTTTGTTCAATGTTCGTAAAGAGGATATCTGCCTTCTACGGCCTTGTATGAAAACTTAATACTCCCTGAAACATTGACACCCTGAAAAGTCTATAGTACTTGAAGATTACTGTGTCACGTGGCCAAAATTGGACGTAACGCCGCCACCTTGTTTTTAGGGTTCCGTAGTCAACTAGGAACCCTTATAGTTTCGCCATGTCTGTCTGTCCGTCTGTCCGTCCTCGCTTAATCTCTGCGACCGTTAGCACTAGAAAGCTGAAATTTGGTACCAATATGTATATCAATCACGCCGACAAAGTGGTAAAATAAAAATTGGAAAAAAATGTTTTATTAGGGTAAGCACCCTATATGTAAAGTGGGAAGTGATTTTTTTTTTATTTCATCCTAACGTGTGATATATTGTTGGAAAGGTATTTAAAAATGAATAGGGGTTTACTAAAATCATTTTTTGATAATGTCAATAATTACGGAAATAATCGCTCCAAAAGTAAAAAACAATGTGTCCCCCCCCTCTAACTTTTGAACCATAAGTTTAGAAAATATGAAAAAAATCGGAAAAGTAGAACTTTATAAGGACTTTCTAGGAAAATTATTTTGAACTTGATGGAAACAACAGTTTTTGTACAAAAAAGACAAAAAGTTGTACAAAATAATTTCTGGACTGTTTGTAGTATAATCGTATACGATGGATGGATACCCACTTTTAAACTCATAAGTGGGAACACTTATTGTGACGGACGGGAAACTACGGAACCCTACACTGAGCGTGGCCCGACACGCTCTTGGCCGGTTTTTTTAGTAACATTTCAAGTGACATTTTACAAAACAATTACACAAATATAATAATTTAGCTCATCAGTAAATACAATTATAATTACAGTAAATACAAGAAAAAAATCACCTAGGTTGCACAAAATGTTTACCAACAGGGGACTGTCAACGTCCATCGAATGTCTAAACATATCCTTGTAGCAGTGACGTGAAAAGTAGAATAGTCAATGAATTCTAGTTTTAATTTTTATTATTTTGTCTCCCCACGTTTTCTCACTCTGAGTTTTCTCATAACACATTTGACATTGGCAGAATTGTCGACATCGGCACTGTTGCCATAGAGAAAAATAGAATAGACGTATAGTTTATATATCATTGAGAACAGTGCGTCATTTTGACAACAATTGACATAAATATTTGTTATTTTCTAATTATCATATTTAGATTTTTTTATTAATTATTTTACATGCTAGTTGAATAATGTCGAAATGTAATAATTATAATCCAGACAATGTGTTTAAACGATTCAAGGTTGTTGAGTTCCCAACATCTTTCGTTGGGCTGTCGACTACACAAATTCTCGATGTGGATGTTGATCTCAGCAGATCGGCATATCTTAAAACAATGTGCGAAGGGCGCCTAATGGTACTTTGTGAGACTAGACAATCATTTTTAACCTTTTTTGTGCAGACCGTGGAGTCAGGAAATCCAGGGGATGCTTTGGTTGAAAGCCTCGACGATAAGAAGCAGACGAAACTACGTGCAGTGCTCGGGAATGCAAATAAAATAAATTATCGATATTTCAATTCAATTGCTTTTCTTATTTCAGAATTTTGATGAAGCGCGCCTCATTACTGCATCGCATAGAGCTTTCACCATAGAAATCAAAGATGAACATACCGTGGAAGTAACATTTCAGCCTAGAAATGATTGTGTATCTAAAGCAAAACGCAACATGCAGTTTGATAAAAGATTTGTTTTCGACTTACGATTAATACAGGTGGATGAAATAAGGTGTTGTGACCTCGAACTTCATGCAGAAATTGGCCGATATTATATAAGTGGGCAATATGAATATTGTAAAGTTTCTCATTATCCAAAAATTCTCGACTTTGGCGACGTGGCAATTAAGAGTAAAGTAACAAAATATATCCGTGTAAGGAACGAGTCAAGTTTAATTGCTGCCAAAGTATGGCTTGATAGAGTGACGTGTTTTGAATTTTCACCTATGAAGTTCACGATAGCTCCCAACTCTTCAATACGTTTATCAATTTCCGTCAAACCAACGGGTTTGAAAGTTGCAAGGACTTTCTGTTTAAAAATAAGAAATCCGCATGACTTATTGTTTGATGTCCAAAGCGGGGAAACTCCCGAAGACGAAAATTATATTACTTATGTAATTGCTAACAAAATTAATATATCATACGATAAAATAGCTAAGGTGCAAGTGATTGAATCTTTACATAAATTGACTGAACAACTTCCATGCTATACTTATCTAAATGAACAAGTGGAAATACAGATGGATCGAAAATCTCAAGGTAAAAAGTTCCTAGAACTTTGCAAATCGGTAATTCCAAAAAAGACGGTGAAAGAAAAATTTACTACCGGGAGAGATAGCTGCTGCACAGACATATTGAACAAAATTCAAAAACTAGACAAAAACTTTTGTAAAAAAAAGAAGGATAAAATAACAACTTATGAGTTGTTTGATGTGTTGATGTTTCCGTATTCTGTGGATTTTGGAAGAGTCGCTGTATCGACATACGGAGAAAGTGAATTGACAATTAAGAATAAAACAAAGTATGACATTACCATAAAAATGATTCCTGAAAAATATATTTTTTATACGGAAACTATGCTACCACACATAGCGATTAAATTGAAATCCTTGCAAGAAACTAAATTAGTTGTGTTTTGCCAAGGTTTTGTTGAAGGGTTTTATAAAGGTACTTTTAATTATATCATAGATGATATTTACCGAGGCAAGCACTCATATTCTCTGGAAGTGGGAAATCCGTTGCTAATGATACAAGAGAAAAGCTTAAAATTTGGTATGGTTACATCAGACTGTTTTATCACTTCTGTCCCCGTACGAATACACAATCATTTTAACATTACGGTTGACTTCAAGTGGGAAGAACTACTCCCAGACACTCCATTTAAAATATTGCCAATTTCTGGCTCCATACCAAGTCACGGTTGTAAGATATGTAATGTTATGTATGTTTCTAAACCAACCAAAACAAAAGTCCACGAGGTTAACCTAATCTCTAAAAGTAATACTCCTAGAGCCATACCGATTGAATTAAGCGTTATTACACGAAAGCTTTCCATAAAATTCTTACAACAAGCTGTCACATTGAAAGATATTCCTTTAAACTTGGAGACTGTAGAAAAAGTTAAATTAGAGAATTCTTCAAGAGAGATTGCTTTTTTTCACGTTGTGGAGCCCTTAATTCCAGGTTTAAGAATGGAACCAATGAGTGGCACAATTCGACCAAAAATGATAATGACCTTCGATATTATAATAAAAATATCATGCGTTATAGAATTCATGTTTGATATTTGTGTCAAGATTAATAATAAAGAAAACGTAATGTTGCCAATAACTGGAAACGTTGTGGAGCCAAAAACTTTAATACACCCCAAAAACATTTATATGGCACGTATACCATGCCACATGGTGAGTTACGTCCCCGTCACATTCCAAAACCTCGGTCCAGTGAGATCTCATGTCGAGGTCGTAGATACTAACGATGAAAACATATTTGATGTTTATGTTGCAATTGGAAATGAAAAACAAAGAGTATACGAATTTTTCATCGAAGCTGGGCAATCTAAGCTGGTTTATATAAAAGTATGCGATATATTTCGTAGAGAGTACGAAATGTATATTCCATTTAAAATCAACGGATTATTAGGGCCTCCTGATGGAAATGCTTTATCTACAGAACTTAACTATTATATTGGCAACTATGAGCAGTAAGAACTTCTCTTTTAATATGCATACTCATAGATATATAGTTCATCGCGCCACATACCATATATTTTAACATCATATTTGAAATCGCGCGCCCTTCCACTGCTTGCTACGTACACAGTTGAAGTATTTGTATAGGAAATTTTGTAAAGGGGCGTTAAATTTAATCTTATACTACCCTATAGCTAAATGGGCACTCCACCTGTATTTCAGGAGGTCATATTTTTATGAACACATTGTCTCTTTATTTTGTTGTTAAAACGTTAACTCAAATCACTGTTCAAAACGCTATCCGAAATAACTATTCAGTCGAAAACTGCGACGGTATGTAATTCTAAATGCTTGATTAAGGCATCATATTGTATTCGTTCTCAAGTTTGCCGAAACCCTCAATTACTGTATAAAATAACATTCTTCGAACTTCTAGCACTCTTTGGGACTCCTTCTGTAGTAGGTACTGGCACGAACTTAATTAGAATACCTTAAAGACAGTTAGTATTTTATTTTGAATGCTCTATCCGAATTCGTAGTTACGGGCTGGTTATTTTGGGATAGCGTTCATTAAGTATGATTTTAAGACATGTCTTAATATAAGCATACTGAACGACGATTACTTTTAGGTGTTATGAAAATAATCCAAAAGTTAAGTTGAGGTCTGTGAACAAAGATATTAGCTACTGTCGTATTACTGGTGTGATAACTGTATCCTGGATTGATTTTTCTGTTGAAAAATTTGAATTTGATTATGTTGTTGGAGGAAAAAATACGATAGAATTTCAAATGACTAACGTATCTAAGTATTACTTATATGTAGCCATTGTTACATCAAAACTGGCGCCTCACTTCAGTTTAGAGCTGCTACCCAATCAAGATGGAAACGAAGCCATAGTCGTAACAGAAACTACTATAAAATTAGAACTAGATCGCAAAATGAAAGCACAGTTCTCTTTAAAATTCCATCCCAAGGGTCATGGGAGATTTGTAAATACAGCTATCTTGTTTTTGGATAAGCACATGACTACACCTTATTATAATTTGACATTTGTCGGGAGGAAAGAGTCGCCTCTAATGACGCCCAGTACTTACAGAATAATATTCCCGCCTTGTCATGTTGGAACGGAAATCGCAAAAATAATAACTATTGATATGGAAGCAGTGTCTGACTTGAATTCATTTAAATGTGTTTTCAAAGAAGATGTTAATCTTACAGTTGAATTCGTTGACCATGAAATAATGGAAAAAGATGAAGTATTACATACGATTGTAACTGTTACATTGAAAATGTTGACTACGGCTCCTTGTACAGGATTTGTAATGCTTCATTTTAATCACGATAGTGGATCTGCCTGTGATGTAGAAGTACATTTTTGCATCACTTATTGTTTAATTACTTTACATGCCAATCATCTAGTTAAACCTGAAGACAATCCTTACCCCTACTTTCCTCTAAGCAGCCAAAGAGATCTTCGTCAATACATGGAAAGATGTTCTAAATTTCTAGAAAAGTGGATGTTTCAGCAAGGATTTCGTAGAGATTTATATCCAGTTATTCCTGATACATTTCATGCGTTATCTTCTGCATTATCAACGCAAGGTGGGACAAAAACAAAAGGAATTAATGTTTCTTACTTGAATTTCGTCAGAAGGATCGCAGGACCACTTATGAAACACGTTCGAAAAGTTTCGTAAGTATAATAATGAGTATACATTAAGATATTACATTCGTAAACTCTTCATTTACTAATCTAGAAATTAATTTCAGAGCTCATGATATTAACGATACATTTAGGTTTGTAAAAGAAATCCATGACACATATAGAGAGATACTAAATTTATTGAGATCTCGTGGTGCAAATGTGTTGGCCTTACAAGCGAAATACCTACTAAGTCATGACCAATTTGTCTTATATTCTGAAAACGTCACCCCGAAGTGCAATGCAGATATTGTACTCACACAAAAATTAGTGTCGGATATCAATTTATTCCAGAGATTAAATAAACAAAGTTGGCTTGACTTCATTTTACAAAGTTATAAAGTTTTCGTCATGGACAGCTGCTTCTTTGAATGTGTTTGCGTCAGTTCTCAACCCAGAGACATAATTAAAGTGTTAATGGATTGGTTCAATGAACAGATACGGAAACAACATGGCAAGCTCCTTGGAAAAAACAAACCAGTAAAACAAATTACCAACATAACGACAGATTTAACCGATGGCATCGCCCTAGCATCAGCAATGATGACTTATTGTCCATTCCTAATGGAACACTTTTCGTTGTTCTGTGAGGTAGGAGAGAAAAGCAGAGAAGGTGACGTCATTAATAACGCTTGCCTTATTATTGAAGCAATGAATCTTCTGAGAATCTTTTTTCCAATATCAACTAAGGACTTCTTTCAGCCTAACAATTTGCAAATGCTATTTTTATCCATACATTTATATGTTATACTGCCGATGTTTGAAACAAAAGATACAATAAAATTTCACCCACCGCTTTTAAGAAGTTCTTCGCGGTTAGTTTCCATTTGTCCGGCCAGTCAAGAATCGCTTATATTTTCTTTTTTTATCCTTAGTAACAGTACGCGGAATAACTTTCTCGTTGAAAAAGCTCCTGCGGCGGACAACGGGAAAAAAATGTTTTTGAGCGTCAAATATACGGCCAATTTTGTAACCGACGAAAGTTGTGTTCTTCTAGTACACGGATACAATAAAACACGAATTTTTGACACGTACATTGTATTTTTGCTCCATGGACAAGTCGGCGTATTAAATCCACTGAGAAAATGCAAAGTGACTGGGCCATTATATAGACCGAATAAGGTTGACGTGCAGGTGTCGTCACCATTTGCAAATTCAGCAACATTTCAAATTTATATCACAGATGTGGAACCATCGATTCCGGTTCACTTCGAAGAAATGCCTAAACCGAGGTTTTTCTTGAGCCGACTGAACTTAATTGATAAAGAAATTAATTTAGTTGGTATCCCAAAGGACCCAAAGGAGCAACAAGATGTCCCAGATCATAAAGTATATTTACAAATGATTTGTCTTAGCACTCAAGTAGGAAACACATGGATTTGGTTTATGAGCGACGTTGGTCAATTTTTCATAAGAATAACGACTCAACCTCGCTGGGACTTACCAATAGACAGCCTGCATGCGAAGGTACAGTCGTGGCCAATGGACCCCTGCAGCTGCGGAGAATCTTGCGAGTGCTACAGAACAACTATCCTCATGATACCGCATCAAAATGATCTTATGATTAAAGCATTGCGATATGCTTTATATGAACACGCGTCTAGCACCATGATGCAAATATTTGATCGATTAATCGGTATGGTACAATTCAAATGATTTGTTTTCGAACAGTATAATACCGTACTAAATAATCAAGTTATTACTAAGTACTCATATATTTTTTGTAAAACTTGCAGAATCGAGGACTGGTAAAATAATTCTAACGATGTTGTTGGAGGAAGGAGGTACCACCATGTCAGAAGTGATGCATATTCTTCGCAACAGTAATACATACAGGATCACGTCGCGGGCTTTACTGCCGCGCATCGATCGTGTGAAGTTGTTCCATCACACCAACGCCATATTGCCATTGCCCGTCACTATACCGTCTAAACAAAAGTTTGAGAAATATTCCGTTACATTAACTTCAGAATGTGGCATGGATATTCGCAATTATAGAATATTTTTCATTCAGTTAAGTGGGACTGCAACTGGCGAGTCATGTAGTAGTGAAAACTCCGATAAATCTTAAACTACGTTGTATGTGATGTGGTTCTAATGCAGATCCCACCTATCTCATCATATTTACTGTAGAATAATTATTGAATATTAGTTTCACTAACTGAAGTCGATTATTTTAAAATAAAATCCGTTCATAAATGTGTCACCTGTTGTCTAGTGGGTTAGTGCACGTTATCCAATCCCGACAATAAATTTTGTAGCAGGTACGTAATTAAAAGAGAATTCAATTACGATACTCGTTCAAAGAGTTTTTTCAGTGCGCTATAAAAATATAATGTGGCCGTGTATTTTTATTACTTGCATGAAACCAGTACAACGGGACAGCAACGGGATGTCTGTCGAATATCTGTAATTAAATGTGTAGTTACTTTCCAAAGTATAATTTTGGTCAAGATTCACATTCAAAAACTTGATTTTCATATAAAGAAAGTAAATTATATAGGAGTGGTTCAGGGTATATTCTTGAATGCTTTATCATCAAAACGATTTGTAGACTCCTCCATTTAATTTTTAATAATAATCGGCTGTAGGGAGGTATGACGGCTTCATACCTTTGCCTCTCCTTCAACTTCCGAATCACGACGAGTGAAAATAGCAGCAAATTAAATATAAAATACATAGTGTGCCCAGGTACAACTTAAACCTTATGAATTAAAAATAATAGATTTTGTTATACCTAATTAATGAAGCAAATTCAAAACGACAGTCAACATTTTACCTAGGCACATGATTGAATCACTTTATTATCATATTAACGTTGACACAAACAAAGTAACTTCATTCTATCGTATTCATCATCCACATAAAACTGTTTACCACTAAAAGTAGATTACAGGCCATTTTCGAAGGGAGGAGGCCTGTGTCCCAGCAGTGGGAACAATATAGTATACGCTGATTATGTAACCACCTACGTAAGTATTAATTTAGGTTTAAAACTAAACTATACCTATACTTACTTATTATGTATTTACCAATTACATATCTACAAATTAGGTTACCTTCACTTTTTAACCAGATTTATTAACTTTTATTCTAATTGTTTCCCATGTGGTATAAAATATATATATGTATATATACGGATTTTTTAAAGTTTTTCACTTTATGAATTCATTATGACTTATTTAATACCTATTATATAATTTAGAGCATATTTTATCTTGAAACAGCGGAAGTTTCGCTATAAATAAATAATAATCTATTAGGTAGATATACCGGTAGGCGTACCGGAAGTCGTACCCTTGGAAGGCCTCCCACAAGGTAGACCGACGACCTTGTGAAGGCCCAGGAACCCATTGGATGCGAGAAGCACAGAACCGGTCGAAGTGGTGGTGCTTGGGGGAGGCCTATGTCCAGCAGTGGAAGTATTTCGGGTGAAATGATGATATTGTTGACAAAGTAGGACATATGATGTGTAGTAGGTAGTGATTTTATAGTAGACTTTCGATATTTCATGAAAATTATACAATGGTAGTGATTTTATAGTAGACTTTCGATATTTCATGAAAATTATACAATGGTAGTGATTTTATAGTAGACTTTCGATATTTCATGAAAATTATACAATGGTAGTGATTTTATAGTAGACTTTCGATATTTCATGAAAATTATACAATTTCTTGAATACTTTACGTCTTATTCGAGTGATCTTGTTCAAGATTGACACTCATTTATTTTCTAATATAATCTTTTGAAATAAATTTGATTCTTCGTAAACTAAGTATTTTAATTTTAATCTATAAATGTGTCCTAGAAAAATAGGAATGTGACTTACTTAGACTCGTTAATTTAACGGGATGGTTTAGGGAAAGAGCCTCACGTCCCAGCCGCCGCGGGAGACGCTCGGCTACTATAGGCGCGGGTCTGCGAACGAAGAGTAATGGGTAGCTCACCGTCCGATCAGGACCAGGCCCGTGCGGACGGCGCGTACATGTTCCACACGCGCCTCAAAGATATGTCAGCATCAGTGAAGGGGCCCGTCAGGGCCGAAGCCTGCCGGGTCAGCGGGATTGTCCGAAAGGTTTATCGCTGGCCCGGAACATAAAGGGCTACGGAAGGAACACGGGTGTCTGTCACTCCCGTCTGACACTCCCGCTCCACCCAGAGCGGGAGAGGTTATTGATGATTTCCCATCCTCAAATAAAAAAAAAGTATACCTGTACCTACCCTATAACTTAATTTTGGTGTTCTTGAAAATCAGTTGGAAAAAATATTTGTCTTATTTGAAACAGTGATGCTCAATGTAACCGAATAAAAATGAATATGTAGGTCACGTAAGATCCTCACAGTTGTTCACCCACCAGCGGAGTACCAGGGGCAAAAGAGATTGCATTACCCAAAAAAAAAATCGAAAGTCATTAGGATATTTGAATGTTCATATTGCAAAAGGACGTCGGTGCTCCATGAACCTATTGAAATTTGACCAATTGTATTTACACAATTAATTAATAAAAATAAAATTAAATCCTAACTTAACTAAAACTATACAGAAACTAAAAATAGCGTCGAAAAATTCATGCGCATCGCTGTCGACTAGGTGGTAATGTACCCAAGAGACTGGCGGCATTACCACGTTGTATGGCGATGCTTAACCTCTGGCCCAGGTAAAAGCCAGCCCTTGGGTCACGGGAAGTGTCAACCAGCCGTTTCGAAATTTCTTTAAAAAGACCATGAGCAGTCTGACCCCACGGCCCGAGGGTTTCAACCCCAAATGGCTCGAAAATATAATTTCCGATAAGGTTATTATATTTTCGCCGCTTGAGGTTTTCCGCAGCCGCAGCAGCAGCGCCAGCACAGCATGCCGAGCCAGGAAGATGGGATGGCGCAAGAGTATCGACACACGTTATTATGACATTATCTACATAAATGCGACTTTTTAATTAAGTTTCACATAAATTCGTCTTTTCATCTTCAATCGGGTGTAAAAAATGAACAGAAGCGCCCTATTTTGTTGTGCTAAAACCGCACTGGAGGAAGTTAGAGAAATATAAAAAATACAGGCAGATGCGCGTTTTTTTTCTGATTTCGGCAATATACATAACTCAAATCTGGAAAAACTGTTAGATGCGTCTTTTTTCCTATCGGGGGCAGCGTTGCGTCCCACACTAAAGGCCTATTATAACCCCCCTTCCACGGAAGTAAAGACATCCAGTACAGTCTCTTTGCCATCGTCAGGTGCCAAGCCATTGGGTTCTAATACCAGCTGTATTAGAACCCAATGGCTTGGCACCTGAAAGCCGACGGTGAGAAGAGCTCTTCGAATGATGTCATTAATGTTCGCGTGCCGCGCTAAAGTAATTTATTCAAATAAGGGGCCGTCTCCACGAGCGAGAGAATCGCGGCGATAGTCTCGCGCGGCCATCAAATTTTAGCCGCGATGATATCGCCGTGTGGAGACACGTTCTAAGAGAGTGTATGGAAATACTTGGCACGAAGATAATGTCGCCGCGATTCTCTCGCTCGTGGAGACGGCCCCTTAGGCTGAGAATCAGCACTTTCGAACGTCAAAATTACATAAGACAGTCCCCGAATTCACGAATTCCGAGTGCTTTCGCTGGAAAGAAGAAGTGGTGCAACAAACTCCCCAGCAGTACAGCTGTCTGTTCAGTTAGAAAAACTTGATTAAATATGCAATAGTAAGTATGCATAGTATATAAACAGTATTTTATATTAACATTACGAGACACAGAACATAAAATAAAATTATTTGCCATATGTCAACTAGCCACGCCAATATACTGACAAATACCAATGAAAACTTACTCAAGCTAAAACTAATAACTTAATAATGTGACTCCTAGGCATAATTATTTCAAATCAACTCTCAACACTCTTTCCTGCAATTTATACGCAACCTGAAAAGGCGTGACAGATTGGTACTTAAATAAAAAATGAACTAATCTATCACGGTCGAAAGTATGCTTCCCCATTCATCTTACAATTTATTTCACCGAAGCATCCGCATTTGTCGGGAACGTCAGCAGTAGGCGATGGCGCGGGCGCTGGCTCGGTCAATGATGCGCAAACGCATCGGAAGCGTGCAGCAGCGATGCGCCCGCGCCGCCGCCTCGCCTGCCGCCTTGACCGCGCCACGGCGCCACTCATCCAGCACGCTGACTGTTGACCGGTCATGGCAGACGCCACATAACACACGGAAACCTTTACCGAACGGAAAATTAAGTCACATCAAACGTGTTGCACTGACCCCGAGTAACATGGAACAAGATCAGAAAGATGTTGATTTGTTTGTTTCCTTGCTTTACGTTAAGTTTAACGTAGTTAAATTAAAGAAGATTAGGAAGTATGTCATTTAAAAAGTGTAGTTAATATAATGTATTTTTTTTGCGAGTAGTTACTGCCCATTTCCAAGAAATAGGTCCTTCATCACTTACTGGACCAAGGAATAGGGCATCAAACATCCTGGTTATATACTTCTTACCAGCAGGACATTGAAACCTTACCATTCATCATAACGATTGATTTCCCATGGCAACCACGCCACTATATAAGCGTACAAGAGACCTAACTAGTCCCAAATTTGATAATTTGCTACAATTTGGATTTTGCTGCCGTTACTTATTCCCATCCTGTGGACTAAATTGGAGATTTTCGTATTGTACCTATGAAAAACAATTTACGTAGGTAGTCATAATATGTATCTTTCAGAATTCAATAATCATCATGGATCCAAAACTGGTACCTATGTCTGTATTTATTTCTGATCTATTTCAGGAAGTATTAAAGAATAATGTTTTTGTGTAAGTTACTATAGAAATAGTTGAATTTGACAGAAAGGAGTAGGTAGGGTACTGACTACTGAATCACAGTTAGCCTCAACTTTTGTCAAATTCAACTTACGATCTTAGTTCGAGTAATCTTAAACTCGGCTATAACACTGAATTTTAAAGAGTCGTCAGATCGTATCATCAATAAAATCAATCTGCATAAAAATAAAGTTTATCTTTGAACTTGAACGAATATATCTAACTAGTCTGTTGAAATGTAAAACGCGTGCATAGTGTCCTTCACCTTTTACAATAACGCGCGCATAGGTCTATAAGGAAGAAAAAATACGACAAATACATTCACTGATTTGCTTTATAAATCAAGTTGTGGTAAGTAAGTGGTTAATACCTATTTATTTTTAAATATAAAACCGACCGGCGGCTGAGACGTTACTGTACACTGCGTAAGTGGTTGTACCTACGTAAAATATTTTTAAAATAAAAAAAAAACATATACTGATATCTACGTAGGTATTCACTTAAACCTGAACTCCCGGAAGTAATTCATTAATATAATGTGAAGCTAAACTGGAAGATCCTTTTAATTGGTAACAACAAACAGGTTTTGATATAAATCTATAAGTAAACTAGCTATGCCCCGCGGTTTCACCCGCGTAAGTCTCGATTCCAAAAAAATTCTGGAGAGGACTACCCTTATGACCTAGGGGTATAAAAATAGCCTACGATCTATTCTCAGACCTACAAAATATACACAAAAAATTTCATAAAAATCGATCAAGCCGTTTCGGAGGAGTTCGATAACAAACACTGTGACACGAGATTTTTATTCAAAAGATAGAATCGTAAAGGAGAAATACGAGTTGATTTTGCAATCACAAAATTTTTGTTTACTTTGCTATTTTCAATTAATAAACATCGAAAACACAAAACACGTAGGTATGGCCATACCTATTTGATTAACTGATATCTACTAGAGGCTCTATTCCTCTTTGATGTTAATTACAGCGAGCATTGTCAGAACTATTTTCAGCAGTAGTGTAATATCCTATCCTACTAATATTATAAACGCCAAAGTTTGTGAGGATGGATGGATGGATGTTTGTTACTCTTTCACCCAAACACTACTGAACGGATTTGGATTAACACATAGGATACTTTTTATCCCGGTAGTACGTTCCCGTGGGATAATTTCCGACCTCCACGCGGGCGAAGCCGCTGGCAAAACCTAGTTTGTCTATATTTACAGGCTGATATGATAAAATCCATTACGTAGCATCACGAATGTTTATATAATGTGCAAAAGGCCCTTCTATACTGAAAAAAATAATTTCTTACCACAGCGATTTCATTAAGACTTACTGACTTTATACAGTAAGAAGAAATGTTTGTAAAACAGTGAAAGACAAAACAGTAACTTTTAATGATTAAACATACTATTTATTGAAAAAAACAACAAAAAAAAAGAAAGCCACCATTAAGGCTCCTTCAATCAGGCGCGACACGACACGCGACACAAAGGCACCGCAAGTCGCGCAACGAGCGGTGCCGGTGTCGCGCGCGATTCGCGTCGCACGTCGCGCCTGTTTGCAGGAGCCTTTACAGTAATGTAAGTAAATTTCAATGATTTCAACGATATCACCAAATTAATAAAACAGTTAATTTTGTGAAGTTTTAGATACTTAAAACGTTAAAGTGTACTGTCATGACGGTAACATTTTGCCTCAAGCTTTAACTGATCAGTAAAAAATATTGTTTTGAACGTTAGGCTCTTATGAAACTTTTAAAGCGGTTCAGATTAATGTCTTTTCATTTTTATTTACTGCTTATTTCTTTCAGTGTATGTTTTCGCACTCTACATAGAAAGGCCCGTATTAATTTATTAATTCCTTTTTTTTTTATTCGAAATGGGTTTGCTCTTGACTCTAATCTAGGTCAGGGATGACACAGATAAAGTCTACGATGGAGTGAGCTTACCCAGAAGAAGCCTGTTCACTCTCTTATTCATTCACACTTTCGCTACGGAAAGTGTCATTTTAACTTTCAACCTGACCATTTTTATTACTAATTGTTTTAGAATCAAGTTCAAAAATACCCTTCTTGTATCTTATAAACTTTTAGTTAAATCATTTTAAGTAAAGCAAACATCGTTAACCCACTGCTTCCCATCTTGCAAGTTGTAAGAGACGCTGGGAAAACAAGTTATTGTCGTCTTCATAATACCTATGCAAAATTGTCGTGAAACTGTCGCTCTCTACCACTGGGAAAGATCTTTGGTATAATGCTGTGTCACTGTGTGCATCCTATAAAAACCGGCCAACTGGGTCTCGGACCACGCACAATGAAGGGTTCCGTAGTTGGAATGAATTTATCCCAAGAACAAACTTAACATAAAAAAAATCATCAAAATAATTTTCGTTGAAAATCATGTTCTCCCATACATTGCAACTGCAAAGTGCAAATGTAAGTTAGTATGTAAGTTAGATGTAAGTTAGACTATTACTCGTAAACTTGTAAAGCCTACTTAGCTGTGATAGTTTTCCTTTTAACTTCGTTATACATATATACTACTACCGTGAATGTTTTCACCTATTATATCAAAAAACAAGCATTTACCTGGCAGGTGGGGGACATTTGGGAATCTAAAAAAAAATTTGCACTTTAAAGCTTAATATTTCACAAACGGATCCCTGAATCGAAAAATTGTTTGCACAAACCCGTAATATTTTTGAAAAACCTATCTAAAGATACCCACACCATGGGATAGAAGAGAAAAAAGAAAAACATCCGCACTTTACGTGTACCTACCTACAGGAGGTAGGTTTTTCATGACTATATTTAATAGCTTTCTAGTACTAATAGTCTCTGAGCTAAGCTGCGGACAGACGGACAGACGGACATGGCGAAACTATAAGGGTTCCTTGTTGACTACGGAACCCTAAAAATCAGAGAAGATGCACACTTATCCAAGTTTTCTTGAAGTTTGACTTATTCAGCAATCGTATTTTTTTTCATGGCACTTTTATTCACTCTTCGAGAGATGCACGTAGCAACACACCAGGTAAATATTGGCTACGATCACAAGAATAAACGGTACCTACTCTTTAAAATTTTCGCACATCTCAGTCTCAGCCGCAACGGTTCACCCCGTCTTGTGATACCTATGTACTACAGAGTGCGCGAGCGCCTCGGCACTTGGCAGCTGTAGAAAGCTGATCTGCGCCTATAAATCCACCTGACGCCAGCCGCTACCGCCATTGTCTCGCTGATCGTCCTCTTAACTTCAAGTGTCATTTTAACTTTCAACCTGACCATTTTTATTACTAATTGTTTTAGAATCAAGTTCAAAAATACCCTTCTTGTATCTTATAAACTTTTAGTTCGTAAATTTTATGAATTAGAACAAAGTGCCTGTGGTGTAAAATGGACGCGCAGCAGTTTCGGGAATTTGGCAAGGCAGCCATCGATCTGTTAGCTGATTATGTTGAAAACATCAGAGATAAGTAAGTGCCGTTTTTATTTCTTAATTTGCAAATAAGAAACTCCCACGTTAGTTCAATAAACACTTAGTAGATTTTATGAGGGATCCGATAAACAGTTTCTATAAACAGCTAAATTTATTCAACTCTAAGTTCTATATGAAATAACAAATAACTTTTCTATAAATTGCATAGAATAAACAACACATATAGGTACAGTTTATTATTAGAAGATATTGTACGAATATGAAATGCAACGACTTAATTTGTCATAATTAGATAAGTATTATGTCCTACGTCATTTGCATCTTTTTCATGGCATTTGATGCAAAAACAAACAGCTAAATAAAAATAAATGTATGTATGTACGTATGTATATATGTATGTATGTATACATGTATTATGTATGTATTTTACTGTGTGTACATAAATTATAAAATAAATAAATAAATAAACATTGTTGTCCATTTGATGTGCATATTTACGTCATTTTACCTTTAGATTAAGTTACTTCTCGGAAATAATTAAACCATTACATTATTGCACTATTGTAGTAAGCATCCTTGCATAAAGCGATAAAACGGCTTACCTACGTCTTTGTAGAGCTGATGCGGGTTCGATTCCCGGTGTCGAGAAAAGTAACAGCTGGTCTACTATTCTGTAAATATCTCATGGTTGAATTATATTTAAAATTTTCTTTTTAACCGACTTCAAAAAAGGAGGAGGTTTTCAATTCGGATATTTATATATATTTTTTTAATGTATATAATATTCGGGCATAACTCCCTCATATATAGATGTATTTGCAAAATTGATTTTTGATCGAAAGAGGTTTATTCCGAAATGGTCCCATTTAAATTTCGTAAAGATCTGATGATGAGTTTCGGAGACAGACAACGTAACTCTTCAATAAATGCCAGCAAATCAACCGCGATTGCTGCTATAGCACATGTACGCATTGCTTACGCAATCAGACAACATAACATCACGCCTATAGCCTTTATAGGGGTAGGCAGATGTGATCAATAGCTTCCTGTCACTGATATTCACATAGCAAGTAGTGATATATGAATTTGTTTGGGGTAGGTAGATACAACTAAAAAGTGAAAAATAACTTTAATTTCGGAAGTCGGTGGCAAACAACGGAAATGCCAACCCAACGACACCGACTTCCGAAACTAAAGTTATTTTTCACTTTGTAGTCTTTTTTGGAATTCGGTTGTTTTTTTTTGTAAAAAGTTTTTTAGAAGTTCAGAAATCAGTAAGTACAGACGCCAGCACATCAAGTTACTACAAACTGTCAAATTTCTTTAATAGATTTTCAACTTTATCGCTACAGCAGAAGGTTCAAGGTATTAGATTGGGAAAATTTGACAGTTTCGGGTAGCTTGATGTGTTGGCGTCTGTACCTACTTTGCAATTTTTTGCCTTTATAGCAGAACTTTTTATGTCATAATATTATTTTGCGTAACAGCGGATAGCATACAGTTCATTTCGCAGAAAATCGATTGGCAAGCACTCATATATACCCATAGAAATCGAAAATTTTGTCCCTGAAGAACTACCCACAGAAATATACCCACAGAATATGATTTGTCCCTGAAAAACTACCCTTATCATACATTCAAAACTCACAATTTTATAAGTCAGTATCATCTATCTATAGGCATTAATTTCATATCCATAACACATAATTAAAAAGTAGAACTATCATATCGCAGAAAGTTCCAGTCAGAATCGTCTTTTGGCATACATTTCATGTCGATAGTCATTAAAAGGCAGAACTATCATATCTCAGAAAGTTTACATCCTACTAATAACATAGATGTGAAAGTTTGCGAAGATGTTTGGATGTTTGTTACTCAATCACGCGTAAACCGTTGAACAGATTTGGATGAAAATTGGCACATAGACCATTTCCTGAATTAACGCATAGGTCACCTACTTTTTATCCCGATATTCCCACGAGATCGAAACTTACGCGGGTGAAACCGCGGGGCGCTGCTAGTCCATAATAATTGAAAGACTCATCTATCATAATTATCACTCAATAAAGCAGTTGATTGTGAACGTAGGTAGGTATGTGGTTTTTATTTCCTTGTAAGAAGCATGCAAACAAGCATAACTACACCATGCATGCAGGAAGCATGCAAACAAACATGCATACATCATGCATGCAGCATGCAAACAAGCATACGCCATGCATGCAAGCAAGCATGCAGCAAGCAAGCGAGCATGCAACATGCAGCAAGCACGATTTCTGTCATGGCTCCGGCGCTGCAGTCTTAAATAACACTCTAAGGGTGGGCCAGACAAGACTACGTGGAGTCAGTTTTGCAGCGATTCGTTTCTGTCACTAACTTTTGTAGCACAACGTATTTTAAGACAATATTTAAATTTTAAATAAGGTTCAAAATGCTATTTTAAACAAATGGCAATATGCCTAATAAAATGATTTCAAATTAAATTCTGCCATCTTCATATTATGCCAGTGAAATTGTATCAAATAAATAATCATCGCTCTAAATAAACGTTATGATAAACGAAATTTAATTATGCCAAATACAATTCGGCCATCTTAAAAGTATGCCATTGTAAATTCGGACGAATAAACATTCGGCCAAACAATAATTATATTAAATAATTTTTTGCCTTAAAAATATTCGTTTATAGAAGATTATGCCAAATAAATTTCGGAGCATCAAGATTCTGCCAGATAGAGGGAACCCTAACAGAATAGGCCGACAGAACCTCTGTACGTAGTGGCAGTATTTTCTATCCAGTCTAGATATCTTTCATTTACAATAATACACTAAAATAACGAAGGTGTATCTACCTACGTGGGTAAATGTAGAATAATCGATGGATAAACTGTTTTTGTGACATTCAAGTAAACACTAGTGGCACAATAGATAACTAACTTGGTTGATGTCCCATTGTGTAGGTAGGTATATATAAATATAGTTTGCTGCACAAGTAGACTATTTGTAGCCGATTTTAAAACAGACCCTTACTTGAAATCAGCTGGTAGGATTCTTAATATCTTACCAAACCTTACTAAACTTACCTCTATGTTGTTATCCTAAAAACATCAAAGCTCAATCACTTCTTATTCTTTGTATTCATTCGAAAACCAGTAATAAATTTTTAAGTATCTTGCTACAGCAGTGCGATTCTGTAACCATCTCACCGTGAAAACTTAGGTGAAGTGTCAATAGTGTCAATTCCTAGCAGAAACAAAGTCACTTCACCTAAGTTTTCACGGTGAGATTTTTACAGAATCGACCGGCAGTAAGGTAGGTGCATTCGTCATAAATAGGTAGTATTAATAACCTGTACTATATTAAAATAATTCAAAATACGTACTTAAGTAGGTAGGTACCGACCTACTAAAGTAGTCTGATTTAACTATGTAAACATCTTAAAATTGCAGTACCTACTGCAAATCAATTAGGTATATGCAAATGAATATAATTTTCCTTTCGTTTCATTGTGTGCTTAGTAATACCAATTAATTTGCTAATTAATACGCGGCGCATTGCCGCAATCATCGGTAGATTCTATAAGATAATCGCGTAAAAAATACTACAGACACGAAACATTCCATCAATTAAACAATTAAATCACAGGTTATGACATAAAAACAAACCAATGAGAGTAGGAACGTCTCCACAAAGGCAATTTTGCTTCCATTGTTCGATCCAATATCTACATCTTCTTTGAATATTATAAACAGGTGTATGAAAGAAAAACTAAACGATCTTTTAGCGCGATTGCATACCTAGTCATTGACTGAAAGTTATTAGCATTTTTTATACCTTTAAATTATTGTAAGGAGCTAGTTATAAATCTTAAGAGCGAACTAGTCGCGAGCTCGAACTTACTGGTCGTCATGGCCAAAAAGCACGCTGTCTCAACTGGCTTCGTGTCCGACAGAGATACGAGTAGGTCTATCAGTGATGAGCAGTTAGGGTCTAAACAGACGTACTGCATGCCAATTGCAACTTTGCAGTTTGGATGCAGTTGACATAACTCGGTTTCGAAGCAGTTAAAGTCAACTGCATCCAAATTGCGATGTTGCAGTCCGTCTGTAGGAAGCCTTTGACGTTAGTCTACACGCATAACGTCTAGTTCTCACGCACAGAAACACCGTCCCGAAATGAAAAGCGCGTAAAAATATCCGAAAAGTGCTTTGGGAAATCGAGTTTTATGAAAAAATCACTGCATAAATCAATTAAAAATAAAATTTATTGAACTCTTCGATAACTAAGTTTTGTCGGTATCGACTTTGTTTTGTAGATTTTCCAGTTCTTTTATAACTTATTTACTCCCAAAGTTACGTTAAAAATAGCAAGAAAAACGAATCTTTGTTGGCTCATAATCTTTTTAATGGCTTTTTATTTTACTATTCTGTTTCCGTACAGACAAAATTATTAATAAGTCAAAACGATGTTATGTTTAACTTTGGATGCACAATGTCAAACAGTGGAGTAATAGATACTCTCCCGAAATTTGTATGGAAAAAATATCGACTAGTGGCACCTTAAGGAAAATATTCTTAATGGAAACAATAACTAGATACTTAGATATTATTGTTACATTTTAAGAAGTATTTTATCTGAAACATTAAAACTGAACTAAATAGTTCTAAATTGGAATTAAGAAGATTACACAGAATTGGTTGTGGATCATGTCTGAATCATGGTTCTCCTTAGATTTAAAGTGTTACATGCTCTGTGCTTAGATTCTTCTCATGCTTTTTTTAATGCTTAATTTTTTGTTTGTTTGGGTATGTTTTAGTAAGTTGATCTATCTACCATATCAATAAATAAATTGTCATAGTCTACGACCACTGGTTTAAGATTCATAGGGATTGCACTTTGACTGTTAACCCCTTGATATTTTAATAACAGCCTTCTTTACTTTCAGAGATGTCCTACCTTCGGTGGAACCTGGCTACTTACTAAATACGCTCCCTGAAGATGCTCCAGAGCAACCGGAAGATTGGCAAGAGATTCTGAAAGACTTCAACCAATCGATAATGCCGGGGGTTAGTACACGGACCAAGTATTTGTTTCTTCGTCGCATTTATTTCAACATAATTACTGTACTATGTAGGCACTTAGGTACATCACTAGACTTCTCAGCTTTGTTAAATTGACTTATAAATCAACCATGTGGGTACAATTATTAAAAATGAGACCTTGATCGAACTCGACCATATTTCCTAGTGCAAATACTTTTTCTTAACTACCGAATTCCGCCGACTTTTAGTTTTCTCTCAACCAACTCTCTCACTAAAGAAGTGGCAGATTCTTTTACTAATACACCATGCCAACATTAGGTAGGTACTTTGTGTATCTACATGATAGGTACTTATATGTAACATGTATCCAAATAATTACTCTAGGCAATACCATCTCTATGTAACAAGCATTAACGTTTCATAATACTTTTCTAGATTACGCACTGGCATTCTCCACGTTTCCACGCGTTTTACCCGACCGGCACATCTTATGCAAGCATCGTAGGAAACATGCTGAGCGATGGCCTGTCTGTAATCGGATTTAGCTGGGTAAGTTCGATTGACTACCTACATTATAAAGTATTTTTTTTAAAGAAGAAGAAAGAATCTCTACTATATCCACTTACATAAGTCGCCGAATGGAAACATTCTTATCCCAATCACTACCTATCTAAATAACTTATTGTGAATTATTTTCTCTAATAGTTATCGAGTCCTGCATGCACAGAACTGGAGGTTCTAACTATGAATTGGCTGGGCAAGTTGCTTGGAATCCCTGAAGAATTTCTGCATTGTTCCAGTGGACCCGGAGGAGGTGTCATTCAGGTAAATACTTAAGTTGTTATCAAGACCTTGCCCGTGATAAAAAATAGACTTGTAATCAATAATAAGAAGATTATTATTTTCTGATGTTTCAGGGTTCGGCAAGTGAAGCGACACTGGTGGGACTCTTAGCAGCCAAAGAGAAAACGGTTCGTAAACTTATAAGGAACGACCCAAGCCTGGATGAGGACGAAATAAAACCTAAACTTATCGCTTACACCTCTGATCAATGTAACTCGTCAGTGGAGAAAGCTGGCTTGCTAGGATCTATGAAAATGCGATTACTAAAGGCAGATAGTGACGGCAGGCTTCGTGGAGAGACACTCAAAAACGCCTTCGAAGAAGACAGGGCTCAAGGTCTAATACCGTGCTACGTCATCGCAAATGTAGGCACTACTGGAACCTGTGCGTTTGACCCCTTGTACGAACTAGGACCTGTATGCAATGAAGCTGATGTGTGGCTGCATGTTGACGCCGCGTATGCAGGCGCAGCATTCATGTGTCCCGAGTATAGACACCTGATGAGAGGCATCGAATTATCTGATTCTATCGATGTGAACGCACACAAATGGATGCCTGTCAGTTTCGATTGTTCTGCCATGTGGGTGAAAGATGGATATGACCTTGTTAAGGCATTTGATGTTCAGAGGATTTATTTGGACGATGTCAAAACAGAAAACAAGATTCCTGATTATCGCCACTGGCAGATACCACTCGGCCGCAGGTTCAGAGCTCTAAAACTGTGGACTGTTATGAGGATTTATGGAGCGGAAGGTCTAAGGAAACACGTGAGGGATCAAATATCCTTAGCTCAATATTTTGCTAAATTAGTTCATGCTGATGAAAGATTCATAGTTGAGCCCGAGCCGTCTATGGGATTAGTGTGCTTTAGACTAGAGGGAGGAGACATTATAACGAAAAAGTTACTAGAAAAATTAACTGAGAAGAAAAAGGTGTTCATGGTAGCTGGTACTTACAGGGAGAGATACATTATTAGGTTTGTTATATGTTCGCGTCTAACGGTGAAGGAAGATGTAGACTACAGCTGGAAACAAATTAAAGATGAAGCCGATTTTCTTTGCCCAGGCAAACTACACACTAAAGCGCAAATACCAGCTATCGATCAAATAGTGGCGAGAGAGATTTGTGAGAAATCCAAATAATACAGTAATAGATTAAGAACACTTCAAGATATTGTGGGAGATATTTATATACGAATAGGTACCTACTTAGTTGTTTGAATTCGTTTTACTTGTTTGGTGCATAGAACACAGGCAAACGTAGATGAATTGATAATATTTGATAATTGGGGTTCACAAAAAAACAAGTCGTAATTTAAGGAATAAATTAAGTTAATAATAAAGTTTAGGATATTGTTATTGTTAAAGAAGCGCTTGTGATCAGACCGATGATGATATGGCAATGGCATCCAGGTTCTGTTAGACTTAATAAAATAAAAAACTATGAGAGACTACATGTTTTATTTGGAACTTAAAATGATCATTGGTGTCATGCTTATTTACCTAGATATATATAGCTACTTACTACCTCTATTTATATACAACTACAGGTATGACTAACGCATATACCGTAAGTATAGCCTTTCGGTAGACAATGCTCCTGACACACCGCGTCCTCGTTGGCTTCTTCGAAATCGCACGACACCCGACCAGGGATCTTTGATTCTGAAATATGAATTGCAAACTATAGCATAAATAATGGAATCTTCTTTAATAGGTACTTACTAGGAGTAGGTACTGGGTTCCTAGCATTGCATATTACGTAGTGCAAGTCATTGTCTGACCTACCTCCTAAAAGTCAAATGTGGAAAGTAAATGTAATTCGTATTTGAATACAATTAGCTAGGTACCTAGCTAATTGTATTCAAATACCTACATAGGCGTTGATGACTATTTCTATTAGGTATTATAATAAGAGAAAATATACCTAGGTACCTACTGAATCGCCACAACCACAGGGTAGGTTTGAACACATAAATAACAAACATTGATAGTTTCAGTAAGGTACATTTAAAATCAATTTCGTAATAACTATAAAACTTATAAATCGTTGACAATTCAAAACTGCCTGTAAATGGTTTAATTGAAAAAAATGCGTAAGGTTTGAGTTATCAATCACCTAAAACAATAATTTAGATGCCCACATCCTAATTTAGAATTGTTATGACATTCACAAGTTAAATGAAACGCATAAATTAAATGCATACCTGCAGTGGTAGGAGCCTCTGGTCTCGGTTTGACATCCTCCTTGTCCTTCGGTGACAAGTCCTCGTTATGAATGGGCACTACACTCTGGTCCTCCACCACGGAACTGTCCCTCGGCTTGCCAAGCGCAGTTTGTATCAAACAAGCCGATAATGCAATTAGCAGAAACACATTTACTGCCTTTAAACCCATTATTTCTTTGTTCGCTTTATTATTGCTACAAGGAAATAAACTTCTTTATTGTTGTACGGCTAATTAGCAAATAACCGACGTATTACAGCACAAAAATAGACGAACACAATGCTATGAAAGGTCAACAGAAGCGGCCTTATATATTGTGCATTCAAATTGACAGTGGACAAGTCATATGTACGTACTCACACAAACGACCTACTCACTCAATGAGTAATGCATTGATCTGTGGTAAGACTGCTTCAAGGAAAGATGAATCACGCGACTTTGTTCCTACTCATTTAAGGAACAATATTAATTTGTCGCAACACTCGCAACTAAATATGAAATTAATTAGGCGTATGTGCTTTGGCACCTTGAACTAGCGTTCTTTAACTACTTTTATTATATTATTAGTTATTTATTACCTACACACTGGTAGGTATCTATTTGTCACACTTCTGAGATTTAGGTAATTGATAATTTATCTACGCTACTGACGTCGTAACCTTTACTAATAAACTACTAACTTAAATACATTTTCTAAGTATTATAAGTCCAAAGGTACAGATAGACCTACTGCTCACAATTCACATACCTTCCTCGTTAGCATAATTAATCTTTTTCTTCCGTCCTTGGTAAAGGGTGGGCGTTTTGGGGCCTATCTTATGTAATTTTGACGGTCGAAAAGGGCTGATTCTCAGCTAAATTTGAATAAATGACTTTGATTTTGTCCTAGGTCTCGTTATTTGGGGTCGGATCTCCTCACTTTTCAGCGCCAAGTTATTCTGTCTTGGGTTGTCGGTTCTGGCAATTGGGCTTTCTTGAGGTCTCTTTTTTTATTCGACCACCAGCATAATTAATCTAATTTGCTAATTAAATGTAGGGACCCGAATATAAGCGATAGAATCCCGTTTTGTCTATCTGATTCACACTTGGGAGATAGCTGCCCTTCCTTAGTTTTCCTACTGAGCTGTAGTAGGTAATTATTTTGTTGCGTTTTCAATATTAACTGCTCTGTGGCACCAGTAAGTACGTACTCGCTGCTGCAACCATATAATGACGTCGCACAATGCCAAAGAATTGCATTCAATTTAATATTTCAATTCCTGCACTATTATTCAATTACCAACTATAGGAAGGTAGGTATAGCTAGAAATGCAATCAGAGGCAGTTATATAAATACAGCCTTTTTTGCGTGTGGAGATCCTCCTGGATGTCCTACTCCCTGGGTCAGGCGGAGGTGTCTATCAGACTCTTACTGACTGAAACCACACGGTGTTCTTTAGCTCCCTTTGGCCGGGCTACTGGAAGTCTTGCGCAGGTCGTCACACTCCCCCGGCCAGGTACAAGCATGACTTCCATGCGGACCCCGTCTCCGTACCCATATCCAGAGAGCACCTGTGCCGTCTCTCCAGCCACTCCTTCATCACGGTGCCATGTCATATAGTTACCCCTGATAACCCCTGCCTTATATTATGTTCTCTGATGTTGGGTGTTCATAGAAAGAAGTCAAACATCAGACGCGCACGCCATTTATGCTTTTTAAAATTTTCCATTGGATTTTTTTGCTACTACTTAGCATTTGAATATTGTGCATGCTTCTTGGACGAGTTGAATTACCTCCGCGTTTTTGAATAGGTAGATCAGGTACAGCCCATCGATTCTGTTAAAATCTCACCGTGATAACTTAGGTGAAGTGAGTTTGTTTTTGCTAGGAATTGACACTATTGACAGCTCACTCCACGCTCACTTCACCTAAGTTTTCACGGTGAGATTTTTACAGAATAGCACCGCAGTTATAAATTTCGTCCTAGATAGTTAGGCATGAACCAACACGTTTTAAAAGTTTAGAGTTTAGTGGAGACGGGGCGGGCTTTAGTTCCCTACTAGTAAAAATTTATTTATTTGATACTTCAAGCACATGTACAGAGGCGGACTTAATGCCATAGGCCTTTTCTACCAGTCAACCTTTGGGTGATGCAGAGACAAACAGTGGTGGTGTAAAAATGTGAGATACAAAAATAGCTAAGTGTTATACAAGGGTAAAAACTTAAGTCAATTAATTCAAACAGTCAGTAAGACCTGAAGAACCGATTCGCTGCTCCACCAATGACGTCAACCGGCGCTCGACCAAATGTTGGAAATCTTCAAGGAGGAAGGTAAGCGATTTTGCAAAATGCAGCGTACGGGCAAGAAGTCCAAACTTTCGGAAATGACTGGAGCTTATGACAGAACGAAGTGAAAACCCACCTATCACTTCGTCAGAACAACGAACACTCAACAAACAAATTAGAACATTGGTACGACGCGACCTCTGACGCTCCAATACAGGCTCTATAAAGAAAACGATTGAGCAAAATCGGGGGTCGAAAGTGTTCGTCTAATCAGTTAGGAGGAGCCACCTGACAAAACTGACCATATTTAGTGGGAATATCGTCAGTGCGAAGCCAGAGTCCTTTCGGAAGTCAAAAATTACGGCCAATTGTACGCATCGCATGTATATCGACCTGATCCCGAAAATGAGGATTCCAGAGTCACATTTACCCGCCACTTCACGGAAGACCTTCCAAAAGTCAGCCAAGACGAAATCGAGGCGGGTCGACGAAATGAGGACGGGAGTACGACCGAGCTTCCGAAAGCTGAAGGAAGTCCAGTACTGAACGAGCTTCAGGCTTCTCTTCAACTCTGTCCTGTTCTCTAGGAGAACTCCAGAAGCGTGGCGAAGGAACGTAGTCATTCTCTTCTTTAAAAATAAGATGAGGTAATAAGACCCTTTTCAAGAATTACAGACCCATTTCGCTCCTAAGCCACGTGTATAAGTTGTTTTCAAGAGAAGATTCAACGAGTTTCAGCCACCAGAGCAGGCCGAGTTTCGAGAAGGATACAGCACCATAGACCACAAAAACACAAAGTGGTAAATTATACAGAAGTACGAAAAGCATAATAGGCCCCTGTCTTGCGTTTGTGGACTATGAGAAGGCTTTTGATTGGAGTCTCTGCAGCGATGCCAAGTTGACTGGTGGTACCTACATCCAAGTGCTCAGATGTCTTTATGAAAACGTGACAATGACCATCCAAACTCAGAACCAGCGAACTGTACAGATCCCCTGCGTCGAGGGTTGAGAAAAAGGGACGTAATTTCTCCGAAATTGTTCTGTACCGCATTGGAGGATGTGTTTAAGACGCTGAACTGAGAAGGACGCGGTATTAACATCAACGGCGAGTTTATCTCACACTTGAGATTTGCAGTTGAATAGTTACTGGCTGAATCGCTGCATGACTTGCAGCATATGCCGGACGGCCTAGTTGATTCTTCTGTACGCATTGGTCTCCGGATAAACTTGGACAAAACCAAAGTTATGTTCAACGAACACATTACTCCGGGCGGCTCCGGGATCGATTCTAATCGAGAGCACCGCGCTCTCGAGGTTTTTCGAGAATACTTTACCTCGGGCAAACTGCAGTTTGGTAAGAACAACTTTGAGAAAGAATAATTCAGCTGGGTTGGGCAGTGTTTGGGAAGCTTCGTCGAGTCTTCACGTCGCGTATTCCGCAGAGCCTATTGTTTTGTAATAAAATTAAAACCCTTTCCAATCGTCCATGTTTTATTTTATTGTTGCCACGCTACATCAACTTAATATCCAACACCTATAAAAACTAAAAGTTTTCAATCAGTGCGTCCTGCCTGTTATGGCGTACGGAGCCGAAACGTGGGCTCCACGGTACGGCTGGTCCATAAATTCAATGTCGTTCAACGAGCTATATGGAATGAGTTTTGCTTGGAGTCTCTAAGGGATAGAATCCGGAATGAGGTGATCCGGCAGATAACTAAAGTTGTCGACATAGCTCACAGAAGAAGCAAGCTGAAGTGGCAATGGGCCGGCCATACTAGCTGTAGAACCGAAGATCGTTGAAGAAGACGTGCTCTTGAGTGGAGACCGCGAATCGGCAAATGTAAGGTAGGACACCTTAAGGCTAGGTGGAGCGACAACCTTCGCACATAGCAGCTCAATACTCAATCATTTATTGCATTCCACAATGTATATGCTAGATAAGAGTTGCCTAGAATCGAGCTAAATGGCGTGCAATTGGAGAGGCTTAGTATATGCTAGACAAGAGTTGCCGAGAATCGAGTTAAATGGCGTGCAATTGGAGAGGCTTATGACCAGCAGTAGACTGCTATAGGCTGATGGATGATGATGATGAAACTAAATTAGCTGGCGAAACTTCAAAATGGGTATATATGTCGCAGGTTTATGACAAAATCGTGTTTTTTATCAAAAACCTAGGCTATTGATCCAGAACTAACCGGAAGAAGACAAAATTATTAGGTACTTTATGTTTTCATAAACCTGAGAAAATCCAGTTTTTTTATCAAAAACCTAGACTGGATTAGTTTTATGATAAAAACAATGTCGGTTGCTATTTCTTTAAATAAATAAAACAATTAAGAAACAATAAACAATGATTTATTTGTTATAATTTTACATACATTAAAAAAAAGTGTGATGTGTGGGTATGGCGAGTTGCAGGACTTACTGAAAAACGGCACCACATTGCAATTAGAGAAAAGGAAACCAACAGACTCAAGCTTCAGCATATATTGCGACGTCTCCACTGGATATACACGGCCGTATATCACTCCTTCGTTCCGCAAGCAAGTTTATCACGCATTACACAATTTAAGCCACCCAGGAGCAAAGGCCACCGTCAAACTGGTCTCTCAAAGATTTATCTGGCCAGGCATCAGACGCGATTGTCGACAGTGGGCTAAAGAATGCCAACAATGCCAGCGTTCCAAGGTCACAAGACACACATCAGCACCACTAGAAGCCTTCAGACCACCGACCGCCAGATTCAATCACATACATCTGGACTTGATTGGACCACTACCACTGTGCTCTGGTCAGAAATACTGCCTCACGATAGTCGACCGCTATACCCGTTGGCCTGAGGCGTACCCTCTACCAGACATGACCGCTGAGACGTGTGTTACAGCCCTAATAAATGGATGGATCTCACGCTTTGGTTGTCCAGAACATTTTACAACCGACCGCGGCGGACAGTTCCTATCACATACCTTCAAAGAACTGGCTGCGACAATAAGCGCAACTCACCATACCACTACGTCATACCATCCAGCAGCAAATGGACTCGTAGAGAGGCTACACAGGCAGCTTAAAGCCTCCATCAGCTGCCACACCTCAACAAACTGGGTTGAAGCACTACCTTGGGTCCTGCTAGGTATACGAAGTGCCTGGAAGGAAGACCTCGGAACATCAGCAGCAGAACTAGTTTATGGTGAACCGCTTCGTTTACCAGGACAGTTCTTCACTCCTCGGCTCGAGGAAGAAGCAGACATGACTACCGTAGCAAGCAGAATCCGCGCCCAAATCAGCAAGTTAGCACCACAACCAGCATCTTGGCACGGGAGTTCCAGAAGTTTCTATATTCCGAAAGACCTAAACACAACGTCACATGTCTTCATCCGGCAAGGTCAGGCACGAAGACCGCTTCAAACACCTTACATAGGCCCATTTAAGGTACTCCGACGAAGCCAGAAGACCTACGACGTTGACATTCAAGGAAAGACACAACGGATCACAATCGACCGTCTTAAACCTGCATTCGTCGTAGTAGAAAATCCAGAGACGACAACGCAACCTGAAAAGCCCGACACACAAATACTAAAAAGAACAAGAAGTGTGTACATAATCCGCTTCACGGTTGATGAACTATGACGTGTGTGAAAAAAGAAATAATAAAAATGGTTAAAATTTGTAATATATTATTGTTATTCAGCATGGTATTTTGATAGTAGGTTGTAATTTATGTGTAAATTTTGCATGCCCAAGTGACGGCAGAGCATGGAGAACATTATCAAAACATGTATAACATCTATACCCTACCCGTGTTGGCAAAAAATAAATGATTTGATTTGATATTTAGCACATAATCCATATTGGTTCTCCACTAATTGAGGTTGCCTCAAGAAGTGTTAAAAATAAATTGAAAAAAAGAAAACTGTTATCTAATAATTATGCATACATTTTAACCGAAATCTTCCATTCGATCGCGCCAAGAGGTAATATTTTATCATACACCTAAACAAGTTCATGTTTTTGATAAAAAACTGGATTTTCTCAGGTTTATGAAACATAAAGTAATAATTTTGTCTTCTTCCGGTACTTGATCAAAAGCCTAGGTTTTTAATGAAAAACCTGATTTTATCGTAAACCTGCGACATATGTATATCTAATGAAGATAATACAATTTTATGATCTAAAAATTTAAGTAGGTATGTACCTACTTAAATTTTTAGATCATAAAATTGTAGTTCACAACTGTAGTTCTAGGTATGTACTTAGAACTACAGTTGTTAAAGGCCATCGACCACTGGTAGTTTATTTATACCTATCACGTCGCTAGCTAATTCAATAATTTGAACCAGTATAGTTAGGTTGAAGTTTAATAGGTATGTCATTTGTACCTAGGTAACTGGGTAACTAGGTAAAATCAACACCTATAAAGCCTTAATTAATTAACAAACCGCAATTAAAATCATTATTAATTTTGCAATTTATTTATATTCAAGTCTATTATTATTGTTCATAAAGCCATTGTTGAAAGCATACCTAGGTAGGTACTTATTCTTGCTTGTACCTATTATATAAGTATATATATTCTATTCTGTAAATTATTCCATGACTACGCACTACCGTTATGGCTGTAATTTTCAAAGGCAAATCCTTTTTGCCTTGTGGTACGGAACCCTTCGTGTGCGAGTCCGACTCCCACTTGGCCAGTTTTTTAACTAAACGACGCCGTTCAACTAGCAGCCTGAATGATATTGGTTTTTGCCACCCAACACTGCCCAGAGGAACCAAAGGAAGGTCATAGTAAGCACTCAAAAGTACAGGAGTAGCCTTATTTATTTATTTATAATATATACTTTGTGGCTAAGTAATTACAGCCGCACGGGTCGATCGATCAGGTTAAGCTACGCTTGCCGCGGTTGGTCCGTGAATGGGTGACCATATTTAGATACCAAGACTCTTCGTGCCTCGGAATGCACGTCAAGCTGTTGGTCCCGGCTGTTATTCTTGGATCTTTGACAGTCGTTACGGGTCGTCAGAATCCCGAAAGTCTGACAACCAGTCTCACCAAGTGGTATCGTATTATCCAAGTACTTAAGTGGGTTGTGGGGGTCAGATAGGCAGTCGCTTCATGTAAAATACTGGTACTCAGCTGCATCCGGTTAGACTGGAAACCGACCCCAACATAGTTGGGAAAAGGCTAGGCAGATGATATAGGTACTTTATTGTACACCACAAAAAGCCTTGGATGAGTTATAACTCTATGTCGAGAAGCTTCGATTTGTGAGCCAAAAAATAACTTTTGGTACCAATACAGCCGAAGTATAGGTACCAACAGTAGACCGCATCACCCATGTCAATGGTAACAAAACCAGTATAAGCCGGCCTTGCATTCAATTGAAACTAAGTAGGTACGCTAGGCCAGCTCAAGGTCAAAGTTTTTCTACCGACGAGTGGTCTACTGTACCTAGGTACCGACCCGAGAATAGGCATAATACCTACTCGAACTTGTGAGTTGCCAGGATAAGATCTATCTAACGTAGATGATGAGATACCTACCTACTGGTTTATTTCAGATTTGGGTTGTCGAATTTGAAAATGCCGGCTTATCAATATCCCCAGGTGGACTGACAGACACTTTTAAAACGTTGCTTCAGACCTAATTGAGGTCTATCAGCTCCCCTGCAAATCAGACGTCAACCAATAGGATAAAAATTTGAAAAATAACCAATATGTACGGCACAAGCGTATATAGAGTACTGCTTTGGCCTCGACCTCCTGTGCGCATACAAGATCGCCTATCCAATTCTTATATTCAAGTATTGTTATCAATACAAATATTTGTACGTCTAGGCCTCAGACCAAATAAAAACTCATGACATAGCGCTGCGAACAACACAGTGAAGCATACAAAAACTACACCTCCGCTCTGTGCATACACGCTCACACGCACACATTTACAATCAAACTGCACCTTACTATGTGCACAGATGTTTACCGGCTTCACTTTACTGTTGACAGCTCTCTGTCTTGGTTTTTTATTTGGTCTGAGGTCTAGGCTTTGTGTATGTACCACAGTGATGATTATCTTTTCGATGTTAAAGTAAGTATTTGTGACACCTCAGACAAAAACGGAGTATCGGAAAGTTTTTTTTTATCGACCTCAAAAATGGTGGTTCTTATGTGGATCTGTCTGTAGGATGTATGTTTGCGATTTTATCAAAACTAGGGAACCAATTTTGTAAATATGTATACAGGTGTTAGTTGACAAATAGCAGTTTGGTGGTTGGGTTGATTAGTATACAAGTTGCTTTTTTCGTGATCGTGTATGAAGAAAATTTGTGTTTTAAGATTCAACAATACCTTTTGATTGATACAACTGATTCATATTATTATGATCGATCACCAATCATCATCATCTGCCTAGTCTTTTCCCAACTATGTATGTTGGGGTCGGCTTCCAGTCTAACCGGATGCAGCCGAATACCAGTATTTTACATGGAGCGACCGCACCTATCGACCTCCACATCATACATAGAAAGTGAAATGAGTATAAATTACATGCATCGCTTCGATGACTGGTGAATTAGACAGACAGAACTGAAGGTTATGCAAAAAAAAAACACTTCTACTGTTTTAATCTTCCCAATATATTCTTCACTTATATAATTACAAAAAACAATGCAGTCATTTAGATAAGGTATTAACTAGGGATGCATCCGATACCGATACCGATACCGATATATCGGCGATACTTCAGGTTTGCCGATATATCGGTATCGGCGATATTTTTATGGCCGATGCAACGATACTTTTACGCTTTAAAAATGTAATGTAAACGCGCGTGTTGTCCCGTCTATTTCGTTGCAAACGAAGCACGAACTAACATGCTCGGGGAAACCCCGCGCTTTATTCAATGTATTGTTTCGCCCGCCCGCTTTGGCCTTGCACTCGCACATCTATCCCATTTCGTTAGGTTGAATGTTGTTGCGCGTAGTATCTTTCCATGCAAATAAGATTTTTAATTCCATAAAAATCTTATAAATGTTAATTTTGATTATTAAAACTATTAATTAATTGTGTTTTATTTCATCTACCTTCCTTTTTGAATTCAGTAAGCGTATCGGTATCGGTATCGGTATCGCCGATATTTTTATAAGAATATCGGTATCGGTATCGTATCGGCAAAAAGGCGTATCGCGGCATCCCTAGTATTAACCTTTCTCAGTAGCCGCTTCTCTCAAACTAGTAACAAATCTATTGACTGGAAATTACTTTCATCGCGCATCGTTTGAATTAAGTATCTTTAGTAGACATCTAGTCATGACATCCCCTCTTGATAAAAGAGTGCAACTCTCTGATATTGGATTAACCATGGAGGACCTTGATCAGACAAGTGATACATTCACTACACAAACTCCTCTTTTCTCACCTATATGTCCAACTTAATGTGATACAGTCTACAATGGTTTACAGGAGTTGATGGCAAAATTAAAAAGTTTGTTGATCCAAATAGAAGATCCCCTGGATGAACGTATTGTGAATACAATTAAGGAGATCAGTAAAATCATCCATGACGGAAGGAATGACTTCATCATATAGACATCTGATCTATATTCATATAGTGGAGAAGATATACCCAATTACGGGATGAATTGATTGAAGCATGCACAGCAGAGCCTCAAGCTCTCATTGCTATGATCAAGATATCAATAGTGGCTTATTCGCCGGCATTGGCCAGGAATGCAAAGAACACCATTGCTTACATAGCAACCGCTTCCGCTGATCTGGCATCCATTGTTCACCCTCATTTGAGCAACAACAAGACTTCCTCACTTCCAGACTCCAGAGCTTGTCGCACTCTTTTGGAATGCTGTCACTAACAGCATGGCAGGATTCATGGCGGAGGTTGACAAGAGAACCTTACAACTCTCGAATGTGGCTGCTTAATCCAAAACTATTCCAAGGTCTCCCTCCACCACCTCACTTCATACCCCTGACTCTCACGTGGGAACCCAGCTATCACTGAGTCCAACTCTTTTTACCGCTCAAATCATGGAACCATAAATTATAATCTGTCTCATGACAATATTGGGTTTCTTGCTTCCACCCCTCGAGGAGCAATTCTGGGAAGATTGAATGATGCTGTCAAAAAAAAAACCTAAGCCTTTGGAGATGATGTTGAATAGGGACTTGGAGGCACTAATCACCAGAGTGGAGATGAGCCCCTCTTTCCTAGACTGTTACCAGAATTAATCCCCAGCAGTAAAGTTACAAAAACTTTTAAGTGGAGTCTCTTACTTGAATAACCAATGGGTTAGAACAAACCTATTTTGAGGACCCCATCTCAAGATTTTTCCAAATCTGTTTCTTGTAATACTGATCCAATAATATTAGATTGGATTTTGGAGCATATATACTTCTTATTTCTTATTTTTGTATCTTTCGTACCCTAAGAATCAGCATTATAATTATTCTGTTCATTTAACCGGTTCATTTGATAATTTAGTCAAATATATCGTCATAAGTCAGTAGAGTGCGCTTGGCGTCTTTAGGCGGCGGTGCATTGCGTGGCGAGGGGGAGGGGGTCCAACCCGGCGCCTGCGTCGGAGGCCTGCCACGAGCGACTGAGAAACGCCACCCGTCCTCCAAGCCATCCAATGATGTGAGGGCTTGAGCAGCTATCTCTGGTGTGTCAAAAGACAGGAATGCTCTGGAAAAAATAAAAAGGTGCGTTATGAAATATTGTTATGAGGAACACTCTCTTCCTACATAGTGTATGGTCTGGGTACTACTAAACTTCAACTCAAACTCAAATATTTTATGGCACTCATTTCGACCATGACAGTGCATATACTATAGCAGGGGTGGCCAACTTGGTTAGACCCAAGATCTACTGTTCACTGACGACACCCTGTGCGATCTACCAATTACATATTTCTTGAAATCTTAAATGAAACAGCATAGTTCAGTACACAATTATGTAGTATTTTTTATTTTATTACGAGGGAAATATAACTCGTAACGTAACCATTCGTAACTCCGCTAGTCTGTCGTCAACTGACTGACGGATTGACAACACCCCCGCCCCACTCCCGCGTCCCATACGCTTCCCGCTTATTATTATCGCGTACCGAAAACAAAAGAGAGCTAAACTGCATAGAAGAGAGGATAAATAACGTGACGGAACGGCGATTGAAAAATGATACAAGATGATGCGTGCAGCAGTTAGTGATTAGGTACGTTGCGCAGTCTGTTCTACACATTCATATTTTTTTCCTTGCCACGATCGACCGAACTAATAGTCGCGATCGACCAGTCGATCGCGATCGACCGTGTTTAGTATTGCCATACTAATTTATATAATACTAGCAGCGCCCCGCGGTTTCACCCGCGTCAGTTTCGATCCCGTGGGAATATCGGGATAAAAAGTATCCTATGTGTTAATCCAGGAAATGGTCTATCTATGTGCCAATTTCCATCCAAATCTGTTTAACGGTTTACGCATGATTGAGTAACAAACATCCAAAACACTTAAATGGGATGGCATTTATAAGATATTTTTCCCGTTTTTGCAACATTTTCCATTGATGCTCCGCTCGTATTGGTCGTAGCGTGATGTTCTACAGCCTAGAGCCTTCCTCGATTAATGGACTATCCAACGCAATAAGAATTTTTCGATTCGAACCAGTAGTTCCTGAGATTAGCGCGTTCAACCAAACAAACAAACAAACTCTTCAGCTTTATTTTTCACTTTGTAGTATTCTTTTGGAAGTCAGTTCTTTTTGTTTTAAGTTTTTATTTTTCACTTTTTAGTTGTACCTGTCTACTCTAAACAAATTCATATAACACTACTTGGTATGTGAATATCAGTGACAGGAAGTTATTGAACACATCTGCCTACCCTTTTAAAAGGTACAGGCGTAATGTTACGTTGTGTGATTGCGTAAACAATGCATACATATGCTATAGCAGCAATCGCGGTTGATTTGCTGGCATTTATTGAAGAGTTCCGTTGTCTGTCTCCGAAACTCATCATCAGATCTTTATGAAATTTAAATGGGACCATTCCGGAATAAACCCATTTCGAACAAAAAAAAATTGCAAATATATATATGAGGGAGTTATGCCCGAATATAAATAAAAAATAGAAACATCCGAATTGAGAACCTCCTCCTTTTTCGAAGTCGGTTAAAATCAAATGATGTCAAGGGCAATTTTATTCAAAATTAAATACTTGTGATGAATAACGTATTTATTTTGATAAGGATTAATTACATGTTTATAAAAAAAAAACCTTCGCAAATAATGCATTAGTTTAGAAGAAATTTGATTACCATAAAAAAGGTTATAGTGAGTAAACCTTAAAAGATAGACATATGCTGTCGCGGACTTTTTTTTAGAACTTTTAAAGGGAAACAATTCCGTCATACATGATTTTTGCGTAACTTTAACCGTTTACGCAGCGTACGCAACGAAAGCTCTCAAAAGGAATATTTTTTCCCCGTTTTTGCATCATTTTTCATTGATGCTCCGCTCCTATTGGTCGTAGCGTGATGTTATATAGCCTATAGCCTTCCTCGATAAATGGACTATCCAACACAAAAATATTTTTTTAATTCGAACCAGTAGTTCCTGAGATTAGCGCGTTCAACCAAACAAACAAACAAACAAACTCTTCAGCTTTATTATATTATAGTAAATTTACATCCATCTCTTTCTTACGTGCTCTCACTCTCTCTCTCTGGTACAGCCACACACGACATGTGCGCTCTGCACAATAATTTAAAGAAAAGTGGAAATATCAATGTATAACATCTTTGTGAAGTGTCTATAAGTAAACAAATTAAATAGTGTCTGTGTACAAAAGTGTTTCAATAAAACAACCCAACATCGTCGGCAATCTCAAACAGACCGGTTGGCCACCCCTGTACTATAGCAACTTTAACATCTACCTACAAGTTTACAAAAATAAAGTTCACTAATTTATGTTTTCCTACCCTAATTTAACTTAAACTGCTGTTCTTTGCTTTGAAAAATCATTTTTTCTATTAAAATAATTATTTTGTTCCACCGTAATACAGTTTATAGCAAGTACAGTAACAGCGTAGGTAAATCAGTGTCATGCTAAGAACCATAAAAAGTACCGATACATATCAAACAAAAATTGTACCTACCTTTAGTGCTTATTTGTAACTTACTTGAATTGTGCAAGGTTGTTATATTCATTTGGCAAATTATAATTTTTTTAATGGCTAATAAATTACAAAGTATTAAAATTAAAATGACTTCACATAACTGGTTGAGGCATTTGTGATTGTGCTAAAAAAATATGCAGTCTCAAATAATCTTAAAAAAGGTACTAATGAACCAAATACTTTTCAGTATGTAACTCTTACTTTTCATCATCAGGCTCTTGTGTGAATGAGAAAGGTTCATATGTTGCCAACCGTCTTCTGATAGTTTCCTCTGAGATGCGGGCACCAGCTACAAGCAGTACTGAGCTCCTGCTTACACCAGTTGCTGGTGGAACAGGGGTTTCTGCGCCAGCTGGGAGAGGGGTACGTGGGGATTTCTCATCCCTTGGACTGTAAGAAAAATGACAGATCAGATCTACATTTATGAATAATAATGTAGTGTTATAAGTAATTGCTAGACCTGGGCCTCTTTCTAACACTCTGTAGTAAATAGATGGTTAATGCCATAGATGCTTAGAAAGCACATTTGTAATCAGCACAGCTGGGTACCATGATCCGATAATCAACACAGATAACATTTCGAGTAAAGGATTAACTATAAAAATTGTTAACAGACTAATTAACTTCCGTTAAATTCCATAACTTCGTTTATCGTTAAGTAAGTTACAAAAGGATACCGCACGGAAATCTAATGTTACAGACTTTTTTTTATTAATTTTTCATGACCTGCATAAATTTCCATACCCCATACTAACATATTTTTCATAAGTAAATCACTAACGCAACGACATATAAAATAATAAAATGCAATTTCTATAATGAGTTAAGGCTCGTTCACACAGGCGCGACGCGACGCGCGACACAAAGGCACCGCAAGTCGCGCAAACTTCACTGTTGGCTTCAGTACCTACCTACCCTCGAAAACCATTTAAACTATCTCTCTCTCTGTCTCTTATTATTACATAAATGAAAAGTCGCATGGAGGGGACTTTTTCGTTACGTGACGATTTCTCCCATTTTACTCCTCCTCCGTAAAAGAACTTCGTTCCAGTAACACCGCGATTCAGAATATGACGACATTTGCTCAACGCCATCTATCGAACAAAGTGGGTTAACTCGATATTCGCTCGGCATTAATCAACTTTCTTAAATCAATAATTATCTAACATTGCATTCTTTATCACTCAGAACACCACATCAATTATTATTATCTACATTATCCTCACTTCTTCTTTGAAATTCTTTTAGCTCCACTAATCAACCATCAATGGAAAGCAATTTTTATAACATTATAATCATTATCATTACTTTTTTAAATAACACAGACTTGTGTCCGTGTTATTTCGAGGTTAACAACATAATAAAAGATGATTCCGATGACAGCAACAGCAACTTTTTATTTAATTTATTTTGATTTCTTATTGCCTTACTTTCCTATTTTTCTCTTTGTAATATATTTTAAACAATTATTTTTCGTTCTTTAAATCAAAATAAATAAATAAATCCACATTAGGTTTTTATTGCTAACGCTACTTAGGTTCACGCTCGCAAATACACATATCTTAAGTTTATATCGGGATACGTCATGACATCACTACTACAACTAAGGCTGAGCTGACTTCGTGAGAAAGATCATCTGTAAGTTCCATTAAATCTTCCAAAATTTAACGCTTTAACATTTAACAAAATTGACTTTTTTAGAACAGATTAGCAATTAATTAAGTTAACTATTTGATTAATAGCGCCCAACTATGGTAATCAGTTTGTGATAATTGACATAGAACCCAGAGTGATCTCTGTCCTCTTTACATAGTCACTTAAGGGGCTTACATGACCTAAAGCACGGTCACTGTTGGACTGCATAGAAAACAAAGAGAACCACGATAACACAACGCTGGTAATTTATTGCAAAATATGAAGCAATTATTTAATTACAAAAAATCTTTTGTATGGACTAAAAAATTTAAAACACTAGTATTTTAGTATGTTGCTTGTAGAATAATCTGACATAAAATCAGAATGATTGTATGTATATTAGCATGGTTTTTATTGTAAAAAGAAAGTTTTTAGAGGTATCTTCATGATTTTTTTTATTATGTTTTCAACACACTATCTACCTAGCATATATCCTGAAGAATATCATGATACATTTTTCTGATTTTGTTTACTGTACTCAATCATATACTTTTATTGTTTCTAAAACTTGCGTTTTTTGTGTTTAGGTCCTGTAAGTGTTAATAAAACCCTCAGGAAACAAATGTTTTGGTGCATTTTTTGGCATAATTAATGGTGATAGCTTCACCAGAGATTTCTTCATATCCTACCATAAGTAAACCAGATGGTTAATGAGGAAGGTCCCACTTGAACATAAATACTAACTTCTCCCTTGCTGTGACAAATGAGTCATAGAGATACTTGACTCGAGGACTCTGCTTTTCATCAGGAGGTGGGGGCTCTTGAGAGGCACTAAATGGTTGGTAAGAGGCAACACCACCTGCAGCACTCGCTGACCCACTGAGTTTTCTCTCCCTACCTGAAATATTAAAATATGATTAAAATACAACATTGTTTCCAAATCAAATTGTAATAATTATATTTTTCATGATTTTTTTTTCAGCAGACAACGAGGATGAAAATATGATCTGACATATAACCTCTACTTAAAGTAAATAATTTAACACATTGTGTGTATCCAGAAGTACTTAACCATATCAAAATGATACCTGCTCTTGGTCGCTTAAATGTAGCATTCTGAGGCTGAGGCGGGGGACTTTTTATTGCTTGAATAGCACCGCTCTTTATCAACTTGCGAGCAATTTCACGAGCATCGCGTGCTTCCGTTGGCCGTTTCGGTAATATCGGCTTTTCAGGCTCTTGTTTGGGAGCCTTCAGCGCTTGTAAAGCCTTCTTTTTCTTTTTCAACTTCTGGTATTTTGCTTGTAACATTAACTCTTCTTCAGTTAAATTGGATGGAAAATGTAGGTAAACCATTGTAACTGTCCAAAATACTTTTATTTTTCAATCAATTCATCAGTAATATAAAAGTCAATGATCAACACCCCAAACAGACATAGTAAAAGTAATAGTAATTTAAAATTTTCCAAGTGCAACTCTTGATATAGAGTAGTAATATTCCTTGATCTCCTACCTAGTCTGTGACAGTGACAGATATAAAAGTCTGTGTCTGTGACCACTTTGTCGGCGTGATTGATATACATATTGGTACCAAATTTCAGCTTTCTCGTGCTAATGGTCACAGAGATTAAGCGAGGACGGACGGACGGACGGACTGACATGGCGAAACTATAAGGGTTCCTAGTTGAGTACGGAACCCTAAAAAAAGTGAACCAAAAACAATATCAAATCAAAAACAAAAGTTATTCAAACTAGGCTGTCTGTGACCCAAACATTGGGGCCGCTTTCCGAATTAGTTATAATCGCTCACAGAGCTCATATCTTATACTCTTTGGCTCATATGAACTCACATGCGTTCCGAGTCATTTAGATAAATTACGATTATGACAGCTGAGAGCTGTCAACAATTCGGAACACTCGTGAACGCGCTCACAGTGCTTACTCAATGTAAAAACGATATTATATTATTTCAGTATTTCTTTGTATAGACACCACATTTCTTCTTCTTTGGTTAGGTGGCGACTGTCAGCTAGAAGCACAATTTCGAAAATACCACGTTAGTTTAATTTAAAGATATGATGCAACTCAAAATAAAACAAACACTGACACATACACACACACTGTCATTTTTGACAGCGCTCACGGTGATAACATTAAAAGGCATGGTCGGCGTTAACGCAAGATAGCGCATGTCATGACGTCATTTATGAAGATTCACGGGACATCATTATCACGCTCACGCTAATTCGTTACGGGCTTAAGCACGCTCAATCGATTATTTTTCAACTCGGAACGCAGGGGTGATGTCAAATGTCAATGCCAACGTCAACATAATATTGTATCTTACAATGCGTGCCACGAAAGATGAGACTTGACCCCGCCTCCCCCACTCTTTCCGCCGCCCCTATGACGTCCAGTCCCGTCCCGCACTCATACCATGAGGTCTGCCGCTAAAGATACCTAAAATCGTGTACTGCGCATGTCAAACCACGTGGTGTGTCAAGTCTCATCTTTCGTGGCACGCATTGTACAGCAGTGCGATTCTGTAACCATCTCACCGTGAAAACTTAGGTGAAGTGAGCGTGGAGTGAGCTGTCAATAGTGTCAATTCCTAACAAAAACAAACTCGCTTCACCTAAGTTTTCACGGTGAGATTTTTACAGAATCGACCGGCAGTACTCTTTGGCCACCATGTGCCTCTAATACTAAAGTCCGTCTCAGGAAAGTCCTGCGGCAATAAGTGGAACTAGTTAGCCACATTCCTACTTTACACACCCTTCTAAAGGCTACGGGCGTAGCTCCGCGTCTGCGGGACTTCTTTCGTGAGACGGACTCTAGGTAAGGAGTCACTGATGATGACTAAAGTCACAGCGTGTGCTTCTGACCTAATCTGATCAAGATGTTGTAATAAATCTTTTGGCGCATGGCCAAAATCGGAACTAAAGCGGCCATCTTGCTTTGTCAATTTACAATTTCTGCGACAAATTAATTATCATAAAATAATGGTTACCAACAACGCCATTTCAAGCTACGCTTAATCCGGCTTAGATCTTTGACAGCCGTTACGGGTCGTCAGTAGCCCGAAAGTCTGACAACCAGTCTTACCAAGGGTGTGGAATTGCCTAGTAATTAGGTTGTGGAGGTCCAGATGGGCAATCGCTCCGTGTATAATACAATCATGATACTGGTACTTAATAATTGGCATTCAGCTGCATCTGGTTAGACTGGAAGCCGACCCCAACATAGTTGGGAAAAGGCACGGAAAAGGCTAGGCATAGCTAGGCAGATGGGATGATGATGCCAACAACCTCCCTGTCAATGTCATTCAATCGCCAAAAGAAGAGATCGTTGTAGCCGTTGTATGTACACTCTATCTAGTACTCTACAATCGTGCTTGATAGATGGCAAGGCTTTCAAAGCCATCATTTGACATGAAGCTATGCACATGTTTTATCTTTATCTGTTGCCGTTTGCTTTCTTATCAAATGACAGAGAGTTTTTGGCGGGATTTCTTCGAATGAAGTCTATTTGGCTGTTTTAATTATTCGCAAAATGATTCCTAGTGGATATTGTTTTTTTTTTTTTTTTTTTATATATTATTCCTCCTTCTATCTGCAATCAGCCCTTGAGCTTTAATCAGATCGGTTGTTTCTTCATTAGGCAGTTCGAGATTGTTCACATCCAGCGATGTGCGATCTCGTTATTAGATTTTTTTCAGTGTTGGTTAGATTGACGCTATTCGATCTCTTTTAAGTCTGTAGATAGAGTCTGAGGACTTTAGAAGTGTAACAGCTAGTTCATTTTTATGACGTTGGAGTCTTTCCTTGTAACTCTTGTAGGACCTTTCTACAACCTCCTTGATAGTTGGGATTTGTAGGTACTCGTGTACTTCAATGTTTTTTGTAAACCAAGGTGCACCACTTAAGGTTTTTAGTGCCTTATTTTGGAAGCGCTGTAGTATCTCAATATTTGAGTGGCTTGCTGATCCCCAGAGCTCTATACCATATGTCCATATGGGTTTAAGGATGCATTTATAGATAAGAAGTTTATTTTCCAATCTTAGTGTTGACTGTCTGCCTATGAGCCAGTGAATGTTTCTTAGTTTTATGTTTGCTTGCTCCCTTTTGGTTTTTATATGTTCACGCCATGTAAGTCTTCTGTCAATGTGCATACCTAGGTATTTGACACTACTTTTCTGTGGCAGAACGTCTTCACCGAGTTTTACTTGTGGACAGTCTCCTTTTCTTAGGGCGAAGGTAATATGGACAGACTTGGCAGCACTAGCCTTGATTCTCCACTTTTTCAGCCATGATCCAATCTTGTTCAGGTGTTCTTGGAGTTTCGTGGATGCTCTAATCTGATCTTTGTCGCAGGATAGGACTGCAGTGTCATCAGCATAGGTTGCAGTAACAATTTGTTTTGAGGTGGGTAGGTCAGCAGTGTAGACTGTGTACAGAACAGGGCCCATCACAGAACCCTGGGGTACTCCAGCTTCTATGGGATAGAGTGAAGATAGGCAGTCTCCAGATTCAACTTGGAACACTCGGTCCTCCAAGTAGGACTTGAGCAGCATGTATGCGGTGTGTGGTAAACAGGTCTTTAGTTTACACAGGAGTCCCTTGTGCCATACTCGATCGAATGCCTGTTGTATGTCAAGAAAAGCAGCTGAGCAGTACTCCTTTCTTTCCAAGGATTGTGATGTAAAATTGGTGTAGTTTTGTATCTCAAGTGTCTGCGCAACTGGACAATATGTGTAATCATTGAAACAGACGCGATCCCGGTAAAATGGAGCTGAGAATTTTATTGTAGTTTTGGCTACCTCAGAGAAGTTTACCGGAAAACTTGATTCGATACATTTGCTGCCAAATACTCCTAATACATTAGAATGTGTACACCCATATTCTAATGTCATGTTAGACTCAAGAATGAAAAAAAAAAGGCGTGGCTAAAAGGTATTAGCAACCAGGCCATAAAACCAATAATTAAAAAAAATAAGTTATTATCAAATGACATTGACAGTTTGTTGATATGATATTAGTCATCTGTGCATTGGGCCAGTGACAAAAATTACAAAATCGATCAAAAAAATTGCAAAATGATTCGTATATCAAAAAATATTATACCTGCGCTTACGAAAACGTTGTTGAAAAGGACTAACCAAAGCCAAAGCCCCAGTGTTTTGATATTCTTGCATGGACAAAGATTATTTTCAGATTCTGGTAGGTAAACAAAACAAAAAGTTTTCCGATGTCAGATCTTTGCATCCGGCACCTATCCATATATTTATTTCACCCTAATTGATTTTTCTATTAATATTCTGTACAAATTAGTACTAATTCGTTTTATTTTATATAGTACAACACAGTATTACATTTCCCTTCCAAGTTACCTAGGTAATTATTATGCAAAATGCACATATTTAACACCATCCGATAAAATAAAAGTACGAAGAAAGACCTTAGATGAAACATTCTGGTTATGATAAGTTTAAACTTGGTAATATTTTTAAATGTTCATAATACAGTATTGTAACCTTAAATGGTTTTGTTGTGTTTTCAGCTGCTTCTGGTAAATTCTCTGTAAAACATGACGATATTGGCCGACCATTATATTTTGATGCACAAGCCACAACACCTATTGTAAGTAATTTCTGCCAAATTCTTTAAAGAATATTGTTATTTACCCATCATTTTACACTATTTTACTGTTCTAGGATCCAAGAGTCCTGGATGCTATGTTACCATATTTTGTAAGTTACCATGGTAACCCACACTCCCGTACTCATGCCTATGGATGGGAGAGTGAGGCAGCAGTTGAAAAGGGTAGAGAACAAGTAGCAAATTTGATAGGAGCTGATCCTAAAGAAATAATATTCACATCTGGAGCAACAGAGTCCAATAACATATCTGTAAAGGGAGTTGCACGATTTTATGCACCAAGGAAGAACCATGTGGTTACTACTCAAATTGTAAGTGATCTTAAATGGTAAATTAACAACAGTAACTGTTATAGAATGTTAAAAACTCAATAAAAAAGGTGATGATAGTAATCAAACTGGATTGTATTCTTTCCAGGAACACAAATGTGTGTTGGACTCTTGCAGAGCCCTGGAAGGAGAAGGATTCAAGATTACTTACTTGCCTGTGAAAGAAAATGGAATCATAGACATGAAAGAATTGGAAAAGGCACTAACACCAGAAACTAGCTTAGTATCCATTATGACTGTGAACAATGAAATAGGTAACATAGAATTTTACTTTTACTATAGTTGGCAAGATCCTGATATTTCACTCTGAAATTAGAATTGCTCTTGGCATAAGCTCAAAACTTTAAATAGGTATTCAGAAAATTTTAAATGTACTTAAATAGGTAAATACAGCTTAGGCTTTATATGCACTGACAGATGGCTTGCTTAGTGCCTAGCAAGTCACCTTGAGAGTAGCAACGTGAAACAGACATTCTAGAATTTTTGCAATATGCCACACTGCGCGCTTAGCACTTTCGCTAGTCACTTAAAGTGTATCCAAGTAAAATAACCCTCTCTAGATACCGCATTGCAGGCAGTTTTCATCCGCTACTGATAAGTTTATTAGCACTTAATAAAGACTAGAACAGACAGGACACAAGACATTCATACATTCATGAATTTAGATTTCATTATGTATTCAAATGACTGAGGCTCCTACACGCAAACCACCTACAGTGTGGCCACCGTGTAACCAGATGTTAAGTAACTAGGCTCTAGGCGCTACGTGTTGTGCACTAGCTACATGTTTGTGCATATGTAGCCTTAGGCCTGATAGCTACCTCTTATGTTACGGCTACACTACTGTGATATGCCAATTATTATTGCCATAACTTCAATAACGCCTAGGTGTAACCACGATTTATGGTCATAATTTTACAATGCCAATCAATATGGCAAATGACGGTAGACAATAGCTCCAGCGGCGGTCTTTTTTCGCACATCGAAGAAGATTACCGCAGTAATTATTGCGTTTATGGTCACACTACCGTTTGTCCAGTGTGCAACATGAGCTTAATGTCGACGCACGTATCGACCGACATGGAAAAGCGCTCGAATTTTTGGAATTATTCCAATCCGAACCGTCTCTTTGGGATACCCGACAAAAAGCCCATAAAAATCGTAGTGTAATAATTTAAATGATTCATGTAAAAATAATTGGCACTCATAAAATACAACACAGCTGCAGCTTCAACCTCCATCTTGAAAAATGAAATTTTTACCGCCTAATTTATTGACATATCTAGGTAAACTCTAGTGTAACCATACCACTTCACGCAGTAATTTAAACGGTAATTAAATGCTATAATTATTGCGGTAACAACCCGGTAGACGGTAAGGTAGTGTAGCCGTAACATTAGTGCTTGAATAAATACAAGGCCATTTGTATAAATTCAGTCTCATTCAAAATAATAAAAGTATAATTGCATTTTACAGTATTATGAGTGCCCCCAATTATTATATTAACAACTGTTAAGAACTTGAGGTTCGTGACTATTAAAAACTGCTGATATAAATTACCAAAAATTACACTTCAATTAAACAACACTAATAACAACTCAAACACACTAACTATAAAACACAGTCGCACTTGAAGATTGCTTCCCATGTACACGCTTGTATCGCTTATCCAATACTGACCCGGGTCATGGCTCATACTGGCCTTATATAGTTCTATAGAACATTCTACTCTAGAAACAACTAGAATCTTCGAGTACACATTGGCCCCAACTGACCAGATGTCGATAGTTCTAGAAAGTTTTAGCATCGAAATTTCTAGAACGATCTTGACTACTAGTTCTGCTACTCGATACTAGATGACGCTAGTGGTAACTAATGTCACCATATACCAGGCATTACTTGTGGGGCACAACACTACTATAAAATAAAAACAAGGATCATATGTTTTTAATAATATTTTCAGGTGTTATGCAACCCATTGCTGAAATAGGTGCATTGTGCAAGAGCAAGAAAGTATATTTCCACACTGATGCAGCCCAAGCAATGGGCAAAGTACCTTTAAATGTCAATGAAATGAATATTGACTTGATGTCAATATCTGGGCACAAGCTATATGGGCCAAAGGGTGTGGGTGCCTTGTACATAAGGCGCAGACCTAGAGTGAGAGTGGAGCCCATCCAAAGTGGAGGTGGGCAGGAGAGAGGCATGCGCAGTGGGACAGTTCCAACCCCACTAGTTGTAGGACTAGGTAATACTCATAATCTTTTATAATATACTGTAAAACTCGATAAGTCCACGACTCATTAATGTGTATTGTTTGTATCCAGGTGCAGCATGTGAAATAGCACAACGCGAGATGGCTTATGACCATGCATGGATGGAAAAATTGTCACAGAGATTTTTAGACAAAATATATTCAAAATTAACTCATGTCATAAGAAATGGAGATGCAGAAAAAACATACTCTGGCTGTATTAATTTGTCTTTCGCATATGTTGAAGGTATTATAGATAGGATTATTTTTGTGACAATTACACAGCAATAAATATGAATTCTGATACCAATGCTGCTTACAACAATGCCCTGTTGATGAGTTCATTTAAAATAAAAATAAATAAAACTGTTTTATTTGTATAATGTATATTTTTCAGGGGAATCTTTATTGATGGCTTTAAAAGACATTGCATTATCAAGTGGGTCTGCCTGTACTTCAGCATCATTAGAACCATCTTATGTATTGAGAGCTATTGGAACAGACGAAGATTTGGCACACAGTTCTATCAGGTAAAATATACAGTCAATCCCTACTTGAACTTTACCGTTAAATTGTGAAAACCTTAACCGCGAGACGAAGTCAAGATGATGTTATTCTTAAAAAATCCTGTGTTTAATTCAGTTCCCTAATCTTGACAGTGAATAATAGTTTTTTATTGACTACTATTTGCGACCGCGACTCTGTTCGCGTGCATGTGGGAAAACAAGTTTTAAGTTTTAAAGCAGAACCCTCATTCTTTTCTAAAATAAAAGTAGCATAATAATAATAATTTATTTATTTCAGACATAATTCTAGTCCATAGATTCAAACACTAGCCTAAGCTACTTCTTATAACATCAGCTATCTGCCAGTGAAAGTCCCGTCAAAATCGGTCCAGCCAGAACTGACAGATAAAACTATAAATTGTTTTTTTGTTTTTACTACTAAGGGCTGATTTTTCCATCGCCAGATAACTTTTATTCGAGCAATAAAATTGACGATTGACAGTTTTGTAGCGACCAAAACCGCTACCGCCTATGAGCGGTGAGACCACGGCAGTACATCACGTCGGGGTCACCTGTGAAGTGGCTTATGTACACACTTCTTGTTGTGGGTAGTTCCTTTTACTTGCTTCAACCTGTGTTTAATTGTTGGAACTGAACTGAACCTGGAGAACGGAACCGGAACCTGAGGATGAACTGGCCCTCCAGTTGAGCGAACCATAACTCAGGGTCATTGGGGTTGAATGCTGGTGTCCTCACTCCGACTCGGTTCGTTTCCCCAAGTTGGACATCTTCCTTGTTCATTGGCGGCATCTCCCAGGTGTACTTTGCAAGTACGGGGTCACCAGGTTTCATGATGGCAGTGACAATAAGCGCAACTCACCATACCACTACGTCATACCATCCAGCAGCAAATGGACTCGTAGCGAGGCTACACAGGCAGCTTAAAGCCTCCATCAGCTGCCACACCTCAACAAACTGGGTTGAAGCACTACCTTGGGTCCTGCTAGGTATACGAAGTGCCTGGAAAGAAGACCTCGGAACATCAGCAGCAGAACTAGTTTATGGTGAACCGCTCCGTTTACCAGGACAGTTCTTCACTCCTCGCCTCGAGGAAGAAGCAGATATGACTACCGTTGCAAGCCGAATCCGCGCCCAAATCAGCAAGTTAGCACCACAACCAGCATCTTGGCACGGAAGTTCCAGAAGGTTCTATATTCCGAAAGACCTAAACACAACGTCACATGTCTTCATCCGGCAAGGTCCGGCACGAAGACCGCTTCAAACACCATACATAGGCCCATTTAAGGTACTCCGACGAAGCCAGAAGACCTTCGACGTTGACATTCAAGGAAAGACACAGCGGATCACAGTCGACCATCTTAAACCTGCATTTGTCATGGTAGAAAATCCAGACACGACAACGCAACCCGAAAAGCCCGACACACAAACACTAAAAAGAACAAGAAGTGGCCGCACAGTAAAATTTCCAGATTACTATCACCCGTAGTCACGGTCTCAGCGGGGGAGTGGTGTAGCGACCAAAACCGCTACCGCCTATGAGCGGTCAGACCACGGCAGTACATCACGTCGGGGTCACCATGAAGTGGCTTATGTACACACTTTTTGTTGTGGGTAGTTCCTTTTACTTGCTTCAACCTGTGTTTAATTGCTGGAACTACCCACAACAAGAAGTGTGTACATAAGCCACTTCAGTTTTTGTATGAAATATTTAATTGTCCAAATTTCAAAATTATTCCTCAAATAAAGTTATCCAGATGATTGAAAAATCAGCCCGAAATGCATAATGCAAAAAACTCTTAAATTGATATTTCAAACAGCCACTTCAATTTTATTTATTTGTAAGTATCGATGTTCTACTCAGAAAATCATGGGTCATAATGAATGTTCAAATGATTAATTACAGATTTGGATTTGGGAGATTTACAACAATTGAAGAAGTAGATTACACAGCTGAAAAGACAATCAAGCACGTAGAGCGCCTGAGGGAAATGAGCCCACTTTGGGAGATGGTCCAGGAGGGGGTGGACATCAAAACGATTCAGTGGTCACAACATTAAAATGGCTTGTATTTGTTTAGTGAAGTTATTCCAAGATTAGATTTAGGTGATATATTGTGACGACAATTAAAGGATCTGGTGATTTTATTGAAATGTTGGTTAATTTGTGTGGTTGACCATTGAAGTGTAAATTTGTAAATGCTCGACTTATAAAAACTGAATTGAATTCAAGGAATGTCTTTGTAACAATATATCAAACAATTCGTAGCATGTCGTATCAAATGCTTATTCAAAGAGTAATCATATTGAAAACAAATGTTTTGATTGTTGACCTCAGTTGTGACCTCAATTAAGTAAAAAATTAGATATTGCGTTATCATTTATTTTGAAATATAACATCAAATTATATGAATTAATCGAAATAATTGTGCAACATTAACTTGCCTATGACGGCTATGACCTCGCTTCTATTTTAAAGGTCTTTAAATATATATTAGTGCCCAATCCACTGAAATGCATAATAGTAGAATGATTACACATTTCGTTCAGTAAGAAATATTTTAACTTAAAAATGTTAAATTATATAATTACTGACGTTATAAAGGGCTGTTTAAGGTTGCTATTTGTCCGCATCAATAAAATTATCAATGTATAATTGTCGATTTATTTTGGTATACAGACGCATATTCAATATATTAAAGACAAGCATCGAATTGGTAGTTATAATGCAAATCAATGTTTGATGTCAACATACTGTAATATTATAACAGAACACTGCTTATTTTTTTGTCAACGTTAATAAAGTACAATTTATGAAAAATTATGTTTTTCATTGTCTGCCAGCAGAATGTTTAATATTTAATAATTGTCAAAGGGAGTGTGATTAAATAAGACACCAGCCGGTCGATTCTGTAAAAATCTCACTGTGAAAACTTAGGTGAAGTGAGAGTGGAGTGAGCTGTCAATAATGTCGATTTTTTGACAGCTCACTCCACGCTCACTTCAGCTAAGTTTTCACAGTGAGATTTTTACAGAATAGCACCGCTGTAGCAATAACACTAATAAAATTTACTACAATATTGTTATGCCACATAAGTATGTACATATATTAAAACTGACCATTAAAGTAAAGAACAAACTCGATCAACATAGTAAACATACATGAATAAAATAACTACATTTTAGAACAGCCAATTAAACCACACACAATACAATACATATTTTGAGTACTTATCCAAAATTATATACTTGGCTCGGAATGATAAAACTATTTAATACTGTTAGGCCACTGCTTTCAATACAAAAAAATACTGTAGATTCAAAAATGTTGTTTAAAAAACTTCATTAAAAGTCAACAATAATTATTATTAAACAAGTTGTTAGAGCAACTTCTATTTTATAATAATAGAAGATTTTAAATACATAAATCTGATTCTAAGGTTCACTTGCACCAGGAATCATTAAATGCATTTAGCACTAAACATATTAAAAATATCAGTCTTTGTCATCTTCAAATAATTGACAGAAAAAGAGCAATGATAAACCAAACCACCATTGATTTGACCAAATTAATTTAGTGCTAAATGTATTCCGTGATTGATGGTGCAAGCATGTCTCAGATTAGTGATTACTATTTAGAGATTCTTAAATACATAGTGACTTAGCAAGGATATGCATAAAAATGAATAAATAAACTTATTCTAGTGCCCTCTGCTTACAGTAATCAACTATACTTTAAAGCACATTTCCAAATTCTATTATGCATATAGCTTTACAATGCTTAAAAAATATACAAATTATGTTAATTAAAGCAACAAATAATTATATTGAATCAACAACTACATGGTGGCTCCTCTACTGGTTCAGGATTTGATATCTTGAAACTGTTGTGATCTAAAGTTTGCAACTCAATTCTTGATCTGTTCGACTCCACCAGTTGCATTGCAATATCAGTAAACATTTCTTCAATACCTTTTCCAGTTTTACAAGAAGTTTTATAGGTGGTGCTGATAAGATTGTGACACTGTTCACTGAAACAAATAAAATATAATTTAAAACTATACAACACAGCATATAAGCAAAGGAAGCAGCAAGCAAGAGAATCAAATCAAATAATTACCAAAAAGTTTCAATATCAGCATCAGTAACTTGGGGTGAAGAGCCTTCCAAATCTGATTTATTTCCACATAGAAATATTTTAGCATTCTCTGCATATGTTACAATATCTAACAAATGCTGGCTCAGAACATGAAAGGAGGATGCATTGTCGAGTGAAAACACAAGGATTGCTGCCTCAGCAAACTTGTAGTAGCTTGAGGTGACCGAAGCAATCCGTTCCATGCCTCCAGTGTCCCATAGTTGTAACTAAAATCGAAATATATTTATTAACCTTACAAGTTATTGAATACCTACAATAACTAAACTTGAATAGAGCGACGTCTTTTTAGAATACAGATCCTGGTTTAGTTGTTGGCCTAATTAAGTAACAGAATTACCTTGACGGTCTTGTCTGTAAGTTGATATGGCTTTTCAAAATGATCCAGTCCTAAAGTTGACCTTCTATCTGCATTAGGAACAAATGTATTGTTGATAAATCGACGAAAAATTGAACTTTTTCCAACACCATATTCTCCACACAATATCACTTTCAACACTGGGGTTTTAACCATAGCCATTTTTAAATTATTGAATAACAATATCTCTTCAAGGTCAGATGTAATTAAATACGAAATCTCATTTAGACATCAAATAAAATTAAATAATTATACGCAGCTGCACAATGCACACCCTTCTGGTTGATTTGATTTGACATTAATAGAGATGTACCACTAGTCCACTACCGTGTAAACCAGGGTTGCCAACCGTAAAGAAAAATCCCTCGTACATATGCAGCTAAAAATCTCGTATTTTGACTTCCAAACCTCGTACATTTTATTTGTATATAGAAAACGTGCTAAAACCAATATTAAGGCATATTTAACTGCTGGATTTAGGACTTTTTACTCAATTAAATAAACTATTGCAAGTTTCCTACTGAACTACTGAATAAAACATAATTTTGTGTTGTATTAAAAAAAAATATGTATTAATACTCAAGTTAAATTAAAAAAAAAATTAAATGTGTCTATATTATTACTTAACTTTGCAAGGTAACTTAGTTTACATCTCTCCAAATATTATGTTAGAAACATCTTCACAGTCATCGTTTTTTCTGCCGTATATTATAGCTGTTTTCATGCGGCTATACATTTCTTTTGTGGGTTAAAAACTGACAAAATGTTCGTATGGCCATATTATCAAAATCTCGTACATAATTGTACGAGGTTGATAGTGTCCTCGTACCTCGTACGGAAGACCACAAATCTCGTATTTGTACGAGGAACCTCGTACGGTTGGCAACCCTGGTGTAAACCCAGTCAGAACCAGGGAGCGGATCCTTTTTTAGCATTTAGTGTGAGGATTTGAATCATAAAAAAACCAAATTCTTGCAACAGACCGCTCTCGTAATAATTATAGTTTTTGCAGCGGGTTGCTTTTCGTGCAGCAGTGCTCCTCCTTTATAAAATAAATGTACTCTGTGAGGGGTAAGTAATAGATGATATAACAACAAAATCTCTAATATTAACAACATATAACAACGGAACCTATAATTTTATTTAATATTGCGATTAGTTAATATAATGAACACTTGATATAATTTTAAAATAACAAATTTTTATAAGCATAACATACATTAAATATAACATCGTTTGACATAACATACATTAAATATAAAATCGTTTGACATACCACTCAAAAGATATAAAACTTATTTGGTCTAATATGATGAAAACGCCTATTTAAAACACAAAGCAAAATTGCATAAACACGGGTTAGTTTATTTAGTATATTATATTTATGTTGTAGCCTGTGGGTAGCTCAACAAAAGTTATTGTTAGTTGTCACTTAGTGTGCCTAATCTTGCTCAGTTAAATAATAATCATTAAAGTATTTCTTTAAAAATGATTTCATACAAGTTCATTCATAAAACTATGAGTCTCTAATCAATTAATATACCTTGGTAAAGGTATTTTTGTATTCTCAAACGCTCGCTCTTGCATTATATGTCGCCGGAGCCCCGCTTCGCGGGGCTCCTATTTCTACGTAAAGGGTTTAAAGTAACCTAACAAAACCGAACCTCGGGGTGCCCTTCGCTCGCTCTTGCATCCTATGTCGACCTCCTATCCTTCCTTCCTTCCTTGCTCCTATTTCTGGGTGGTTTAAAAAAAATAACCACGAATCCGGGTGTTAACCATAATGATGTTTTTTATATACAGTATGTTAACTAACAGAGGGCGTTCCCGTTAACCCGCAATAGTATAGCATCCATACATGCTAAAAAAAATATTACCATTCGAAAATAAAATGTTTTTTTTTTTTTTTATATTAAAATATTCACTAAAAATCGAAAATTTTTACGTTAAAAAAACACTCTGTACACGCGTACTTGAAGGACAGCAATGTCGGAATTTATTTAATTAAATAAATTAGAATTAATTAAATAAATAGAGTATCAATTTACGATTTTTAGTGAATATTTTAATATAAAAAAAAAAAAAAAACATTTTATTTTCGAATGGTAATATTTTTTTTAGCATGTATGGATGCTATACTATTGCGGGTTAACGGGAACGCCCTCTGTTAGTTAACATACTGTATATTAAACGTTAAACCAAATGATTTTCGATTAAATAAACAATATACATATTAAACGTTAGACCAAATGATTTTCGATTACATAAACGTTATATCAAACAACATTATACTAATTAAGTTTTAGAATAAATAAATGTTATATGTAAAGACATTATATCAACAGTTGGTATATCTCACGTTGATTATATCTTATGAACGATAATAAAATGAAATTAGACCAAATGATTTTGTATGTTATGAGACGCACCCCTCTGTGAGTGCACCTCTAACCATTTCAAGTAGGTACTTAGTGCTGTGCCTGCTTGTCCCAATTTTTCGAGAATCCTTATAAATGTACATACCTATAAATTAATTCATTTAATATGATTACGTTAATTCCATCTAATTCATTGACACACTAGCTGGGCCGCTGAAAGCTTTTATCTTGCACTAGATTAATAACAAAAAAAAATAGTTTCTAATGATCCAGAATCTTGTTTCATCAATATTCTTTCCAAACAAATGTGGTTTTGAAAATGTACATTTTATAAAATAATAGTAGTAGTCTACTACCTATATTTTTTTATAAAATGTACATTTTCTTTACCACATTTGAAAAAAATAAAATTAACTACTACTACTAAGTAGTGGTTAATTTTATTTTTTAAATGTACTTAGTTCTAGAATGGTTAATAGTTCTAGAATGGTTCATAGGTACCCATGCATTCTAGAACTACAGCTTGGCAAAAAAGAGTGTGGAATAAATGAGGTCGCCAGGATCGCTCCTGTGGCAACCCGAAATACTACGACTCAACTGTTTTTGATACTTGTTATTTTTGGGGATATGATCCCAATTCCAAGTGCGTGGTTTAGTCCCTCAGACGCTACGCAAACACCACGGAAGGCTTCAATGTCCAGTATTATTCAATATTAATAGTGGGCGCTGAAGCCTTGCATGAAAGCGGTACAGTAGGCACCCACAGACAGATAATCATGCCCCCGAGGGCAGTCTAACTGTGGGATTGTTAGGAATCGATAATAGTTTGGGTACAGGAATAATGAAACAACACGTTTTGTTTGAAGTTTTATTTCAATACACAAAATTCAATCGGACGAATCGAAAACACTCATCTAAATATTCAATCCCAGAAAAGCTCACACTTTGGCTAGAGCTTCCTGCAACTTCAGAATCACTAGCATATTCTAATTCTGATAAATCACTGCTACTGCTACTGTCATCTCTGAGATTTATTACCAATCGTTCTATCTGTTCATACATAGTAACACCTCTGTCATAATATTCTTTTTCTATTTTCATCACATGCTTGCATGAATTCTTCCAGTCTTCAGCAGTGATGTTTGGGAATGAAAATACCATTATTTTTCACCTTCCTCAACAATTTTTCTTACTGTGTTAACAGATTTATCTAAAACAAAAAAAAAAAATTACAGTATTTTATTATTTATTCCATGTTCATTATCTTCAAGTATCAGTTATGGAGGTTAGCGTATACGTAACTTGTAAAACTACAAAACATAACCTCAATTTTAAATTTCTGTAAACAAGACTAAAAGTTACTTAAATCTGGATATCTACAAAACAACGCATTGAAAACATTTGTAAAAACTTATTTAAGGTACAATGACTTAATTAGGGTACATAAATACCTGTCATATCGGCAGTTCTTTGATAAACATTGTCGATATCGGACAAAACTTGTTCCGCTTGAGATTCGGCCAAACACCGCGAAAAGACGCTGTAAATCACTGCTCTGCCACTACTTCGAATAGTTTTATTCATTTTAAACAGTTAATTATGCAACGAAAGTTGATAATTTTTTAAAATTTATGAAAAACAGCTAGGATATACGCACTGTTGACACAATATGTACTAGCAGTTGACAAGTAAAGCAATGTTGCCACAATCATCGTTATTAGTTCCAACTGTCACCGCGTCAGACTCTTTTTTGCCAAGCTGTAAGTCAGTCTCTAAATCATAAGAATACATTTCTTTCAAGGAAAGTGATTTTTTCGTAAGAGTTGATGATGAGACCTAATTCACTTATTAAAGGTCAGAAATTAAAACATTAATGACAACGAGAAAATAATGTTAGCTCATTTCTTCATCGGGTGTTTCATCATTTATCTACTGGCTGTTTTACCATAGAATATAGAAGTTTACCGTCACCGTTGAGTATACAATGAAAGAGAAGAGGGGAAAGTAATCGGAAAGATCTTCTAGACTTCTTTTTGTAAGATATCAGAAAATCATCTTACAGATATCTTTCTAGTTTCTGTAAGATGCCTAAATAAAGGTTCCCGAATTTGCCGGCCCTGAAACCTACCACCCTAGGCTCAAGCCTACCCAGTCTGCTGGTAAATCCGCAACTGTGAAAGAGAGACGGAAAAAGAATCAACCCACCATTTTCTTAATTCTAAATAGTCGTATATAGTAGAATTCTAGTAGTTTATTGCGATTGATTGCGCAGAAGTAAAATATATTAATTTATTTAATCGATTTAAATTATGTGTAATTCGGTCAACACTATTCTTACTTTTTTTGTTTAGGTATTGCCAGACTGACTTATGCTAATATTTAAATTAAAATTTTCCAATTTTATTTCTAGAAGAATGATTTTAAATTCTCGGATTGCACTGAAGAGTAATAACGCCTGCATAAGAGAGCTGTAGGACAATGTTTAAAAAAAGTTAAAGGTTTTTAGGCTAGCTTCTATTTAAATTTTAGAAATCGCTCTATTGTAAAAAAAAATCAAATTGACACTTCTCCACAGTTGCCGAAAATAATATTTTTTTAATAAAAAGGAACATCACCAAGTTAAAATAGTATGTAGATTGTTTGCCAAGGGAGCAAACAACTATTTTGAAGGCGAGAGTGTTTCTTTGAATCCCTGTAGTGTTGCTCCCGGGGTGAACACTCTACTTTTTGTCACCCTATGAAAAAATAAGTAATTGCAACGTATGAATAAGAACGTTTATTTATTGCAGTGAAAACTTCTTTAGGCGCGTTAAGCATTATTTGAGATAGGAAAAATCTATTGAACTCGCGCCACTGTTACCGTAACCGATACCGCTTTGGATGTGTTCGGCTGTCCTCGAGATGTACTCGGTTTTAATCTATAGGTATATGTATATTCCATTATGTCAGTGAGTGATGGCAAAGTATTCTGTTTGTGTTTTGTTTTCACTTCTGTCAGCACTCCCGGAGTGCCACTGTTTTGTTTTTCTGGTTTTCGGTAGATCTAAATCAAAATCATGTCCAAAGTTTTCGTCATAAGTGTCGCAAAAACGTAATAAAATTTGAATTTCGCGGGCTACCAAGATTGTGCTTTGGCTCTGTATGGGCTCTTCCCCTTGCCTGTCCCAGAAAGGGACGAAATTAAACAAAAAAAAAAAGGCTTTGGTAATTTGGTTAATGGCAACACTTTGTCACTTGTCAGTACGTCATGTAAACGCGTTCTCTATTGTTGTATTGTTGTTATTATAGGTACTAAAAAAAAGTCGCGAATTACAGCATAATAAAAATCCGAATACTAAAATGAAAGTATGGTCTGAATGTATGTAAAGCCTACACTATATAAAATAAGAAGAGTTCATTTTCTAATCCATCATGGATCTTCAAACTTCGCATTTGGCCGCAGCATTGATGTCCGGCCCAACATTACCCATGTATAATAACACGTCTGCTGAGGCCACAGCGACGGTAACTGCACCACCTAATATTCCAAATGAAGAAGTTAAAAGTGAGAAACCTATCGAACCGCCAAAAGATCCGCCTGAAGAGGAAAAAGAAGAAATAGCAAGTGGAGAGGATTTCACTGATGAAGTAAGATTAACATAGTTTTTGTTTCTATTTACAATGAATGTCATGCTCATTTCATTGCCTCGGAACTATTACATTACTCAAAAAAAAAAAACTTACAATGGAATTTAAATATGATTAATGCGAAAGGAAGGATCGTTTTGGCAGTACATGGAATAGCTTCATTTATAAAACTATACGAATCCCTTCTTTTTGTACAATTTTCTTTATTTATTTATTTTTGTAAGGTACGAGCTGTTACCAAAGTCATTTTGCAAAAGCAAAAGTCGTGTCTTTTTATTCCGATTTTCACATACCAAAAAACCTCTTTACTATTAAGTCTGGAACTCATTTTATCTTTTTCAGGAGATGGAAACACAATCAGGCAGTAAGTCCATGCCAGGTAGAGGAGTTACTTTACAGATGCTTTTAGAAGAAAAAATGCTTGAGCCGGGGAATGCAGCTATGACAATTGAGTATCTAGTTAGTATCATATTATTTTTGCCTTTTTGAATAAATATATAATATATTTAACGGAGAAGGTATAGTGTGTCTCGTTATTATCAGCGATATTCAACTACTGTGGGCGTACAGTGGGTTATGTGTTGGTTATTGCGCAATAGAAAAACCGTTTGCAGTTCAAATAAGATTATAATTTCACGAACAATTTAGTCACACTAGCAAATTACACACTGTAGGTACACGACACAACCAGATACGGAACGCCGGACAGTTTCTGAGCACATGTTGCCCGTACGATGTCCAATGGTCCAGTCCAAACTCCAAAGTGAGCTCCACATCGTTCTGTCGAGCTGTTTTCTAACCCCCACGGACTCAGGCTAGACTCTGTCAAGCGCCACCAGATGGCGCTTAGCGTTCCGACTAGTCAAATGCATGACCGGATGCGACATATTTATTTTTAAAATATTTCCAAAAAAAAATGTTTCTTTCATTAACAATTATGTGAAATCAACTTACATTAAAAAAAATATATTATAGTTAAAATTCAGGGGAATCAGCAATAAATTCAGTATGCTTAAGCAAATTATTATTATTAAAGGATACAATCGCGCTGCGCAATAGCGCTGGGGCTCTGTCTCGTATAGGGTCTTAGCATTATGCTGAGCGTTGGCCGTTTTACGTAGATGTGACGCATACTCTCTCCCAAATTGTTACTTTGTTTTTCTGTTGTTTGTGTTTTTTTATTTTTATGCGTCATGTTTGCCGCAAATAAACGTATTTTCTTTCTTTCAATACACAAACATGAGTTTTGTCATTATTTCTTTTGTTGATTTAATCAATTTTGCCCTGACTACATTTGCCAACAGTTTGTAAATATTTAAGTTGAAATCTGTCAAAAATGTAGTGGTAGTATATTTGTTAAGTTATAATGTTACATTATTTTTATTTTTTTTAACTAATTTTGTTTTCCCAAATAATTTAATTAAAAATATACCTTATTTTCTAATAAATGAATTTTATCAGGCCTCTAGCAACGACTTTTTCACTGAAATGTCATATTTCTAAATTTGTATGGCTTATTCTAGGGACAAAAGTTTGTTGGAGATTTGCAAGCAGATGGGAAAATAAAGTCCCATGAGACTGAGACAATATTTTGTTCCCCATCAGCATGGGCAATACACTGCAAGCGCATCATAAACCCAGACAAGAGATCTGGGTGTGGCTGGGCCTCTGTCAAATACAGAGGGAAGAAACTAGATACTATTAAAGCTACATATCTTCGAAAAAAGCAGCTACAAAGGGAAAATATGCATTCTGATGGTAAGGATATTTAATTACAGGAAGTACCTACTTAAAAAAAAAAATGATTTTTTGCTTTTTTATGTACAGACGCCAGCACATCAAGCTACCCGAAACTGTCCGATTTTCCCAATCAACTTTAAACTTTTAAGGTTTAGTGCTAAAGTTGAAAATCGATTAAAGAAATTTGACAGATTGTAGTAACTTGATGTGCTGGCGTCTGTACTAAGTAGTACATTTATTATTTTTTAAGACTGTTAGCTTTTAAAATAGTAAGTCGAAAGAATGAAAGAAGAGAGTATAAATTATAATAAGGACAAAAAAAATAATTGTACTTAGTTGATAAAGTGTTGAAAACTCTAGATGTAATGCAATTTTTTAACTAAAATTACAGAAGAGGAGATAGAAATGGAAGTAGAAAACCCTCCAGAGCCACCACCACAAAGGATTGTAATGAAACACAACACCGTGCCTAACAGAATGATGCAGCAGTCAGTATTAAAATATATTCGTGTTTAGTCTCAATAAACAGGGAGCAAAGAAATTGAGTGTTTTTGCTAAAATAATTTAATTATCCCACGGGAATGTGCTGCTGGGACAAAAAGTACAAGCCTATGCTACTCCTTATAACATCAGCTATCTGCCAATTAAGTGCCGTCGAAATCGGTCCAGCCATTTCGGAGAATAGGCAGAACAAACAGACAGACAAACATTTTAAAAAGTTGGTTTTTTTGTTATAAGTACAGTAAATATTTTCACTTTCATTTAGCAAAAAGCTGTTATTTTGACAATATAAACAGACAAATTTAAATAGATAAGTACTCAATTGCTTCAGTACCATATTGGGTTACTGGTCGCAAGCATGACTGCTAAGCATGGGGTTCTGGGTTCAATCCAATAAAAAATGTACCCCTTTAAAAGCAAAGCAAAGCAAGTCCTGGTCTGGTGTTATCGGGGTACATTTTTATAGTGATTATACATTGTAGTAGTGAGTGCCAGCCAGCCTTCGCATTAAAGTCACTTTTCGGATCAGTCTGTGTGACCACGTTGTTCTTCTAAACTACACAACGGATTTTGATGCGGTCTTCATTATCATTTAGATAATTTATTCCGGAAGGAAAAAATATTCCGGAGGAAGATTATGTGTATAAAACATTGAAATTAAACTTATATTTATAATGTTTGTCAAGTCGTACAAACCGTGCGAAGCAGGGCCTGGTCGCTAGTAAAGTATAACTGGGGAAATGTGGGTAGCTATATTATTCACCTTTGACTACCCCTTCAGGTAATGCAGGTGTGATGTTAGCTCCTTGTTTATTGTTTCTAATCAACAGTGATTACCTTTTAAGAATTTCTATAAAAAAAATAAAGGAACTCCTTTTCTTATTTCAGTGATGCCAACATGTTGATAGAAGCTGTATCATTTTCATCTGCTGGGAAAGTGCAGCCGTTTCTTGTGTCAGTCAGTTCCAATGCTAGTCTTGTGCTGGATATCCACTGCCATTTGAAAAAGGAAGAGGTTTATGGATATTTAGCTGGCACTTGGGATTTGAACAGTCACAGTATGTTAATCTAATAATCTTATTATAAATTTAATATTCATTATTATCAAGACCACAGTCATAAGATTTTCACTGCTGCACTTAGGCCTGCTGAAATTCGGCGAGAGAATTATCGCTAACATCATCATCTGCCTAGCCTTTTGGCTTTTCCCATCTATGTTGGGGTCGGCTTCCAGTCTAACTAACCGGATGCAGCTGAATATCAGTATTTTACGTGGGGCGACTGCCTATCTGACCTCCACCATGCGACTGCCTATCAACCTCCTCCTCCAAGGGATTTCGATATAATTCCAAATAAAAAAAAACCACATATTGAATGGGTACCATTAAAAAATGATATTGTAGCTGGCACTAAAATTAAGTTGATTAAAAGTACTTAATTCAACAAAATAATTAAAATATGAGCGATTTAAGAATAATATCTCACCAATATTTTCATTTTGCGCTTCAAAAATGTATCGCAACAAATTGAATCCCGCCAACATTCGATAGTTTTCGAGATATTTGAAAGATTTTTAAAATTATATTCATAGCTTAATTGAAGTGCCAGCTACAATATCATTTCTTAATAGTACCCATTCAATATGTAGTTGTTTTTTTATTTGAAATGTTTGAGGATGTTTTGATTGATGTATATTTTATTATCACTTGTGTATTTCAGATGTCATGATAACTCACACATTCCCATGCCTTATCAGTAAAAATGACAATAGACCGCGAGTTCTAGTGGAGCTAGAGATTCAAATGGAAATAGAGAAACTGGGACTTACACTTCTGGGCTGGTATCACTCTCATCCAACAAACCCAGCCATGCCAAGTCTTAGGGATTGTGACAATCAGCTGGAATATCAAATTAAAATGCGTGGACCCAGTGAAATATCTTATATACCTTGTATTGGAGTCATTTGTTGTAAGTATTACATTATCGAATATGATTTAATTGTTCATTTTGTACTAGTTTTCCTAAATGATTTTTTTATAATTTTCAGCCCCCTACAACCCAGAGAGTCCAGTTTTGGAATCATCACTTACATTCTTCTGGGTGATGCCTCCACCAGAGCAGAGGCCTACAGAATATCCTCGACCATTACTTCTACAATACAACATGGTACATGACAGCCACCTATCAACACACGCCATGGAGCAAATAAGGAAAAGCATCAAGTACTACTTTTCATTCTCTGATGACACATTCGTCGATTTTAAAGACAATTTTAAGCCTGATATCACATACTTGGACAAATTAAAGTGCACCTTGACTGCTAAATTTCCCAGGGAACAGAGCGATGGCTTGCTGTGGCATTTTATAAGGGACGAGTTAGGTTGTTCTTCTGAACAAGATGATAAAATGGACCTCGATGCCCTATTAGCAGTTCCTCAACCAATACCTGTGTCGAAGCCAAGTCAGGTGACATCTGTCCCCAACTTCCCTTCAGTCAGTACGCTGCAACAGATGGTAAGCCGGCCAGCAGGCGTGCCCCCTATAAATGTATCGTCAAGCATTGGATCAGGCTCACCTCATAAATTCGAAACACCTCAACTGAACATTCCAGTGTTACCAACATCTTCTAAATCGTCATCAAAGTCAGCTACCCCTACTCTGCCGTCGTCATATCCTACAGGATTAGATATGCTGACGAGCATGGCTCTCGGATTAGGTTCTCCCAATATGCCGTTACCTATGGGTGCTTCTAGTTTGGAAAGCTTAGCTGCTGCAAACAGCATGCTGACTGGACTCACTCCAGGCATGTCTTCAAGTCTAGCGGCTAGTTTATCGGGTAGCAAACTTCCGGATCCGCCATCTTACGCTGCATCTTTGCAGAATTTGACCAGCAGTATTGGAAGCTACGACAAGACGCCGAGCAGTACCGCTACTAGCACCAGCACCGCTACGGGCACGATCCCCGCCAGTCTCGCCTCCAACCTCATGATGAGTTCTGCAGACATTGCCAATGCATTATTCTCAGCTAGTAAATACTCCAGTGCAGGCATATTGGGAATACCAGATCCTATGTCTAAATCGACGCTGGCTGCAAATAATATGTTTTTATCTCCATCATTAATGAAAATGCAGGAATCTTTATTGAAACCTCTTTCTACTAGTAGTCCAATATCTACTAAAGCTGGATTAGATCAGAGCATGCTGATGAAATCTCCGCATGACTTATTAAAAGGCAACAAAGATTATTTGCCGCCAGATTTTGGTAGCATTGGAAAAGGAAAATCGGATTCTCTTGATGGTATGAAGTTAAATGAAACAAGTACTCCTGCGAAAATAGAAACTGCCAAATCTGATAGTATGGATGCGCAAGCGACTGACTTTAGTATGCCTTCGCGAGTTGGTGGGGAGTCATTTTTGAATCAGATGTTAGAGTTGACTAAAAAGACAACAATGCCTGACTATTTATCGGATTACAATCAACCTCTAAAGCTAACAAAGGCGGAAGATTTATCAACTTCTGTGCCCCCCTCCAGCCATCCTTACATGAGTTCGTCAAGTATTGTGGATACTATAGCACAAGTGGCCATGGGAAATTTTTCAAAGCATGACGAACCTAAAGATTATGTTAAGGAGACAGATTATAGCACTAGTAAAGTCGGTTCTTTACCTGGTAATGATAACGAGAACTGATAAATTTTGTAATGTATTTAATTTTATTCAAAGTTGCACTAACAAGAGCAATTAGCTAGAACTTATCACGTAATACAACTAGTTCGAAGTAACCTTGTTACTGTGTTAGATATGCGTCAGACAAAAGATCACTACTTTTTCTACATTATTTAAGGGTGTCAATTAAATGGTTAGCATAGTATTGTTATTTCTGTGAGCAGAAAAATATAATCGGTGAGCAGAAATAGCTAATGGTCAGCAACTCATGGTCAGCAAACATTTCAAAATCAATCAGCAATTTATGTCATTCTGGATGGCTGTAATTATTTTTGTACAGCATAAGGTGGTCGATAATAATAACGACAAACGCACATATAAACTTTTATTAGTGGAGAATGTGCTGATATTAGAACAAAAATGAGTGACTACGAAAAGAAAGAACTTCACTCGCTCTTGCATCCAATGTCGACGGAGCCCCGCTTCGCTCCTATTTCTGTGAAAAGGGTTTAAAGTAACCTAACAAAACCGAACCTCGGGGTGGGAACATCATATGAACATTATACATTTTGATCAACAGCGCAAATGTTGTTATCGCAAATAAATATTCGATGAAATGAAAATTATGTTACCTTTTCACGCCTAATCCACAAAATCTTGCCGCTCAAGTAGTTATTTTGCGGACTGAATGTTTATTATGCAGACTCATGTTATTGTTGGCTGCCTATGTATGATTTAATTTTTGACCATTATCAAAATTAGTTGCGGAACAAGAATTGCTGCCTGATTTTTTTTATTGCAAACAAAATCTTTGTATGCTGACCAAATTATTTAAATGCTGCTTTTGGGTGGCTCGCCAAATTTTATAATTGCTGACCCATTTAATTACATTTCATTATTTAATATGAACTGGGTGTGTGATATTTCATCATGATGACTTTCTTGAAGAACTTGCGTGGTAGGTACAGTACGATTCACGAAAGATGACCACGGCGCAGAAGGCATAAAAAAGGTTACAAGATGCATTTTAAATTACTTACGTTTGATTTATTTGCATAACCAGCATTTACAACATTACACAAATTATTTAACTATCATTTAAATATTATTTTTCTTTTCTTCATGAGTTTACGTGCGCAGACGGCCGCCATTTGTGGTCATCTTTCGTGAATCGTACTGTACCTACCTTTGTTTGGATATACATAGTTTAGTTAGCCAGATTACCTTTATTAAATAGTATTTCTGGTTATAATATTTTGAAGTCTGATGGTAATTATAGAGAAATAAGATTGTCGCTTTGTGGTGATATTGCATTTGTGTGCTCGCAGATTGGTTCTGTAATAACTATGCAGTCATTTATTAGCAGTAAAGGTAGCTCATATAAACTGCGTTGCAAAACGTTCGAGCGCTTATTCGATTTATTTAATGATGGAAAAACTTGCGTATTTGAAAAGGTTTTATTGATTGGTTGGCTTAGCATGTAAACACCAACATCGCAAACACGACCATTTGGCTCAAATGTATGAATGTTCGTTAGTGGTATGCATATGCGAACAAAATTGTTGCGTATCATGGAACGTAACTAGTCTTTGATGTTTGAAGCTGTCATAAGAGCGTTCATCCCGGGCGGGCGAGCAACGTCGCATTTCTAGTGGTTTTTCGTGATTATTTTAATTAAATTTAAGCCAAAGTACAATTTTTTTTACAGCCAAGTATTAGATCGATGCCATGGTTGCAGACCACATGATCCATAAAAAAAAAACAATAAAATAACATAAGTAAATAAAAAATATACAATAAAATGCCTGTCTTCTCTTGCACATTAATAGAAACATTTACACGGCTATTTCCAACCACCACCGCTTGTAGGTCTTGGACATCCTATAAGCAAGGGCCTTCTCTATACTGTTTATACCCGTACCAACCCTGGACATGAAAGAGGCAATTCTGCTTTCTAAAATTATTTTTCTCTTTATCAAACTGTTGTAATGAACACCCAGTGCGTGAGTCCACCTTGCACATGTCAGGTTTTTTTTACATGTCCAGCGTTAAAAACAAAACCGAAGACAAGTGCTCGAATATTTTGCAACACACTCCCCTGTAATGATAAACGTTGCTTAAAGTTAAGTAGTGATTAGCGACTGTTTAACCTTTTTGATAATTGAGCGTCACTTAAGGGTCAGCTCACACTGAGACGCGACGCGGCGCGACGTGACGCAACAATAGTGCAAATGTGTATCTTATCGTGTAGTATTTAAAGTTAGATTTTGAGCCGCTATTAAACGCAGCGAGACCCGCGCGGCGCCGCGCTGCGTCGAGCTGCGTTGCGAGATGTGTATCTTTTCGAGTAGTAAATAGAGCTACATTTTGAATAGCTCTATTGAAATGTGCGCGCAGCGTCGCGTCTCAGTGCGACTTGACCCTAACTTTGCGACTTGACCCTAACTTTAATCATCGTAAAATAAAGCCTTTGTATTAAATTTTGTTAAGATTATTAAATAAGAGTAGTGTTGTGATTAATCGTCATTCTCGAATTTTGTGTTCTCTGTATTTAAAAGTATAAATGCTAATGTATTAATAGATTTAGGTTCTCTTCATTTTTAAATTTTGTACCTATTATTTACAATATTTATTTTATATTTAGATAATAAACTTTTGATTGTGACGCGTCTGATATAGTTTCCTTTGTACATACCTAGTAAAAGTAGATAGATTATTTTAATCATTGATTTCGTTATCATTTCTGAAGCCGTGCAATTTGTTCGAATTTGAACTATAATACATAAGAGTACTTGTCTTAAATGTTAAGTGTCAGCTCTTGATGCGGACTATAACTGTGTCGATAATTCATCCACGCATGTACCTACGTATGCCATGCAGGAAAAGGATAACCTTTTCAGTTTCCCATCATGTTTTAAGTAGTAACTGTGTACGTTTTTGTGCAGGCACTCAAAATTATTGTGTAAACACATAGCGATGACATCAGATTGGAGTCATTGGTTAGTAATGTAAAGGTTGATCGTATAAATTGATAATCATTTAAATCAAAGCGCGATATATCTACGGTTTTCGATAATGTACATAATCAGCCGCGATATCGTAATGACGGCCGTTTGATATGAGGATTATTTTTAAACGGGCCAGTACGACTCGAGTGTATTTACCATATCCTCATTTACTTTGGCAAGTTTCCGGTGATAATACAAATATTCTGTTATTGTTTATAAGAAAGAATTAGTTGTGAATATGTGTGTCTAAAAATAATTGTTTGAGGTAAGATTATTTTCTTTAATTTTTTGTTTGGGTAAAATACTTGTAATGCTGCTACACTAGGTGTCAATACGTGATGGTACAGTCAGCAACAAAAGTCGGTTAACACTTCAGTTTTCTTAATCTCAGTTATTGAGCAAAACATTAACACTTCAGTTTATATAATCTCAGTTATGAAGCAAAGTATTTGTTCAAAATTGCATTGTACTTCTGCTGCAATTTTGAACAAATATTTTGCTCAATAACTGAGTTTAAAAAAACTGAAGTGTTAATCAACTTTTGTTGCTGACCGTACCTCGGGACTAAATTTTCAACCCTTAACTGGTCACCCTGGGAAGATCGTCGCTCTACACTAGCTCAAGCCAGGTTGCGTTCGCCAATTTCCGGTCTCCACTCAAGAACACGTCTGCCGAGGTCGCCAACAGTCATCGGTCCTACGGCAAAATTGTATTAGGTATTTTGTTAAAATAAAAAAAAATGGCAATTTTCTACATAACTGAATCTATAATATTTATATTTTAAGCTAAGTTTAGTAAATGTCTTAAGAGTTTTGAACAGTACCAATAATTGTTCCAGATAAATATCCAATGGCGTCGAAGCCCAAGACTCCTGGGTTTGCGGATTTGGAAGACGACAGTGAAGATGAGTCGGAGTATACTCCGCTGTATGATGACGTTGACGATTTAGGGTAAAAATTCTTTTTATTGCGTGAGTTTCGGTAGTATATGTACTATGATAGCTTAGATACACTTGGAATACAAACGGTCGAATGCTCATACAACTCAATATTAAGTCGCCGTTAAGTATATGCTGTCTCTGTCACTTAGGGCCAAAGCACACACGCTTCTTTTAGCATCGGCGATCTGCGATTTTGCTACTGTATCGATGCTGCGTCGCGTTTTGGCGACTCTGCGTTCCATCGCAGTATTAAAATCGCGCGTTTTAGAGATTCTATTGATGCTGCATCGCGATATTGCGACTTCTTGCGTTCAGACGCGGTATCGGAATCACGCGTTTTAGCGACTGCTCGAATGCTGGATCGGATAGGCTGTAGTGTTGGCGATCGATAGTCGACTATCGATAGTTTGCCGATTTGCAATGTTATTGTTTACAAATGATAAATTTCAAAATGAATTCTTTCTTTATTTTTTTAAAACTGTAGCAGTAACAGTAAACACAGTGCGGTAGCAATATAAAAAAAAATATACTGGTCTAACTGAACGGTCTTCGTTTAATTAAATTGCTGTTAAAACATATCTAATACCAATACCGTCTTCGACGCGATTGATATTTTCGCTTTTTCAATAAAGCAAGCAGCAGTGTAGCTTCATTATGAATCCATGGTAAGGGTGTAGCTTCGTCAAAATCTAGTGCAACACTGAGTCGTGTTCCGCAGATGCCAAATCGATGCGACCGGCATCCGAATGGGTGCGGAGTGTAGCGTTCAGCCGCTGTGTCGAGCTTCCGAAAAGCGACTCAATCGCCACGTTTCGCGTTTGTAAGTGTGCGGCTTGGAATGTTTGGTCGCTGCATTTAGCTTTTTAAAAGCGGCTAATCGCCGATGCTAAAAGTAGCTTGTCTGCTGTGGCTCTTAAACATGTGTTATACAGATGAGCACTCTTAGGCGTTTGAATACCTACTTGATGGGTGTGTTAGTACAGTCAAACTCTTGGAGGTGTAGGTATTTTAGCGTTTAGCGCATTTTTCAAGTTGACAGCGCAGTTCGGAGTCTCAGCGTGGACTCTGCGCAGGCGTCACGATTACCCAATCCTCTAAATTGCACCACATATTGTAGTTAAATAAAATAATGACAGTCATGTTGACATTCATACCAACATTGACGTCATAAAGACAGTCATTTTAGTATCATTGCATTTTAGATTTATTCAAGTGGTTTTGAGTGCAAGTTGCACTCGTTAAAGCTAGTAACAACATGCAAAAACTTCGCAGTTACATTCTGAATAGACTCACAGACATACCTCCAGATTTTCAAATTAGCTGTAGGTGTAGAAGAGTCTTTTTTAAATAACTAGTATGCCTTAAATGCAAAAACAACAGTAGTAACTCGTAAACAATTTCTTCAGACAAAGAACAGCTCAAGAGGCGAAAGGATGGAATTTGTTTCGGGAACTTCCCGTGAAAAAGGAGAGTGGGTCTATGGAATCCACTGCCTGGATAAACACCTCTGTGAAGATCCTTAAATTTCTATCGTATATCTTCATATTTGGCGTTGTGCTTGGATCCGCTGTAATATCTAAGGGGACTCTACTTTTCATCACATCACAACTGAAAAAGGGCAAAGAAATAACTCATTGTAACAAAGCTTTAGGTGAGTGTGATAATCCCTTTAGCTACCTATTTATCTGAATGATCGTTGGAGTGTTTACGTAACTAATTCTTTGGTATTTCATGTGAGCAGAGCCCGATCAGCAGTTCATAACTGTCCATTCGCTGGACGAACGAGTAACATGGCTGTGGGCAGCTTTCATCGCATTCAGCATACCAGAGCTGGGCATATTTTTAAGATCACTCAGAATATGCTTCTTCAAGACCACTGGGAAGGCTACGTTTGTACAGTTTTTGTTGGTAAGGCACAAAGTCGTAAAACGCATTATTATTCATTTATTTATATTGTTAGTAATTACCTACTTGGGCAAGAATTCGAATCTGATTACTTCTTAATTGACGACGTGGCTGAGAGAGTAGGTACTTAAGTCTTTTTTTTAAATATTTATTAGCAGATAAGATAATTTACGCCAACAATTATATCAATATTATTTCTGTTTCAAAACACAAAGCATCAATGTTATCTAAAACAATAAAGTGAATGACATGTACCTAATTATCATTACCATCTCTTTTGTGCTATGGTACCCTGGGACATGTGCGGCGCTTATACTAGGGTTTTCCGAGCTGCCCGACAGCTCAGCAGGGTTTATTCGACAAATATATGTATCTTGTCGGGATGACTGCCCACTGCTATTCGCGTTTTGAAGAATTTGTAAAATACGTCTAGGATATAATCAATCTGCCTAATCCAACTCAACCACATCTTTTAATCAGTAAGTAGGTACCTATCTATTGATGAAAAATGTCACTCCAGACGAGGTTGTGTAAAATAATGATTTAGAACCTTTATATGGGACACATTATTAACGTCAATCAATTGTTTCAGTCTTTAATAATCGAAACACTGCACACAATCGGAGTTGCATTACTAGTGCTGCAAATTCTACCGGAGCTTGATGTCGTGAAAGGAACCATGTTAATGAACGCAATGTGCTTCGTGCCTGGGGTTCTGAATGCCCTCTCTAGGGATAGCACTGAACCTCGATACATGTTCAAAATAATCTTAGATGTACTTGCTGTTTCTGCTCAAGCTACTGCATTCGTTGTTTGGCCTCTCATAGAAGGCGATGATGTTTTGTGGACCATTCCGGTAGCATGCGTGTTGATTTCACTCGGCTGGTGGGAAAACTTCGTGGGCTGCTCAGGAAAACAATGGTCAGGTAAAGAATGCGTCATAATATATTGATCTATTACATGGGAGCATGGCTATTGGATACTGTCATTTTCATCATCGGATTATAAATCTCTTCTTGTAATTACGATAGGTAAGATATTTCTCAAAAGGCTAATGGCAATAACTTTCATATCTTAATCCCATTTGATGCGAACACTTAACCATATCACTCAATACTTATTTCAAAACAGCTCCACACCACTTGCAAGAACGATTTATAGGAAATCCCTGTCCTCTTGAAACTATATACACACTCATATAAAAGAAAATCGTTTCTATGGTTTCTTTAGCACTTGTAGGTGTATCTCTTAAAATATTTTTAGTGTATGAATAGATACAACTTATATTTTTAATATAATACTAATTACCAACACTTATTTATTGCAGTCCTTCGACCTTTGCAAGTTCTCCGTGACGGTTTCAAAAGGTGTCGTTATCACTCGCAGAGAGTGTTGTCAATATGGAAGATCTTCATATTTATGTGCTGTATATTCATATCTTTACACATCCAGGACGACGACCCATTGGCATTCTTCACGAAAGTAAGCAGTGGTTTTGGCGATCGACTTTACACCGCTAGTGAGGTAAGGAGTTAAGTATGTCAGTTTGTATCAAAATTTTAAAACTTTTCGCTTATTAATAGTGATCAGGAAATGGATGGTACGATGCTTAAAGTTGGAGCCCAATTGCTACTTTTATACCATTCTATGTTTTTTTAAACAGGTTCAAGCAATTCAGGATGAATTCCAAGGTTTTATGGGGTATGCAGTGATGGGAGACGAACACGAAATACCAGCGGCATGGGCTACTCCACTATGGGTGGTACTCATCCAGGTCGCAGCCGCGTACGTCTGCTTTGCCGCTAGTAAAACCGCCTGCAAAATCCTCATACAAAACTTCAGCTTTACATTTGCATTAAGCCTCGTTGGACCAGTCACTCTTAACCTGCTAATTGTTTTATGCGGAATGAGGAATACGGATCCATGTGCATTTCATCGAACTATACCCGATTATTTGTTCTTCGAGATTCCACGGAGTAAGTTGAGCAGTTCAATCACATTTCTTTATTAAGTTGAATAGTTATAGATTATACAGTGTTAAGGTAAACCGAGGTATACTTTAAGGGTGTGGAATTTGTTAATTTTCATGAGTACTACATTCATTTAAAGCATGTCTCTTGTTAAACCTAACACCCTGTGTAGTATACCCTGTCAAGTGTGCACGCACTATCGTATTTTTATAAAGTTGTCGTGTGTCCATTGACCGATATATAAAGGATGATTTCCACCAAACGGCTCGCATCGCATCGGATCGGAACGGATTTTACAATCTTTAAACGATATTAAATCGTGTACACAGTATTTAAAGTCTATATTACCAAGCCACGCACTTAACCGCGGGCGTCTTCCGCGACACGCGATCGTAGCGGAAAGTATGCTGCGACGCGCGATGGGCTCCGTTCGCCTGTCGTCGTATCCATTCGAATCCTTTCGGCTGTCGTCCAAATTCTGCTTTTCCTCTTCTGTGTTTTATGATTATTTTCTTCTTCTTCTAATGCAATAACCAACGTTAACTTCAACAATTTTTAAAAATTGAACACGTCAACGAAACTACTGACTTTTGACTAGGAGCAGTAACGGATACGTTCGCAAGCGACGTACGGAGCCGATCATATGCGTCGATATGCTGCCGGACGCTATGGGCTGTCGCCGCATCCGTTCGTATCCTTTCCGATCCGATGCGATGCGAGCCGTTTGGTGGAAATCATCCTGTATTCTATATTTTTTTCGCAGTTTACTTCCTGAACGAGTTTATAGTGCATCAGATGTCGTGGATATGGTTGCTGTGGCTGGTCTCCCAAGCGTGGGTAACTGCTCACGCGTGGAAGCCGCGCTGTGAGCGACTGGCAGCCACAGACAAACTGTTCTCCAAGCCGTGGTACTGCAGTCCCGTTATCGACCAGTCCATGCTCTTGAATAGAACTAAGGATGATGATAATGATATATCGCTAGAGGTGATGGTGTTACTTTTGATGATGATACAATTAGCCTAGTTACAGAAAGATGACTGAATTTATGAGTTCCATTTCTTACTTGTATTTTAGGATCTCAAAGATGAAGATGATGCGTCTACGCTTAACGGAGATAAAGTTTCAAAACAAGACGTTAAGCCATCTGACCACATCACAAGGTACAAGTTACATATTTGTGAAGGTGCGGAGAATTATATCGAGCCTTTGCTGAAATTGCACCTAATCTTTTGCTTTTTCGCAACTAGGATCTACGTGTGTGCAACAATGTGGCATGAAACAAAAGAAGAAATGGTTGAGTTCTTGAAATCTATTTTCCGTATGGACGAAGATCAGAGCGCGCGTCGCGTTGCGCAGAAGTATTTGGGAATTGTTGATCCTGACTACTATGAACTGGAAGGTATGTAGCGAAGTAAACAATTATAACCAAACGGTATCAATGTCATCATCTGCCTAGCCTTTTCCCAACTATGCTGGGGTCGGCTTCCAGTCTAACCGGATGCAGCTGAGAGCTCCACAACCCAGTTACTGGGTAATACGAAACCCCTTGGTAAGACTGGTTGTCAATTTCGGACTTCTGACGAGTACTGACGACCCGTAACGACTGTCAAAGATCCACGAATGACAGCTGGGACCAACGGCTTAACGCGCTTTCCGAGGCACAGAGGGGTCTTGGTATGTAAAGATCCACCCATCCACGGACCAACCGCGGCAAGCGTAGCTTAACCTGATCGATCGACCCGTGCGGCTGATAACTTAGCCACAAGCCCCTCTTAGGTCTTTAAGCTTAGCTTGTAGGTACATTAATCCCAAACGGTATCAATGTACCTACTCAAAAATAAAATCATCGTCTTGCTTGATCTTTTTTTTAATTCGGGAGTTGGCTAAAAATATTCCACAGATCTTTTATATAAATTGGTGCACACTTTGCTCTATTATACTCCAAACGTTACAGTGCACATTTTTATGGACGACGCGTTCGAAGTATCGGACCACAGCTCAGAAGATTCGCAGGTGAATCGTTTTGTGGCGTGCCTCGTAGAGACCATCGATGAGGCTGCCTCAGAGGTCCATCTCACAAATGTAAGACTAAGACCACCCAAGAAATACCCCGCTCCTTACGGGGGCCGCCTAGTTTGGACACTACCAGGAAAAAACAAAATGATATGTCACCTCAAAGACAAGTCCAAAATAAGACACAGGAAAAGATGGTCTCAGGTAAGCTACTGAATTTCGCATTTTATTGTTCTTGAAATTTTTTAATGACTCATAAATAATTAGGATACGATAAGTTATCGTGATAATGGAATGTCTCGACTTCAGATATTTTTGTTATTTATTTCCTCTATTGAGCATGAGTATTTATAAAATTATCGATCATCTTAGATCCGGGCAGATTACGAGTGAAAAAGTTTGGAAATAAATGGAAGCAAAGAAATTTTTGAATCAACCGTACATAATTAATAAATATAAAAAACCGGTCAGTCGGACTTGCGCAATGAGTGTTCAGTACAAATTTGTAGGTATGTACAGTGGAGTCATTTTAATAGGTAACATTTGACGTCTGTCAGTTTTGTCCTCATAGTGAGGTGACCTGCTTATAAACATCGATTAAAGTGAATGAATCGATACGGACTTGAAACATATGCGAATTTTAAAAATCATCAGGCGAATCCCTGTCCCATTATTATTATTTTTTTCGTAAATTTAAGGAGCAAAATAAGACAAGTACACAATTTAACAAAATAATTGCATTTATTCAGTTGAACTATCAGAACTGTTAAAAGTATTGTCATCTTCATCACTGCTGTCAGCACTCAGAGATATTATTAATTCATTTTCAATAATATTGTCTATTCTCACATCTCGTTCAAAATCTTGTAAAATTATTTTCTTTGTTTTCTCTACGACTTTTTTCCAGTCTTCTGTAGTGACTTCTGCACACGCAGTTTGTAGCAGAGACATCATTTTAGCAGTACTGAAGGGTGGTTCAGTATTGTTCCGCGCTGCATAACCCTTTATTTGTGCCCAAATAAGCTCGATGGCGTTATACTGGCAATGGTAGGGAGGCAATCGAATAACTTCGTGTCCATGCTCTAGGGCTAGTTCATCGATTACATAGCGGAGCTTGGACGGCTTAGTTGCTTTTACTAGATTTAACAACTCAACTTTTAATAAAGTTGGACTTGCATCCACACCATTTCTTACCAGCCACGAGACAATTTCTTGCTTTTTATTTGCTTGAGTTGGTGGTTTATCAACTTGTACAGAATGATACGGTGCATTGTCCATTATAATTTTCGATGGGTTTTCTAAGCTGACTAGCAGCTTCTCAAACCACTCTTTAAAAACCTCAAAGTTTATTTCCTCATGGTAATCACTTGTAGTTTTAGAGGCGAATGCGAGGAGGCAGTTTTTCTATTTCATTATTTTTTGTATTTTTATACCTAGTTAGTTAAAAGAATAATAAATAATTTTTTTATTATAATCACAACGTGGTTATTAATTTATGGTGATATTTCTTCACAAGTCATCATTGCATTCGATTCTACTTATCAGCTTTCGATTTTTAGAGTAACATCCCTAGTGTTTAAAAAGAAAAATGGTTAACTGACGTAACCTTGTAACGACGTTCAGTTCTTTAGATCAGAAATTGTTTATTATGTTTAGAATGGTTTATTAATGAAAGCAAATCGTAAAATTACTCGTATCGGTCATTATTACAATAAATATGTAATCGTAATTGAAAAAAGGTAAGCAATTGTGCAGTTCTAACAAAACGAAAAAATATGTTATTTTATGCCCGCCGTTACAAGGTTACGTTGTTGAATATTTGATGAATTGTCAAATGTTACCTATTAAAATGACTCCACTTTAACTACAAATTTACGGTTTTCGGATTTTTTCCTTTACTTCTGCTACATAACATTGCTTCTTCTTGCCAAATTTCATGATTCTAGGCCAACGGGAAGTATCCTAAAGGTTTTGATTCCCTTGCGAGTATCAAAATAATGGGCATTAATAAATAATCGCCCGTATCTTTTAATTGCGTTGACTTAGAAGTTTCATGATTTTTTCACTGCTTCAAGGGATTGCAGCCCTGATATATTTGATATTAATTTCAAATTGGTAACTCCACGCGTTCCTGAGAAAAAGCGTCTTGACAGACGGACAGACAGACGGAGAACGAAGTGATCTTATAAGAGTTCCGTTTTGCCTTTTGACGTACGGAACCGTAAAAATAAAACATAACTTTTCTACAAAGAAATGAAATGTTTGCAGATCTTTTGCACACCTTCGTATTGGTTAAATCTTCACATTTAACTATAGATATATGATTTATACAACGTTACTTTGAATTAGTTTGTGAACTTCACCGATTTGATGTAATTTTTTTATTGACTTTGTGGGTATCCTATGTAAGCATTCAATCATCAATCACATGTTCCGGTTGATGGATGTAATCATTCGGCTTTGATTGATTGTCTAGCTGGTACAAGGAATCGATAGACTAGCATAAGGTTTATTATCCTCAGTTCGTACACTACTCGAACACACCGTTCGAGTAGTGTCAGTGATCAAAGCATCAATGTATTGTAGAAAGTGTAGGAGTGTGATATCAACCTTTCTAGTTAGTCACACTAACTAGTGTTTGACTAATTTTATATGAGATTTTAAGACCTAAAAAAGTATCAGTAGAAAAAAGAACAAATTTCTCGAAAAATGCTAGATAGAGACAGCACTGCTGCGATCTGACGTCACAACTCAGGAACGCCATAGTAACTTCGCGCCATTCATTAAATGATCGTTTTGTGCGACAGGGATAGAAGAATAACTTCTAAAACATTTATAACTCTCTATTTTTGTATCGATTTAATTTTTTCACAAATTGTCTATTTTAGTAACATCTTTGAAATGGTTCCTCCTAAACAGGTGATGTACATGTACTACTTCCTGGGTCACCGTCTGATGGATCTGCCAATCTCCGTGGACCGCAAAGAGGTGATCGCCGAGAACACATACTTGTTGGCTTTGGACGGCGACATCGACTTCAAGCCGATAGCGGTCACGTTACTAATCGATCTGATGAAGAAGGATAAGAACTTGGGGGCGGCGTGCGGACGTATCCATCCTGTGGGCTCTGGTAGGTGTTCCTAGTATTCATGTATGTATTTTTGTATTTGAAAAATATAATTTAAAAAGAGTGTCCATGGAGTTTCTTGCCCGTTCTTCTCCATAGGTACCAACTACGCTTTGGAATGGGCAACTAGCTTCATATTTTCTGACTGACCGACTTCTTGACAATTCAAGTGCCTGTTAATGGTTCAATTGAAATAAATGCTTTGAGTTTCAGTTTGTGTCATGTTTTGAAGTATTGTTAAGAATCATTAGCAAAATCATTGATTTTCATGAGATTCAGTTCGACATAAAAGAAGTTTATTCATAACTAGCGGCCCGCCCCAGCTTCGCACGAGTGCAATTGTTTTTTTTTTAATTTTCGTAATTTTCTTATATACAAACCTTGTCCTGGCAATACCGAACACAACAAAAAAATAATTATCCAATTTGGTGCAGTCAATAAACGTATTTTCTTTCTTTCATTTGGAATTTATGCGCGTACAGACATTTCGGCGACTTTGTTTTATACAACGAGGGCGACACTGAAAGTTTTTAGAACTGGCCACTTGTAAACGATATAATAAATAAATAAGTTCAAATTTTGAAAATGGAACTCTTTGCCAATATTATTGTGTATTTATTTTATTAATTTGTCATTTGTTTACGATTTGGCGGCAAATTGAAATTTGTCTGTGTCACGTCAGCATGAATTTAACGTGAGAAAATTTTCGTACAATGATTTTTTATTTATTTATTTAAACTTCTCGCACAAAAAGGTACAAAGGCGGACTTAATGCCTTAGGCATTCTCTACCAGTCAACCAAGGGTGGTGAAGAGATTGGATGGCAGGTGTGAGATGGCAGAATGAGAGGAACAATGATAAAAAAAATCTATTAAAACTAGGTACATAAATAAGTTATATACACATACATACTATTTACTATAATATATACTTATAATATATATACAAATTCAAGGGAGAGAGATGACTCTACTCTATTTGTTTTGTAAATAACTCTGCAATTTCCGCTTAAATGCATACCGACTGGTGGCCGTCCTGATATCAAAAGGAAGTGCATTCCAAAGAAGAATGGACTGAATATGAAAGGAAGAATGAACAAAGCCATGACATCGAAAGTCATTTTATGACTTTCGATGTCATTTAAGTCTACAAGAAGGCTATGATAGACTTCGATTGGCCTTTCACGATGAAGCCCCATCTCGCCCCACTGAAAAATAGTTACTGCAGAGTGGTACACTAACAATTGTTTGCCACTTGTCTTGGAAAAAGTTCGGGAGAAACGACCTCGCAGTAGGATCCTCCTTCACCACGACAATGCCTCGTCGCACACCGCGAAGCAAACAATCGACTACTTGGCGACGTCAGACTTGGAATTACTGGGTTACCCGCCCTATAGCCCCGACCTCGCACCTTGCGATTTTTATTTATTTCCGAAAATAAAAGAAAAACTTCGAAGAAAATGTTTTATGGACGCCGAGGAAGCAGTGGCTGCGTTTCAAAATGCCGTCGAAGAGACCCCTAAGGACGAGTGGGCAAAGTGCTTTTCTCAGTGTTTCCATCGGATGCAGCGATGTGTTGATGTAAATGGACACTATTTTGAAAAGATATTATTAAACTAATAACTTGCTAGTTTGTTCAGTTTTTGATTTCCTAAGAACTTTCAGTGTCACCCTCGTATGTAAGGATTATAAACGATAATTAAAGTTAAGTGACGTTTAAACGTAAAAAATGTATGGTCAAACAGTCGATAATCACTACTTAACTTTAAGCAATGTTTATAAATAAAGGGGAATATTTAGTGAAAACTCACCTTAAACTCTTACCTAACGCATTTTTAATTCTTGAGTCGAGAGATCTAGTTTTTGGTCTTCACAGCACAATTTTTTCGTACTTTGTGATTCTACACAAACTGAAAAAGATAAAACTACTTTTTTAGTTTGACCTTCCTGATCTCCCCTGCTTGCTCATATAAATCCGAATGTTCCAGGTTTCATGGCATGGTATCAAATGTTCGAGTACGCTATCGGTCATTGGCTACAAAAGGCGACTGAGCACATGATTGGCTGCGTACTCTGTAGTCCCGGATGCTTCTCTCTCTTCAGAGGAAAGGCTTTGATGGACGACAACGTCATGAAAAAATATACACTGACTTCGCACGAAGCTCGGCATTATGTGCAGTATGATCAAGGTATGATATAGTCTCACTTTGGTTACTTTCCCTCGGTTTATCGAACTCGTTGAAGGCCGCAGTAATTTTATCGATTGAGTACTAATATGTAGAAAACGTGAAAGCGGTTTTGGTAAGGTTAGGGAGTCAGGTCAAGTCTACGGGTTTGTATGAAAGGTGTACGTTACCCCAGCAAGAAAGTGTCTCCTAGAGTTATAGGAGTAGAACGTATAATATGTGCCCTATCTGCTGTAAATGTGCCCCCAAATAAAAAATGTGTGCCCCCTGTCGTTTTAGAAAAAAAACGGAAAAAACGATTCCTGCTGGGGTAACGTTTTTCTAGCAGGAAAATTCTAAACGAATGATCGGAGAGAGAAAAATTGTGCATGGCCAGAGAGCTTATATGTGTGCCAAAATGTGCCCCCAAAAAAAAAATCTGTGCCCCTTCAGGTTTTCGAGATATTGCATTTCCTGCTGGAGTAACGTTTTGATGAATCGTATATCTCTACAACCATTGTATGTGCCCCTGTAGAGTAAACATACACGAGTAGCTCTTAATGTGTGCCCCTTAGTGCCCCAATTAGTTTTAAGAAAATATTTATAGTTTTCAAGTTATAGCGGTTTTATGAAAACCCGAAAAAACATCGCAGCGCCTAAATTGGACAAGAAACAAGTTCGCTGAAAACTGTATTCGGTCCTTCTTGACGCTAATAATAACCATACAAAGTTTCAAAACTATTCATGCATGCGTTTTTGCTAAAAGTCAAAACGATGGTGTCCTAACTTTGACGGCAAAATACAAGGAACCGGCTCAATCCGAGATGTGTAGGTGTAAACCAAAATCATGTGCCTTTAGTCAAAAATATATGGTGAAAATATTCAGCTTGGAATGTTTCGCATTAAGTAAATATTAACAAAAAACCAAAATATGTAAGCAACGGCTGGTTATCCGACCAAATTTGAATGACTACTAAAAAGCGACGGATTCATACATATCGATGACCTTCTTTATTGGACGTGTTATACCTAAGCTGTTGTCCGTACAGTCGCGTTCAAAAGTTTTGGGGGCTAATTAAAAAATATATTAAATGCACCTTGTGACTATAATAAATGAAACCGCTTGTTGATGTGGAAATTATTATTTTTATTCCCTTAATTTTAATTCTTAAAGTAATTATTACTTCAAATCACAGATCAAAGAAATTATTTGCACGTTGTGTAGTCATTATTATTTAAATCACAGATCAGTTATTCCTCTAAGTCTAACATATAATTAGTAAATTCGCATCACAAAAAATCACAGATCAGTATTAAGTATAATATTGTGTAAAAAAATATTAAATTTTAAATCACAGATAAATAATTTTCTTACGAGTAATTTGCTTATACATAGATTCAGATAAAGTGTGTTAGTATAGTAAACCGCATAAAGATATAACTGTAAACATCGAATTTGCACAAATTATCTGATGGTATTTGGCTATAAATAAACATATTTATCCCATATACGTAACAACATTATCACCTGACTGTGGAATGACACTTATATATCTAAAACGCCATCAAATCAAAATTATGTGACACTACATAATCAGCTTTAATATAATCGTTGGTAGAATATACAAAATTGTACACGGTTATGATGAATGCTCCAGGGTAGCCCGCGAAATACAAATTTTCTTACGTTTTTTGCAATTTGCAAGCCAGTGCTAGGTTGTATGATGATTAGAATATTATTTTGATGAGAATATTATTTGATATTTGATTCTGTGATTTTTGTGATGCGAATTTACAATTTAATTTATTAGAAATTATTTGCACAACGTGCAAATAATTTCTAATATTTATAGGTAGGAACTTTGATCTGTGATTTGATGCAATAATTACATTAAGAATTAAAATTAAGGGAATAAAAATAATAATTTCCACATCAACAAGCTGTTTAATTTATTATAGTCACAAGGTGCATTTAATATATTTTTTAATTAGCCCCCAAAAGTTTTGAACGCGACTGTACGGACCGCTTAGGTATAATACGTCCAATAAAGAAGGTCATCGATATGTATGAATCAGTCGCTTTTTAGTAGTCATTGGAATTTGGTCGGACAACCAGCCGTTGTTTACATATTTTGGTTTTTTGTTTATATTTACTTAATGCGAAACATTCCAAGCTGAATATTTTCACCATATATTTTTGACTAAAGGCACATGATTTTGGTTTACATCTACACATCTCGGATTGAGCCGGTTCCTTGTATTTTGCCGTCAAAGTTATGACACCATCGTTTTGACTTTTAGCAAAAACGCATGCATGAATAGTTTTGAAACTTTGTATGGTTATTATTAGCGTCAAAAAGGACCGAATACAGTTTTCAGCGAACTTGTTTCTTGTCTAATTTAGGCGCTGCGATGTTTTTTCGGGTTTTCATAAAACCGCTATAACTTGAAAACTATAAATATTTTCTTAAATCTAATTGGGGCACTAAGGGGCACACATTAAGAGCTACTCGTGTATGTTTATTCTACAGGGGCACATGCAATGGTTGTAGAGATATACGATTCATCAAAACGTTACTCCAGCAGGAAATGCAATATCTCGAAAACCTGAAGGGGCACAGATTTTTTTTTTGGGGGCACATTTTGGCACACATATAAGCTCTCTGGCCATGCACAATTTTTCTCTCTCCGATCATTCGTTTAGAATTTTCCTGCTAGAAAAACGTTACCCCAGCAGGAATCGTTTTTTCCGTTTTTTCCCAAAACGACAGGGGGCACACATTTTTTATTTGGGGGCACATTTACAGCAGATAGGGCACATATTATACGTTCTACTCCTATAACTCTAGGAGACACTTTCTTGCTGGGGTAACGTACACGTATGAAAGTGTTGTCTTTGTCGCGTCGCTTCATGCGTGCACTTTCATAAATACCCATAGACTTGATGTGAGAGACAAATTAGTTGCTGAGATAAGTTGCTCCTGGAGGCCCTCCCTTAGATACACATTGTGGTTTAGCACTGAGAGTTACTTTTTTAATATGTGATTTTGTTATGTACAGACGCCAGCACATCAACCTACTACAATCTGTCAAATTTCTTTAATACATTTTCAACTTTATGGCTAATGCATAAGGTTCAAAGTTGATTGGGAAAATTTGACAGTTTCGGGTAGCTTGATGTTCTGGCGTGTGTACCTACTTTTGACCCTATAATATTTTAATCAACAATCTGCGGTGATGACTTGATTAATGCTAAACATTATTTTCACTCTGGCTGCTTCTCTTCTAATATTTTTTGATAAGGACCTCAAGTTATGTTACAAATATCCATAACATAATGAACTTAGAAACCTACATAGTAATTTACCTACACTCAGGTGAGGATCGTTGGCTATGCACCCTGCTGCTGCAGCGAGGCTACCGCGTAGAATACTCCGCCGCCTCTGATGCGTACACGCACTGTCCAGAACATTTTGACGAGTTCTTCAACCAGCGCAGACGATGGGTTCCCTCTACTATGGCCAATATCTTCGACTTATTAGCAGACTCCAAAAGGACTGTTAGCGTTAATGATAATATTTCCACACTGTATATTTGGTATCAGGTGAGAACATAACAAAAAAAAACATGTATAAATATTAACTTATCTCTAAATAGTATAAAACAAAATGTTTTATTTGTGTGTTGCTCGATGGATTTTGATGTAGTTTTCACACGCAATAATTCAGAGATTTCTTGAAAAACATAATTATTATATTTTCAGGGTCTGTTGATGTTCGGTTCGGTGCTCGGTCCGGGGACTATCTTCCTGATGATGGTGGGCGCTTTGAACGCAATCACTGGCATGAGCAACATGACTGCTATGCTTCTCAACTTGGTGCCTATTCTCATTTTCATCATCGTCTGTATGACTTGCAAGTCCGAAACTCAGGTAAGAGTGCCTTATTGTATTCAAATAATGTAACATAACAGTAATGTAATGTTTGCCTAACCCAGGGACAAAAGGCTTACACCTCTTTAAGAAGAAAGAGGCGTAAGCCTCTTTTCCCCGGGTTAGGTAGAGGTGTAAATACCTTTATACTACTACGTTTCGTCGGTTACTAGTTTTTCAGTTAAAATAATGTGTTTATTATATTTATATTTTTTTCACTTCTGTTTTTTTAACTAAATTTTCGGTATGAACCGTTCTGAAAAAAATAGCCTACAGATAGTTGTACCGGTTTTGCGCGTGTGAGATATTATTATGTATATTAAAACCACAGACGATGACCGAGAAATTCAGTGTTGACATAGTGATAGTTAAAAAAACTAGCTGTTGCTCGCGACTTCGTCTGCGATCCAGCATGAAACGTAGCCTATGTCCTTACCCAGGTCTTGGTCTATCTGGGTGTCAAATTTCATCCAAATCCGTTCAGCCATTTTAGCCAGAAAGGTAACAAACAAACTTACTTTCGCATTTATAATATTAGTTAGCATTAACACATTTTAATTTTCAGCTGCTACTCGCCAACCTGATAACATGCTTATACACCATGGTGATGATGTTCGTGATAGTGGGGATCGCGCTCCAGATCGTACAAGACAGCTGGCTGGCTCCATCCAGCATGTTCACGATTCTAATATTTGGCTCGTTCTTCATCACGGCCGGGCTACATCCCCAGGAATTTATATGCTTAATGTACATACCTATATACTATATAACTATCCCCAGTATGTACATGTTGTTGATTATATACTCGGTGTGTAACTTGAACAATGTGTCGTGGGGAACTAGGGAAGTAGCGCAAAAGAAAACGCGTGCGGTAAGTCGGTTTTTGTTTTTATAATTTTAAAACAACGACTTAAGGATGATTTCCAGCAAACGGCTCGCATCGCATCGAAACGGATTTTACAATCTTTAAACGATATTAAGTCGTGTACACAGTATTTAAAGTCTATATTACCAAGCCGCGCACAGCAGCTTGACCGCGGGCGTCTTCTGCAACACGCGATCGTAGCCGAAAGTATGCTGCGACCGGCTCCGTTCACCTGTCGTCGTATCCGATTGAATCCTTTCAGCCGTCGTCCAAATTTTTCTTTTCCTCTTCTTTGATTTATGATTATTTTCTTCGTCTAATGCAATAGCCAACAATACTACGTCAACTTCACCCATATTCAAAAATTATAACACGTCAACACGGTGGGAATGAAACTATTTGACTAGGCGCAGAAACGGATACGTTCGCAAGCGACGGTACGGAGCCGATCGTATGCGGCGACATGCAGCCGGACGCGATAGGCTGTCGCCATATCCGTTCGTATCCTTTCCGATCCGATGCGATGCGAGCTGTTTGGTGGAAATCATCCTTAACAACGCGTTTGCAATAATACGTATAATACCGGTCGGTGCTAATATCGAATGCGTGCTTTTATTAATACATATGTACATTTCTTCACTTACCTTTGTTGTTTTACAATTAGGCAAGAAAATATAGGAAATCTAATCAATATTCATTAATAGGAACTTGAAATGGAAAAACAAGAAGCTGAGGAGGCTAAGAAGAAGATGGACGATCATAGTATAAAGAAGTGGTTTGGCAAGGGCGAGGAGACGAGTGGCACGGCGGAGTGTAGCGTGGCCGGCCTGTTCCGCTGCATGTGCTGCACCAACCCCAAAGACCACAAGGACGACCTGCATCTGCTACAGATCGCCAACGCTATCGAGAAGATTGAGAAGAGGTTGGACACGCTGTAAGTATATTTATATGTATAGTACCTATGTATGTACTAGCTGACCCGAAATACGTTGTCCTGTCCAAATTTCAATAATTCACAATTCAATCATTCAATACAAAGTCTACAAAAAAGTAGACTGTGTAAAGCAATGATTTCAAAAGTAAAGATACGTCCATCTGAACATTTTACATAGACGTTCTTCATACAAGCAAAAGTAACGCGATCTGTCATAACTCAGACGAACTACGTGAGTGCTGCGTTGTATAGGTCGACGAGGTAACCTTGTACGTGCGTACTTACCTATATGTTTTTTTTTTATCACATTTTATCGTGAGTCTGTATAAGTCAGTTGCTTGCTGATATCCTTTTAACTCAGAATACCAGACTCTCAAAATACCAGATTGAGAAAATATATGATTCTCAATATATCAGATTTCAGGCAGTCGAAATAAAAATATTATAATATTATAAGAAAAACCTAGCTAGTTTTTGCAGCAAATTTGCGTTTTGCACATTTTGCAATAAAATACTGTTTGGTTTTCTTATATTACCTATTTTGTTTCATTGACATTGTCATGCATGACGTTGAAAAGCCTTCTCCTTAGTTTTCAACATTTTATTAATTTAATTATTAAACAATCAAAGTAATATGATAAGTCAGAAAGGCAAACTAGAGTTACTGCAGGCAGGGTTCAGATACAATTTCTGTTTAAATAACAAGTCTGAAACAACGAATTTGCGTTATTTCAGACAAAAGGAATGTAATACCTCGATGCTTTTGGATGCGAAGAATAAAAAATAATAAGCGGTGGGAGGCATACATGTAAATCCACTAACATGACCCACAATAGCAAAAAAACATGGTCTATAGTACAAAAATTCACTGGAACCTGTTAACCAAGGGTTCGCCACAGCCAATCAAATAGCCCATGAGCTGCTACTTAACGGCAAACCCCCCCAAAGACTGCAAAAAGTAAAGAAAGCTATTAAAACCGTAATTTTAGGGCAATTTAGTCGGGCGGTTAGCCCCGTCCTTACGCTAGTAATATATAAGTCAATGGAGTAAAGTATGTTTTTTTTACCGTTTTTCCTAAGTATTAAATTGAAATAGTCCCATTGTAAGCCAAGCTGGTTAATTGATTTTTAAAGGAACTTTGAAGGAGAATTTAACTAGACATTTAAGTATGTATGTTTAGTCGACTAGTAAGTAGCTTATGCTGGAACCTATGCTTATTTTATGGTGACTTAACTACTGCTGTCCTTAGTGGTGCACCTGAAGAAACAGAGCCATTGAATCGTCGTCGCTCATCAGCTGCGGTACTGCGACGCCGGTCCTCCATGGATCCTCTGGCCAGGGTGCCCGAGTACGAAGAAAGCGAGGTTTCAACCGATATACCCAGGGTAAATAAAAAAATATTTCTACGCAAGGTCCCTATTATTATAAACCGCACTATCTAGTGAAGTTACCAGATGAATAAATATGTTTTTGATTCGTTCTTGAACAATATTAACACATTTTTTTTTAACTGTTAAATTTGTCATATTTTAGTCTAGATCTATTAATCTCATAATGATAACATCACCAATTAAAATAAAATATGTTTATAACAGGAAGAGCGTGACGACTTGATCAACCCGTACTGGATAGAAGACATGAACCTTCAGAAAGGCGAGGTCGACTTCCTCACCACGGCGGAGACCGATTTCTGGAAGGACCTCATTGACACCTACTTGTTTCCAATTGATGAGAACCCAGAAGAATTGGTATGTATTCATTATTAACTATCAGGCAGACATGCCTAAGGCACCATTCACCAAGTCCGTTTTTGTGTAGTTCTTTTATTTAAGAATTAAAGTTTGCGGAAACAATAAAATAAGAAACGAATTTGTGACTTACGGCTGGTTGATAGGTCTTTTTACATCCGTAATACTGTATTAAGCTGACTTTATCACCCTTTTCTCAGAATCGTATCAAAACTGACTTGAAGAACCTACGTGACAAGACGGTGTTTGCTTTCTTGATGGTGAACACGCTGTTCGTGCTGATCATCTTCTTGCTGCAATCAAGCCAGGACCAGCTGCACTTCAAATGGCCTTTTGGACAGGAGTCCAGCATCCAGTATGATGATGACCTCAATCTGGTATGTGTCTTTGTTATTATTTTAATATTCACATCTCTAAACTTTAATAATAATACGTTTTCATAGTCCTGAATAACCAGTTCACTTTCGTTCACAGCCACCCAAATCCATAATCCAATATCTTTGTTTCCATATCCTGCAATAGTCCTACACCAACCGGAAGTTGTCCTAGAGTGCACTTACATTGCCGGGAGGACACGGCGCGGCATACGCTGGCAGAGTGTGCTTGGGAGGAGCCGCGCCGTGCCCTCACCTCAGGAGTAGGCAGTGAACTGTCGCTGCCGGCCGTAGTCGACTCGATGGTCGGCAGCGAAAAGTCCTGGGACAGGGTGGTTTCCTTCTGCGAACAGTCGTCTCGCAGGAGGTTGCGGAAAGGGAGAGGAAGATCATGTCCACTCACCCGGCCCGCTGCAGGCGCACCGGGCGTCGGCGGGGGGCGGATAACGCCCCTTTCCAGCCCTCCTAAATGGGTCCAGGGGGGACGTCCGTCGCCCTCAACACCAGGACCCGAGGTGGCGGCGAGTTGTGTTCCACGCGCGCCCCTCGCCGACGTCGCGGGGGAAGTCAAACACCTCACTCCCCTCCCTGACGCGGAGGACATCCATGAGGATGTGACACACCGGAACAAAAAAAAAAAGGGTGCACTTGCATAATGCGAACAGGGATAATCGTCGGTTGGTGCCGCATTTCATTAAAAACGTGTAACGGGCCTCTGCGAATTGGTTTCGGCTGCTCATACGCCTTTCAAAAGTCTTGGGACCCCACGGTCCCGAGAAATGTCAAAATACGTTTTAATTAATAGTTATAGTAGCATTTTTTATAGCAAAGAAATTATATTGAACTTGACCTTACCTTTTTGAACTTTTTAAAGCCTTTTTTTAGATTAATTTTTTTTTAATATTGATCCGAATACTCTCTTATTACACGTTTATATATACTCGTCTTTTCCTGAATTAAAAATAATTTGTAAACAAATAAGTTTTTGGTAAATGTCGTTTTTCTAATACATAGTTACTTGTTAAGGGCAAGGCATGGAAAGACTGCTGCATCATTTTGTCGTAATCTCTTATTATTTAGGGTTTCATTACCTTTGCCATGACCACACAACGTCATATAACTTTTAATCAAATGACATCGCCAAACTAAACGAGTAAACCATACTTCCGATTCGCAATTTCGGCGTTCAATGTTACAGAACGCGTGCTACCTGCAGTAAAGTAAGACTCGTTATAGATAACAATCTCCAAACCAATCAGTTCACCTGCTCACGGTTACGAAAGCACTAAATGTTTAATTATTACCGGCGGCACGCAAGGGCTTCGTTTACAAAATTATCGAAAATCTTACAACAGCCTGTGGTTGCTGTTACTCTGTGTAGTATATTCTGTAACTAGCATAAATGAGACAGAAGGTAAGCCTTTCTATCTTTCAATAGAAATTTAATCTGACAATATTATCGGGTTTTGGACTTGTGAACAGCGTTTAGAGGACTTCTACGATAACATTGTTCACATGTTCGATACGGCAAGGAAGCGTATCGAGTGGTTATGAATACTTATGCTGCTCCATTTACATATCGAAACTGCGACACTGAAGAGGACAACGATCTGTCGTCCCGACACAGTTGGAGATCGGTCTAACTTGAACCTTGTTTCCCACGACAGTTCACCGTAACTCAAGATTACCTGACGCTGGAGCCGATCGGGTCGGTGTTCCTCATATTCTTCGGGACCATCATGATCATCCAGTTCACCGCGATGCTGTTCCATCGACTTGGCACGCTCTCCCATGTGCTTTCTACCACATCACTCAACTGCTATCTTACTAAAAAGGTAAGTGAAAAAATAAAACCTGATATCTGTTATTGGGATTTGGAGACCTTTTACGAAGTTAATTGTACTCTGGACTCAAGTATTAACGAAAGTAAAGTGAATTATGAAAGTCTTGTTTTGGATAACATTGTTCTACCTGATTGATCGAAATGGCAACTCAGCCTTTTGGTCAGCTCTCAGCTCTCAAAGCAATTCCATCACCAATCTATTTCTTTTGCCAATGTCAATAATACATTATACTTTTAACAGCCGGGCGACCTGACAGACAACGCCCTGATAGAGTCTAACGCGTTAATAATAGCCAAAGACCTGCAACGACTGAACACTGACGACTTGGACAAACGTGACAACAACCAGCACGTATCCAGGAGGAAGACCATACATAACCTGGAGAAAGGGAAGGACAGCAAGCAAGTCGTTATCAATCTCGATGCTAACTTTAAGAGGAGGTTGACTATCCTGCAGAATGGTGATTCGGGTAAGTCCTTTAATACGGTCGTGTCGATAGTTTGCATTATTTTAATTGAAGGTAGTAATAATAAATAAATCACATATTTCTGGTAAGACTGCTTGTCAGACTTTCGGGCTTCTGATTACACGTAAAGACTGTCAAAGATCTACGAATGACAGCAGGGGTCATCGACTTAACGTTCGAAGTTCCGAAGTAGGGAGGGCTCTCGATATGTAATGGATGGCCAGCACATCTTAACCTTCGTTCGACCCGTGCGACTGTTATTATTTAGCCACGAATAGACTAACATAAATTATTATAAAAACCGCAAAAAAAAAAAACAATACACTACACTTGGGAGCTTGGCTTGCCTGAACTAAGGAATACAGCCTTCTGTATCGCGTGAGCTGTCGCGGTCGGAGTTAACCAGGACTACAAAGGATAATCGACAAAAATGTATGGAAGCTGGCCCTGGCACCAATAACAACCACACATATGTCATTAGATAGATATTTTATTATTATACAATAACTACTATGGCGGCTCATTTCAAATCACTATGTAAAAAAAGTTATGTTGATATTTCGTAGGAATGACTTGGACTAAATAACGGAACTCTTGCATAGTTAATCTCTTCTAGTGGTCTAAGTTTGAATATTTTCAAATGTATGCATTCCGATGATAATACAATAACATTGTACCATCGAGTTATGGATCTGGATGCTAGATAATGGAACCCTTGAATAGCTACTAGTAAACCCCTCGAGTGTGGGCTTATTAGATTTGTCTCAGCGAGTACTGTTCATTTTATTTTAAGTATTCGTCATAGTGTCACTTTTATTTCGATGTGTTTACTTTTTGTTTCTTTATCGGCACCTTGTCTTATAATCATGTGGGTAATTTGGTTATCATCTAATACTGTACTTTTGTGTGTTGTGCTGTCTTCTTGTATGTGCCAAATAAATGGTTTATCTATCTATCTATCTATCTATCTATCTATTTTACCCGATGACAATACAATGACTTTACTAGTAGCCATTCACAGGCTCCGTTATCCTGGTGTTATCAGGTAAAATAAACAGTACTCGTTGAGACACACCTAGGGGACACTCGACAGGTTTACTAGTAGTTATTCAAGAGTTCCGATATCTAGCGTCCAGGTCCATCATCAGACCAGCTCGATAGTATCAGATTATCATCGGAATGAATACATTTGCGAATATTCAAACTAAGACCACTAGAAGTGATTAACTATTCAAATATTCCGTTACCCACCGTCCAGGTACGTCCTTACGAAACATCGCCATATATTTTTTTCACAGCGATCTGAAATGAACCGCTATAGTAGTTATTGCTCTATATTAATTTTAATATAGAACAATATTTTTAGATAGGCGAATGCCTAATGGCATATGTTTGGTTGTTATTCGTTGTGTGGACCATTTTATCCGGTCCTCCTTTTAATTCTTACATCCTCCAGGTCCCCGGGATGCAGAAGGCTGTCTTCTTAATTTTTGAGGTAGTGTTGCCCACTTCCGTAAGTTTGAACATTGTAGAAGGTTTTCTTATAAAGGCACCTCCCCAGGCCTGATGTCCCGCCTGCCGTCGCTGGGCGGCAGCTCGGCCGCGCGCCGCAACACGCTGCGCGCGCTGGTGTCGCGGCGCGACTCCGTGCTGGCCGAGCGCCGCCGCTCGCAGCTGCAGGCCGCGCGGGACTCCACTAACGACTTCATGTTCAACACGCCTGGTTCAGTAAGAGTAAGAATACCATTTCACTTTTTGAAGAAAATGTATATTTTACTCAGATATCATTATCATTCCAGACCGGAATCACCCAATACTGGGAAAAGGGCTCCCCTTTCTTTTGATACAGACTTAAACAATTCATCATACTTTTTACAATTTCTTTATTTACACCTACGTCGTACACCATTTATTTTATTTATTTATTTTACTATTTATGTACAGACGCCAGCACATCAAGCTACTACAATCTGTCATATTTCATTAATAGATTTTCAACTTTATCACTAAAGCACAAGGTTCAAAGTTGATTGGGAAAATTTGACAGTTTCGGGTAGGTTGATGTGCTGGCGTCTGTACACACATATAAACAGACACGAAATAATCAGAACAGAAAAATAGGTACAAAGGTGATGCTTATTTCATAAGAAATCTCTTCCAGCATACCTGCGATAGGACAATAAATAGAGAGATGTAGACAGCGTGTGAAAGAGTAAAGGAGATGTTAAAATCCAAACCATGTTAAAATCAATCAAAACCTATACCTACACAAAACATTAATTAATTTCTAGTTGGGATATATTAAAAGCATGGGCAACGTAGATGACAGAATGTATGCGTTCGAGTCTGCGTGACCAAGTCTGCAGCGCAGAAAAAGAGTGTTTGGGCGTAGAGTATGTTACCTCATTTAATTGTGTGTGCGTGTGGTTGTTTCATTTTTGACGTACAGTTTGCGGTGCAGGCTGTCATCTGCGTGCTATATATAATATTTAAGCTCATCTTGTGTTTAAATTAGTTTTACAAATGCTTCTATAAGGTGTAATTGACATAACTAAAAACCTCAACCCGCAACACCCTTAAACTCTAAACCTGAAAAAATTTCGGATGTTTTGAGTTATTTTAATAAAACCTTGAGTTTTTCTACGTTGAGTGAGACTAAGGTCACGGTCGACGCGATACCATGATTAAGTCATTGCAACGTAACTCTTATCTTGGTAAGGTTAGGTATAAATTAGAAATATCGCCGATATGTTTTATCAAACTCTCGGCAATCATTCTAATTTATACTTTATTTAAATGGGATAAGAGTCACATTGCAATGACTTATTAATGGTTTTACGTCATTCAAATTTGATCGGATAAACCTTAGAAAACCAGCATTATCTCCAAATTCCAAACGGTTTATTATTTTTTTGTTAGTTGGATGACATGAACGGGCGTTCCTCGACGGCGGGCGCGTACATGAACCGCGGCTACGAGCCCGCGTTCGACAGCGACGTCGACGACACGCCGCCGCCGCTGAGACGCTCCACCGTGCGCTTCCACGACCACTACGCGTGATGCAGCTCATGATACTACAGTGGCAGGAAATTTAAACAAATATCCACCAATACCCGAGTAACGATATTGTGCTTATTGTATTTATGTCTATGAAGTTACCTAAAGATTCAATTTAAAAATACTAAAAAATAACATTAAACGTAGCCAAAAAATGTGCATCATGTTTATAAAAAAAGTGCATATTGTGATTTCAGAATGTTACAAGTGCAATTATATCGAACGCAGCGCGTTTTTCGTAGACCGAATACTTGCAGTGTGTAGTTCTGAAGTGGTTAGAAAAGTTCAAACTTAGAAAATAAGAGAAATTTTCTTGATTTTTTTTTTATGTAAATCTGAATCCGCCACTGCTTTGATCATTCTGATGTAATTAGTGATTGCTGTGCGACACTTTGTTCTTGCATTTATTTATTTGTATTGTTATAGAAGTAAAACATTTACTTATAAAATAAATTGCGAATATACTAGAACTTATTTTTTATTACTTATAATCTATTTTTATTCAATTTTGTCTCGCCTAATACAAAAGGTGATTTCTATATAGCGGGTGTGTACAGCAAATTCCGGTATTTTTAATAACATCGTATTTTATCGTACGCAACACAAACATTATTTTTGGGATCGATTCCGCGACTCTACAAGTGCTTCCGCTTAGCAAGAGCGTGGACCGTATGTATTTAGTTATACCATGAACCTAGCAAAAACACCTTTTTTCTATTAATAATTTAGGAAATCCCTTAAAAAATGTAAGTAGTCTGTGTCTCAGGTGAGTCAGTAGAGACAGCCTCTTTGGTGTGAAGTAAGGGGTCGTTAGCAGGCAGTCCGCCAGTGAGCGCGCGGCCTGCCGACCGAACGCACGCGCGAACCATGCGCAGCGACGCCGTCCCGCGAGTGCACTCCACGCTTTACCTCAACATTGTGAAGTGATACACAGTACACATACGGATTACGACAACGCTAATCTTCTCAGGATACATTCAAAGGTAAGTTCAGTTCACAACTTCCATATCTAAGCCTTATTCTGACATGAATATGACCTTTCAGCCCTCGAGGTTGTTGAGCACGATCAGCTGCGAAAGTGTGTGAGGGGGTGACTGTAAGGTTCCTCGTATAATGTCCACACATGAATATCTTATAAATCTACCAATCATGAAACTTCTCTTGTATATACCTGCTGTCAAGTCCTAACATACGCGAGACTACACTGGTTTCTCTTTCGAAAGTTTCGTAACAACATTTATGTAAAGTGAGATTGACCGTTCAAAGAACGCGTCTAATATGATTCACAATATGTTATTTATTCTAAAATTTGGCGAAGCTGTGGACCGTATGGTACCCGTACCAAACTTGTCTCGTAAACAAAAGTGAACGTAGGCGGCATGGGATAGAGAATGGGAAACAAAGACCGCGGTATTTCCTTAGCCAGTCGACAAACGACCTCTAAATACCAAGTGTAATAGATATGCTTAAATGATACATAATTAAATTACATAAAAAGGTTTAATACATTGTGTAACATTACATAAGGTGAAGTATCATATCTACAGATCTTCACGTAACTTTGTTCTGTAAATTGATATAAAAGTAATGTCAATTCGCAGTGTGGTAACGAATAATGCTTATTGGTCGACTGACTTGTCTATATCGGTAGATTAATAGTTATAACAATTAGGGCATAATATGATGTTCTATTTATGTTGGTTGGATGGAGTAGATTCTTTTTTATTCTATTTATAAGTGTGCAACAAAGTCCTGATGGATTTCCTTTATACTGTCCAACCTTCTAAAAAATTTCACGTTCACATTAAAGTTTTCTTCTCTCGATTTCAACGCCTTAATAGGTCATAGGTAATCTATGCCCAGTAGTGAAACTTCGATGGAACGACTCGATTGATTGATATTCTCATACTCAAGTAATTACAGCTTCATAAAACTCCCAGTAAGTATATAAACACTAAAGCCGAGCGTTCAGGCCTCGCTCACATCCGCAGCCAGAGGGTCGTTCTCACTAGAACAAGAACAATTTGATGGTTTCCGCAATAGTGCCCACTATTACGTTAGCCAAGTGCAATTAACTAATTAATAATAATCTTTGCGTTGCGCAGGCGCGCTTGCAATACAAAGCGTAATTAAAGGTTTGTTCAAGGAATTTTCGTTTTTGCTTCTACTTATTTACATATGAGAGTTGTGTGACGTGAGTTTGGCAAGCGGCTGGATATTGTTGGATTGTATTAGTAAGAGTTGCATGCGAAAATGGTACATAACGGATGCACATAAGGATCCGCATACTCGTCATATAATAATTGTCAAGGGGCCCACAGTGTTGAGAAACTGAGCTCATGCCGTGGTAAAATATCTGTCATAGTCAGTCGAAATGAGACTGTCGCCACATTTATAAAAATATAGTAAAGATTATATTTTTTTTTAAATGTGGTTAACAGTCTCCCATCGTATCAGTGTGTGAGGAAGCTTGGAAAAATGTCGAAGCATCGAAAATTTTGGTTGTTTGTTTTTACAGTTGATATAGTACAATGACTGTCAGCGCTTTCAAATACCTTGTATTCAATAAAAACAGAGCTTTACCAAGTTCTAAATAAAAACGTGCGTGACGTAACTCTCAAGAAACCACATTGTACAGTCCATTGCGCTCTATCTGCTACAGTTGTCAACGCACTACTAGAGAAATAACGCAATGCAACCTACAACGGAATTGAGCCACTTTCGTTCACAATCCTTGAGCTGGTTTCCGTATTTGTAATTTCGTTTAATATTTATATCCGACTTATTATTACCTGATCGTAGCTAACAGTACATAAAGGCCCATTACATCTATACTTACGTATCTTCATATTTTCTAAGTATTTCATGGTTTTTAATAATGCTTAGTTGGTTATTTTCATTATCTATTAATAAATTGTCAAACCGCAAATGGTTTGCGAGCAGACCTTGACTGCTTTGACCGGAAGAAAGTGGGCTGCGATTAGCATGTCGCTTACGTACCAGAACGGTTTATACCCATGTACGTATGTAACGGTAGATCAGTACGTGAATCTATTGTAGATACCTTTTATAATTGAGTTACTTTGAATGTAAAAGAGATACCTACTTTTGTTACTTATATTAATTACAAGTCACAAACTAAAAACAAGACAGGTAACAGCGTTTTCAAAATTAATCATTTAGTTTTAATTTCTACTATCTATCCAACACTCTGCTCTATTGTTCCAAGATTCCGTTTGCACCCTAGAGGACCCTCGTAAAAAAATACCCTATATATTAATTCTAATCTAGGTGTAATAAAACTGTAATGTCAATTAAAACAACATAAGCACTAAGCTGTCATATAACAAGTATTAACACAGTAATAACACAAGCATTCTGCCAAGTATGCAATTATTGCAAAGTTGCTCTACAAAAGACATCAACGCACGCCCACAGCGACGAGACGTGGAAATGTCAGTATTGTAACATAATACAGATAGCATTTAAAGATGCAGCTCAGTTATAAGTAACAAACACAACTTTGTTACTTATATAGTTTTGAAATAAGTGATTATGTATTAAAAATAAAAACGATTTATTTTACGAACTTACTTTATTTTTAATTTTTAAAACATGTTTAAATAATGTTTTCAAGTCTTACAATAAAAGTTCTGCGTCATCGGTTTCAGTGTTAAATAGTTAGTGACGTCATGAAGGTATACTGTGGTTTTATCCAAGCTGTAAGTAGTATTGCTCTATCAGATAAGAATAAGCGGCATATCTAGCTGGTTAATATCAATCACTTTTTTATAACATAGGAACTTCATAAGTATGTATTTCCTATAATTATGGTAGCAGATAGGGCTATAATGATTAAATAATTGGTAGTTAGGTAATCTGCATTCGATTACTAAATATGGTAAGCTGAATCACTTTACCATCATTTTATGATGTCGATCGTGAGTTGACTCGTCAGCATTAAGAAAGTAGGTAAAATAGGTAAACATTTTAAAATTTTCACATGCTGTCACTGCTTGGCCACAGCATGCATCTCATAAAATCGGTTTGTTCTAATGAGGAGAGATTATAAAAAAACGTAATTAAAAAAAAATCGACTTCAAAAAGAAATTAACTTAATTTCGGAAGTCGGTGTCTTGGGATCTGTATTTAAGTTTTAGTTTTTTGCCACCGACTTCCGAAATTAAAGTTATTTCATAATTTTGAGTTAATTTCTTTTTGAAGTCGATTTAATTTTTTAATATACTTTTTCATTTCGTAATTTTTAGTTTTAATTAAAAACTGGAATATTTGTTTGTAATAAAATAAGTAGGTAATAGCTTTGTTGTAAATATTGCACTAGAATTTGACCAAAGTTTTGAGATGGTTTACCTTTGACACTACGCCTGTAGGTCGTATCAATAAGCCAGGCCGTCACACTTACACGTATTAGTCCATATCTTGAAAATTACTGAATCGATTTTGATGAAACTTGCACTGTTTTCTAAGTTAAAGTAAATGTAAGCCAGTAAAAAAAATGGTCATGATCCGATTAATAATTGCGGAGATATGCGTGGACAAACATACATACATAGGTACATATATCTATAAAATTTTGTATAGGTATTTGTTTGGAAGCCCTAATAGATTGTCATATGTGAATATAATGCAGTTCCAATAATATTACATACATACGTGTCGAATTGATAACCTCCTTTTTTTTGAAGTCGGTAAAAATATATCTTTACTTTACACTAGCTGTGCCCGCGACTACGTTCTCGTGTATATTGACTTACATGGGTTTTAATTTTTTTGTGCGGAACCCTCTAATCGGTCCAGTCGTTTCGAAGATTAGCCGGAACAAACAGACAGACAAAAATAAAAAAAAAGTTTTGTTGTATGTTCCTACCGTATATACTTTCATATTATTTTGACATTACAAACAGACACTTCAATTTTATTTAAGTAATAGTTGACCCGACAGACGTTGTTCTGTTTTTGATCCGAAAGACACGTATTATCATAATAACGTTATTGTTGTTTTCCTCGGGAACAGCACTTTTTTTCGGGATGAAAGGTACCCTATGTCCGTTTCTGTACACCTGACAACGTATATGCAAAATTTCAGGATGATCGGTTCAGTGGTTTAGGCGTGAAAAGGTAACAAACAAACTTACTTTCGCATTTATAATATTCGTTAGGATTAGGATTTGTATAGATAGGTTTCCTTTATTTTAATAACCTTGGGGATTGTTAAAAAATCACATAAAACCATCAGTAATGAGTTGCCCGCGTGTCCTCGAGACATAAAGGTTCTTCATCAATCCAAAGACTGACTGGATTGACGTTGTTGTATGTTGTACAGCAATCATTAGCCGTGAGAAAACGACCTTCTCAAATATGTAGACAGGTACCTGTGTGATGGACTGATTAACCTTCTGGGATAAGTATCATTTACGAATTCACATGTTCAATTCACCTAGATACACGTACTTTTCTTTAATTCCCAAATTATCATAAATCTCACATCAAAGAGAAAAAGCAAAGAAATCTCTCACAAATATTTAATTGAGTTAACCTCTATTTGGAACGAGTTGCGCTAGCGCAGGCGACTGAAACAAAAAGACAAGTTGCACGGCCTACTACTATTATACTACATAATAACAATTGCGCTAATAAACCCCACTTTCTCTTTTTTGTGGACATTTCTCGCGTCTGCATCGTTTATTAATACGTGAGTACGTAACGTTCGCTTATTGTGTATTATAGAACTTATGTGATTCAATAACATGATGTATTGTTAGGTTCGGGTTTCTTCTACCAATCAATATTCCGTCCCCACTCTTTGAATGTCTCCCTCCCAGCAAATAGGGTGCTTCCGATAATCTATACTAATAATAAGCTGAAGAGTTTGTTAGCTTGAACGCGCTTATCTCTGGAACTAGCAGTGGGATTTGAATCTCTATCAGCATTTGATAGCCGAATTGAGGAAGGCTATATAACATCACGCTAGCACCCTTAGGACGAAGTCAGAACGAAGTAACAGCGCGGGCAGGCGATGCGATGCAACGAGGTGGGTCGGGGGAAAGAAATTTCACGCGGACGAAGTCGCGGACAGAAGCTGGTATTATCATATTTGCCACGGTAAGTAATTGATTGACTGATTGTGAGAAGGTCGGTAGAGGTTGCCAGTCTATTGTCATCATCCCTTAGCATAAGCAAGCATAATCAGCCTTATATGATGTTCCCACTGCAAGAACAAAGCCATTCTCTCTGTGAGACTGTGAGAGGGATTGGAATACACCATGGCCCAGTACGGGTAGGTAGGACATGCCGGTTTCCTCACGGTTTTTTCCTTCACCGTTTTGAGATCCGAGCAGGGTGACGAAATTAAATACACAAAGTGCCTGCCTGGGCTCGAATTCACGACATACCTACTACTCGTAAGTCGGGGAGGTTTAACACTTTGCGGGACACTAAACGCCCACAGACGTACTAACAAGAAAATGTCTATTGTATCTCGTTCAGTGTCCTCAACCGATTAAGTAGACATTTTCCCTTACGGTTTCTCGAACGAAAATCAATCCAAAAATTAGCTAAAATATTTTCAAGTGCGCGTAACCTGATCTGATTGGTTGAATGACTTATAGCCAATCATCTACATTATCACAGAAATTACCTTTAATTTTGCAGTAGTCAATAATATTCGTTCCAGAAACCAGGCGTTACCCAGTTCTCCTTAATTAGTATATAGTAGATAACTATCTTTTCAATTAACAGGTTGCATGAAATTGGTTTCGTAATTAATAATTTGATTGACATGGTTTTTTGGATCAAATCGTGCATTTAACCTTCACTTTGACCTGGAATTTATGTTTATGGACAAAAATTGATCTGGTAGGTACAATTAAATTGTTTCATTGATTCATGATTGAGTAACAAAGGAACACAAATCTAATACCCAATAGGCATCAGATAGGATATATAATATATCCTATCTGATGCCTATTGGGTATTGCTAGCCTCGACAACAATATATCATATATTGTTGTCGAGGCTAGCTGCACTAAAGTAGGACAGAAATAAGTTTAGATAGATCCATAATGCAACGGTCGAGCGCTTGTTGCTTGATTTCGTAACAGTTCTGCGACTATTTTTCTTTTTATTTGCTCAGCTAGAAGTTTCGTCCCTCGAACATACTTTTAGAAAGAAAATAAATGAGTATTGAATACGTGACCATATTTTTCTTTTATGCTTACAAAAATACAGGTTCTTTGCACCTGAGCCAGTTCTTGAACCGCATCCGGGTTTGTTGGAACTGCAAAAATGTTTCTAAGAATATAGCTCCTTGTGTCAGTAGATGACAAGTCAGTTGGGTGTAGATTGGCTCCGTCGCTGGCTCGAGGTCGCTCCGCCCCACTCCTCCACGCTCCGGTGATCCAGCGTGATACTTACTTACATTAAGATCGTTACGACTTGTTTATTGACTCGGGTATATACGAACGATTAAATGATAATTTTATGTCCCAAAATAATTTGGATCATAAAGTTTTTCCGACAACTTAAATTGACTGAGGTTCCCCACTTCCTGTTGATTCAAATTGTTGGTCATTTTGTAGGTGAATTAAATCAATCATCGTTTAAAAGCCAGTACCCATTAATAACATATTTTTATGACCAACAAATTAGCACACATCAGTTTAAGACTTTTTACAAAAGAAGAGCAAATTAAAAATTGATAGAGTTGAGACATAAGATATGAATGAGATTAGCTATATCAATTTCAACCCTCTATTATTCTATGGATTAAATCGTAAACACGCAAAAATACAAGAAAATCTTAAAATTCATAGCTCATTCGCATCCAACCAATCATCTTAGAAACTGGTTTCACTAACTCTTATAATTAACATCATTTGGCACTCCTTAAAAGCTGAAGATTACCTAGTCCCCCATTGGGCTTGTGAATAAGGCTCGCGTTAGGCAAAGCATTCCTGATCGTTAACTCATCATCTTGTGCAAGGCATGTACTTGATAGCGACACTATGTAAAGCTACGAAAGTACGAATATAAGGCAGTGTTGCGCAGCAGTGAGGACGGAGGAGTGGTGTGGGGCGGGCGCGGGGGGAGGGCTGCCAGCTGACGGCCTCTAGCAGTGAAAGTAAACCTGCGGCCCTCGCCGCCACCACCAGTCCAACCACATTGGTGCTTGTAATACGATTTAAATTATGACTTACTATTGCGTTGCTTTGATGTCATTTACAATGAATGTATGAATGTGCATAGTATTGTAACAATCGATCTATTGATTGTTTTTCTCGTTACAGAGATAATCGTGGTCGTTTTTAGATTCGTATTCCGATTCTCAGCCAACCCATACACAGCTCTATCTCACACTTTCAGAAATAAAACATTTAAAAGACGTTAGTTTGTACCTACTGGTATTAATTTTTTAACCCATAAACTCATTATTAATTTATTACCTGTTGTGTACGAAGTCTGGATATTAACCTTATTCTGGCAGATAGAATACGACCTACGTTGGCTCGTACCTACATAATATTTGATCGTTTCCGCTATTACGAATTACGTCAGACTTATTAAAACTTAAATTAAGTAAAGCGTAGAATGTTAAGACATCGCTTTAAGTGCATTATTTGTGAAATACCAACCGTTCATTTAGTTTTGTAAACAAATTTGAGTTATGGCTCGCAAAAGAAAAACAGAATAAGAACTAACATTTTTGTTTTTTCGCTTGCATTTAGACACTAATCTAGTAGTCACTCACTTCAACTCATTAAATTGTCATAAGTAGGTAGTGAAAATCTGATTTCCAATAGTTAATGATCTTTTAATCGCTATTTATGTATGTACGGCTCTCTACAGCCTACTAAAGTTATTAATTTTCAATTTCATTCCAGTCAAATATTGTAAACAGTCTGTTCCAACGCGACGAAAACAAATAATAACAAAATTGATATTCTCAATACAGATCGTATCCGTTGCGTGTACTATCTTTAATGAGTCCAATAAGTCTTGAGCTACATAGGATTGCTATTTGCTCTAAAGTGCTTGTAAGGGTGGGGTCCATTGTCCAGCCGAGGCCGAAGTCGCTGACCTTGCGGGCGTCGGCGCGGGCGCAGCCTGCTGCCCACAGTGCCCACTAGCGCCAAGATCTGATACGATGGACATTGCCTGCTCAATGCAATAAGCCAGCCTAACAATGTTTATGACTTCTTTGTGTTGGTACCTTGGTTCTGTATTATTATGTTATGTGATCATATATTTTAGGGTTGCGATATTAAATGAAGAACAATTAGCTAAGACTTGAATAGTTACGAATTGTAACAAAAACTGAGAGGCGTAATCGATACTTATGTTGTAACACTTTCCTTAGTAACATGTTGTTTCCTTGTGAAAAGGTTGTTGTACCATACCTTCATCTTCCTTACGGAAACGTGAATTGATTGTAAGTAAGTATACCTAACAGGAAAACTTGAACTCCATAATGTTGACGAGATTCTTACCTACTTCATCGTGATTCTGAAAGAAACAAAATCAATAATGTCTTTCTTTAGAAACGCATTGTAGATATACAAAATATGTGGTTAGATGCATATGAATGAGCAATAAATCACTGGCGAAGGTCCATAACTCTGCGAGGGATGAATGACCGGCAAGGTCGAGGGCTCTCCGTGGAATGCGCGAGAGTTCTGCTGGACTTACTGTTGTGATTCACGCACTCGATACATTCCTATTCGATCCGAACAGCTCCGATAATACCTTCAGGGTGTTAAGAGACAGTCGTAGTCGTCGGTGTAGAGATCAAGAATTATCTAGTGATACTGCACTAGATAATTCTTTGTCTCAAGGATACGACTGTATTTTGATGCAACTTCAGTTTTATGATCAAACTACAGCCTTGGCCGCTAAACAGTTAATTTATTACAACTAAGAAGGTGAAAACTTGCAGCCTCGATTGTTATCAGCGTGCAATGATGATTGTTCTACAAGGATTTCCTACATGTTTACACAGAATCTTAAATTATAAACACTTTGTAGGTAAGACTAGACATATTAGCATGCGATATGAAATAAATAGGACCTGCGCAAATACTTAACCTTTAACTGAAAGGTCAGCCGTACGCTCACTCGAGAGGGTACCATAAATTAGGATCAGTTTATAAATCCTTTGAAAGGTTAGCCTTTTAAGTATCTTCGTGCCTTTGTTATGGTCTACCTTCGTAGCAGGCTAGTTTATCTGCGCTACGAAGGTGCTACGAAACATTCTTGCATACTTATTTAACAATATTGAGAGTGGTATAGTTATGAGATATTATGACCCTTCAGTTTTTGGGAGTACTGACGGACTACCAGAGGGCAATTTCGTAATTTTAAGAACCTTTACAGTCTGACCTCGGTCTCAATCTGTCAAACTCTTTCCCTACATTTTTGACATTGATTGTCGCTGAAATGAAATTGCGACTACACTGAAAAAAAAAAGAATTGTTGAATGTACTAAAGTAGCGTAGGTTGAGTAATGAACTGCCATAGTCAACACTTGTACTTTTCATAGTTAATTTTACTATAACAAGAGTGAATTTAACAAAATCCACTTTGTTGATTTTCATAATCAACCAGTTCTATTTGGTAAAATCAACAATTTCGTGTGTAGGACCTATATAACCCGCGGATTTGATAAAATTTACGCGGAATTTAGTAAAATCAATCATTCTTTTTATTCAGTGTAGATTTTTAACGTTTTTAATTACGGGAATTGGCCTTTTGATACTAATCATGAAGAATGAAGAAGATTCACTTAAATTAGTTACTAATTTCTAAATATTTGGTAATTTTTGTTTTGTTTTTAAAACTCGAGTCACGACAATCAAACCAATCTAAGTCTTGCACCGGAGCCACCATCTTGACCAAACTCAGTCTGATTCATAATTTCATACTAAAGTTGAAGCTTGTTGATATTCACAGTATGGCACAGTCAGATTCACGAGTCCAACCCACGAGTTCGTAAAAGCGTGACAGTGGACACAGTTGGAGTCGTCCAAAATTGAAAGTCGTGATGTCGACGATTTCTCTGTTAACGGTTCTAATAAGTACCTACGCGAAGAAACTGCACATCTACTAATTACGTTTTCTTGGCCGAATGATGAAAGTCATTTAATAATATTGATAAAACTACAGTCGCTTTGATTATTCAATACAATGATGACCGTGTAAAGAAACTTGGTAGTAACCTAATAGTATCGAATAACCTACTCACATTTAGTGATCACGTCACCTTTTATCTTGTGAAAATAAGGATATAAGGTGTTCCAAAGATTTAGCCTCAGTTTCCTCACCTAGCAATTTTCTTATTATTTTCGTATTGTTTCCAGAAAAATAGTAAAAAATGGCGACGTCGGGAGGGAAACCGCGGCGCGAGGAGGCCAGCGACAACTCCGACGACGAGCTTACACCGCTCGCTAACGAGATCTACGGTGGAAGGTTCGTATCAAATATTCCTATTTCATTAGTCAAGCAATTTGTTTCACTATATCGTATGTAACGGAAAATATTCAAATTGTTTATGACCATCGTGCATGTTGCATCTATGGTAAAAGACCTGTGCTTAAGGATGTTAAGCAATAGCTAGAAATTTCGATTCCAATCCCTGTCCTTGTCATGGATATTAAGATGAATCATTTCCTAGGAATTTTAGCCGCACATAAATTAGATTAGCTCATCACGAAGGGGTTAAAAGTCAAAGACGAAATTCGCAGCACACATTGGCAGCATCGACAAAAAAAAATGTGGAACCACTATAGGCAGAAATCTTAAAATACAGACAAGTATAAAATGATTATAACAGTATTTTTATATAAATGTACAACTTCAACTCCAACACAAAAGCTCGCCTGAGAGTTACGTTACAACCGGAACAGCCTCCGTAACGTATGATATCACTCGTCCCAATCAAAGCGACACGTCATCGGCAAGCAATCATTCGGTGGTAGTTCCCATGTATGTGCTAAGTACATAGATACATACACACACTTTCACCTACAACAAGTAGGTAACCGAGTAAATAAAGAAATAATAACACTGTTTGATTTGCTTTTGAATAAAACTTTTCAGTATTTAAAAGCATTTTAACCTAGTTATTGCTAAAAGCTCTTGCAAAAGCATTAATGTTACATAACGTGTTTGTTTTTTTCATAAAAGCGTGAAAATTATTGTTATGTTTCAAGCTGTGAACTTATTCACACAAAGATCTTTAATTCATGACACCAATTTCTTGTGAAGGCTATTTAACGAAATGACATCTAACATCACATTTGTAAGGTCAAATGTGATCATAACGTTAATATAAGACCATATTTGAATGTGACTACAAGCAGCCGCCAATAAACAAATCGAATTTTATAATAACATGATTCAATTGGAATTACAGAACATTCGATTACAGATGAATTGATTTGATCGCTTGTAATGATATTAAGCAAGTAGCTAGAACAGAAAAAACAAATCAATTAGAGTAGAATGCCATTAAAGGTCGCATTAGTGGTAACAATGATATTAATATGCTGTTCAACGTATAATTATGTGGTTAGGCATGCCCAAGCGTAGTCTTTAAACATTATTTTCTCATCATAACTGAGTAACAATTGTTGAGTAATTCAAAAGCAAATCAGATGAGTCAGATTTGCAATTTTCCCACCAAGAAATTTAACCTTTAGATTCCAGATATTTAAAGCTTCTTCTACTCAACTTCAACAATTCTAAATACTCGTGACTATTGATGACGCGGATGAAATGATTAGATTCAAAATCTAGTCAAAAGTTTGAGGTTGTAGATTCGTGAAATATTTTTATCGAAAGTTTTAAGGAATCAGTGACTTGTCAATGGTCATTAAAAATGCAAGCTTTAGACTTTTCATTGAGACGAAAAAAATACCTGTAGTGCACATGATAAATAGAAATAATAATGTAAAAATCATTGTTTAGTATGAAGTTTTATTTAGCCAGAGGTCGTGTCGCTCGCGCCGATCGGTCACCGCGGCCCGGAACCCGTTCAAATGCCAAGGTTGACAACTCTGACGACACAACTTTCGATCGATCGACTGCGCCACATTTTTGCGCCCCACTTCGCTCTAAGAGGCCTCTACGCACCATATTATAGGGACTATAATGGACACTTGCGATAGTTTATTTACATGCACAAGTCTAGATGAGAAATTAAGGTTTAACCTTGAGACAATCTGATGTAGGTAGTTCTTACATCCTGTTTCAACTTCGTAAGGTTCTACATTCTTCGTAGCAGGTATCTGCTCGCCAACAAAAGAATACTATTGTGCTAATATGTAGTCAGATTTATAGTTTTTTTTATTCCGTTTGTTCTAGATCTTTCAAAGCTTCGGTTCGTTAGGTCACGTTACTTTATAATCTGTATATACTTTGATTGTTAGCTTAAATCTGAATTTGATGGAAATAAATCTTGGAATACTTAGAATCAAAATACTTAGGAGTAAATAAGTCTATTTATTCGGTTTAGATTGAACGGTATCTAGCAGTAAACGCTTTCATAGGAGGTAGCGGAGACGAGCGGGGTCGGGCGTGATCGGAATACTGGATGGTACACTGACCAATGTGATACTTACCGGTTATATTAGGCTCAAAACATCAGTGAAGCGAATTCTACAAAATTGACATATACCCAAAAACATTCATAACGAAATCAGTGAATTGATCATAATTGGTGATTTTGTATGGCTTGTATGCGTTTGATTAAATTATGCTAACATATTTTTTTGCATGTGGCAATAGCGTAGGTGACTATTTTAAGCATAACATGAACATATGGTTTACGTGTACAGTGAAAATACAGGATACTTTGTTCGCCTTTTCGAAAAAAGAGATAATAAGTATCGTCATATTCTGTCTATAAAATATCCAGTGACAGTTAGATTTTGACCACATACACATACGAGTATAACGAGATGTTATGAGTGTTATGTCTACCATAAAGTCGTAAGGACGTAAGTTCTGCGACAAAGCTCAGGTAGGTTTATGACAAACATGGAAGTTAGCAGACGTGTGCACAACATAATGCTCCCGTCCACACCATGGTCGATGACCTCCGTCTGCGGTGGACATTGGGCATTGTCGGGAGTAGCGGCGCGCATATCAAACAAAACATTGCCTTATGATGGCCACAAGTAAATTGGAAAGTTTGACGTATTTCCATTGAATGACGAGAAATATTTTATTTATTAATCTTTAAAACTATGACTTGTTATAATACTAAATAGCTGTCTGAGCACTTTTAGAGATCAGAGGGGCAATTCTCTTAATTTTAAGATCGTTCACAGTCTGATCTCGGACTCAATATGCCAAAATAACCTGTAATTTTCCTACATTTTTTAAAAGTTCTTGACATTTGTTTGTTGCCGAGATGAGACTGCGACTAGATTTTGAACGTTTTAAATTACGAGAATTGGCCTTTAGGTTTTTGCTGTCTAAGACCCAAAGCGTTTTTATTATTAGATTTGGAAAATAGATTTTAGACAGAATACTCATTGACTTGCGACATTGAGACATCGGTTTTATTGTAACAATAAAAATTAAATTAATATTAATAGCTATTCTTGCTACATACATACAGAAGCAGAATTTTACGAAAAATTAATACAGAATTTTGATAAGTCTGCTAAACTGTTTCTTAACAGATTATAACAATCCACTTTATCTAACTACTTGGAACTTGCAACTATTACTTTGTGAAACACAAGAAACGCGGCCAAAGAAATAGGTGTTTTATTGTTATGATATTACGGGTTACTGTTGTGTTACAACACCGCGGCACTGGTGCACGTGCACGCGAGGCGGCCGAAGGCTTTCGTAAGTTTTCGTGAGGTGTAGCGACATTGAGCGATCTATTGTTCTGACTAGCAAGCTTCGTAGGCTGCGCTCGCGTCGACAAATACCTAATCCATCTAGACGCGGCCAAGACTGTCGGCAGTCTGGATCGTGTGTGGAGGAAGGTCACTACTTATGTGCATTTGATTTGAATTCCGACCTCGCGTACAAATGTTAGTGACGGTAACAGCTAGCTCTGGGTGAAGATAAAACTTGCAATAGGTTACATAGGTAATACAATTTTGCATGTTGCAATTTTACACACGAATCTATACATAAACTACTGAAAAAAAAAATAGGGCCCACCGTAAGTTAATTAAGAATTTTGTTTAAAACTAAATAATTATGTAAGCATTTATGAAGTAAAGCGCTAAACTTTGTTCTTGACTTGTTTATACCCATAACAATGTTTCGAGCGTCAATTTTAGCGTCGAATTCAAATGGGTAGGCAGAAATTGTGAAGAGTTGAAAAAACACTTGCACGAATTCTTTCACGTCTTGTGTTCGTTTGAGGAAATGCGGTTGGAGAGAAGTTTGAAAAATCCTAAGAAAAAGTCCTAATTCGAGGTTTGGCTCTCGCCTATTTCCTCCTCCAATATTGGACCAATTTAAAAGATATTTCATAACCTGAATAAGAAGGATATTTATACTGTGTCCGTTTTTCTTTTTTCATTAATAGTTGTCAAATTTGTACACTAGGCCTCTGTTGACAGCGGTTTAAATCGGCATTTTTTGAGGTTTTTAGTGCTTTTTTTAATATTTTTTAAAAGATTTCTTCATATTTTGACTGCTGAGACCAAACGTAGCATACAGGGATCTTTATAAAAATGAGGTTGTTATTTTAATATTTTTCGCGCCGCGAACGAAGTCGCAGGCAGAAGTTAGTATAATAATAAATAACATAAGCTTCGTAAATAGAAACCAAAGTATACCTACTTAGTTCTATATACAGGGTGCGACGGAAACTTCTAATGATTTTTAAGTTTTCCGAAAATACCTTTTATTAAGTTTTTAATTTTTAATTTTTTTATTTTTTATTTTTTTATTATCAACAAAGAGGTATCGGGAACATTCGTTCTGGCGTTTTCGGTAAGTCAGCTTAGTAAAAGATTCCAAAACAAGCCCTTTGCGTAACGAAGATCTCAACACGCAGTTGGTGCACAAATATTGAAACTAAAGAACTGGTTTTATAGAGTTAAACCTTGTATTATATTTTTATATTGTTATTTGGATGTATAATGAAGCGTATAAATATGCAAAATTTTTCACTTCCTCATGTAGAAACTTTATATTCATATAAAGACCTGTTTATCTACTAGAATTTGACAGGTTTGAATAGTCAGTTGTCGATCAAACGAACCATTTATGTAAAAAAATAACTTAAATGAAATATCCTTCGTGACCAAAATTTAAGTACCTACACTACTTCACTGGGGTACTGAAATTTTGAAGTTTATGTAGGTCTCAAAGGCACTATAATGACTCCAGCGAAAAGAGCGAAGCTATTTATCGAAGTCTTTAAGGCCACTTTTCCCTCTGGAGCTCTTGTTATTTTTTAAAACAAATCCAGACACGCTTAGTCCAACTTCGCACTCCCACGTCTCCCACAGTTTCCACTATTTAAATAGTACCACTAAAGCAGCTTTTCTTGGAGTACTAATTAGTCGCCAATCATAATCCCCATGTTTATAAGCATTGCTTTAAGTAATGATTAGCGTATGTTTAACCATACATTTTTTGACGTATAACGTACGTTTCTCTTAATTTTAACGTTCGTTTATAAACGAGAATACATATTCTTATTTATAAACGTTGCTTTACCTACACATGTAGGTAATAGATTTGGAAACAAGTTGTAGTGTTGTAGTTAACTGATTGGAAAGTGTTGAAACAAAGAGGCGTCACTCATATGCGGTGCGGTGCCGATGCGATCATATCAATTAGTGAACAGACGATATAATTTCGCGTGCTCACCACTGCTGAACGAAGAACGCTCCGCACAGTGGGTAAAACTTGGAGCAAGCTAGACACAATGTTTTTTGAGGATTTTTGAGTAAATTATCAAAACGACATTGTGGTTGTCATTTTAGCGATCTCGGATTTGCCAAATGATATGGAAAACCAGATATTTTAGATTTTTTAAAATGTGTATCATAACAAAAATGTGTTTTTAAAACTTAGTCTAGTCATAATCAAACCAAACACCTGTGGAGTTTTATGCCCGTTCAAAATAGAATCAAAATCCATTTATTCAAACTAGGCTGAGAATCAGCACTTTGGGTACGTCAAAATTACAAAAGACAGTCCCTCAAAACCCTCGCCCTACACCACTTCCTAGTGCTTTCTTTCGTTCTTCTCCATAAGTACCTACTACGCTTTAGAATGGGCAATTTAGCTTCATCTTTCTGACTGATCGACCCCTTGACACTTCAAAAGTGCCTGTAATTGGTTTATTTGAAATAAATGCTTTGAGTTTTGACACGCTTTACTGGGAAATACTAGAGGTGCAAATAATTTTAAGCAGCTATACCGGTATGGTGTCAACCTGTCTTGGTAACCAAGATTGATTGGTCGTGCTGAACGTTTGCCTATGCTATGCACACAATCATACAGTCTAAGGTTAGATGGCATAAGCATGAATATCGATTAAAACAAAATTAATGCATTCATGTCATAAACTAATAAATAAATAACCTAATGGTGCATTCGGTGTCTATTTTGACCTTACCCCGAACTTTAAATAAATATTATTCAAGCCCTTTCACCACTGAAAGTTCATGCATTAAATCCGTCACTGAATAGTTTTTCTAATTTTATTCTGCTTTCTATCACATACCTACACATTATTAGTTACAGTGATTTGTACACTTGTGCCGTATCATGGTAGACGTAAAGCATTATGAGTGTATAGGAATTTGGGAGATATCAATCGAGCGAGAGCCTTTCTAACTGTTACGTCCAAACATTACTTCTTCAATGCAGTTGAGTTTTAGTGTATAATTTGTCTTACTGACGAATCGTTTGACACTGTACAGAGTTAAAAATAATTCCCATAATTTAACATCCCTCAGATCTCAAGATTGCTGATCACGAATACATAATTACGTCACATACCTCCTATCTATTACCAGCTACGACCAAAGTCTCTGTGACAAAAATTTTTCAAGCTGTCTAAAACTAATTTGCAAACGGAACCACGAAACGGCAATTTTGTGTAAATAATGTACCTAACCAATATATTGAGGAAATTAATATTCATACTTTGTCCAGTACGAGACAATAGCGTATCACTGGGCGACGCGGTGCCCAAGCAGTCGTTATTGCGATCGCACCGTTCGCTGTCCTCATAACAATCGATGAGTTCTACTATACTATTCGCACTGACTGGACATTCCGTTGATAATTTTCTTCTAATTTTCGAAAATAATTTTCATAAATTTTCTATGGTGATGTGATTTTTTCATTAAAAATGTTAACCCAGTGACGTGTGCAAATATGAGTGACCACGATCGCAAAAGTCATTACGAAAGGGACGATGCCGAGGAACCGCTCTACACCGCGAATAACAATAACTCGATTTATAGCAACGGGACTTTGCATTATTGTAGCATATACAGGTAAATGTTGAAGTGAAACTATATTTTCAATCTGTGGAACTATGACTAGTTTGAACTTAACGTTCAAATACCTCTCTGCGGGTCGTTTCTTGCGACATTATCTAAAAGAACTCAGTGATGAAACAAGAGACGACTCAATGTCTATGGGATTACATCAAGTGGATGTGAATCATATGCTAAAATCATCGTGATCCCAACCTGTGTTTTCTTAAGGTTGCAGAGGTCAGAGGTAGGTAAATAGGAACTGCTCGTATTGCGGAAGATCCCATGCAGTACTTTATTTATGTTCTCCATAAGCAAAAGTTTTCGCATACTTCTTGCCAACTTACTCTGTTTAGTAGAAAAGGTCAATGAAAACGTTTAAAAAAAAAATGATATACCAATTGTTTGTGCTTAGTAGGTATCTACTAAGCACACAAAATTGGTATATCAATTTTTTTTTAAACGTTTTCATTGACCTTTTCTTTTGGAATTTGAATTGTTATAACGAAACCTGTACAGTACCTACTGTACAGGTTTCGTTATAACAATTCAAATTATACAAATGCAGCTGACTCGTAAATCTACTTCTTATGTATTCCTTAGATTGTGTGCGTAATGGCGGCGTTACGCATAATTAAACAGTGTTCAATCAACAACTTTCTAATGCCTTACATGGATCACAGATCCGCTCAATCATTTATTGTCATCGAAAGCAGGTTTACCGAAGAATTAAATTTTATTGTTGTCATGTATGAAAATTGACAAACAAAATTTGTATTGCTTGTATTTTTTTTGAGGGAAAAGTAAAAGAAATATCAGCGACGTAAGATATTAAAACTTATTCGCAAATTTCAATAACGCTTATCTCTTTCTGATCTGCTATAGTGGCCAGGCAACAGCGTGAAGTTCTGCCAACTCGCCAAGCTAGACAGCCGCAACAGTTAATTGGGTCACCTACCACCTTCGTTGGTTGCCTTACGTAAACCCACTGTCACAACCAGTACAAGTACTATGTGCATATGTGTTGCAATAATAAACGTTGTAATGTAACGGTTTTCTATCCGCGTTAATATGTTGCACACGCGAAGGTCATCAACGCGAAATATTGCCGATCGGAAGGAAGCTGCGTCTGCGCCGGTCGGAACGCAACATTGCTCGAGATTTCTCTCTCAACTGAATTGCGTGTGAAAGTTGTTTTTCTCGCTGCAATGTTGATTCTAGTTTGCGTTATCGAGCAGGTGTAGGATTGTGCACACTGCACTAGCTTAAAATTCACATAAAATAGAAATCAGGATATGCCAAAAATATGTATCTATGATGTTTTAGTGTGTTATCCCACTGTAAACATATATTCTAAACTATTTGATGTTAGGATCGTCGTAGCGAATAAGAATGCAGTGATAAAATTTTAAACACTAGGAATGTAATACTAATTACTTATTTAATCTGTTTCAGTCAAAGGACAGTACAAGAGACGAAAGGATGGGACGTGTTTCGGGAGTTCCCGCCGAAGCAAGACAGTGGGTCTATGGAGACCCAGAAATGTTTGGACTTCACGGTGCGGTTATTCAAGGTGGCGGCGTATCTAGTCGTCTTCGTCGCGGTTCTCGGCTCCGGAGTTGTCGCAAAGGGCACCACGCTCTTCATGACTTCACAGCTAAAGAAGGACAGACGGATTGCGTATTGTAATAGGAATTTAGGTACGTTGGACTTAACTTTAGTACGTATTTTCCGATTAAAGCCAAACATGAGAAACCTATGAAATACCAAACGTTTAAGGTTCTCACATTAAACAAGCAAGATCCGGTGTGGTGCAGCCGCGCGCGTTCCACGTTCATTTTGGAATTAACAATCTAGTTGCTGTACAGACGTGGCTTGTTTGCCAATAATATTATTGGATCATTTCATTCCAAACTACAAATATGTATGTGTGTCGAAACGTAATTAAAGTAATTTCGTTTTAACACTAAATTCGACCATTTATTAAGTTATCCAAGGCCAAACTTTTACGTCCGTTATTAATCTTTCGAAATCATTGTGTTGTAAGGACCAAAAATTTGACTAATATCAATCTCTTTCATATTTCCAGGTAGGGATAAACAATTTATAGTAAGTCTTCCAGACGAGGAGCGAGTGGCGTGGATGTGGGCTATCCTAGCAGCGTTTGCCATCCCAGAAATAGGAACACTCATACGTTCAGTGAGGATATGTTTCTTCAAAACTTCCAGGAGACCAACTAGCACACAATTTGCTGTGGTAAGTAATTTCAATGAAACCCTACATAGTATCGCTTCTCTACTCTAATCCGACAAAGCCCGTTTTTAAAACCGATCTGTTGACTTGGACAAATTACAAGTTTACACTATACGAGTATCTGCCATGTTTACCGTCACACATTACATTATTACATACTTTCTTTGGACTGGCATGAGATTTATAATTTGTAAGACAACTCAACTCACGACTTTTACGCATAAATATTGAATATTGCGTGCAAAACAGCGCGAGCGAGCGCGGTTATCCGAGAGCAACGAAAGTTTAAATTCAGAGCAACGTTATTTTAATAACGAAAGTTTAAATTCTTTAACACCGATTAACAATTTTTTTTTTATATTGACATAGAAAAAAATCTCAATAACATTTTCTATTATTCTGTTTCAGGTATTCATAGCAGAATCGCTACACACGATAGGGATGGGCCTGCTCTTCTTCATCATTCTACCAGAACTCGACGTGGTCAAAGGAGCCATGATCACGAACTGCCTGTGCATTATTCCTGCGATACTCAGCTTTCTCTCGCGAAACTCTCGAGACTCGAAGCGATTCGTGAAAGTGATCGTGGACATTGCTGCGATAGTAGCACAAGTCACCGGCTTCATAGTGTGGCCACTGTTGGAGAACAAGCCAGTCCTGTGGTTGATACCAGTTTCATCGTTATGCATATCTCTGGGGTGGTGGGAGAACTACGTCACACGACAGAGCCCTATAGGTAAGAATAAGAAATACCACAGATTCACGGCTAATTCATTATATTGACTTTGAAATTTTGCTCATGTTCTTTTTTCTTTCCAGGTGTAATCAAAAGTCTAGCCAGATTAAAAGACGAGCTGAATTTTACGCGCTACTACACATACCGTTTTATATCTTTATGGAAAATCATGGTGTTCCTCTTGTGCATCCTTTTCAGCATATGGATTGATGGTGATGAGCCTGCCATGTTCTTCCAACTGTTTAACACCGGGTTTGGACCACACAGTATTGTCGTTGAAGAGGTTTGTTAAATAAATTGATTCAAGTTCAGATTGGAATTTAGATGTATTCTGTTATATTGTTCTCTGTTAAATTCGCTTCCACTTTCTTATTTCAGGTACAAATCCAACTAGGTGGAACAGTAATTCCTGACTTAGCTAACATTACTCTAACTGGAGATTCAGTAGAAGTGGCAGCTGCATACAAATCCGCATTCTACGTGATGCTTATCCAAATATTTGCGGCGTACATCTGCTACATATTCGGGAAGTTCGCGTGCAAGATCCTCATCCAAGGCTTCAGTTATGCGTTCCCTATCAACCTCGTCATTCCGTTGGTGGTCAATTTATTGATAGCTGCGTGTGGTATTAGGAATGGTGATAATTGTTACTTCCATGGAACGGTGCCAGATTATCTTTACTTCGAGAGTCCAGCGGGTAAGGTTTCAGAAAATCTTACTTGATACGACTTTTAATGATTGATACGTCTATAATATTAGTAACCCTGTATTATTTTGTTTTCAGCGTTTACACTTAGCGATTTCATATCACGCCAAATGGCATGGATATGGCTACTCTGGTTGCTGTCACAAACGTGGATCACCATACACATCTGGACGCCTAAAGCAGAACGTTTGGCGTCTACGGAGAAGTTATTCATAATGCCGATGTACAATGGTTTACTAATAGATCAAAGTATGGCTCTCAATAGAAAGAGGAACGACCAGAGAGATGTAAAAACTGAGGTAAGCTAAAAAAAAAACATCGCATAACGTAATAGTGATCACACAAAGCTAACGTTTGTAATGCATTTAACCGAATAAATAAGAAATAACAAACTCGAAGTTGAACAATTATCTAATTTATCAATTTCAGGACCTAGCAGAATTAGAAAAAGAAAAAGGCGACGAGTACTACGAAACCATATCAGTTCATACGGATAACACCGGTTCTTCTCCAAAGGCTATCAAATCATCAGATCAGATCACAAGGATATACGCATGCTGTACTATGTGGCACGAAACTAAAGATGAGATGATGGAGTTCTTGAAGTCTATCCTACGGTTGGATGAGGATCAGTGCGCTCGGCGAGTCGCTCAGAAGTATTTACGAGTGGTTGACCCAGATTACTACGAATTCGAAAGTGAGATTTCAAAGCACAACACATAACATAAGACTGACATACTAGAGTTAAACTTAATACATAATATGCAATAAACGATACTTAATTTTTTTTCTATTCCAGCGCACATTTTCTTAGACGACGCCTTCGAAATATCAGATCACAGTGACGATGATTCCCAAGTGAATCGATTCGTGAAACTCCTAGTAGACACTATCGACGAAGCGGCTTCCGAAGTACATCAGACGATCATCCGCGTTCGGCCACCGAAGAGGTTACCAGCACCTTATGGAGGACGTCTGACGTGGGTGCTACCAGGAAAGACAAAGATGATCTGTCACTTGAAAGACAAAGCGAAGATCCGTCACAGGAAACGTTGGTCTCAGGTAGAAATATTATCTACAAATTAAGTAAACACATTTTATGTAAAACACATAAGGTAATATTATGTTCTAGGATCATAACATGTCTTGATTATTCCCCAGGTGATGTACATGTACTACCTTCTCGGTCACCGTCTAATGGAGCTGCCTATATCCGTGGATCGTAAAGAAGTTATGGCTGAGAATACCTATCTGCTGACCTTGGATGGAGACATTGATTTCCAACCTCATGCTGTACGATTGCTTATCGATTTGATGAAGAAGAACAAGAATCTAGGAGCTGCCTGTGGCCGTATTCACCCTGTAGGATCTGGTAAGAAAGGATAAGATTGATACGAATTATACTGCTATTTATTTTTTTGACTTGTAAGCAATGCCTATAAAAGTGGTCTTAAATACAATTTGGTCATATTTGCAGGACTCATGGTGTGGTATCAAATGTTCGAGTACGCTATCGGTCATTGGCTGCAAAAGGCGACTGAGCACATGATTGGCTGCGTACTCTGTAGTCCCGGATGCTTCTCTCTCTTCAGAGGAAAGGCTTTGATGGACGACAACGTCATGAAGAAATACACCTTGCGATCTGATGAAGCTCGGCATTACGTGCAGTACGATCAAGGTGAGAAAACATCCAAGCTAGGAAGAACATAGCTGCAAATTTTGTAATACACTGGGCCGCAAAGAATGCGGCTCAGTAACAAAAACCTCAATAACTTCCGAAAATATTGGAGCTAGGTTCATGAAATAAAGACTGTATTATAGACACTTTTATAGTGCCTAAATCAATGTCATAAAAGTTTAAGATTATGAAGTTTCTTTTGAATAAGATTAAGTTAGTAAAAATTACCATTTTCACTAGATTTCGAAAAATATGCTACGGTATCAAATATGCAATTTTTACACATTTTAATATTTTTTATTGCCATCACGAGTTGTTGTTATACGGTTTGGCATGCTTTCCACCAGATTTCTGAGCCGATGCTGAGGAATATTCTCCCATTCCTCTATCAGTCCTTCTTTCAGTTCACGAAACGTGATTCTAAAGGAATTTCGCTGGCGTACACGTCGTTGTCCCAGTTTGTCCCAGGCATGCTCGATGGAGTTCAAGTCTGGGCTGCATGCTGGCCACTCCATGCGTGTGATAGCGACATCTTCAAGGTAGACAAACAGAACACTATCCGAGCTGTATGGGGACGAGCGTTATCTTGCATAAAGATGGCGTTCTCGCCCATGTTTACAAAAATGGGCCAACATACTCATTTAAGATTTCATTAACTTATATTGCTGCAGTTAAAGTGCCATTTTTTATTACCACTAGCACAGTGCGGCTTTCGGAAGAAATTCCAGCCCACACGTGAATGGAGCCTCCACCGTATGGCACTTTCTCTTCAATGCGAGCTTGGTTGCAGCGCTCTCCAGGTCTTCTGTAGACGCCTTCCATCGTGCGTGTATAGCATGTACTTCGACTCGTCCGATAACATTACTCTTGACCAGTCATCCACCAATTCCTGTGTTCTCTAGCGTAACTCAGCCCTGAATTGCGATGCTGCCTTTTGAATTTTGGACCATTGCAGTTCTAAATGGCTTCAAGTTTGCTTCAGCAAGATGCCGCCTCACTGTATACGTGCTCGGATTTCTCTCTCCAGCACTAAGGTGAATTTGACTTCAACAGCCGTTTGCAATCGTTTTCTCAACGTTGTTGACACCATATATCGATCTTCCCGCGCTGTCGTGCACCTTGTTCGGCCTGTTCCTGGTCTGCGAATATTGGATTAAAAAAAAATTAAAAAATAGTTTATTTCTGTAACTTTCTTGTACAATCTTATTCTGTGGCTAGAACTTCCCAGGAAGCATGTAGTAATGCTTGTGTTGGGTGGATCCAGTCTCTTAAAATCGCTGGAGCACTCTTTGAATGGTTGATAACGACACACCAACAGTTCTCGCTGTATAACGCTGACTGCACCCGTCTCGAAGCATTGTCAGAATTCTAGTACACTCTTCAGGGGTTAGTGACATATTTTTAATTGAATTTGATCAAAATAATGAATTTCTGCACAAGAATGCCATATTTATAAACAGAAACAAAAGTAAAACAAATGTTTTCAAAGTTGTTAAAATTTTGAAAATTGTAAAAACAATTTTAATTTTTTTTTTTTATTTATGGTTTTTAAAATAAAAAGGTTTCCTAATGAAATAAACTTTAATTTAGTTTTTGTTTTAAAAGGAATACTCAAATATTTTAAAAGTTATCGCATTTTTTATAACCGACCCGCTTTCTTTGCGGCCCAGTGTAGAATCATATCTTATTGGTTTTTTTCTTGTAATAGGGGAGGATCGTTGGTTATGTACGCTGTTACTTCAACGTGGCTATCGAGTAGAGTACTCAGCTGCCTCCGACGCCTACACGCACTGTCCCGAAGGTTTCAACGAGTTCTACAATCAACGTCGTCGCTGGGTGCCTTCCACCATCGCCAATATTATGGACTTGCTCACCGATTATAAACACACTATCAAGATTAACGATAACATATCCAGTCCTTACATCGCTTACCAGGTAGGCTTCTTATCCACGGTACTTTAAAGGCTTTTATATAGTTTTTTTTACATGAACGTATACTTTTTTCTGTGCTCTGATAATTAGATCGCAGACACAATATTTTTTATGTCCAATATATATTAAGTATATATTTTTTACTTTTTAGTGTTTTCTGGGTAGGTATATAAGTAATTAAAATATTATTTTCTTAACAGATGATGTTGATTGGTGGAACGATCTTGGGTCCCGGAACTATATTTCTTATGTTGGTGGGTGCCTTCGTGGCCGCTTTCCGAATCGACAACTGGACTTCCTTCGAGTATAACTTGTATCCCATCATGATCTTCATGTTTGTCTGCTTCACGATGAAATCCGAAATTCAAGTGAGTAGTATCTTTTTAAATCGGGCCAGTATTGACATGGCGTGTATTGAAGACATTATTGTTAAAATGTGTGTGTGTGTGAGGGAAATATGAATTGATTAGCGTCATCCTTTTTTCGTAATGCAGGAAAAAAATAAATGAAAGTGTTTATTCGCAGAAATAATTTGCACAGCAGTTTGTTAGCAGACGTGGTTCCTTTTTATGCTGGATTCATATTACTGTGTTGTGTCATGACGCCTTCTGAAGCAGTGTTAGCCAATCATAACTCGTTGTGATTTGACGTAATGTTTGACATAGTGTGTGACGATTGGTGTATCCCGAGTCACAACACGACACAGTAATGTTTGTGGCTTCAATGTTATCAACATTTCTAAAACTTGCACTATCTCGTTTCAGTTACTGGTGGCTCAGATATTATCGACGGCATACGCCATGATAATGATGGCTGTGATCGTCGGTACGGCGCTGCAGTTAGGCGAGGACGGCATAGGATCTCCATCGGCTATCTTCTTGATATCACTTTCAAGCTCATTCTTCATAGCCGCTTGCTTGCATCCGCAGGAGTTTTGGTGTATCGTACCCGGCATCATTTACCTCTTATCTATACCCTCTATGTACTTGCTTTTGATTTTGTATTCTATTATAAATCTGAACGTAGTATCTTGGGGTACTAGAGAAGTGGCGGTCAAGAAAACGAAGAAGGTTAGTATACAATTGGTTCATTTACCTTTATTTCGTCAATAGAACATTACTAACACTTTTTTACCGTTTTAGGAAATCGAGCAAGAAAAGAAAAATGCCCAAGAAGCGAAGAAATCAGCAAAACAGAAGTCGCTGCTAGGTTTCCTTCAAGGAGCGAATAGCAATGAAGACGAGGGCTCTATCGAATTTTCGTTCGCTGGCTTATTCAAATGTCTGTTATGTACGCATCCTAAAGGGAACGAAGAGAAAGTGCAACTCTTGCACATTGCGTCTACTCTTGAGAAATTAGAAAAGAAGTTAGAAACTGTTGAGAGGTTAGTAATTTTCCCTGACAACTTATTTTTGTAATTCTAACTAGCTACCCGGGCTTGCTTCTCAGGGTTTTAAAGACATAACAAGATCTCAATATATATTTGTTATATTTAGGTAAATTCAAGACAATAATACACTGAGCAAAAAAATGTGTTGCTTGGTTAAGGAGAAGAAATACGCGGTCACGCGGTATAATATTTATGGAGATATAACGAACTGAACATGTCTCAATCTCAATTGAATGTTTTAGGGCTGTAGATCCACATGGCATGAGTAGAGGACGTAAACTATCAGTGGGGCCAAGAGGTAGTACCAGTGGAGACCATGGGTTGGACGCTCTTGCCGAAGGACCAGAGGAAGACAACGACTCCGATTCTGAAACCGATACCCTTTCCACTTCACCCAGGGTAAGATACTAAGATAACATTTTGTTGGAATTAAGAGCAGACTTATAAATGGCCGTTAATCTATATTTATTTAATATTATAAATGCGATAGTAACTCTTCTCTGTCACCTTTTCACGCCTTTACGGATTTGGATGCAATTTCAAAACGGATAGACAAAGACCTGGGTTAGGACATAGGATATTTGTTATCCCTGTAGTACGTGCCTGTGAGATAATTTCCGACACCAACCCAGGCGAAACCACGGGCAAAAGCAAGTATAAAATAAAAAACATTAAGTATAATCTTATTTTATGATTTCAGGAAAAGAGAGATGATCTAATTAATCCGTATTGGATAGAGGACCCCGAATTGAAAAAGGGAGAAGTCGACTTTTTGACTCCCGCCGAGTTATCGTTCTGGAAAGATCTCATTGACAAATATTTGTACCCTATTGATGCTAACAAGGAGGAGGAGGTAAAAAACAATTGAAGGCACGGTGTCAGTAAATAAATATAACTCTGTTTATTCCTGACACCGAACTATCACTTATCAAGTTAGAAAATCATGGCTTACATTGGCTTTTGTTTTTTTAAAGTGTAGGTAATACCATACGGTTTTCTAGTGTAAAATTGATTGTAGTATGCCGCGTTATTCTTATGAATAACGAAGAATTGAGACATTCAGAATATGAAAAGAACTTGTGTTTTGTATGAAATATAATGATGATTTTAGCTATTCATACCACACTGCAAGAATTTATAGTCCTATTTTAAACTATGTATGTGCATTATTAATAAACTTTTATTTCAGATGCATAATTTGATCTCACAATCATATCTATCATAATGTCATACTACATATTCTTGATGATAATCTTCCCCTAATTTTAGGCCCGTATCTCGAAGGATCTGAAAGAATTGAGAGATTCGTCTGTTTTTTCTTTCTTTATGGTCAATGCCCTCTTTGTATTGATTGTATTCTTGCTACAACTGAACAAGGACAACCTTCACGTTAAGTGGCCCTTCGGAGTTAAAACTAATATAACATACGATGAGGTTACTCAAGAGGTAACGTGAGAGTCCACTACACAGCGATCAGCATTCAACGATGACTCGGGACTGCGCGCTACAACTGAGACTTGAAAGTATCCAACCTTGGCCATGACCCCAGTCACCCTTGAAAGTTGATTCGAATTATTTAAACATATTTGTTTTATGACATTTTACAGGCTCGCATTGCAGGAGACTTGATTGAACTTCGCAATAAGTCGGTTTTCGCATTTGTTATGTTCAATGCTTTATTCATATTGATAGTATTTTTATTACAACTGAACAAAGATCAACTCCACGTGATTTGGCCTTTGGGAGTTAAGACAAATATAACGTACATCGAGGATACAGGCGAGGTATAGCCAAATATTACCACTCAAGTGTGTCACTACACAATCCTAACGACCTTCTTCTAACCAGTCTGTCTGGGAGGGCACACCAGCATGGCGTCCCGGTGACACTGAAGACTTAACAACTCTGATGGTGACACGTCTAATCAATATCCAAACCCGGTGTCCTTATATTTTGGTTTTATGGAAACCCCGTGTTTTATCCATAATAACACACGAACATTCGACTACGGTGTTACTCCAATAGAGCTGAATACCTACAAACTGAATTGAATTCCTAAATCCAGTAGGTATAGGATATCCATTCCCGAATAGCCTTTAAACTGGAAACAAAAGACCAATCCAGCAACCTCCTATTCTCCAATCCACTTCCGAAAATATGAAACGTTACTTAAAAAATACAAATAAAAGCATTTCTTTTTCATTCGCCGTAGTCGAATCTGAACCCAAACCATGGAGTTTTTAGATGTGATGACCATTCACTTTCCCAATATGTGCACACTTTCCAATCCAATTCACCGAGGAGTAACTTAATGTTTCTATTCTGTCTATTAAGGTGGCGGAGTTTCTTTTAATAAACACTAGTAACAGGGACTCGGGTTTCCTTTGTACATACGTAATTGTACACCTTAAAGGGTGTGGGGATTTGCCTAACACGTTTTGTAGTTCTCAGGATAATACGGGAAAAACACCTACTGCGAGACAAAATTTTGCATCGAACTGTTTGTGTGATTATGTGTAAACCCTGTGTTTTACTATTTCAATGTTCATGTGGATCGGAAGCATCCCAAAAAATACATTTAAATGTTTCACATAACGCCAACACTTAAAAATAATGCACTTGTATATAACAAAACGAAAATTATTCATACTTAATTATCACAAATACTTTTGTTGTTAATGATTCGTTGTCAGAGGTGTGCTTTTAAGACTTACGTTTTTATTAATTTACAAACCATTTAAGTAGGTAAATAAACTCAATCAAATTGGAATCAGTCTGAAAGCATATGTTTGACTTAATGCCATTTAATTTTGTTATTATAACTAATTAATTACTTTTGAATTTGATCTTATTACACCAAGAGGACAAATTTAAAACAAACTAACATTTTCAGGTTTTAATTTCAAAAGAATATCTTCAACTGGAGCCAATCGGTCTAGTGTTCGTATTCTTCTTCGCCTTGATTTTGGTGATACAGTTCTCTGCTATGTTGTTCCATCGATTTGGAACCCTCGCGCACATACTAGCGTCTACAGAACTGAATTGGTTCCGTTCCAAGAAGGTAAACATCTAGCTTGGAGAAACAAATCAGTCTTAAAACTATAGTATAAAATGTTTATAAATCTGTTTTCAGTCCGATGACTTATCTCAAGACGCGCTGCTAGATAAGAATGCAATAGCAATAGTGAAAGACTTACAGAAGTTGAATGGTTTGGACGACGATTATGACAATGATTCGGGCTCGGGTCCGCATAATGTCGGCAGAAGAAAGACCATTCACAATTTGGAGAAAGCGAGACAAAAGAAGAGGAATATAGGCACTTTAGATGTGGCTTTCAAGAAGAGATTCTTCAACATGAACGCGAATGATGGCCCAGGTATATTATGAACTAAAAATTCGTGTTCACCATTAGAAATATGCAAAGTGACCGCGAATGTATAAATAAATTGTTTTCTAGGTACACCAGTACTTAACCGTAAGATGACGTTGCGACGAGAAACTTTGAAAGCCTTAGAGACGAGAAGAAACTCAGTAATGGCGGAAAGAAGGAAATCACAGATGCAGACTCTTGGTGCTCATAACGAATATGGAGTGACTGGAATGGTAATGTTACAAAAATCATCCTAAAATGAAGTGCACTGTGCTTATACGCAGATGCCGTTCGGATATCGGACAGAGCGTGTTTGCTGGAAGTTTGGAGGTTTTAATTGGATGAAATGTGGAAGCCCTTACAAGTTTAATTAGACCTAATATTTGCTATTCTATTACAGCTCAATAATAACCTAGGCGTCGTGGCTCGGCACCGAACATCAACTGCCAACATATCAGTGAAGGATGTCTTCGGCGAACCGAACGGAGGTCAAGTCAACCGAGGCTACGAGACCACGCTGGGCGATGAAGACGACAACAACTCAATCAGATTACAGCCTAGACAAAATCAAGTTTCCTTCCAGGGTAGATTTTAATCGAGAGTTGCCAAACTAAAAAAAGTGCCTAGGTTTAAAAAATGTAGATATTAGAAATATAGACTGTAGTATTTTTACAATGAAAAACTCAACAAATGTTTGTGTGAGTAATGTATTGCTTGTGATATATACTTTTTTTAAGATTGTGACAGTAGAAAGTGCTGTCATTAAATACCAACATTGGACAATTAACAGCTTTATTGTAAGATAAAAGATACGAATTTACACTGCCACTTAACTTTACATCTAATGATCTTTTTATACCTATTAAAATAATATCTTTGTATTAAAGATTTTTATTTTAGTTCTAATGAATATAGACTTCGAATTAGTGTTATATGTAATAAATGAGATTAAATTAATATATGTATTTTTTAACTTTCTTTTCCTGGTTTAAGTTTTTCACAAATTAGGTACAAAAATTATATAGTATTAGGGCTTTAAAAAACATTGCATAATTTAGGAAGAGACAATGAAAGAAAAACAATTTATACAAATAGTACTAAAGACATAAATAGGACTTACTTAATTTTCTAAGAAAGAAACAAATTCAGTGAGCTTGAAAAGTTGATCTTCACTAGATGTGTGCAGTGGTGCAGGTTGAGTAGGTGGTGACGGGCTGACGGTAACACCATCTTCATTCAGTGTCCACTTGCGATCTCTGCAGACATGTAACACCGCGTCTTTGCTCAAGCCAGTCATTGAGACTACTGTATCCAGTGATATTGAGTTGTATGAACGACCCACCAGGTTGAATGTGCGCTCCCTTACTTTATCTGGAATAGCATAGCAAAAATAAAGTCAGAATATTTAAGAAAGAAATAAGGAACAAGTTAAAAAAGTAATGGTCCTTCTTTCACATAATACTCCCAACTAAAGTGTTGTATGATGTGTGTGATGGTTATGTAGGTTATGTTATTTGGGTAATAATAAAAGCTTTCACATGTTGTACACAAAAAATTTACCCAGTTTACCCATATAGTTTGCTCTTTTCTCACTATCTCTTCTTCTGTCAAGCAAACCATCATAAAATGAATTAGAAATTATTTATTTGACAAACAATAATTAAGTAAGTATTAAACTTTAATCTTTATATTACCTTCTAAAGCCCGGATGATATTGGCAACAGGCTCAGTCCAATTGAAAGCAGCTAATGCATGGTAAGTTCCTGGGAGGTCTTTCTTCCACAACTTCTGGCCTACGGCCCAAATTGCTGCAATTTCTGGATTACTGCTTGTTATGTTCTGAGGGATTCTCTTCCATAAAAATTTTGCATTACACCTGACAAACATTATAAGATTGAGATTATTGTTTGTGAGTATGGTAGCTATAAAAAAAAAAAGAGTAAATAAAAACTACAGCGGAAGTAATTATTTACTATTTAACTAATGGCACAGGGACAATCCCATAAAAAATTGTTAATTCATGGTTTAGCTATTAATAATTTTGTAGTTGTAAGTATGAGAGGACATAAGGCACCTGATTTATAAACATAAATTAAAGTGATTCGATTTAAACTATTTCTTATACAATGATCTTCAAAAGTTAGTTGACACTTTTCCATTTCAGCTGTGATGCCACATAATTATTAAAAAATAAAATCAGGTACTCCTAAGTATCATACCACTGCTGGATAAAGGCATCTCCCCATGACTTGCAGTAGGTACTTGCGATCCAGCGCTAATGAGGACCACTAGTTGTTTGTTTTGTCCAACTCATCTAATTATTCACTGGGAAAGGCAACAATTAGAAAATTCATCACATTGAGATATCAAATTTAAACGCTATGGAAACTGTTGGTTTTGAACTACATTGTGTTGACACTCGATCAAAAACAACTCAAATAAATTACTCAAAATTTCCATTTTTTCAAGTATCAAAGCCCCTCTTGGTGAAATAATATTATATATATAATTTAAGTCATACTTACAAATCATTTTGATATAAATATATTGCCAACAGTTGAGCATATGTAGATGGAGATGCTACACCAGTCGGGGCCTGCAATACAATATTTTTAATATTTTTTGTAATTATCTATAACCTATAATTTAACTTTTTAACATAATTGTTAGAAATAGGTACCTCTAGTTCTTGTTTTTCTAGTTCGCCGCATAGTTTATCAAAGTTAGTAATCATTTTGCAAATCCTAAGTTTTACAAAATATGAAAACTGTTCGTAAACAATTTCAGCGATTCGCAAAGGTTACAGCAAAACAATCCCGCCTAGGGTATTTAATAATTTAAGGAGGATCATCCGATCTGCTCTTGGCCATTTTCCTGTTAGATGGCGCTGAAGTCAACATTTTTAGTTTTTTTTGTTTTATGTGTAATTGGCACATTAGTAAGTCGTAGAAGTAGAAGTCGCGGTTATTGGACATTATACTTTATTGAATTTGGTCATAGAATTGCCTCAAAATCCACACAATTCGACACAAAGGTCCGAAATAAAATCTACCATTGAATACAGGTCGTTTACACACACAGAGGTAAGCGAGTATTTCCATACGTTTACAAGAATAGACTACTAGGTGGCGTGTATTTAAAAAAATGAGCCGCCTGCTACGATATGATAGAAAATAAAAATGAATAATGCGTTCCTGGCGAAGCATGTATGGTGTGAATACTGTGCGTACTGCGTAGTACTCGCAACCGGCGTGCGTGTATGACCAGATTTATGAACGCAAACAAGACAAAAGGAGTATGTCAGGTATAGCAGCAGGTGGCGTTCTGTAGTTTCTGCCTACCCCCATGAGAAGAAGGCATGAGGATAATAAGTCATATTTAGCTAGGCTGAGAATCAGCACTTTTCGAATGTCAAAATTACAATTAGACAGTCCCCCAAAACGCCCGCCCTTCACCACTTCCTAGTGCTATTTAGCTGAAAAGAAGTGGCGCAACAAACTCCCCAGCAGTTCGGTTACAAAAACTTCAGACTATACAGTTTATAAAGATAGTTTTATTTTATTATCTTACACTAATTCATTATCAAATAAAAATATTTGTAGTGACACAAATGAAGACTGATACATGATTAAATTTATAGCATAACCAATTATTACAATAATTACAGAAATTACACATAACAGACACAAGAAAAAAACAAAAGATAACAACAAATAAAAAAAATACAATTTAGTATGCAATTACAACCAGAGTGAAAATTATTTTATAATGTCAAAGCACTCCTATCAAAGTTTTTAGAAAAATAAAAATCTAAAGTCCAGCTTATTGAGTTCACCAGGTGGTTATACTTACATAATAAAGTATTATTTTACCTTTTCATTTTATAGTAAATACAAATAAAACGTAATGTACAATGATAATGTTGATTCTAAACAAACTACTACAAAAATATAATTATAACAAAAATCGTTTGACTTGTTGATTTCACCATGTGCCGTGACTCTTCTTGTCCACTGCTACAAGGCTGCTGTAAAGAAAAATAACTTTACTTAGTATATATGTTACTTTGGACAAATAATATTTCCCATACATTTCAAATGTAATTTACCATCAATCTCCAAAGCTGCTCTAAAATGAAACTTTACTAGTTGCTCGAATTTCCAACTGATGTTGATGGACAATTTTTCACTAGAATAACATAATAATATATTTTAGACATTGAAATAGATACAATTAATGAAGTAAAAAAAAAATTGCCTTGTGTACTGGTACACACGGCTACATAATTAACCAGCCATATATTTCCAGTATAAGCTGATCTCGCATTGTATAGGATTTCCGTTCAATGGGAGGTCACCTTATACTGGAAATTATAACTTGATATCTAGCTGAGTATACATACCATTCAAATCTATAGGTACATATAGTATTTTTTTGAACATGTCTCAATATGAGTTCTGGCAGAATACGTAGTTTGCGTGTCGACGACTTCTGTCGTATTCTGTTTTGTTCCTTTCGATTTATGTATTTTTTAATATGTGTCCCTGGACTCTGTGTGGTCTGCTTTTTCCATGCAGTTTCATGCCATTTGTGTCCAGTAGCAAGCGATAATATTGAAAATAGAATATTTTTTACTAGAAAATACCAATAAAATATAAATAGATGATTATGTAACATACAAAGAAACAATACTGTACCATGATAATCAAAGCATTTCTTACTGGTACTTACAATTTCTGACTTATTAAATTTCCATTTGCAGCTGTTTTATTGACATTGCAGTAATAATCCTTGCAGTTTTCATGTATTCCGAATACATGAAGCGGGCTATTTCGTAAATCTGCTGCCATAGCAGCACTCTCACTGCTACACATTATAATTTTCCATGCCACTAGTGTAAGCTTCATCACCTTTGGCTTCAAAATATTTCGCCAAGATCTAAAAAAAGTACAAATATGAATACAGAATATGCTTCACTGATATTGAGATGTCAAAACAAATTTGATATATTTATTTACCTTGTATAGTTTTTGATTACATGATTCTTGCATTCAATTTTTTTTATTATGTTCCCATCTCAGACCAAAGTTCCTATACAACACTTTCTCTTTCAAGTTTGCAAATGCAGAGGAGTCTCCGTCTCCAATAACACTCAAATAGCGAAGTTGATGCATTTCTTCACTCACTCTTTTGAAAGCCTTCCACAATAATTTGTGATTCCATTGCTGTAGGCGGTCCAGTAAAATGTTTGCAGCAATTATGTGCTTTCATGTCCGTCTCCTTTTTTCATAATATTGACACAAAACAATATTTGTTTTGAACACCAAGAAATAGACGTTTCTTAGTTTCTTTACCAATAATGCAGGCCTGGAAATGAAAAGCAACACTTGTAAATATTGCACAACAAAAAGTTCATACAGAACCAATTATGTGTTTAGTAAATAAGTATGTAAGGTATCGTAGCAGGTGGCATTCTGTAGTTTCTGCCTACCCCCATGGGAATAAGGCATGAGTTTATGTATGTATGTGTTTAGTAATATATTAACTTACCATACCAGAAGATGAATCAAAGTTATGGCCATATAACCTTTTCAGCCATCCTCCGAACTACATATACAGTAACAAATGGAACACTGTCTGAAGATATGTGACCTTTTTGAATAGCAACTGAACATTCTTGTTCACCAGCAGTTGCAGTATGTATTTTATTACTGCTCTCCGTACAGTGCTTCCACGCTTTACCACACATACTGCACTCTTGAAAATTAATTCACTTCGAAATCCATCAAGTCTGTCACTAACAAATTCAATTTGTAAAGATTCACACATATTTCGGTAAATTTCCAATCGGAATGCCCACTCAATTACATGCTTCTGGTCCACAGTCAATCAAAATGAATTAGTTTCAGGAATAAAGAAAAACAAAAGAATATGTTACTTCTGTACACTCAGTATTTGAATGGAATTGAATAGTATCGAATTTCACAACTGTATGTAATGAGATCGCAGAATTTCATAGTTGCACTCAAGCATTCTATCTATAGCTAGAAAGAATTGCTATTATTAGATTATTATTATTACATTACAGATGATAAGATACGATTTATAACAAGGTTACGTTCTGAACTCATTACAGAAAAAAAATGGAACAATAAAAATGAAAGTAAAATTTTACTTATCTTTATATTCTTGGTAGAATATTAGACGACGTATAAGAAAAAAAATAAACTTATTAAATTACGTTGTTTATATATGTAAACAATAAATCACGTTTATTAATTTGATGTAAGTAATTCAATCATTTGTATATTTCTGAACCAATGAATTCAAAAGTCAATGTTCTGAACGCACCCACAACGTAGGTTCATCGCTAGGGTAGGTAGGTATGTATTTCTACTATACCGCCCAGTGGATCGAAAAACAAGATTCTCTTACATAGGATTTACAAAAATTTATTATAGGTACCCATAATTAATTTATTCATACGTAATGAATAAGCACGCTTTTTGTCAAGATCGATAGTCATATAGGTTTGTTGTCTTTCAGGTATCATACTGGGTAAAATAATAATAACAAACTGATTTTTTTATTTTTACCGCCTATTATAACATCGTCCAAATATTATGTATTATTTGTTTTGTATCAATATCCGGAATCCATCTTGAGTCAAACACCTGTCTTTCAGCCTGTTGACAGCGTTTCCTTTGCCTCTCCGCTGGTCGCGCCCTCTATGCTTACCGTTGGTACTAAGTATTTCAAGCGCGCATCGGGTGATCACCCAATTTATCGTCATTATAGCGTCGTTTTTCGCGCCGTTCGTTGATAGCGTTAAAACACGTTAAACTTCGCGAAAAAGTAATAACCCACTTATTTTTTCAAATTAAGTTTAGTAAAACGTTTAGTTTAAATTTTTCCTCTCCGTTAAGTTATTAATATTATGGAAAATCGTAAACGAGTTCATTCTCCGACGCCAAGTGGAAGAGATAGCGATAGCAGTTCTTCTACAAGCAGTTGACCCCGCCCTGAGAAACGTAAAGTGAGGAGGGACTCCCAAACCGTGAGTTATGCACATTTCGAGTTTTTATCACAACAAGTGGCTTATTTAACAAACCTCTTAACGAATCCTTCCGTTAATGAAAATAATACAAATTCAAGTGCTAATATGAAAACCGTTGCCACAAACGAATTAAATATACGGCGACCTGAAAACTTGTCTAATAACAAACTTCAGATTTTATCGGAAGTCAGTACAATAGTAAAAGACCCGATTTACCCAAGGGCAAACGAAACATACCTTAAAAAAATATCGGATCTACAGCGTTTTAAGTGTGATGATTGGAATGCCGTTCGGTTTTCGGATGCACAAAAGAAATATTTAGCTACCCCCGGTTTTGTCGAGTTAAATGTTAACGACGAATTAAAGCGTTTTGAATCGAATATGTTGAAAGAAGATTCGCGCTCATATTTATTGGAAAGATCTTTTGCTGGATTAACGAATGCCTTACTTTGCCAAAAAGACGAATTGCACAAATCATTACAATCATTGGTGGATTGGTCAAATGAGTCTAGAGAATCGTTGACACCTAACTCAGTATTCGAAAAAGTGCAATCATTATTTTCGAAAGAATCCGCGTATAGTAAGGTTACTGATGACTTACTACAAATAGTGTGCGGCCGAAGAGCTGATTTGATAAATACACGTCGAGATACTATGTTACGGCAAATTTCCGAAGGTTTTCATCGCGATGTCCTACAAAAAATTCCTCCTAGTACAGAATACTTTTTTAATGATGAGGCAGTTCAAACCTACCTCCAAAAAATTGGGGGGGGTGGATAAACTTACCGTATCTACTAAGTCAATACCTCAAACTTATTCTAAAGAAAACTTTTATGATAATCAAACACCATCGACTAGTAAACAAGCTGACGACAGGTTTTTTCGTCGAGATACCTTTAATAAAAGACAAAGGGGCTCAAACGCTTCACACCAAAACAAAAACCGAACTAGCAACCAGCGACGATATAAACCAAAGGGTAAAAAATCACAATCGAATGCTATCCCTAAAAACAAGCGTCGCGAATGACTGTCGGACATTTCAAGGCGGCTGTCTAAGGCAATTTCAATATGTTTGGAGCAATCTGGGTGCGCCAGACAAAATATGCCGATTGTTGAACGGGGCACGCATACCCTTCATACTCAGACCGCCACTAATATTTCCGACTCCCACAGTTCTGACATGTTACAGAACCAAAACCTCTCCCAATATGTCCAAACAAATTCAAACTATGCTCGAGTCAGGGGTACTGGAACCTGCAAAACTGACGCCCAGTTACATTTCAACGTTCTTTCTGGTACCCAAGTCAGATCAGACCTTCCGACCCATTTTCAATTTGAAAAAACTGAACCAGTTCGTAGTAGCCAAGCCATTTCAATTATTCAGTCACTTCCGGGTACCAAGTTTTTTGCAACAACAAGATTGGATGGCCAAACTAGATCTGAGTCAAGCATATTTCCACGTACCAATCGCACAGCAACATCGCCGGTTCCTGAGGCTAAATTATCATCAAAACTCACGTCAACATCAACTACTTCAAATGACGTGCTTGCCGTTCGGCCTCTCATCGGCACCCAGAACCTTTTGCCTCGATAACCAATTGGGTAGCAGAATTCCTGAGGAGTCACAAGATCAGGTGCGTGGTTTATTTAGACGATTTTCTTTTGACCAACCAGTCAAAAACGCAGTTGGAAGACGACGTCGCATTCACAATAAAGATACTTCATTTACTAGGCTGGACAATCAATTACGAAAAGTCTGTTCTGGTTCCGACACAATGCCTCGAGTTTCTCGGCATTACATGGGACACAAAACGCAACGCAAAGTCCCTGTCCGAACCGAAGTGCCTAACGCTACGCAAAGCACTTCACCAACAGCTTCAGTTAACAAAGTGGTCCCTCAAACAGTACCAAACTCTAATGGGGAGACTCAACTTTGCAACGTTCGTGACTCCGAGAGGTCGCCTTCACTGTCGTACTCTGCAATACTACAGTCGACAGCTGTCGGTGAAACACCCGTATCGATCGATCACTGTCCCTCAACCAGCTCGATCAGAGATGGAGTGGTGGTGTCAAGCCATAGGAATGTCTATGCCAATACACTTGAGCTCGGTGACGTCACAACTCTTGACCACAGACGCATCAGACATCGGGTGGGGGGCTCAACTTGGCGACACAAATATTGTTGGAACCTGGACAAATTCTCAAAAGACATGGCATGCCAACAAAAAAGAGATGTTTGCCGTTTACGCAGCTATATGTCAGAACCAGCAGCAACTCCAAGATGCACAGATATTGCTGCAAACCGACAATCGGACAGTAGTCTCGTACATAAACAAGGAGGGCGGCACAAAATCCAAGAAACTGCTTCATCAAACTCGACAGCTTCTTGCTGTTCTAGACAAGCAGAACATTCATCTGACAGCACATTATTTTCCGGGCAGGTTCAATACAGAGGTAGATGCTCTTTCTCGGCAGAAGGCTTGTCCAGAATGGCACCTCACGAGGACAGCAATGACAACAATTTTTCGAATGTGGGGTACGCCGGAGATAGACCTCTTCGCGTCGAGAACAGCCCACATAGTACCAAAGTACGTATCATTGGACGTCAACGATCAGAAAGCCCAACATCACAACGCATTCTGTCACCAGTGGCACTACGGCCTAGCTTGGTTGTTCCCACCACCAAATCTGATTCCCCGAGTTCTCCAACACCTGAATCAAGCCAGCGGAGACTATATATTAATTGCCCCGAGGTGGAGCAAGGTATTTTGGCAGGCAGAAGTTCAACGGCGAGCCCGACATCCGCCTTACCTGATTCCAGATCTAGCCTGCAATCTAATAGACACGAGAACAGGGATGCATCCGCCGCAAGTGCAAGACCTACAATTGGAAGCATGGCTGATTTCGGGTGGCAAGATATTTTGACGGACTGGACAGATCAAGAACAAAAATTCTTTATGTCGAGCTGGAGAGGCTCCACAATCAATACCTACAGACCAGTGTGGCGCAGATGGAAGAGTTGGTGTGACTCTCATTCTGTTAATTTTAAATACCCTAAGGCGGATCAGGTAGCTCGATATTTAGCACATTTACACTGTGATATAGGTCTTCCATACAGAACTATTTTGGTACACAAATCTGTTATCTCAACTTTCACACACATAACATCTAATATTGATTTGTCGTCTAATTTCTTTATAAAGCATATATTAAAAGCCATTTCTGTAGCAAGAGAGAAATCTGCTAAACCACCTATTTGGAACCCTAAAGTTTTATTGCAACACATGAGTGCTTATAATTTTGATGAAAATAATATATTTCAAGTATCAAGACACGTGGCTACTCTTTTATTGTTAGCATCAGGTCGTAGGGTTCACGACCTTACTCTATTACGAATTGATAGCAATAGCTTAGTAGATGAAGATTCCTCTATTGTGTTGTGGCCAGCATTCGGTTCTAAAACAGACAACCATAACCACAGACAGTCTGGTTGGAGGCTTAGAGAACACCCTGATAAAAAATTAAATCTGATTTTTTGGTTGAGACAATTAATATGTATTACTTCAAACAGTCGAGGAAATATAAAACATTTGTTTATTACAGCTAGAGGGAATATTAAACCTGCTTCTAGAACTGTTATTGGTGGATGGGTGAGATCTCTCTTAAAAGCGGCTGGTATTAATGCAACTCCAGGATCAGTAAGATCTGCAGTGGCTTCTCTCAATTTTGTAGAGAATTTTCCCATTGATCAAATTCAACATGCAACTGCAATTCAAAATGCAACTGGTAACTGGAAAACAATTCATACCTTCCAGAATTATTATCAGAGAGAACTGTTAAATCACAATGATTCAAATGTTCCCAATCATTCTACATCAATGTCTAATTATTTTGATCCTGTTCATTAATATTATTTTTACTTTGTTATGTCTGTTATCTTTTGTTATATGACTAAAAGTAGTATGTCATACCAGATTAATTTTTGTAGGTAATACATTAACATAATTTTGACATTGATTTTTATTAACCCAATATTCTACATCCTAAAACACATTATAGCGTCTTTGGGTTTAGCGCACCAGGTGATAACAAACACATCACTCAAGATGGATTCCGGATATTGATACAAAACAAATAATAGAGAGTTTTACATAAAATAAAACTTACCTATTATTTTTTCATCAATATCCGGAATCCAGGTAAGGTCTACCTGGTGCATCATGAGTTCCATAATGACGATAAATTGGGTGATCACCCGATGCGCGCTTGAAATACTTAGTACCAACGGTAAGCATAGAGGGCGCGACCAGCGGAGAGGCAAAGGAAACGCTGTCAACAGGCTGAAAGACAGGTGTTTGACTCAAGATGGATTCCGGATATTGATGAAAAAATAATAGGTAAGTTTTATTTTATGTAAAACTCTCTATTTTTAATTCATTCATATCTTTTGAACAGGGAAGTTGGGGGTCAAGGTCAAACATCAGGTGGCGTTGGTATAAGATCGGCAACAATACCTAAAAGTTTCAGCTTTACAATCCGAGACAAAAAAAGTTATGAGGAAAACAAATTCCATTTTCATACATTTGAAATATACCCATAAAGTAATTTTTAGGGTATAGATAAAAAAAACCCATACCTACTAATTTATTCAATGTTTTAATGTACTCGACAAAACTGTATAGGTACTTGAAACTATCAAATAAACATTTTATTCTTCAAAAATCGTATAACATAGCCCACTGTGCTCTCAGCCGGTTGCCGCGCCGCGAAGCGACTTATCTAACAAACTAAAATAATGTTTGTTTGTCTGAAACTGTTTACAATATGGTAAGTACTTATTCTATTTTGTAGGTAGGTACTTCGATTTTGCAAATGTTTGCAAACTCCTTGGGTTACCGAATTACAATACTTATGTACTTACATAGTTAATTTATTGTTGACCAAAAAATATAGGACAATACATTAAAGTTATGATAACCACTGACTTTGTACTTATGTAATTGAGAGATAGGTAAGTAATTAGTAATGTGACGGGATTTCAGCGTCTAAAACTTAACTCACAGGCCAAGTTGCTGTTTCTAAAACCGCCGAAACCTACGTACCTACACACTACCTCCCACTACCTACTACAATGACTTACCTACTTACTTTTATTTTTAAATAAAATTGCGTATCTCGAATCATTATCACTATACCTACAATAAATTGCAATAACATACTAGAAATATTGCAATTAGAATCAATGAAAATGCAAAGCATACAAAATAAAAATAACACGCGAGAAATTCCGCGTGCCAATACAAGCGCTTCAAAATTATATTTTATTACAATATTATGTCGATTGAGTGAAAGAAGAGTGGCAACGTTTTCTTCGTAATTCTTTCAATGTAGTTCAAGGTTGCGAACACAGGTTGGGTGGGACGGCAACGTCGCATAAATCCTATGTGCGTTTCACGACACGACAGAATTCCTTTCGTCGTAATGTTGGCACCAATGGTTTTCATTGAAGGTAAAACAATTCTTCAATGAAAAGCAATCGTGCCAAAATTACGGGCGGCGAGAGGAACGAAACGCAATACTTACTGTGTTGTTTACTTGAGTCGAGTTTTCTTTCATAAGTTTATCTTAGAAAAATTTAGTGAAAAGGTGAATTGCGTAAAAGAAAAGCTTCTGTTAGTGGTAAAAAAGCGGCTTTAATCGAAAGGTCAGTACAAATTAATACAATAAATATTTGTAGGTTATGTTGTTATGATTTTTTAAAGCAGGTGGTTTTTATACGTTCGTGACTAATAACAAGCTTGTTGTTGTTACAGATTGGAAGCATACGACCGTAATTTTAATTTCGGTGTAGAGGATGCTATTGAAGACGAAGTTTACGCTGCTCCTGCAGCTGAATCTTTCCGGGATATAAATGCTAGCTCTTGTCTAACTCAGATGACAAAACAGCATATTCAAGCATTTGTTGAAAGGTAATTGTGCATTAAAATCCAGAAATGTATTTCATTCGTATACTTATTCGACTTGTACTTACCAATATTCTACCTATGGTTATGTCCATTGGTATCCATGGGTAGCTCAGTTGGAAGGTACTGTTTAGACATGTTTACTAAATCAAAAAACCTTTTTCAGATTCCAAGCTCAGTTAAAAGGAAGACAGATGTACGAGTTGCGATTTCTTTTGACTGCTCGTGAAACTGAACTCTGATGGTTCAATCGACCAAACTCATTGTGAATGTGCAGCTGGCAGTGGTGTAGAAGCACATTGCAAACATGTTATGGTGTTACTACATGGGATTGAGGATATGGTTCGCACTAAAACTATTATTTTGCAGTAAGTGTGCACTCAGCAATTAATGAATTTCAAGCAGCCACGGAAAGTGTTCTTTGACTCACCAATGCAAGCTCAAAAACTGCCTAATAAACGGAAAAGGAGTGTAAATTATTTGCCTCTTATAGATGAACATATAATGGAAAATTATGAAGACTATGTGAGAAATTTAGCCATCTCATATGGTAATTCTAAAATGCCCATACTACAAACTATAAGGCCTGCTAACCCATATGCTGTAGAGTGGGATCATCAATACTCGAGCAAAAGCGCTCAGGACCAATATCTGGAAGACATGCTATTGAAAAATGTGACAATCCAGAAAATAAATGATGTTGAAATGGAAACAAGAGGGCAGCATACATGTGAAGAATGGCATAAGCATAGATTATGTAGAATAACAGCAAGCAATTTTTATACTGTTACACACAGCAAGTCATGGACTCAACAACATTTGTCTGAAAAGTTATTAAATCCAAAACCATTTGTGAGCAAGGCTTACTACTCGTGGGAAAGTACAAGAGCCCATAGCCATACATAAATATTTTGGGACTTATGGCTTGGAAGTAAAAGCATGTGGATTATTTATATCGGAGACTCATCCATTTCTGGGAGCTTCACCCGATGGACTTCTTGGTGAAGAAACAGTAATTGAAGTAAAGTGTCCTTATGTTTCCCGATATTTTGATATCAGTCCTATTACTGTACCATACCTTGAAGTCAGCAATGGACAATATTTAAAAAAAAAGTCACCCATATTATTGCCAAATACAAGGCCAACTGTTTTGTGCACACTTTCATCAGTTTGAAAGTTGTATATTTATATAGAGATGAACCATTTATTTTGGACATGGTAACCAAACTAAGTACATTTTATGAAAATCATTTCAAACCGGCTCTATTAGAAAAAGTTTTGTATAAAAATTATAATAAATTAAAACACAAATGAATATATAAAAATGGTTTTATTTTTTCATAATAGTTTCTCTAAAATTACAACACATAAAATATTTTAGAAGCTATAGTGTAAATCATTTTTAAAAATTTTGTAAGTTTTTATTAATCCTATTATACGTTCTATATGGACCCTCTTACTGGCTAACTTACGATCATGTAACACAGTTAGACCAGGAATTTGTGATTTTCCTTTTAAGAAAGTAGGTATGTTAACAGTAATATATTTTCCAGCAAATAAATCTTGAATATTAAACCCTCTATCTGCTAGTATACTGTCACCAGAATCACACTTCTGCAATAAGTTGCTTCGCTCTACTGTTTGCCGATCACTTACTGATCCACCATAAGCTTCTGAACAATAGGAAAGTAAACCACCTGGAGTTGCTCCGACCAATACTTTTAACGTATTAGAATGCTTATAGCTACTCCACGAAGCTTGTTGAGACACAGGATTTTGTGGCTTTTGCACTTTAATTTCAGTCCCATCTAATATTACACGTGTACTACAACTGTACTTTCTAAAACTTTCAGGGGTATAGTATTCAACTAAATCTTGATCAGGCCAAATATTTATTCTACTCCACAATTGATGAATAAAATTAATAAAGGTTATAAAAATATTGGAAACTGTTGTCTGACTTATATTAAAGAATCTGCTTAGTTCAAAGTTACATCTATCTTGCCTAAGTTTAATAATTGTGAGAAAAAACTGATCCTCTGTGCTTATATTGATCACATTACTTCCACAATATTGAATAATGCTAGCCATAAGACTTAAAGTTGAGTAAACAAAATAGAATTTTCTGTAAGACTCAAACCCTGTGTAGAATGAGATGGCTTCATCATCATTCATAAATCTTTTTATGCACCCATATACATGTTCAATGTTCACTTGAGTCCCTTGTTCATTAGTAGGATTATTAATTATATTTTGAGCAAACTGATGAATTCCTTCAATGGTGCTCACTTCAATAGTATCTCCGACATTTTCTATATGACTGGACGTACTTCTCGTTTCGGTGGATGTACTTGGCGTTTCGATGGACGTGAAGAGTTTTCTCCGATTTCTATTTTCAATGCGAGCTTGTCGTTCTTTGGCTAAAGGCGTTTGTTTTCGAAAAAGAAAATATACTTGGTACAGCAGTACGCTTCAGAAACTTTGCTAGAGGTTCATTCCCTAAAACAACATAAAACACAGTTATAATTTCAATTGTTTACCTGGGTATTTAATTAATGTAATTTCAGGGTTTCAGTGTGAAATTACTTACCAGTATATGCACTTATTCCATAGTAATCATCAGATTTAAAATGACTAGAACATAACCTAGAAGTATTAGTCGCTTTCCAATCTTTTCTTCTAAGGGCTCGTTCCCACAATTTTCGACGCTTAGGATCCATGAATACCTTTGTTTTTGCAACCAAATGCTGAACATTGAGTCATTTCAAGCAAAAAACTATCTTTGTTTACGTTTTATGTATTCGGATTGACAGTTCAATAAGTACTTAGTACAGTTGCCAAAACGCCACCTGACGGGATAAAAAAGCAGTTTTCTTCCTCATCAGGTCAGTTTATTTATAAAGTTTTATTTGGTGAACCTGTTCATGAAAGGTAGGAATGGAAATAAATCAATTATTGTACGTATTATATTGATTTAACAGAATTATAATAACGCCTCATGCCATCTAGCTTTCTCATCTCTAAACTGTCGCAATCATGGCGCTTGAGTTTAGTTGTCAATATTCACGCACACTACTAAAGCAAGTGTCAAATTTGGTCTGGATTTCACTATCGTTTTCCTCAGTAAATAATGCAAGTTATTTCCTAAAATGGTCGGTCGCGGGGACATTTCATTATAGAAAAGTGATAAAATGATTCGTTTTCAACAAAGGGTGTCTATGTTTAGCGTAAAGCTTCCAAGAAAAATGTATGGACGGCCCATCAGAGGATCCACCTTAATGTTTTATGAATCCGATTCGTTCGGCAAATTGTCATTGACAGTCACAGAGTACATTTTATAATATTGACAGTGACAGCGACACAATGACAAGACATTATGGTTATTACCAGTTAGAAAAATAAAAATAAATAGTTATTTTAAGTTGCCATAAGTTAATAATGTCAAAGCGCACAATAATGTCAAGATCATCGAACTTATGGAATTCTAAGCGCCCAATAGCTGTTTCTCTAAAAAAAACACTATCCATTAATATATCCATGGATACCTAGAGAGAGAGCAGTGGTGGCCAAGTGGTAACGGCCGCGACTTACGAGTCGGTCGTAGGTTCGAACCCAGACAGGCGCTTTACTTTGTGTAAATTATTTCATCACCACTGCTCTCAAAACGGTGAAGGAAAACATCGTGAGGAAACCGGCATGTCCTAGAACCAAAAATTCGAAGACATGTGACATCTGCCAACCCGCACCGGGCCCGCGTGGTGGATTACGGCCCACTCCCTCTCACCGAAAGGAGGCCTGTGTCCCAGCAGTGGGAACATTATAGGCTGATTATGATGATGACTATGACCTAGAGTTTCAATAGGGCGCCAAGAACATCCATAAGCTTCGGTGCCCAAGTTGTCACCATTTTAGTTAACTCCGAACGACTATCAATTGGCAAAAGTCGTGCTAGTAGCAAAAGTTTTCCTTGAAAAGCTCTTTCTATTGGCATAGCAGGCTTAACGTTCTGTCCGGCCGAAAACATTGTTCCTAAAACGGCATTTAGGTGGTCAATGTTTTACAATTTCCGTTTATAGGCGTAAACGACGATATTTTCAAGACAGAATTAATTAAAGTTTTGAAGAAATACCAGAATTTCAGTAATATTTACTCACATTTAGACCTCTGTAATTCCTTAGTACGTACCTACCTACTGAATCAAGAGAAGTTGTCATAATAAGAATGTTCTCCTTGATGAGATCTTTCCATTGGTAGTACAATATCTTAATACTTTTGGGTTTTTGGACAGACTCGCCCAATCTCCTTTATTTTCTTTTATATTATGGCTTCTTTTGCTTTCTTTCCAGTAGTTAATAATATTTCAACTTCTCGTTGTTGCCGCCATAATTGCTGAAACTCTAGGAGAGTAGGTACTTACATACAAAGTGCAACTGCAATAATTTGGTTTCCGCGTTCTTCTTTTTTTTTTGATCAGTCGTGTACGCACGGCTAGATATCAAGCTATTAATAGCTGACTTCTGATTGTACGAAAAAGCTATACAATTCGAGGTCAGCTAAAACTGAAAATTCATGTAGCTTGATGTGTCGCCGTGTGTACGTAGCTACAGTTACCCACTACATTCAAAGTTTACAGTTTACAGGAACCTAATTACTTAGGTATAGGATAGGTTGATACAGACGTAATTACCTAACTTTAATGCTTAGATCTTAATCCAAGAACCTAATTACATCGTCTCAGTTTCGAATAAATCAAGACCAAATCAATGATAAGCATATTAACATCATTTGCATGCATGGCATTTTCTGCTGCTATTTTATGACCAATTTAGAGGTTGAAATTGAAACAGTCTGTTCTCAACAATTTAGTCATACATAAGCGTGAAAACATTACCTACCTAAGGGTCTTTGAATTTGAATAGCTGATGTAGGTACTCTAAGCTGTTGAATAAAGTCAAAAAGGCGTTAATGGTTTTCTAATTGAAGCCAGTTGGTGGGTAGTAAAACTACTTACAAATTAATAGTCCTTAGGTTCGCAATAAATTTTTTAAGGTTCCGTACCCAAAGGGTAAAAACGGGACCCTATTACTAAGACTGCACTGTCCGCTGTCCGTCTGTCTTTCCGTCACCAGGCTGTATCGCATGAACCGCGATAGCTAGACAGTTGAATAAATAAAAATAAAATAAAGCTAAACTTTAGTGGTATACAAGAAATGTTTTTTCGGCGTTTTATGCCTTGTGGTACGGAATCCTTCGTGTGCGTGTCCGACTCGCACTTGGCCGGTTTTTAGAGGTTATTATCCTAAGTCCTAATTAAAGCTGACTTACTTATCCAGTGGCGCATTTACACATTTCTTAAGTCATCATCTGCCTAGCCTTTTCCCAACTGTGATGGGGTCGGCTTCGTGCCAGATTGTCAGACTATTGGGCTTCTGCCGACCCGTAACGACCGTAAAACATCTACGAATGCTGAGTGCTTTCTGAGGCACAGAGTGGTCTTGGTATATAAAGATGGTCACCCATCACGGACCAACCGCGGCAAGCGTAGCATAACCTGATCGGTCGACCCATGCGGTTATTACATTTCCCAAGGCTGTAAAATTTTTGCCGCCCTTACCTGTACAATTGTCAGTTCCTAGATTATTTTTACAATCCAACAAGATGTTTGAAATTGTATAAGCAGTGGCGGACTATACCTGTCGGGGACAAGTGGAAAAACTAAAGCCCAATGGTATGCAGAAAAGTTTGAGAATTAGGAGAATGAATACGATATAAGAGCAAGCGAAGCGATCTCAAAATTTAAGCACACTGCGTCCAAAACTAAGGCCGGTTTTAGTGCTTGACCGACCGTCGGTACGTACGTCGGTCGCGCTTGTCATTTATATGAAAATTCACAAGTCGTTACAGTGCTCGACCGACAGTACGCTTGTGAATTTTCATACAAATGACAAGCGCGACCGACGTACGCACCGACGGTCGGTCAAGCACTAAAACCGGCCGTAAGGTTTTCTTATGACAAAAATGGGAGATACTTTGTCGATTTATACAAGAAAGGTTAGAATGTTTATAGACTAATATAGCATGCTAGAGCGAGCGAAGAGAGTTAGAACATTTTTGCATTCCGGATAAGTCCCTATTGAACATTTAGATATATAGGTACAAATGGGAATTATTTAGAGCAAGCGAAGCGAGTTCCAAAAATTTTGCCACCCTACCTCGGATGAGCAAGGTTTTCTTTGATGTATGACAACGGATAGACCACCGGTTGGTTTACGGTACCATTGAATGTACAATGGTAAGAGGGAAAATTCATCTGAAGATGTTTTGTAGATTTCTCGTTCTGCAAGACATCAGAAAACCGTCTAAAATAGTCGCCTAAAATCTGCTGGCTAGGCTCAAGCCTACTTATTTTATGCCGCCCTGATTAGTAGAATTCAATTTATGATGATTAGGTAACCACGGAGTCATGACATTTAGAGCGGTCGCCGACTGCAACTTTTGGCAGCGATTCAGTAGCGCGATACAATCGCAAAAAGGCCGCGATAAAGGCGCGATGCTGTCGCTGGACGTATTCACCCACATAACCACGATTCTGTATCGCTACTATCGCGATTCAGCATCGACACAGACGCGATGCAGAATTCATACAGACGCGATGCAGTATCGATAGAGTCGCATGTTTGCATCGATGCAAAAGCGATGCTGAATCGCTACTATGCGATTGTACTGCCACTCCAGTAGTACCTACCGTATAACGGCGTGAATAGGGGTGCTGGGGTGAATCGGGACGAAACTTTAAAATGGATTTTAACATTTAAATAATAATATCGTTTTTTTGCCTAAAAGGACTCTAATGTGTTTACTATATTATAATCAACGATTAAGTGTCCTTGTTGGCAACAAACTATATTACATCAACGGTAAAAACCATTTTTAATTTTCGTCCGGTTCACCCCTATTCACCCCGTTTTACCGGTAGCTCAACTGTCACTAATGAGACACAATTATAGTTTTTCTATTGTTACCGATCTTTAGGAGATTTCACGACATCGGTGCGGCTATCGAGCATTGCAAATGCGATAAAGGGCCAAAAATAACGATATAGACAGAATAAATGAAACGCGCTACTGAATCGCTGCTAAAAGTCGTCGTGGACGACCGCCCTTAGGTACAGCTTATTTAAATCTTTCGTACTTACTAACGACGGTACCTACTTATACTTCGAATTACTTATAAAATGTACTTGCCACCAGCGTGGGTAGTTGAATTTTCTTACTGTCACCTTAATTTAATAAGCTTCATGGCCTCGATTTTTATAATCGAATTTCACGGCTATTGATCGAGGACTTGGGCGGGCTTGCCAGTCGACTTGTCTATTCGCCTTGCTGTTACATTGCATCACAATAGCTCGGTGAGCACAACCGGAGCTGATGGGCTGACGCGCTGACTCACTCTTCAATATTGTCGCTCATAATGCTAATTTTCTCGTTATGCTTGTATCAATTTGCATCTTAATGCTTTTTGTTGTATATAGTCGGTCTTATTTGTTTATAATAATACCTCAAGGAAATTAGGTTTGTACTTCAAAAGTAGGTGCCGTCGTTCATTGACATTTGTAAGGTGTATGCAAATTGTAATTATCTAGTTGCTTATCGTAGTTCGGGCTTGAGATTATGTAAATAAAACACGGACCACTGAGTTGGGGTCGGCTTATATGGGCACTTGACTTGCAAACCTAGACGTTAAATTTATAAAATTCATTAAATTGTTCAATAGTTCAATATGAGTACAAAGTTGTAAGTTGTAAGCTCCTAGAGGAATTGCCATTTTTTAAGAAAAGTTTAACACCAACCGAGTTTTTCATTAGATACTTCATTTTAAGTAGCGTTCTGCGAAGAGGCGCCTGTACCTACTTACTTATATTGAAAGATGGCCTGCCAATATCATAGTACACCTACGTTTCAGTCCAGTCTCATGTAACAGGGGCCGAGGCTTCGAGCGCGATCCCGATTTGGAGCTTACTGACAAATTATTATTGGAATACCTAACCACCCGACTTATTGAGACCCCATAGTCAGCAGGTGCAACGAGGCGGTCAGAAGATGATGGAAGTTAGTAGGTACCTAACGCCCTTACTAATAAACGTATTATATAGATGAATAGTTGCACACCGATTTCACTTTTTCAGTCGTCAGTAATTTGACTTTCGAAAGAAGATAAAGCGTTGTGTAAATGTATACAGACGCTATACAACGTTTATTAGTAAGGGGGTAAGAGTTTAGCAAATATATATGTAATATAGGTATTACCGTTTAATAGTTTCAGTTATGACATTTGAAAAAACTTTCAAGTTTCAGTTTATAATTTTCTTTTGGCGTTTGAAGTAATAAATGTTGTTCTGTTTTAATTTTAATTGATACTTATAATTTTTGGAGAAACCATAAATCTAAAATTAAGGGTATTCAAGTAAGAAAATTATCAGAGATTTTCCTTTATAATGTTTAAAGCTTTACTTAAAACGTAGACATAAGTATTATAGTTACCTATAGTTAATAATGTTGGATTGAGGTTTAATAGTGGCCTAATTGTCGTAGTTAATTTTGCCCAAGGTGCTTCGTGCAAGGAGCGTTTCGTCACTTTCACTGTTGGTTGGATTGTCCAATGAAACTTGTCACGCTCTGGCGACGGTAACCAATGGGTATGCTCACCGCCCCGCCTCGGAACAGAGGCGTGTGCTGCGGCCGCGGCCCAGATGCCCACAACAATGCCTTTGTCCCACGATGCTAGACATCCACCTGAAACGGTGCGTAACTACTACCTTCTGGGTCGTCGGATAACCAATGTCCTCGCAATATTCAAATCTGCGATGAAAGTACTAAAATACGTTTGAAGTCGCAGCTCCTCTGCTCTCCCGTGACCTGACTGCAGTCCTGACCATAAATATTGGTGTTATGTGTGTGCAATGAAGTTGTTTTATATTTATGCACTAGGTCGATTGGTAGTGCCCTCTCCCACGTTTAGTATACCTAGGGTTGTCACGAATATGAAATAGTGATACATTTTTAAATGTCTATCTATATACATTTTTAAAAATGACATTACCTAAATACAGTAACCTATTTGTGAATAAAATAGGTATTGTCCCTGACGAAAAGTATACAGATAAAGGTTATTGTGAATGAAAGTAAATAGTCCAACCCTAACATACATACTCTCTGCGGTTCAGAATTAGCATAGACTACTTATGACGGACGCTTTTATTACAAGACATTACAACATTTATCAGGTGCTTTTGGACGATATATAGGAAGGTATGTAGGTATATAGGTTCCTATAGAGTACGTATAAAGACTCTTAACGAAGCCGAGTGTCACTACTAAGTACCTACTCCACGTCATTGTGATATTTCATTTTGTACTGAACCATACCTGGGAACCGTTTGGTTACGGAAATATTGAAGGACAAGAGTTCCAATTATTTTTTTCATAGAAACAATTTTTAAATGTTATCACTTTACTTTAATTAAATACTTCTGTACCGTTGCATTCACTCCTAAGCACAATGTTTTGTTTGTGTTCCATTGCGTGCCGCAGCACGCACCGCAGTAAACAGTGATTTTTCACACCGAAATTATTCGTGTCCCAGCAAAAATTATTGCTAAATGTAACTTAGATAACGGTTATGTGATGGCTCTCTTTACATCCTGTATAGTTACTTACCACGTAGTCACGTAGATATTATGTAAGGCTTCACTCCAGTAACGCTGCAAGTGGTGCAACCCGGCCGGTTGGGCCCGCGGCCCGCGTGACCCGGTGCGGGGTCACCGGGCCCATCGCCGTCGCTGCGCCCGCGCCGACAGCGCTGTGCATAATCACTAATTACATTCAAGACCGGTGCCTTCCCGCTGGTGAGCATACCTACACGTGTTTACATTGCTGTACAATTTACACTTTAAATTAAATCTAAGATTTCGGGAGCATAAATTGATTAATTGAAATTTGACATGATTATATCGATAACAGCGGTCACCAGAATTTCTAGATTTGATTACCTGATTCACCTATTGGGGTATGACATGCAACATTGTCTGGGTAACTGGGTATGAATATGTATTCAATAATGTAGCCTGAACCCAACTACCTGGGTACTAAATAAAATTACATAACTAACTTATCCTGAATGTTTTTGCAGGGTTGCCACTGCGGTGTTCCAACTATATAGAGTGGCGGCAACCATACAATAAGGACATGATTCTTGGCCCCTAGCGTAGACAATTTTCGTCAGTTATAAAAAAAAGCGGCCAAGTGCAAGTCGGACTCGCCCATGAAGGATTCCTTAGCAGCAAGTAACATAATAGAAATTATTGTTTTTGTTTTTAATATTTGAGTTGATTGAATGAAAGGTAAATTGCGGTTTACGATTTATGACGTATTAAAAAAAAACTACTTACTAGATCTCGTTCAAACTAATTTTCGGTGGAAGTTTGCATGGTAATGTAGGTACATCATATATTTTTTTAGTTTTATCATTCTCTTATTTTAGAAGTTACAGGGGGGGGGAGGACACTTTTTACCACTTTGGAAGTGTCTCTCGCGCAAACTATTCAGTTTAGAAAAAAATGATACAAGAAACCTCAATATCATTTTTGAAGACCTATCTATACTCGTAGATAGGCACGTACGGGTTTGTTGAAAAAAAAATTTTGCGTTTCAGTTTTTCAGAACCCCCAAAATTTTTTGGTTTTTTTTCTAGTTTTGTGTGAAAATTTTAATGCGGTTCACAGAATACACCTACTTACCAAGTTTCAACAGTATAGTTCTTATAGTTTCGGAAAAAAGTGGCTGTGACATACGGACGGACAGACAGACATACAGACATAACGAATCCATAAGGGTTCCGTTTTTCGCCATTTGGCTACGGAACCCTAAAAACAGACAGCTATTTTAGACATAGAAAAGTGACCTAAGCAGTCAAAATGTATGGAACAGGTAATTTGATTTTTAATATCCGACGAAAACTTTCAACGCAAGGGAGTTCAGAATGGTCAGCGGGATTGTCCGAAAGGGATACCGCTGGCCCGGAACATAAAGGGCTAAGGAAGGAACACCGGTGGGTTTTAGTCAGTAAGAGTCTGACACTCCCTTCCGTTCCACCCAGAGCGGGAGGGGTCATTTGATGATTTCCCATCCTGAAAAAAAAAGCGAATTCAGAATCCATGGTTGATGCGCGTCGAAGTCCCTGCCACCCCGTATCATAATTTTAGCCGTAAGACGTCCAATGCTGGACATAGGCCTCCCTCAAGCACCGCCACTTTGACCGGTTCTATGCTTCCCGCATCCAGCGGATTCCTATATGTTACTATATAACTATAGCTAAAATGAACTACATAGTTGGAAGTTGATGTTCCCTCTCACAAAAAGAGTCCGCCTTATGAAGCACCTTTGTGCACCAGGTGCACCTTTGATTAAATTATTGCTGTCTAAAAAGTTCTTAGGACTTGACCGTATTTCTGTCGGTTATAACTACAAATAAAAACATTCTGGGGATTTTCTTTAGACGGTAGGTAGGTACCGTCTAGGACTTTCGAAGTACCTGTACCTAGCAGAAAGTTGAGCTGCAACCCAAGTCTCGGAGGAAAACAACTGAACATCGTGGTCAAATATTAGGTAGGTATAAAGGCTTATTTTTAGATACTTACCTAATGATAATTACTTAATTTGGTTCGACAATTTTATTGAATTTCAGAAGGTAACCGAGTTATCAAACTGTTACAACTTTCTTCAAGAATAACACAAATTACAGTACTACCTACCTTACATTAGAAGCTTATGAAAAATCGAATATTTTGTAAATAAAGTAAATTGTCAAGATTAACTTGATAGCAAGATGAGTTCTACAGATTAACTTGGCTATCGTTAAATAAAACAAACTAAGATTAGTTACCTTGCAGAGATAACACCGTCAGTTTAGGGCCAATGAATGTTTATGGCTAATTTAATAAGCTGTAAAACAAATAGGTACCTACTTGGTTATTGTATGTTTATCACATACCTATGTTTGTCTGAATGCAAGTTAAACGGCACGAGGTCAAAATTAAGAAAGAAACAAAATGACAACAGCTTTAACGCATCCAAACTTAATGGACATTAATTAATACAATTAGCCCACGGCAAATTGCACCTAAAGACTGAAATAATGAGCGTAAATTGAGGCAACTTTACACTTCTGATTTATTGTCCTGCACTTGCACGATTTCGTCGAAAGAGAAAACGGACCAGTTCCGTATATTACGAACAGTATATAAAATTGATAATGAATATTTATAAAAACTTAATCACCGCTTACTGCGTTTTCCAGAGGGGTCAGCAGGAGAAACCATTAATCAGAACATTTCCACTTAATCATGTAAGTGCACTTGTTTTCTCTCTACTTACCCTGATGACTCTGATGTAGGTAGACATTATTAATTTCTGCTTGTAATCTGTTTTGGTAATGTACCAACGAAATCGTTGTATAATTTTAAAACTGGGCTAACAGCAACTCTTCAAACATAAGCTCAGATTATGCAATTAACTATTCATAAAATGCATGTCATAGTGTGTCTGTGTGGCCAAATATACATAGATGTGCAACATTGAAGAACAGGTTGAACATCTCTGATCATTAATATTATTAGGTACTTATATATTTATTCGATATTAAAATACTTTAATTTTGAATGTTTTTATTCACATGCAAAATTCAAATGTGATAGTGCTTGGCGAAGGAGAGCTCCGCGCTTTAGCTGTGTATTTTGTAAACGCTTGTGATTCAAGGCCTGCGACATCTCGTTTACCGAAAGTCGTTTAGCTTACATTGTAAAATACCCGTTTGCTCGCTGTTTGAATTTTGTAACTCTAATTTGGGAATAATTTTATAATTTTGTCATGAATAAGCTAATGAGAATGAATTGTCTGCAGCTGTCATGCTTATCTATTTATGTTCATTGCAGCTTTATACACGAGTACCTACCTACCTCGCTACCTAATGTAGATATACGCGAATATCCGATTGCAATTTGCAAAGATAGTTTATAATTGGAATAGGTATCCAATTACCAATTAATAATCACACAAATCTAAAGTTTACGTTATTTCTCAACAACAATGAGCTCTACCTGTTTGAACGTGGCATCGTGCCTGTATTGATTTATTTGCTTTAAGTTGAACATTTATTGGTTAGGCGTGTTATGAGTCCTTAACATAAATAAGTACATATTAAAAAGCTTATTAAGCGTAATTATATTGAAGGCCTAGTTAGCTACATGAACAAGGTTGGTGTTTTAGGCTTGAAACATCAACATTAATGTAGCGACCTAAATAGTGTCATTACCTCCGGGCAAACTAGCTGGAAAGTGCGAATAATAAAATTGATAGACTTGTGTGGATCATAATAGTAATTCATTTTTAAGTATATTCCTCTCAGCTGCTCGCAGGATGACTTATTAGAACATTTATTTATTTATTCACACCATTATGTACATCTTACAATATTCCAAGACGATGCATTATCAGCGATCACTTCTTGTTCTTAAATTTTTACGACTTGTATCTTATAAAATAAGCTATTATTTTAAATATCATTTCCATATAAGTATGTGTAACAGTCCTGTTATGTGCAAAATAGTTAGATATGGAGGGCCAATCCAAGTCTTGCAGCTAAATTGATTGAACTCCTGCTTCAGTTATTTTACACGTTGATCCAATGTTGGGTGTTAAATATGATTGGTGTGTGTAATAAACACTTATCAATTTATAATACTGGGATCCAATATGAGGCTATAAATATAAAGCACGTTTAATGTTATTAGGCTTGGTGTCTATAATGCGACAATCTTAATAATACGCGTGATGTATGACCTACACGGCGCGGCTGCACGATCAGCGGCTTATGAGAATCATTTTTCTATTGCTATCGGTGTAACGTAACTGATTGATCGCACCCGAAGGTCGTTTAACACAATCGATGTTAGTGACAGTGAAAAAGCTAATACAGAAGCGCGTGTTTTAGAGTTAACTAGTGTCGCAATGGTGGGCCGCCGCGGCTATCGGCGAACATTTAATGAAATAAGTGTCGATGATGGAGTGGCTTCAGTAAACGTGCCAAGGGTCCGGCCATTACCACCTGACAGGCGGTGAGCGATCGCCGCCGCGGCTTCCTTCACGCCGTGCCGCCATTGTCACAAAACAATGGACACGGAGCTATCTTTAATCACAACAAAATGGATTCTAATTGGATCCGCAAACCGCGGTATGTTTTTTATTGCTTTTTTGTTTTATCATTGTACCGTATCCGTTTTGAACGTTTAATTGAATTTAGCTATGGACGTAACGGAGAAGTAAGTACACAACATTCTGTTGAAGCAATGCGTACAGGCACGTGTCGCAATAGTTCAAAAGGTTCATGCATGACGTAGTATACCTGCATTACTAACATTTAAAATATCAAGATTTTCGGGTATTTTGCGCTGCCAATGCATATGGGGTAATATTTAAGTACTTCTTGCTTAATTAAAATATACCATGTCTCAAATAACAACTAGCTATGTAGGTTGATATGCTGTACGCCATGATTTTGCCTCATTAAGTTTATTTATGTGCATTCGGGTCAATTTATCGATAAATGTTCCGGGACAGAAGAAAAAATGCGAATAAAGAATTTTACATTGATTACATCGCTGTGCTCGTAAACTCGTAACTACCTATGGGTTCGCTTGAATTTTATGTTATACTTAAATGTAATTTTGTATAAATTTCAATGTGTTGTACAGACGCCAGCACATCAAGCAACTACAAAACCTGTCAAATTTCTTTAATAGTTTTGCAACTTTATCGCTAAAGCATTAGATTAAAAGTTGATTGAGAAAATTTGACTGTTTCTGGCAGCTTGATGTGCTGGCGTCTGTACATGACCATCAGTTACCTATAGCAATCAATTTTAGTTATCGTTGAAGTAAAATGTGTCTCTACATTTTCAGTTACATGTAACATAGCAATTTCATGAAATTATAAAAACCTGAACAGATTCATTATCTGTTTAGTTTCCAGTAGGGTGGAGCGACTTGTACTTGTTCGAGAGTACAGTCGAGACGAACGCAAAAACAAAGAATTGACCATCAGCTTGATGGACAAAGAACATCAAGCATTGGTCGAAGTTGGCACAACACTGGAGACGATGCCCTGACTGAGAGCAGCAGTGTAGATCTAGCAACAAGATAGGTTAGTAAATACAGACTTTGCATGCTGCCTATCACACTAATCACACTAATATTATAAAGGCGAAAGTTAGTGAGTGTGTATGTGTGTGTGTGTTTATATGTTTGTTACTTCTTCACGCTCAAACGGCTGGACCAATTTTGATAAAATTTGGTATGGAGGTAGCTGACACCTTGAATTAACTTATAGGCTACTTTTTATTTCGATATTCCTACGGGATCGAAATTTATGCGGGTGAAACAGCGGGGCGCAACTAGTGAAACATACGATACGAACAAAATACGGTTCAGTATAAGTAAAGAACAGCGGTATTCTGTAAAAATCACACCGTGAAAACTTAGGTGAAGTGAGCGTGGAGTGAGCTGTCAATAGTGTCAATTCTTAGCAAAAACAAACTGACTTCATCTAAGTTTTCACGGTGAGATTTTTACAGAATCGACCGGCAGGTGCAGAGCAGTGGTGGCCCACTGGTGTCGGCCCTGACTTACGATGTTAAGATCGTGCGTTTGAACCGAGGCAGGTACTTATCTTAGTATATTTAATTTCATCACCACTGCTAACACTGTGAGGAAACCGGCATGTCCTAGAACCAAAAATTCGAAGACATGTGACATCCGCCAACCCGCATGGGCACACGTGTCGATTTACGGCCCGTTTCCTCTCACAGAGAGGAAGCCTGTGTCCCAGCAGTGAGAATGTTGTTAGGCTGATTTTGATATGATGAAAGAACAGGGCAGCGGCCGTTTCCCAGTACCTATGCTTCTCAAAACTTCAATACCTCGAATAATATAAAACTTATTGCGTGTGTATGACATCGGCCGATTCAAAGCATGATCGATCGACGCCCGTGTGCACTTTCGCACATCGGTACCTACGTAAGTACCTGTGGTGAAATATTTTATTCCGTAATTTAAGTGTAAAGTTGTTGTAACAACTTGGAAGTACTTATATTCATAAATAAAATATGTAAACATTAATTGGACGTGACGGCGCAAGCTTGGGTGTTCTGCAGATTTGCTGACTCTACTCAGTTGGATACAAGTAAACTACGTTACAGAGCCCATTAGTAGCTCACAGAGTTAAAAGCTTGTGGATGACCAATGTTTTGTTGAACTGATTTTGTGCTGCCAGAATCTACATTTGTACACATTCTCACGTTCAGTTTCCGGCTTTGTAAACTGCATTTTGTCTAGACAGTTTTTCCTGCGTTTTTCACATATCCCACCACAGCGCATGCGTAAATGGCGTGTGTGGACATTCATGTCATTTTTTGCATCATCTCGCCATCTTCTTTGCCATGGCATGACGCATAATGTGTATTATTTTGTACTTATATTTATATGTAATTAGGTATATATTATTTTCAGTTTTAATAGGTTTATGCGTATCTTTATATTTAAAATATTTATTCCTCAATGTTCATGATTGCACCTACCACTGTTTGTCTCTGCATCACCCAAAGGTTGACTGGTAGAAAATGCCTATGGCATTAAGTCCGCCTCTGTACATTTATGTACTTGAAGTATTAAATAAATAAATAAATGTGTATCTGTGTAATTAATTGAGTAATAGAATTCACAACTACCTAACAGTCTCAATTGCGTACTATTTAATTGCTCTACCTGACTAAACTATTACAAGAACTTGAAATAGTTTAGTAACTTAGGATGCAATTTGTAGAAACTGTTTGTAGATGCTTATCTTTTATTAATGGTAAATGCAATGCGCTTGAAATATAGGATTTGTAAGGACATATTAGATACAAATAATATTTTCATAGAGATAGTTGCAGCAAACGTGGCGTGAAATGGCCAGTTAGTGAGTAATATCATGTTATTTGGAGGCGACGAGGCGAGGGCGGTCGTGACGGTACGTCGGCGGCGCGCGGGCCTCGGTCACGAGTCGCTCTGCTGACCCTACAGCCTGCCTCTCCTATTGTGCCAAAACATACTTTATTTACATAAATGGGCTGATTCGTATATGTAATGCCCGTTTAGCCGCTGTTTTATGTTGTTCATACGATAAAACTAGTTAATTCAGTCGGACAGTTTTTAATTAAAGTATTTACTTAGTTTATCAGTGACAGCCCTGCATAGGTATCAGGGTTATAAACAGGTGTCGCCAAAGGTAATGAAGACTCGGATGTCTTAATATCTGGCAGTTATAAATTAAATGAAACACGAATGTATTAGACGAAACTCTGGCTTCACCAGCTCTAACTTGGCGCATTAACTATAATGTCCGTTGCATTCGACGCTAATTTTATTAACATTTTAGTGAGGGCAGCCATGCCTGCGCCCGCGCTGCAAAGCTACACAATCAGCAATCAGCCAGCAAGTAAATTGTATACCTGTAATGTGTTTAAATTACTGAAGTACCAAAAATGTTATTCAAAATTTCTGATAGAAGGAGCATTATCTTGATTTTGATAATTTGTTTTACTCTCAACTTACATGTTTTGCTTGAAGTCGTGTTTCTGTAGATAAGCGCAGCTCGACTGTACAAGCATATCGTTTATTTCAGGTAGTTTAGTGCGGGGCTGCGGTTAGACATTAGGCGATACTACCGTTAATCTCGGCGAGTAATCGGATGCAACAGAGGCGTTCTTGATGTATGGATCACTTAATAGGGGCAGGCTGCGCGCACGCTTTCTTTAGTCTCTATAATAAATTATCACGAAGATCATGTTCCAGTGTTGTAGTCTTGTGCCGGCGTGTAAGTAGCATGGGAACTTAGCGCCCGATAAGTAAAGCTTCTGCTGACTGTAGCCGCTATTGTGAATCTTATACGGATACATATAGAGATTAAATTTGAATACCAGTATCCTTATTTAACTGCCTAATAACTGATATAGCGCTCCTACGATTTTATATAATGACACGGACGTTATGCTTTGCTCTAGTAATCTTAATGGCTTTTATAAGTTATATTTAATAGCTATTAAATCGGTGTATATACATATGAATTCGTTGTCGTATTATTTTCCTAAGCATTTTAGAAAATGAATCTGAGCAAAACGTTCCTAATATAATCTATATCTAACACGAACTCATCAACTGCATCTCATTAAACTCATCATCTCTTTAAAATTCAATTTTGGAGGTCGACTTCTACCTAAACGAAGTAGTTATGCAAAAATATTGAAAGAAGCGCAATAAATAATATGTTGCTGTATAATTTCCGAAACAAAATTGTATGTCGTTCTAGGGCGTGGTAGAGACATGCGTAATTATAATTTGGTGATTTATTATTTGACATTGCCGCAATAAACTCCAGTTTATGTGCTTTCCTTGTTGAAAATCGGTGCATATTGCGCAACGATCATGAATTTAATGTGTCGTGCGGCTCGTAGCACCGTCACGCGCGTAATCTCTTACAGCTACGCGCGAATCTTGAAAAGCTTTTAAGGGGCGTGTATTATTTGGGAGCTTTGTAATGCATTTTTGCAAGCGGCGGCGGCTCGCGCTCTGCGGCGTTACGCAAGGATGCTCAGAGAACTGGTCCGACCGGCTCCAGATCTGGGCCAGAGCCATCGCTCCGCTAAGATATTACCGCTAATAGATATTGAACATCCAGCCACTAGACCCGCCGCCTACTCAGCCACCGACTCGAACGATGACGGTTTCATTTTACTTTTGTTTAATGGCTCCAGGCCCTTAAAAGGTGCTTCATTTCAATTAAGATTCACGCTGATTGGCAAATGTAGCATTAGCTTAATTTGTTGTACCTACTGTCAGTTCATCGCGAACTTACGCTCACGTTTCGGCACATTTTCTCTTCTCGGATTCATTCAACCGCCGATTTATGTATTGCCAAATTCAATTGCAAGTGCAACCATTCCTATTGTTTTGTTTATTTCGTAAACATATTAATTTTGGTGGGCAGGACGAGAACTCGGCTCACCTTACACAATACAGATTTCACTAAGTGCTGACATTTCATTAAAATATATTGAAATCGTGAAATGGGGCTTGCATCCCATTGATTGGAAGCGGTGCGGCAGGCGGCGCGTGCGTCGGTCAATACCCGATATTGATTTGCTCCATGTTTCGAAACAGATTATTATGTTTAATGGTGGTACGTGGTGCTATTGTGAGGAGTCAGGTTAGCAAGCGCTGGAATTATGATTTGCTACGAAAATCGCAAATGTATTCCAGCCACTATACTTTGTGATTAGATATAAGATTAGTGATGAAATACCTAATAGAGGTAAATGATGCAACTGCCAATACCGGTTCACCAAATGTTTTTTTTTAATGTTTATTTGCCCAAATTACTAAACTAACCTAAAAAACTGAAATAAAAAAAATTACTTACTATAACAAAATAATCTGTAAGCTTTGACACAAATATCTTAAAATCTATTTAAAAAATAAAATAAGTATCTACGCGTAGCTGATAAATCTAATTTATTGGCAGCTCGTGCAATCATGCGCATGTACCCAGTAAACACAGAGTTTATCTCGGTAAATAACTAGACACCGGGGAGATTCATTAGGCGTCGATCCGTGTCGGGCTGTGCTGTAATCGAGCAATTGTTCTCAGGGGGAAATTCAATTATTAGCTCGTAGAAGCCGCGAGCGCGAAATATCGGCCATTGGGCAAGCCGCTGCGTCGTTAGGAGTTAGAAATAATTGCTCGCGATTTATCTTGGTAGTACTGACTATAATTAAATGCTTAATAATTGAAGGAGCGCGTCAGCTGGTCCGGCCAATAAATCGCGAGCTGGGGCATCGTCGCGGCTCGGGCGGCGCGGGCGCAGCTCGGTGCTCCGGTGCGATACTGCCGCGGTCGTGCTTCGTGCTCGTTGTAATTTCGATTAGAATGGTCCGTCGAGGGTAGTTCGCTCTCACGCTTCCAATGACTAGTGTAATCGTTTTATGCGACGTGTTGTTGAATTAGTTTAGCCGTCTAATACAGTTAACTAAACGTGTAATTACGTCTAAGTTAAATACCAAACTACTAACCTATTAATATTTTAATGAATCTACGATTATACGTGCAAACATTTCTATTTATGAAATGAGTAAGGCAAAACTCGTTTGTAAAGAACTGTTAATTTTTAACCATCCCAAAGAAAGGATTAACGTTCAAGTTCAATTTGTTTGTTATTTCGTACACTTGGTTGATCTCTGTTACTGAAAAGTAAACTAATAAATGGCGTGAGGAGGTAATACGTAATTGTGTCAAGAGACTGCATTTTAACAGATGCACCGTCCCTATTCAAGAACATGGTGGTATGTAACGTCAAAACATCCAAAAGTAGACCTGATTGTTGAGCATGTATGTTTCAGTTATTAGGTACTTAGATCATTCTTATGAAAGTCATCATCACCTGCCTAGCCTTTTAAAAACTATGTTGGGGTCGGCTGCCAGTCTAACCGGATGCAGCTGAATACCAGTATTTTACATAGAGCGACTGCCTATCTGACCTCCACAACCCAGTTACTGGGTAATACGACACCCCTTGGTAAGACTGGTTGTCAGACTTTCGGGCTTCTGACTAGGTGTAACGACTAATCCACGAATGACATGTACGTATATTAAAATCAAATTAAAAATTGCACGTAGACACCAACTTCCTTCGTATAGTTATATTATGATGTTGCCCCTGTCTGTCTGCAAAATATAAAAGTAAAAAACCTGTTAGTCTATAACAGGTTTAAAATAACGACTAGGGTAACATTTGAAGGGGTTCTTTTTAAACAATATTAACGGTCAGGTAATTGTTGATGGGGTAAAAAACAATTGGGTTTTTCATAATTTTTTACCCTTTGTAACTTCGTATCGGCAGCAGCTTGAATAATTAGTCTAGAGCGACTAAACAATATTAATCATCAAGGTCGAAGAGATCCGATGACTCCGTTGTTAGACGCAGTGCGTAAAACCAGAAACTCCACGTGTTTGAATAAAAAACCTAATAGATGATAAAAGACTATTTATTTTTAAGCAGATTTGACCCTAAGATGCAAAGAAAGATAAGCACCGCGTTAATGTAATTAGAATATACTAAATGATTATGTATAAGTATAGGGGCAAAGAAGCAAAGACTCTCTATAAACATTCCTATCTTCCCATTTTGGGCCTAAGATAGTACAAATCGATGCATTCTTATCGACATTATGCACGAACCTATAACAATAAACTGTTAGTATGCAGGTGTCATCTTGAGAACCACCTCCATTGGCTCCGTTCTCGAACTCGGTTAACAAGTACAATTGCATGAATTTTCTCGTTGAATTATTCGCTCTGCAAGCGTATAAGGTCATATATGGGCACACTATTTTGCTTATGCCGAGCATCCTACACCTTATTCCCCAATAAAGATCCTCTCGTGGAATACAAAAGAGCCCTAGACGACAGTCTTATTGTAAACAGCCAACAATATGGTAAACGTGATGGTAACTGTAAAATTTATTTGTAACATGCGGAGTTAAACGGTGCGCCTTATAAATAAATTTCAATTGTCTGTTGTCATTAAATATTCAACGTTATAAATCAAAGCTTTATCGGAGCTGGTCGTCGTAACGGTTACATCGCACACGCTCCGGGAATATAATTTAATGATATCGATAGGGGGTGTCAGTGCGCAGGCTGTAGGAACACGCGCGGCCTGCCGACGTACGTTAATGAAGTGTCGCTACACTAATCTACTAGCCCGTTATTTATTACACTAGGCTTTTTAGTTTGTTAGTTTACTACGTCTGATAAACATAAGATAGAACAAAAGATTCGGCTGCCATTTTACCACTGATAATAATTACGATGTGCGAATATTGCGGTTCCTTAGATTATGCTTTGACAAATCACGACTTTGCAATTCCAATGCAGCAGATTTAATGTATGGGCGGCAGTTTGCATTCTAACCGCGACCCGGCAGGCCACCTCTTTCCTAATGCACGCTTATTTGAGCTTTTTAACCTTTCATCTGTTGTTGGGTTTAAGCATTGAGGGACAATAAACACGATGCAGATACTTAATGTAGTTATTGTCCGCCATAAGCGTAGAATGGTGAGCACTGGGAACAAACGAAGCGGTGAACACATTGTTGATGCTCGGAAGGATAATTAATGCAAATTAAGATTCAATGAAATGTTTATCAATAAGTTATTATCACAACTAATGAAATAGAGTAGACGTAGCACAGTCTGACAAATCATTTATGACGATTAAACCTTTAATTTATGTATAGGCTTTTTAAAGAAAAGTAGGTACCTTAGGTTACTAATTTATAAATAACTAGCTTCCACCAGCGGCTTCACCCGCAAGGTATGTCAATAAAAACTATCCTATGTCCTTCCCCGGGATGCAATCTATCTTTCTGCCAAATTTTATCGAAATTCGTCTAGTGGTTTAGGCGTGAAAAGGTAATATACAGATAGACAGACAGAGTTACTTTCGAATTTATAATATTAGTACATATATCCATATTGCTGTAACGTAAAAAAGTAACAAATTGTATAAGAGTCAGACGATCAGAGAGAAAAGTTTTTTTTTATAATACATTATATAAATTCCATTAATATTTAAATGTTTTGGCAGTTTAATTATTTAGATCTAGATAATAACTAATATTTTCTGAGATTTTAGCCTTGGAATGGTCTGAAATTGATAATTAAAATTAATGAATTTAGTATTTGTAATACATAGCAATCTTTTAATTAAACGCTAATTTTCTTCTCATAGATTTGAAAACTCCCAATTATGTAAGTGATGACATCAAGCGTCTCGCAGCTGATTATTGATAAATTCCATCTTACTATATAATTACAGACAAATAAGACGCCATTCAATTTAATTACATCGATTTGCAGGTAATCATGAAACCTTAGTCGCTTCGCTAATGCAGCATAAAGTTTAGTTAGGGTTGAAATTGAAAGGTATGGAGTTAGCGATCAGTTGTTTTGTAAGCGTCGTTTTCATTATGAGCACGTTGGGGCAAGGCCCGAGGCGAGGCTATATTCTGGGAACAGCGTGATGTGGTTGTGAAATATTGAGCGGTGTGGTACCCTCATCCGAGGGTAGGACGGAAGGTTGGCGAGGCGGGGCGCCGCGGGCGGGCGGCGGTGAAAGGGCTGGGCGGAGCGGCGTGCCGGGCGCCGCCCACCGCGCATTTCACCACCGCTGCACCGCCGCGGCGACGCTCGGCGGCCTACTTCTCTCGGCAGGTTCGCTCTTGGTGTTCCATTGTGTGCCAACACTGCCAACCTCTGCGAACAATACTATTGTGAAACTTTTAGATAACATCCCCGCGGTACGTAATTTAGACTGTTAATTCAATTCTGAGTAGAGATTAGGAGAACCCATTTTAATGCCGGTATAAAATATTGTAACATAATTTGGGAACTTTCCCAAATACTTATTTGAGATTGAGTTGCTTCTAAACGGGGCACTGCAGCTAGAAGAGAAAAGTTGTCACAATTCAAGTGCTTAAAACGGCCACTAATCCATTGTTAGGTACTTCACCCTGATAACGCGCTACTGTCTGCCTCAACAAACGATAGATATTTTCTAGAAAAATGAGCGAGAACGTGCCTACTATGAAAGCAGCTTAATCAGCTTATAATGTTCCCACAGCTGGGACACAGTCCTCCTCTCTGTCAGGGCTTGCTTGGGTTCGAACCCACGACCTACAAGTCGCGGCCGTTACCACTTGTCTTCTTTCTCTCTCACTACGGAAGAGATAAAACAATCATTGACTAAATTCGTACATAATGAGTCTGTGATTTGTGTAAACGGTTATACATTCGACGGCCATCAAGCAGCTTGTAGGTGCTATGATAATGTGAGTAACTTACAGGTTTGTACGAAAGGAAGTCCATACTTGATTTGATAGTCGGCTGCTAAACGCGCCGTTGCTCGCGGAGGTAATTGCGCTGAAAGGCTTCAATTTAAGCCGCGTTTGTGCCGCGTTTGGCTCTAAATAAGACGTCTCTGTACAGAGTGGTAAAGAGGCCGCATTACTCTTATTGAGGCCTGGAGCCTGCATTATCTGCTCGCCGAGGGGGCCGCGCGCCGGGCTGCGGTGTCCGCACGACGCACAACTCGTAAAACTAAAACCCACTTAACTCCACAGTATCTATGCAATGCTATCTATTTGTCTGTGCCTGTGTACATGCACAACACGAAATCTGTAATGAACTATTGATGTAAAATGAAATGATAAATTGCCACGCGTTAGTAGAATGCAAAGATGACCTCTGAAAACGTACAAAGGTGAGACCTCACCGTACTAATGTACTTTAAATATATTTAGACAAACGTTTATATAAGGAGATTTATGTAAGCGGCTTACATAAATGTTTCAGTCTTTAGGGTAGGTACCTATAATTAAGATGATTCAGGTAATTTAGCTTTTTGATGAGGTAACGGTTTTTAACGTGTAGTAGGAATGTTCTACGATAATATTGTAAGTTGTAAACTTAGCTATTGTCGATGACTAATATATAACGTCATTTCAATTTCACAAGTTGTTACTCTCATTAGAAATTCAACACTATTGCCCATTAATCTGAAGGGGCGTAGCGTGGCACGAGCGGCGCGCCGGTCGCGTCATCAGCTGCGCGCGCGCCGCTCCGCGTTGCGCCTAGTACGCAATGTGCAAGCTGTGCTGTGCTGTGCCCATATTTTCGCGGCGATGTCACAGATCCCAAAAGGTCGGTGAACCGAAACCCCATTGTTTTGAGTTGCGTCAACGTATCGTCTGCCTCGAGCTACGATGAATTGAATTTGTACCGTATTATTGTTACAACAATATGTTGCCAGACTCATAATACTTACCATTATATTCAAGGTGTAATTTTAGTTTTGTAAAACTACTACGAACTCAAGCTTAGTTCGATTTCTAAAGGCACATTAACGTAATGTCTATACGTTTTTACTTCCAGTCGTAAATGCCTTAAGGCGCTGAATAATTAGTTTTCATAACCACACAAACAATAAAAAGCTTATAGTGACCTGAGTTCCCATACGAATGCTTCTGGTGTCTTAGTAGGTACAGTACATTATGGTTATTTACAGAAATGAATTTTCATAACGTTATGTTCTTATAATATTCCTGCAATTAAACCTGAACATAAGGCGTGAAATCTGCCTATGATGTTACGCAAGTTGAGCGATTATTATTTTAGTATCTGAACCGTAGGTAGACGAAACGACTCTTGCAATCAGTTAATATACGAACAATTTCTCAGTAATTTTATTAAATTCTCTTAAAACATATCTCTTGCCAAATAAAACTATACCGAGAGAGTAAAAAATGGTTTCTTTGCAATAATTGTATTTTAAATCTTACAAAAACTTATGCTTGTGCTTTTCGTGAGTAATATCTATCAAGCTACCTAACAGAAAGTCTGTTCTGAAAAACAAAATTATCATCACGCATCTAGGGGAAACGAAATTCTAAAAATAGACAGAGTGTTGACCTGACCCCACCTCATAACTCAGTTAAATTATAAATCAAAACATAGAGCTTATTGTTGGGTACATAATTTAATGAGCCTTTCACTAATAAAATCCTTAAGACCTCGGTGACCGGATTGGATATGTATGTAGTGCATCATATTGTAGACAATGAAGAACATTTTAATTTAACCCCAAAGGGCAAACCGCAAGTGAACGCACGGATACAAACTAATTAAATTTAAATAGTCATATTATGTGTGTTGGTACACGTAATAAGATCCGGCAAAGTTAATTTTCATCAATCTGTAGGCCGAAATTAAAGTAATGTAGTATAGTACTACGTGTCGGTAACATACGAGCGCATGATGATATAAAAATTCTGAGAAACGCCGCCCCGTAATCGGTTGGCGCTGCAACCATTGATCCATGATGATTGGCGCCGCACTTTTACTAAAATCACTTATTACGGCGCAATTTGTACTACGTCGCAGAAAATTCTGCAACAAGCAAAGGAAACACATTATCTGAAATCTCAAGTGACAGTTAACATTATTTATTTCATAATTATACTTCAGAATTATTTATTTGTTTGTGTTTTACGCGGGCCAAGAATCTGTCGATTCACAGGAGACTAGACAAAACAATATGATCCAACAAGCCGGATAGCATTGTTCCCTCGTCTCGTATTTCTCGAAGGCATCGTCCCGGCGACAATCACCCTTCGAACAAAGACGTTTATCTCTCGGAGACTTCTTAAATGGGTATAATGTTTAGGAGCGCGACGCACCGGTGAGCACGAATTGACAATAAGAGCAAAGTTCAGCGCGGTTCAGGACTCGAGAGGAATGTGGGGGCGCGGAGGAGCGGGGCGAACGCTTGCGAAGGTGCTACGGTACTAACCTCTCTACAAAATCACGATTAGGCACTATTTATATCGACATTTCTAAAATACCTATACCTGTATCAGACAATATTAAGCACCTAGTATTAGGTACAGTATTAAGCAACTTTGTAAGCTTAGCTGCTTGTAAGAAACACTTCTATTATAGTTCCTCACACGAACTTTAAGAATACCCTACATTGCGCTAATACTTAAATAACGGTGTTTTGGTAAATATAGGTACTCCTTTATGCATGTATTTTCTAAGTAACCTACACTTAAAACGTCATAAAAAGCGCGTACATTTGCTGAATCCATTCAATCATATAGCGTTACAATCTTATGGAGAAACCGTTTTATAAACGACTGCGGAACATTTGGAAGTAGATGTAATGAACAAAATGAGCTCTCTGTTTTGACGTAATTGACAATAAATAAGGGAATCGTTGCCGGGTTAGTGGGTCAGCACAGTACACTAAACGAGATCGTCTTCTAAGAGGCGCAGTGTTGGCGAAAGTAACGGCGGAATGCTACAAACTATGTTCACGCATGACCCGCGGGTCAGCCGCACACATTCTGACACATGTCAATTAAGGGGCTCACCGCCTCGAGGCGCCGATTGAGTGCTTGGACATGTTTGTGGAAAACCTTCGTCAGCGAGATTGATTCATTACTACGTCTATTGAACAAAATTTACTGCTCGCCAAACATTGAGCATCCATAGATATCGTGCTGCTTGTTCATTTTCTAACGAAGATTCATCGACTTTTAGAGCCGTTTGATTGCAAATGTGTAAATAAATAACCGAAGTACATAACTGGCGACAAGTACATGGAATAAAAACAGACAGCGCGGAGTGGTAATTTGCATTGACAAACTGACAATTACAGTGTTTGTTGTACAAGTACGCGTGTTAGTAGTGAGTATACAATGATACACAGCTGCTTCGTTATTTCCCAAGTATGTCTGCAGTTGGCAATTTACCGCTCCGCAGATCGATCAGCTCCTATTATTGGAAGAGGTCGGACGTGTACAAACATCGATTTCGAGTCGATAATGTGAGTCTGCGTCCCCGGCGAGGTGAGAGCCGACACTGAGGCTCACCTCACGTACCGCACTCAAGATAACGACATGTAATCATAATGATACACTCTAATCTGCAAAGATATAAACACGGACTGGTGGTTTTTGCATCCTGCCTTAATTGTTCACCATTATGTCGTTAAAGTATAGATCTCACGTCGAATTAAAGTTCGGAGTGTGCAGTTTTATTTTATGTCTTACTTTGCAAAACAAATTAAGATGTCTATCATGCACGTATAGTGGCTGTGATATACTTCCGTGCCAATATTTTAATTAATCTTAAATCAAAACGTCAAAATTTTAATTAGCCAGAGATAAAAAACTGTCACCATTGCTCTATAAAATAAGAATAATTGTATAATATCCGACAACTTAAAAGTTGTACACAAATATACGGATAAATATTTGATTTATTTATATACATATTAAAACAACATTTTTTTACACTATTTATTATTTGTTAAGTACTTATATGACTGCAATAATGTTTCGTTTGAGTGAATATTAAAATCGGCCACAGTTTTCCATAAAATCTTTAGTACCTATAATTATCTAGGCTTACTTATCAGAAAATTAAATTCTAGACATTTGATAGCAAAGAATTATCATATTTGTATTTGCGATTATTATTCAATTATTCAGTAATTATGTAAATGGAAAAACTAACCTTTTGTTTATCTGCTGTACCGGGGAGATTACTAATAAAGCGGCTACGAAGTACCTATAATATTTTGGTATTACCTAAATAAGGAGTTTATCCAGTGTATGAAAAAACAACCTGCCTAGCCTATTCCCAATTATGTTTGGGTCGGCATACAGTCTAACTGGATGCAGCTGAATCCCAGTATTTTACCGGGAGTGACTGCCTATTTGACGTCCATAACCCAGTAACTGGGTAACACGATACCTTTCGGTGCGACTGGTTGTTAGACTTTCGGGCTTTGAACGACCGGTAACGACTGTAAAAGATCCATGAATGAAAGCCGGCTTGCTTTCCGAGGCACGGAGCGGTCTCGATATGTAACGGATGGTCACCCATCCTCGAATCAATCGCGGCAACCATAGCTTAGCCTTCTTTTGACCCGTGCGGTTGTTATCATTTGGCCCCGAATGTAACATAAACTAATAAAAAAGAGAAACTAGGTAAATGAAAAAAAGAACTGGTAAGCAATTTGTGAAAACGAGGCACAATACCATCAATGGCTTGTTGGAGTTCTCACGTAATAACAAAAATCGGTACTTATTACAGTAACAGAATGTTTTGAGTTTATTTTTCTATTTCCAAGTTTATCAATACCTACATACAATTATACAAGGTGTAATTTAAGTGGCGTTGGACCTGAATAAGAAGCCATTGTACCTACTCATCGTTATGAACAACTTTTACTATAAGACCAACCCTGAAATCGCGAATAAAAAATCAGCTGTTCCCTACATTTTATTTATTTATCCATTTATTTCAGACATCAAGGTCCATATAAACACATACAATACAATATTAATATAACTTAAAAATACTAAAAATATATACAACATTATAATTACACTAAAAACTAACGAACACGAAGTGTTTGCGTCGTGTTTCGCTGACTGGTGTCATATAGCCAGCCACGAAACCGGCGGTACACAACACCCTTCGGCCAGAACTCTTCTCCATGAGGAACTTCTCGAGATGATGTGTCAGAACAAGCACCACGAACGACTTGAAGTTTTGACGAGTTATGCGAACATAAATGTAGGGAACAACTGATTTTGTTTTCACGATTTCAGGTTTGGTCCCATAGTAAAAGTTGTTCGTATTGGTGAACACAATGGCCTCCTTTCAGGTCCAACACCATTTAAATTACAACTTGTATATTAAGTAGATGCTTGGTTAGCGAAAATCATTATACAAACGCCAAGGGCTCCAGAGTCCCGGCAAAGCTTCCGCCGCCGAACGCTCGGCTGTAGCTGCTAGAGTGGTGCCCGCCCCGGCACGTTCGCTCATAGCGCGTGATTGCGGCCAATTATTTTCTGTTTATCTCTAATTACGCATGCGCTGCCAACGTCGGCGGCTTATCGCAGATCTGCCCTTCGGCCCGAGATCCGATCGTTTTCTAATCAGCTCCCCATCCGCAATACGTTGAACATCACTATAGTGGAGATAAATCGGGTCAAATCTGTCTTTGCAACCACCAAACTGTCGACTTTCACGAAAATATGAGAGATTCTTTCCGTTCGTCATTTTGATTTAATCGGAGATAACGTGGCCTGAGTTAAGCGAATTCCTGGTAGTAAGTTTTTGTCGAGAGCATGAAAGATTGCCGCTTTGCATCTGTCGCTCGGCAGTCGGCAGTCGATGACATGCGCGGGACAGGATGACTTGCGCGAGGACCGTGCGTGTCTTACTCGCGGGAGCACTCGGACAGTATTAATTTATCGGCAAGTCGTGCAAACAGAATGACATGCCAGTTTTTCGGTGCGCACTCACGGCGGGCTTGTGGTGAAATTAGGGTGCATTAACGCAACAAGGTCATATCGCAGCGGCCGCTGTGTCCTGTCCCTGCGGTCAACCCGACTTTTTAGAAGTCCGTGAGCACTGCGGTTGATAATTTCCGCATACAATTTAACAACAATGCACTACGCATGTTGTTTACGTCATAATAAGCATAATATCAATAATTACGTAGTTAGAAAATTAAATAATACAATAGATAGACTTTAATTAAGTACACATTACGATTCATGTTGTAACAATTGTATCTCGTTAGTCATCGTCGCGTAGTTATCTGAAGCATTTATCTATTAGCCGTGTGAGAAAAAGCCAATCAAGTGAGCACCGCTGACGGGCTGAGCGCGCACTCATAATCCTTCAATGAACACTCGAAGGTGACTAACAGCGCAGTTATGAGCGACTGTTTAGCTAGACGAGCGTAGTGATCCGAATACTTATCTGAGACGCATCGATTGCCTATCGTTACCTTGTGCAATTTTAATCAGGGTTGAAGTTTTGTACATGATCTGTTATTTTAGTCTACAAAAATAAGTAATTTTATAAGATAGTATCTAGTAGGTACCATTTATTATTTATAGCTATTACAATAGCTAATAAATATTTTATTTATTTTAGGTATAACACAGATTATAAAGAAGACAGATTTAAATGAAAATAAAACACATTATTATTTAGAAACAAAACAAACATTGGTTTTTAATTTAATTTATTAAATTACATTTGGTAAGCTTCAGTAGAGCAAGTGATTCTATAATCAATAAAAAACATAATCACGACAATTAAAAATTTAAGGAATCTCTTTTTAATTTGCTGCGTATTGCTACGAAACGCTACGGCGTAGCGGCGTAGCAGCGTAGTACGCACCGAACGTTTTAGGTATGGTAGATAATTTAGAACCATAAATGTATTAAATTTTGTTTGTAAAATATTTAAAATTTATTATGCCGGTCACGATGATAATCATTTCTGTGATACAAAATTTTATTAAGAATGGATTACATTTTTTCAACTATGACATTTAAAAGCGATAGTAAAATCGAGTTTGAATATCTTCTGTTGATAATAATCAGTTGTAAAATGTGTATTGGCGTTAATTAAGAAAGAATATAATCCTTAAGAATATAATCCTTAATTTGCAGAAAACTTATAAATTATTTACGAGAAGAATGTTCATCCTGTTTATTTGTTTGTAACTTGTTAAATCTCGCTGTTTTAGGACATAACAATAATGACTTTAACTATATTTAGTTAACGTCATTATTTGCTATAATTACGTATGACAACATATTAATAAAAGCCAGATCTTAGAGGGGTTTGTGGCTAAGTAATAATAGCCACACGGTTCGATCGATCAGGTTAAGCTACGCTTGTCGCGGTTGGTCCGTGGATGAGTGACCATCTTTACATACCGAGACCCCTCCGTGTCTCGGAAAGCACGATAAGCCGTTGGTCCCGGCTGTCATTCGTGGATCTTTGACAGTCGTCACGGGTCGTCAGATGCCCGAAAGTCTGACAACCGGTCTTATCAAGGGGTATCGTATTACCCAGTAATTGGGTTGTGGAGGTCAGATAGGCTCCATGTAAAATACTGGTGTTTATCTGCATTCAGTTAGACTGGAAGCCGTCCCTAACATGTTGGGAAAAGGCTAGGCAGATGATGATGAGTTAAATATCTTAGCTAGCTTTATTTATAATGAGTTGTTAAAAGAGTGGTAAAAGGTACACTGTTCCTACTTTTTTTTAGTTTTTTAGTAGTAGGTTTTATTAGTAATTTTCGAAAACAAGGATAAATATAAATACCTAAATCTACTTTTACCTAAACTAACGGTCAACAATACTATTCATAGGTCTTATTCAGTCTATAGAACAACTGGGCCAAGTACCTAATGCGCAGTCTAGACACGTATTAGTGCGGCGGTCGATAGATGAGATTAGTAAAATCAATTATTGAGTTCTCACGGCGCGGCGCTGGCGCAGCGCTACCGGCGGAGCTTCTCTACCGCCGCTACTTTCAAAGTACACGCGTCACGATTCATACATGTGTGTCTTTTGATATGGTAAAATATTTAAAAAATGTTTTTGTTAGTAGTAAAACGGTAAAAATACACGTTTCTTCTAAAGTAAGTTCAGTTACTTTTCTCTAGATTACTTTCCCCTCATGTCGGTTTATGATTTCATTTACCGATAGCTACTAATAATGTATTGGCAGCCACGATAGCACAGAAGCCTTACAGCTGTTTCTAAATAAACATTCATGGCGAGTAATCATGGATTACTGTACTTATCGTAGCTATCGGTCTACCAGTTTATCACTTTATGCACTGTAAAACCACCATCTTTTATATCCTACCCGAGGGCCTGTCACATCGGCGAGAAATAAATAAACAATAAGCCCCATTAACACGAACAAGTACATGAATATAAGTCAAATAAATATTCAACGCCTTCTATAAAAAGATTCGCAGCTGCGGCGAAGCGTTTAGGTACACAAATCCGTGTCTCGCGTTCAGATGCGCTCATTACGAAAATTACTCATCGCGTATTACTAAAATCTTGTCTGGTAACGTAGTAATCAAACAAGGTATAAAATATGGCAATAGTATAAGGATGGCGTCACCGTCGTCGTCGCGCCGCAGTCTCCGTTTGGGCCGCACACTAACGCAGCGAGCGCGCTCTGTATCGAGATTGTCCGCTCCCACGATACACAGATAAGATTGCGAATGACTGATGCGTAGGACAATATGTAATAGATCAGCTGCAGTTTAGAACGAAACTACTCGCCTCGAATAATAGCTCATTTATAGAGATAAGTGTCAATGTTAACTCCATTTCGTTTCGGAGAAATGACTCGTGTTCTATAAGTCCTCCTGAGAAAATATTAATGCAAGAATGATGTTTGAAGGTAGCTTTATCAAGAATCAGACAGAAATAAAACAATCTGCGCACCTAAGGCTGTCAATCAAGGTGCAGTCATGTAATGGAACATAATAAATATTAATCGATTGCAATTTTGATTCTAATATAAATGTGTTATTATAATTACGACCATTTCGTAGAGGTAAATTAAGTATTAGTGCTCACACACACGAGCAACATGCGTCAATGGTAGAGGCAACTGCAGCCGTCACACCCGTCGACGACCGTCGTCGAACTCGTCGACGGCTTTCGATGTAACGCGTGTTGCTCGTGTAGGTACGAGTATATGCGTTACTTTGTAATCTTATGAGAATCTGTATAGAGAACCGGAACATTAGCTCATTATAGAAAACACTAAAATAAACTGGTATAATTTATGTGTCTAGATTGTTTATTTAACAGAATGCCTAATTCGCACAGGTATTTTGTTCTATCGTTTCTTCCTATTAGCATAAAAAAATTAAATTATTTACACAGGATATCAGATTTTGTATCTATTTCCATAGAAACTACATTTTAAACGATGTGGGGTGCTCAAAGAACTGTACGTAATAATACTTACAAAACTCGTAGCTACGTGCCATAAACCTGTGTTGGCTCTCAGTTAAATACTATAAAAGATAGCTATTGAAAAGTTATAAACTAAGAAGTATGCAGGCCTTCAAGAAGCAGCAGTATTTCATCAACATGGCCACGCTTAAGCATTATACGTTCATTACCACATGTTGTAAAATATTAGAAGTACTTAATACAACATACGTACAATCATTATTAACTCGACTTTGAGCGGGAATACCATTGGTTAACGGATAAAGCCTAAACAAGGCCTTTCATTAGTGATTAGAAACTCAAAGATAATTGATTTCGAAGTAGTATCGTTGGTAACTGCATACCTCAATTATTGTATTGTACCTACGTAGGTATTTGTAATCAAGGTAGGCTGAAAACCGTATGAGCGAAAACAACTACCATACATGATGAACACAAACTTACAGAGCAGACACTTTCATCTAGCTTTCAGGAATCGGATATTCATATACATAGGTGCCATGTGCATGGTTTAGAAGCAAAGAGGTTTTAGAAGAAAGGAGGATTCCTTTCTCCTCGGTTCTTCTAAACCCTCTTTTCTTGGGGAGCAGTTGGCGCCCGACAGGAGATCGAACTGTTTATATCTGATGAAAATGTAAACAAATGGATTAGAAAACATACCGGTGAATGCCCATGTGTCACTTACAATTGAGTGTTTACATTTGGATTTTTTGAATAATCAAACCCGATATTCTAATTTTAAATCATCATTAGGGTGTTTTTCAAATATTTTCAATTGACGATAGAGGTTAATATATAACCTCAATTTTCGTCGATGATTTTTATTTACAATTTAATAACGTTATTCAAACAATAATTTTTGGAAAAAGTGATGAGATAAAAAGTTGAAACTTTCTAAAGATATGTGCTACTAATATTCTTTTCTTTGATTCCGTAAGAATTTAACCTGAACTGGTGTGTTTACACTTTCATCAGATACTTTTGGAACAGACCATAAAGTACATACTCCACGCTCAGCGGTCACCCTTACGAACACAGGACTAACAAAGTAATCAAGAAAAGTAAGTAACTAGTAGTCTTGTATCATAGATTCAAGAGTAGGTGTTACAACAGTAATAAAACAGTAAGTAAATTCAGCGATCGGCGGCTACAGGTCAGTTCAGGCGTGGGGTAGGCGTAGGACCGTGAGATTTAAGCGGCCGCTACCAATCTGACATTGTGTGAGCTCAGCTTATTTGGAATTATCGGCTGATTAAACGCAGTCGGTGTTTTACGCGATATCAAAGAAGTCGGGCCACTGTTACTTCTTACACATGTGGTACTTACCTAATGGTTAAGAATCTTTTATAGCTGCAAGCTGCTCGTGAACGTATAATAAAATATCTCCACTTTTTTCCTTGTTCTTACGTTCTCCTTCATTACAACAGATAAACCACAAACGGCTAAATGATACAAATAAGTATTGACCCTAATACGATTGGCATCAAAATCTTATTCATTTACCATATTTTATTATCATAATATTTTATTATTTGAGAACGGTAACACTTTCTGATATTACATAAGAAGAAGAAAAGTATGTTCTAAATGCATAGGCATAGCTTTATGCGGGAGTCGTGAGAGGCGTTTTATTATCACAAATGCACGTCGGTTACGTCACTTTATTTCACAGATGTGAATAAATTTCGCAAATATTAATAAGTTTTGTGATATATATTTCGTGTTCTTTGCATAAATGTATAATTAAGGACACGTTGTGACTGATCTCATAACGAATCAAGTGAAATGTTGCATCCGAGATAGGTAGATACGACCGGCACCTTTCTAGTTTTCGGTCATTAGCGAGAAGCATTGCCGCAGATATAAAATGCGGAGTTACGGAGTTATTGACATCTTTGCTCAGGTAATTAATATAAATTTTGATTAATTTTATAGGATTGAAATGTTCAAAATTAGCTTACCTAATTGCAACTTTAAAAGTAAGGTTAATGTGCATTCGGACGTTTATAAGTACTCAAATATTAAATCACATCCTGTTTTTGTTGACACTATCAGCAGCTGATACAGAGGCGATAAACAACCGATAATAAAATTCACACTTAACTGAAAGTGGATATAATAAGGAAGACAGTTTCTAGAACATTTGTCGGAAATATTTCTCATGTAAAATCATACCAATAACGAGGATAAAAATAGTATCAAGTTGAAACATTTTACGACTCTGAGATGAAATAAAGCTCAGCTGATAGTACATATGTAGTTCGATGTCCGTTTTATGTGTAAGCTCGCAAGCCCGTGTGGGGTACACAGGTACCTACAGCACTCCGTTACTACAGTGTTAACCTCGTTGCAGCAATGATGCAAATTTGGCCGAGAAATCGTCTCGTATCGCACACTTTCATAACAATCCGGTGATTGATTATATAAATTTGAATACTGACGCCGTTAAAACCAAATTAAAATCATCCGCGGCATCGGATAAAACACGTCGCGACTGACTGATAAATTACCGAAATGATGATTAAACGACTATTGCGTATGTTCCCTTGGCTGCATCTTCTCGAGTGACGCCGCCTATATTAATCTCAGACGCACGTAATAAACTTATGCGGCTTTAATTGATATTCAATTTATAAGCAAAATTATATTCTTTCAATTTATTGTTCGCGTACCGTTTTGGTGTAACTTTACTACCAAATTACAGGGAGGAATGTACCGCGTTGCATTTAACAGGACATCACAAATTAGTGAAAAGCGGTGGAGCGTAGCACGTGGCCACAAAGGGCCCCATATTTTGGTCTTATTATAATAATTAACTGTATATAAAACCGCCTCACAATTATTTTAATGCTTATTAAGCACGTGTGTTGAAGTGGAGCGTGAGTTTCGGTTGCTTTTCGTTACGAGTACAATTATCGCCATTGATTCTGCGGTTTGTCTATACCGCATTGTGAAAAGCTGGCAGGTGCGGGCTTTGGGCACACAGCACTTTATATGTTCCCATGATTTTTTGATTTTATAGGGACTATCGAAAATAGGCGTTTCCGACTCTAATTTAGATTCGTAATTATTTTAGAAGCTAATCAAACTATATACTATATGATACAATTTACAGGGTAATATTGCAAGTAGTTTTCAATAGGTTTCGTTGACATATCACACTATTAAAGATTAGCGCATAAATCTTATAGAACATCTGAGGAGAGTCATCTAGAATACGTAAGTTTGTACTTACCTAGTTAACATGGTCTGTTTGCTAAATTTAATTGAGTAAAGTTTAGGAAAACACGAAGTGGAGGCCGATACTTACATTAAATTATTGTGTAAATGCTGCACATACTATTACAAAGTCATGTTTTATTCCAATAGTTTCTCAGACTTGAGCTAAAGGTCGCTTGTTCTACTGCACTTGGAGTTAAACAATAACCTAGCAATAAAAATGTATACTATGTTTCTTTGTTCTACTATTTTTATAGTGATTTTTATTATTCGCAAGCAAATCTTTTTGAATAAAACTTTCGAAATGGTCAATTCAGACCGTGAATACTATATCGTAAAAGTTTATTTACATTATTTTACGTAGGTATGCTGTGGTTCATTAATATTTTACATCAAAAATGCGATCTTGAAATTTTTTAATAAAATACTAATTAAACTACGTATACCTAGGTTGCACGTATAGCTGCGTGCATTTTAATTTATTTATAATATACCTAGGTGTGATATTTAACACCTTTGGTTGTAAAAATATAACATAAAATCCTATCGTTATAAATTTTATACCTTATAGTTTGAAATTGACGAGTATACGAGATCCGAGATTGGCGTGTTCATTAGCATTGGCACGAATAGCGCTATCGACACAAATAACCCGTGCGATGCGAGTGGCAGCACTGGCAGCGCGCGACTCGCGGCCGATGCGCCGACGCCGCTAACACGGGCACAGTATCTATGTTAATTAAACGCCTGTCATTTGCTACAATAATGGAGGCTTTGTGGAGCTTTATCACGTTTTAATGTTGTGTAAACTTTGTCTGCACCGACGGCAGAGCGACATAGAGCCTTCTTAATTAAGTAAAATGGTACGTTTATTAGCTACATGTATGTTGTAGAGCGCGATGCGTATGCGATTAAAGAAAATAGTATTTATTCGATTGGATGTTGTTTAACACGGGCAGATAGAACTTCAAGCGAAACTGATTAGTGTATTGATCATATCGCTTGAATGCACATGTAGGAATAATTTATACTTTCTCAAGGTGTTCAGTACGCGCGGTTCAATTTCAGAGAAGAGACAAAGAGGCAAACTATTACAGACAGAATTGTTTGAAAAAACAAACACCGTGCGCTGCAAGAGTCTTGTTAGCTACCTATTTGGTCTCATAGAAAAAATGTTTTTAATGACAAACCGTATCATAAATTAACTTCGCTGTTTTATAACTATTATAAACAATACAATGTACTTGTGATTCAGATAGGCGATAAATAAAGAAGTGAACCATTAGATACTGACTCCATTATAATTGGCGCTATAAATAATAGCGTGGTGATAGATGGAATATGGATCATTGCGAAGGCGGGGGCGCACGCGCAACCTCGGCATGATCGAGCGGTTCGATGTGCTCTTAACATTACGTACCTTTATCGTGTGCTATATTAATTTAATTAAAGAGCATGTGAATGCTTCTCTTAAAGCCACTGAACATTATTATCCTAACTAATATTATAAATGCGAAAGTAAGTTTGTTTGTTTGTTTGTTACCTTTTCACGCCTAAACCACTGAACCGATGAACCTGAAATTTTTCATATACGTTGTCAGGTGTACAGAAACAGACTAGGGTACCTTTCATTCCGTAAAAAAGTGCTATTCCCGAGGAAAACAACAATAACGTTATTATGATAATAGATGGCGCCACGTGTCTTTCGAACGGGATCGACACTTATACGGGTGAAACCGCGGGGCGCTGCTAGTTGGAAATATTTTTGACTTAAGTTAAATAATGTATCTTATAGGTACTGTAAGATACATTATTTATAGGTACCTACTATAAGATACACTTCAGAATTATAGCTAACACGTTCAAGCATTTTTGGGTTAATATTGAAACACTACCTATTAATTTTAGTCAAGGGAAGGATATTGTTCATGACGTATAATTGATTCAAAATGCTACACATTTTGCGAATTTATGGGCTTTCAATCTTTTAAAAAGTCGAATAGCCTAGACTAAGGCCCGAAGTCATATTACGTCATTATGTCCATCTCATCTATTATCAGAATTAATATCACATTACATCCTGAGAGAAAAATTGTTTTTTAATCTGCAAGTAATAAATAGGCATTATAATTATTATGTGTGCGTTATTATCGAATAATCAAAGGCGTCAAAGTTGAGCAACGGCGCGTAATGACGCTCGTCCATAAAGTGTTGTGAAACTCAGCCCGAGGGCGCTGCAGGCCTGTCGTAAATAATTGGAAGCGCACTGTTTGTACTAATGTACTATCTAAACACATAATACCTCTTTCCGAATTGAGCCATAAATTAGTTTCAGATACACCATAATTCGAAAACGTTTGTTTCGAACGTGGGCAGAATCGAATTCCAAAATTAACTTATAGATATTATTGTTTATAATAATAATAATAATAATAATTATGGTATGTACGGAAAATTACATATTTGTGTTAGTCAAGATGTTGCAGAATATTGTCTCATTCGATGCAGGCGTTTAGTAAAGCGATAAATGTTGTAAATAATCAAATAGAAGCGTGCCAATAACCGTGTCGACCGCCAACGCAACATCTAATATTTTGATATGGTTTTGAGCAATTCTATGTTTGTAATTTCTTGTTTGTAACAATGTTAGAGTTGTAAAGCTTGTTGTTGTAAATATAAATCATCTATAATATTATAAATTTAAGTTGTGTCTATTATCACTAGTTCGACGATTGTACTAATGAATCGAACTAGTGAGAACAAACGTGTTAGTGTGACCGCGTTGTTCTACTAAACTTAGCAACGGATTTTGATGCAGTTTTCACCATCATTTAGATAGAGAATTTATTCCGAAAAGTTTATGTAATACATTAATATTAAACTAACATATACATATAAGCATAAGCATACCATGATCAGCCTATAATGTTCCCACTGCTGGCACACAGGCCTCCTCTCGGTGAGAGGGAGCGGGCCGTAATCTTGCACGCGGACCCAGTGCGAGTTTGTAGATGTCACATGTCTTTAAATTTTTGGTTCTAGGATGTGCCGGTTTCCTCACGATGTTTTCCTTCACCGTTTTATGAGTAGTGATGATGAAATAATTTACACAAAGTATAGTGCCTGTCAGGGTTCGAATCTACGACTGGGCAGTTAAGTTTATATAATTAATTTCTTCATTTTGTTTTGTAGTACCTTTCGTACTTCAACCAACGAGTTTGGCTTACGTCGAGTTTTTCCGGCAAACATCTAAGCACTTAATAACAGTAATATTTCGATTTTAGATATTTCTTATAGGTACCTACATTACTATTACCGCGATTTAAAAAGAGTGAGATTAAAGAAAACACATTTTCTCTTATAAATAAAGGAAAAGCAGAAAGTCATTATTTGTCAAAAGTCGTAATTTAAAAAAATGGTATAGAAAATAACCCCTGGATGTTGGTTGTTGATGGTTGTTGTTTTATGGTTTTGCACAAAGAATTTGCACTAGATTTCCATTAAATAGCCTTCACATTGGGCGTTGGTCGCCGCGTAGTTGACGCCACGTAGACGCTACGTCTTTTACCAAAGTGTAGTAAAGTTGTGACGAGAATGCTTAAGGATCAAAATTGTACAAAAAAGCCAAAGCTAAAACAGTCCGCGTTTCCTTTTCAGAATTTCGAGATTGTTCACTCAGCGTCTACGGTGCATCAACGATTACATTGTAGAATCGGCCGGTGTCTTCACACTACAAGCTTAATAATGACTGCTACAAAGAATACCTAAGTTGTCATAATGTTATGATCACCAGTCTTCATTGACTGGTTGGCGGAATTTCGACACCAGTAGGTAATTAGCTATTCATGATGCAGACTGGCCCAGGTACTTACTCAATACCTACTTTTAATAATTAATTGATCTGTCAAATATTTAATTTTATAATTAAAGTATATATAACATACTTCATAATATCTTAATATGATTTAATTACTGACCATCTTAAATGCATCTTAGTAACAGGATGCGGAATAAGTACTGTTAATAAAAACCAATTTCCGTTAAAACCAGATATACTTTATGTTTTATTGATAACAGTTACATTTTGGTCAGCCTTGGTGATTATTATGTTTAATCCATTTATATTGGCGTAGCTCGACGCTAATAACTGTTCTAAATAAGTTTCAACACCTTTGTGTTTGGCAAACCGGCTTACATACGCTTCGGCTGTCAATTCTTGAATATTAAATATATTACTTACATGTTAGAAGAATAGGCTAAATAATAACAGCCGCACAGGTCGATCGATCAGTTTAAACTACGCTTGCCGAGGTTGGTCTGTGGATGGGTGACCATCTTTACATACCGAGACCCCTCCGTGACTCGGAAAGCACGTTAAGCCATTGGTCCCGGCTGTCATTCGTGGATCTTTGACAGTCGTTACGGGTAGTCAGAAAGTTGCCCGAAAGTCTGACAACCAGTCTTACCAAGGAGTATCGTATTACTCAGCAACTGGGTTGTGGAGGTCAGATAGGCAGTCGCTCCATATAAAATACTGGTATCCAGCTGCATCCGGTAAGACTGGAAGCCGACCCCAACATAGTTGGGAAAAGACAGGCAGATGATGATGATGATGTTAGAAGAATAGTAGCTTAGACTTAGTGACCTTGATTTATTCATGATGATTCATAGTTACATAATTACCTTCTTACAAATTGAAAACTACTTTCAAGCGTCTGTATAATTTGAATGACAAAATATTGATAAATAGACAGTGATTAAACATTAACATGTTAAGCTGGTTTTAAGTGAAGCCAGCCACATAAACAATACCTGACATAAACAGTCACGATCCGATAAATCACCAGTTTCAGCATACGGAAGTACCGCACAAAAAATAAAACAAAACGAATTTTCGTTAATAACTCTAAAAGTGGGCAACACGAAATTGATGTTTGCGATGTAGCGTGTAGACCAGACACGTCCGACTCGAACAAGTTCCACCGATTCGTTCTTGTAATATCGGAGTAATTTATTTAATGTTAGAAATAGACCTCGCCAGCGCCACAAAGAATATTGGCTTTCACAACGGAACCTGGCAAATTTATGTGCCGCGAGATTTTGCCAACAGTGAGCTCGCAACGGATCACGAGAACAAAGCATTACTACAATCTGCCCTGTGTCAGCGGTGTGCGGTGTCTCGCCTTGTTTATAACGCGTTAACAACACGACGGACGATCTTAGCTGTCTTAGCTCTCACTGCTACTATTAATTACTTATCTCTATCGTATTTGTTGTAAAGTCACAATCAGTCAGACGCTGTTAAGCTCGCGGGAGGAATGCTAATGCAAGATTATGATTGAACTTGTTGCATAAGCTACTATTAGAATTAGCAGAACTATAAACTAGCAGAATTAAATGTCCTGTTTTATATTATTTCTGTGTCTCGGAAATTAAAAAGATCGTTACAGAAGATTTATTGCCTGCGGACTAGAACTGCAAATAGCATAGATCCACCATGTTCCTGGGAAATATTTATTACGACTTGATGCGATTGTTAACGGACATGATTTTTATTGGTTTTTAGTGAGCGTAAATCTTGCTTCATGTACCGTAAAACAAGAATATTGGTACCGCAAGGAAGTGTAAGTAACGATGACGTTTCCTTGCTAAATTCTTAAACGTATGTAAGTATTGCTCATTTTTTCTATCGTAATCAACAACACCAGTAATTAAAAACGTTCAAAATCTAGTCGAAATATCATCTCAGCGACAATCAATGTCAAAAACTTGTCAAAAACGTAGGGAAATTACAGTCAGCAGTGCGATTCTGTAACCATCACACCGTGAAAACTTAGGTGAAGTGAGCGTGGAGTGAGCTGTCAGTAGTGTCAATTCCTAGCAAACAAAAACTCACTTCACCTAAGTTTTCACGGTGAGATTTTTATAGAATCGACCGGCTGATCTCAGTCTCAATCTGTGGAAAATACCTCTATTTTCGACAGATTGAGACACGTTTAAACGTTCTTTACTAAAGGACATTAAACGGCAAGTTTAAACTCTAAATTATGACGAGAATATTAAACAGTTTCTAGTTAAGCTGTTAAATCCACCTGTAACTACGTCGTAAGATCTGAAAATGATTTTCCTAATGCACAATGTATAATTTTTGCTAGTAAAATAGCCGGCCAAAGGTGCTTAGAATTACCCAAGGATCTATTATGGTGAACCAGTAATTTTGCTGCCTAGTAGCACGTTTCCCTAGTATCGCCTTAAGCCATTGCCGTTACTAGGAATTATGAGTGGTCGATGTTTTACACCTGCCCATAGAAACTGTTCTCGTAATTACTCTAATTGTTCCACTATATACATTATGTAACATATAGAAATATTAGGCTAGGAACCGACTTAACCCTGCCCTGCCTGTGTTTTTATCCAGCAATAGTTGAACAATTAATTACGTGTAAAACATTTTTTCGAACAAGTTCGGTCGAATATAGTAAAGAATTTTTTGTAATAGGTTTACTATCATGTTGCATTGTATAAAAGTTTTGTACCGCGCTAACCGGAAATTGTAACACGGTAATATTCCGACATACGTATGCAAGTATCCTAGATATAATTATCGTCTAACAGACATGAATACTATCTGTAGGTAGGTGTCTGGTGACACAGTCAGTGGATAATCGCATCCGCTTAGCGGATAGGTACCTATTCACAAAAATTTAAATAATTTATACAATATAATAACTTCGCTAGTAATTACGATCTTCATCTTTAAATAGCATCGTTATCGCGTGCCCAGTGGTCCAACAGGTTTCTTCATACCGGCAAGATGCTGTCAACTAGTTGTAACTAATTGACGACAGACGAGGCGTTACAATTATTGTGTGTCAAGTTGGTAATTGGCATGATCGTGGAGCGATCTTGACCTAAGTCACAAGGCGGGCGGGTGCCTGCGTCCCTGCGCCTGCGCACGCCGCGCCGCCCGCCGCGCATGCGCGTTTCATCGCGTGCCGCCGTGTAACGGTCACAGCAGCTGATCCTCACTATTGTCCTTTAATTAAACTCAATAGCGCAGTTTTGCAAATATTTTTAAATATATAAAAGGATGGCGTATATTTACTGAAAAAAATAAAAGAAAAATGTTTGTAGAACAAGAAAAATGATGGCATTTAGGTACGTTTATTTATTGGGTGGACTAAATGGCCTTAATATATCTCATTTTGCATGGATTAAACTAGTCGGTTTCAGATAGAACGTGGGCATTAAGATAATCATGTTCAGGCGAGTGCACGGCGGGCGTCTGTATGGAGCGGCGTGGGGTGCTCGGGGATAGGCGACGACGTTGCTCTGTCTAATTAAGCGCGGCTCGGGCTAATTTGACGCGTGAGCGCCCTGCGCCCGCGCCGCCTAATGAATGGTATCGCACACGTTCATCGCACCACGTCGCTTACTCGTGCACTGCGCCCGCGCACACGGAAATCTAACCACTGACCGCCGATAAAAGAAATTATTGCGAAATTAAACAGATCGACGAACGTGCTGTTTAGTTCAATGTGCACCCACGTTATGCATTTACAGGGAAACATGACACAGCTAGATGTTAGAATAGACCCATTTTGTATACAGCCGACTCCGGAAAACTGTGGCTAATGCTTATTCAGAGTGCTTGCAACAGTCCGTAATGTTGATTATAGACATCGGTAGAAGCTTTGTGAGTGCAGTTTCTAACACAGTGATGCAGTTATGCAGGCACAAATCATTCTGCAAATTACATAATTGATATGTCGGTACCTATGACACAGGTACCTACCGGTAGAAACATGCTAAAGGTATTCGTTTGTGAATAACATTAATATGTATATATTATAGTAGATTGTGAAAACGGATACTGACGTCACGATAAAACCTACAATGATTAGCGACTATTATAATGAAAAAATTGCTGAAGAAAAAGTCTGGTGCATTTTCTTTATGCGACTGTAAGCAGCGCGTTTGAACACAAAAAAACCGTGCAACTACGATATTATTTAAAAATTATCATAAAATAATAGTAATTTAAACAACAATAAGAGTGAAAAGCTCCAATAACTTTACTGTTTAACGACTTTCCTACGTCACCTGTACACATGAAAAATCGTGTACCTATTACGTATATTAATTCTAGTCATAAAAATTGTAAGCACGAGTATTTGTGTCGTTATTTACACCGTTTAACTTTGTCAGTTTCAAACTAAGTGTTTTAGTTACAAATATTAATGGGGCTCGTATTAAATAAACTACTGTTTTGTAGATACTATTAAAGGTAAAAACTGCCTAATTAACTTGGAAATTACAAATAGAGAACAAAGGAATAGGTATCTGTGGTGTAATAAGTCTCTGCGTCTGTGCAGGTTCTCCGTCTGAATGCGATGCTATCGCCCTCACCGGCTGCTCCATAGTTTTTTTAATTATTATTTCTACTTCATCAATAATTACCACTGAAGAGAACTAAGTAATAGGAATGACCAATGAATTATTTAAGGACAGTTTTTTGTACCAATGTTAGTTGATGTTGTAACTTATAGGATGTTGTCATAACCTCTACAATAGAAACAATGAGAACATAGAGGGTGTATTATTATTTACATTGATAACTATTTCTTGTTATTTTTTTTAACCTAATAGGTGAATAATGGGGTGTGCTTATCGATAAAAAACTGAAAAGACTAAAAATAATGAAAAATTTGCGAAAACTAAGTATTGTTAAATAGACAACTGATCACGTACTGTCCATAACAAAAAAAAATGGTAATAGTCTTGTGGTCAATAAGAGAAAGATTAATAGACAAATATCAACGACACGGAAATTTTCCACAATGTTAAGGATAAAAGAATATAGTCGAACACCTTGCAGACAAATATTTAAATGAATGCATTTCTGTAAGATGCTGAGTATAAACAGCTTGTAGCAAGATATTATTTATTTATCCATTACTACTTGTCGCTGACTATATTGCCAATTTATCATTTATTTCAACAGTTGATTATATTATAATGAAATTAAAATTGCGAAATGCATCATTGAAAGTTTCTTAATTCATTCGCATTGAAATAGTAATAGTAGTGTAACTTGTCTTAAGTAGCCTGTAAGCCATGTGCCATGTGTGTTTTATCTGGATAAAATGATAAAGGCATTATTAATGAGTAGATAATATATAAAGTAAAAAGTGCACAGCTAATTACTAAATGAATTTGTTACTAACCTGATCAACGGTTTAATTAACGCGTTGCAGTTAGTAAGACGTTATATTTTTTTTTCGCGTTTTTATTACAACGTTATAATACAAAAAATATAATACTATTAAAATACTCGCAATAAAATATAAAGAAATGCTGCAACGGATTTTGATGCAATTTTCAGCAATAGATAGAGTGATTCAAGAGGAAGGTTTATATGATTGTATAATAAATACATTACTAAAGAAAAGCCGAGAAATTAAAAGATTTGTAATGTGATCTGGCATATGTTTATCTCCTAAGGATAACCCACAGGTAACCTCTTTATCTTTTAGGTACATATTACAAAAAAATTATGGGTTATTTACCAAGCTATTTTAAACAATACAGTATTATTCCTTATCCAAGTAAATACATTAAATACGTTTTGCATTTCATGGAGAACAAAATTGCCTTGTACAGCATATCATTAAAATGAATATATTAGAAGATATCAGAGATTTAAAAAGCGGGGGCAGAGCGGCTGGTGGGGCGGTACGAAGTACGCGGTCAGCTAGTCTTTGTTTAAATAATAACTTACAAAAATTGCATCTTGTAGATATTGGATGGCCTTGTTCGTCTCGTTTTTACTGCCGCGTACCTAAGTCCTGTTAAATCGTGCACTAGTTTTTTTTTATATTACTTATGTGAATGTAGTCCTACCGGATCTTAGAACTGCGAGCTGAATATTTGGTTTCGGTAAAGGAACTAGTGGTTCGAGATGACGTCACAAGCCTGTGCTGCGACAGATGCGTCTGAGCGACAATCGCATGCAGCAGCACTGCGTCTGGTTTACTCGTGACCGATATATTTATCTCAAAGGTCCTTATCTCACAATTTGTCACAATACTGACAACGTTTTCGGCTAAATGTCGTCAAAGAATAAGGCTGCAATCATGAGTGGGTACAGTCTGTTTATTTGTCCATTTCCATAAATACGCATCGGTGCATACGAACCGTTATGGCGTTATCTGAGGCGTTAACTTAACAAAACATTTTGTACACTCTTTATATACAGGGTTATTGATAAAACATTAACAACCTCTTAAGAGGTCATTGTACTCATCACTATGAACAACTTTTACTATGGGACCAAACCTGAAATCGCGAAAAAAAATCAGCTGTTCCCTACATTTTGACGAGTTATACGAACATAAATGTAGGGAACAGCTGATTTTTTTTTTCGCAATTTCAGGTTTGGTCCCATAGTAAAAGTTGTTTATAAAGATGAGTACAATGACCTCTTAAGAGGTTGTTAATGTTTTGCCAATAACCCTGTATAACTAGTGTTTTAATTGGTTTTTAAATGGAAAATTGATACAAAATTGTCAACGGTATAGCTATGAGCTGATGCAGCCCGAGGCTTTTAAGAACTAGCTGTAGGTATTATAAATTATTGCAGTCTACTGCTTGTTTGCTCGCTAATTCGCAAAACAACATAATGATATATATTGCCTTATGGCCTAAAATCTGTACGGAAGGCTGGCTATGTTTACATGTTCACACGACTACACGCGACACCGCGCTTGCCCTATTTACATGGTTCGGCTATGAAGTAACACAGTCTAAGCCTGATTGTGCGATCTATTAAAGATCATACACGAATATAGTATATTATTACAAGAATAATATATTTATCCATTCGTCTTATGAGCTAATCATGGCTTGAAGAAGCATAAAATCCCGTTGTACCGTATGCACCATTGACCTGCACCATCAATGGTGCAGAGGAGACTAATTAGTTTCGTTTGCACAATTAATGGTGCAAATGAAACTGCATTGATAGTATGGTCTCATCTGCACCATTAAAATGACACTATACTTACTACCAATGCGGTTGTAGGTATTTCATCAAAGTATTTCCTCTTTGCATGTTCTAATATTATTTACACTGAGAAAAATTACCTCTGCCGCACTACGTAAAATAAGGACAAAAATCGACCACCATGACGTGTGTAACCCGGTCCATTACGCGTAAGTAGTCAGTCATACGTAGTCGGCATACTGACGCTCATCATGGAGCGGGTTACGTAATTTACTCGTGGTCGATTTTTGTACGTACGTACGTAGCCCGACATCCGGCTACGTAATACGTAGTGCGCAAGTCGCACTGAATACTCCTGAAACTACGACTGCAACACCCGTTTACTATTGTTGCGGGCACAGTAGAACGGGGTGAAACTTACGTGTGTACCATGGCGGCTTACGTACGATACTGTAGCGGGCATAGTAAATAATGATGAGCCGTACCTGTGTACCACGGCGGCATACGTACGATACTGTAGCGGGCATAGTAAAACACGGTGAGCTGTACGTGTGTACCACGGTGGCATACGTACGACACTGTAGTGGGCACAGTAAATAATGGTGAGCCATATGTGTGCACCCCGGTGGCATACGTACAGTACTGTGGCGGACACAGTAAATCACGATGAGCCGTACGTGTGTACCACGGCGGCATACGTACGACACTGTAGTGGGCACAGTAAAACACGGTGAGCTGTACGTGTGTACCACGGTGGCATACGTACGACACTGTAGTGGGCACAGTAAATAATGGTGAGCCATATGTGTGCACCCCGGTGGCATACGTACAGTACTGTGGGGGACACAGTAAAACACGGTGAGCTGTACGTGTGTACCACGGCGGCATACGTACGACACTGTAGTGGGCACAGTAAATAATGGTGAGCCATATGTGTGTACCACGGCGGCATACGTACAATACTGTGGCGGACACAGTAAAACACGGTGAGCTGTACGTGTGTACCACGGCGGTATACGTACGGTACTGTGGCGGACACAGTAAAGCACGGTGAGCCGTACGTGTGTACCACGGCGGATGTGACTTTCGAGTATTTAATATTCAAAAGTATCTGAACATATTTGTATGTACCATGCGCCAGCATAAGGAAAATACAGGTGCGAGTATCTTTCCTTATGCTGGCGCATGGTACATACAAATGTGTTCAGATACTTATTTTGAATATTAAACACTCGAAAGTCACATCCGCCGTGGTACACACGTACGGCTCACCGTGCTTTACTGTGTCCGCCACAGTACGTTCTTGAGCAGGCGGTCGAGCGGGGCAGAGGGGATGGGACGGGCCAAGGAAAGAAATAGTGTAAAGAGTAATTTTAAGTAAATAGACATAAAATATTCATATTATTTATTTTCAATCGTAAAATTGAGACATACAAAAAAAACACAAGCTTAATTATTGTCAGTCTCAATGCTGTTTAGCAATTCAAGAGAGGAGCGAGACAACCCCAACACAAGTGTTATTAACTAACTTTGACTAGTGCCTTCTAAATACTCATAAAATCTACTAAAGAAAATAACATTACATTTAATAGTTTCAATACCTGAAACAAAAAAAAACGTAATCTTAGAATTATTACAAACATACGCAGGTACGGGTTCCGTACCTCAAAAGGAAAAACGGAACCCCTTATAGGATCACTCGAGTGTCAGTCTGTCTGTCCATCTGTCACAGACATTTACTCTGAAAATACTGGACCTATCGAGTTGAAATTAATCGTACTGTACAAGGCCTAAACTTTTCAAGAAAATACAATAAATAGTTCTTTGCCTAATAGATTACAGGAAAACCTATAAGAAAGCCATAACAAGTACCAAAAAAGGGTAGGGCCGCCTGTCAGTATTGTATTACAATTACTGTAAACTATGCAAAAATGGACTTAGCAGGTTAACGAATTAGGCCGACGAAATACGTTTTGTTATCAAGCTGAGTAATGTTATGATTATGAGTAAGTAACTCACAGTGTTATTATCTGCAATAGTACAATCTGTAGAGATTTTTGCATTATCACTGACATCAGTGTCCCGTACAGCGTTTTGAGTAGTCGTTTAGTAGCTCAGCATTCTTAATTTCAAGGTTCTAGAAAAATAATTTAAAGGCTTTATTACAATGCATTACAAAAGTATGCGGCATCGGTCCAAGAGAAAAAAACAAAGAAAACATTTTTATTAGCTAAAATACAAGTAAACAAGTAGGTACGTACATTGACACCGGTCGCTTTTTGATGTTGTAGTAGCCAATTTTTAAATTTTATTCTGGGGCCAATCTTTGGAATCAGTTCTTTTTCAAGCGTTGTTATATGATTGTCTGAAAAATACAAATACAAACATGTACAAAACTTTTTATGTAAGTAGGTACCTACTACTTATAATTGCCTACATGTTCAGTCGGAGGGTCAGGTTCAATTGAAAATTTAGTAAATTAGTAAAATTATCAATAATCAATAAAAACAAAACCTACTAAAACAATACAAGTACCTACTTGTCAAAAATACGTCTGTCTGTTGTTTGTCGGTGAAAAAGCTATCAAACAAGTTCAGTTCAAACATGCCACACCAGAGAAAAAAATCTTGACTAAATAAAACCAAGCAACTGGCTTACGTACCTTCAAGGATTGTTATTATTTCATCTAAACCGGCGTTTAATATCTCTTCCATAAATTCCATGATGGTTACGCTCCGACGCGTTTTAGCACAAAATCACTCCAATTTTCTCAGAAGACTGCAGGATCAAACTGCCGCTACGCACGGGCGACCGCTGCACACACAATGCGATGCGAATGCCGCGAGCCGGCCGGCCGGGGTGGGAGTGGGACCGCCCGCGCCGGTTGGCGGGAGTGGCGTCACCGGCTGATGCAACACATTACCATATTTGGTAACGTTTCGAGTTTCGCGATGCTTCTTTTTTTTTTTTCTTACCCTTGCGGGAAGGCAAGGGAAAGGACATGCAGCCTGATCTTATGTTATTGATTAAAATATTTTGTAATCAAAGGCAAAATTAAAAGTCTTTTATTTACACGTTTTTTTTACGTCTCAGAGACGAACTTTAAAGATATCGTTATTTATGATTTTGTCAATAAAAGAAAAATAATAAATTATTTTATTGTTAAACTTCTTTATCGAGCTGTTTAAAACTCATGAGATAAAACAAAAATATATTTATTCTGATCATTCCAGACACATCAGGCCACGGTGGTCCATACCATACCATACACGGTGGTTTTAGATTCGGGGGGGGGGGGGGGGGGGTCAGGAAAATAAAACGACTAAATGTGCCTGCAGTGCCGTAAATAGCCTTTTTGCGCCCTGTGCTAGTTGGTGGAACAATTAATTATCTAATATTTTGGAAGAAAAATAGAACTGATGTGGGCCATACACAGGGGCGGTCCCAGCCTACGATTTGAGGGGACACAAAGAGCCGAACTTATGAAAACCAAAAGTTTACTTATGCAAACGTGCAGATGATCATCCTATGGTTTTGTGTGTCGATGCATGCAAGAAGTACCTACTTTGTCGAGCACCCAGTATTTAAACAGCCAATGTGAAAACCTTTGAAAGAAAAGAAAAATTGTATGAGCGAGCGTAGCGAGCTCGAAAATTTTTTCACATATTTTAACATCCTCGGATAAATTTGATTCTTTTCATTCATTCACCTCGGATACGATGATCGCTTCAATTTCGGGGCGAGGGGGGAGGAGGTTTCCCGAGATGAGTTTGATTTCAAGCTCTAAATGAAGATAATGCAATAGCGAGCGAAGTGAGCTGGCCTTCGATTACGTTAGGGTCTTTTGGTGCTTTCATACAGAGACACGATTACACACAGTAGTCGTTTGCCATCACGCCATGTATTTTTTTTAGTCAAAGAGGTCAGAAAAATGATCGGATAGCCTGGACCCAGCCCAGGGCGGGGTGGTCATGACGCCCATGACCACGTTTTATAATAGAGTAGTAGAAGATTCACACGAAAATGACTGATATCGGTTACGGTCAAGGCACAATCGGACAATCTTCCGAAAATTGATGTGTTTATGATGGCCACGTATTTCGCATCAAATTCGGATTTTACGTCTACTGAAATAAAGGGAGTGAAAAAAGCAAGGTAATTACACAATAAATATTATGTTTAGGTATTCGATCTTCCACGCCTTTGGATAGTTTTTACCTGTGTCAAGAAAAAGGGCATACTTAACCTTAAAATATGAATGAAAACTCAAAGGATGGAGGTTATTTCATGAAAAAAAAAACATTATTTAAAGCATAAGCTGTTTTCAGCATGAAGTATTATAATGAGCCCAGTGGATTTGGCAACCAGTTACTGTTTTAAAGAGCCTGGATACTGAAATAAGGCGGCTGTATAACGTCGTACGTATAGCGCATACATATTTTATGTTACGGGTTAAGTAAATTACGTATGCTGCTCTGTGCGGAATCAATGAACCGCATACGTAAATGTTAAGAGTGCGCCGCAGTAATTTCATGATGCGGCTGACGTCATAAAGATTACACGCACCGAACACAGTCAGTAAGTAAACGGAGTTCGTAAAATGAGCCAGGATACGTAAATGATGATGTAGGCGGAGACATTATTAATTATCCAGTGTGCGTAAAATGTATCGGCATATCCCTTACTCTGCTCGTACATTATGTACGTAGGTAACCGGAACCATTACTTAATGAGTCGGATTCAGTACAATGATTTGGCAAGCAGTTACTGTTTTAAAGAGCCTGGATACTGAAATAAGGCGGCTGTATAACGTCACACGTATAGCGCATACATATTTTATGTTACGGGTTAAGTAAATTACGTATGCTGCTCTGTGCGGAATCATTAAAACGCATACGTAAATGGTAAGAGTGCGCCACAGTAATTTCATGATGCGGCTGACGTCATAAAGATTACACGCACCGAACACAGTCAGTAAGTAAACGGAGTTCGTAAAATGAGCCAGGATACGTAAATGATGATGTAGGCGGAGACATTATTAATTATCCAGTGTGCGTAAAATGTATCGGCATATCCCCGACGCATGCTCGTATATTATGTACGTAACCGGAACCATTACTTAATGAGTCGGAGTCAGTACAATGATTTGGCAACCAGTTACTGTTGTAAAGAGCCTAGATACTGAAATAATGCGGCTGTATAACTTCGTTCGTATAGCGCATACATTTTTCCTGGTTCCGGGTAAGTAAATTACGTATGCTGCTCTGTTAATACATATGCGGCATCATTAAACCGCATACGTAAACGTTAATAATGCGGGCACAGTAATTTCATGATGCGGCCTCATTACAAGTAACTTGTTTACATGGTCTTTACAGAGCATTATGCCGCATACTTACTTAACATGGTGTCGTTTCATTATAAGTATGGCTCTTATAATTTTCATGTGAAAAGCACATTATACGTATCTGGCTGCCGGTACATTACAAATTTGCCAATTTTAAGTAGCCCGTTTTTCTCAGTGTAAGTGTTGACTTTGGTCTGAGGTGTTGACAAGGTAACTATTTTGTTTTAATTCTGTCATTTAATGTCAATAATTGTAAAATTGGAGCTTAGACTATAAATAACAAATTACAATAAGCGAAACAATGGTGCATACAGAACAACGGGCATACAATATACAACCCAATCATCGATGGATAAGTAATAGAGCTTACTGAGGCTACAGCACTAACTCGAAATAAGATTAAACTAAGAACACCCAACGTTACAGCGATCTGTAAATCTGGTTGACTTAATTAAAAACGGCACCTACGAACAGTACGAGTGCTAGCTGGCTGGCTCATTGTCCCGGTACGTCTTACATTACATGTTCTGTGGCGCGGTGTGGCCAGCCGCACAAACAACTCCGCGGCTAATTACTCCGGCGACGACTCACGACTCTCACCCCGTTAAAAAGCTTTAAGACTTTAAGCTGCGTCATTTGTTTGCGGCCATAATGGACTGATAACAGATAGGATTGCCGCTTTTGATATCTACGCTCACACCCGAAATCACATCGGTCCCAAATATGTTTAAAAGCGAAATCTTTCCATGTAACGTATTGGCCTGTTACGTGTTTACTGTGAGTAAATGACGCCTTTTTCGCTAAAATAATTAATACAAATTTGAAAATTAATTACTTTAATTATTTAAACACATTTTATCAGAGCGGTATTCTCGGTTAATGGAGTGTAATTAAAATCAGTACTTTTACAGAAAGGACATTTTTTCTGTCACACATTATTTTCTTGGCAGCAAAATGGACAAAACTATGCAAAACGATTAATACGCAAGAAATTATGCATAATAAACATGCGACACCATTTATGTAGACAATCAAGATACCTACGAAATATTTAATGAATTTACGGTTACTTAAGGGCGTGATATTGTGACATCCATTTAATTCTGAAACAGAATTATAATAATTTCATTTAATTACGGCATTTATTCCGCGGCGAGGCCGTGCGGACGCACTCTATCTTGTGCACGAGCATTATCGCTTGTTATACTCGTACTTCGCTGTTTATATCAACGACAATGAACTTAAAAGAAAAATAAAAGCTTTTCCGTGTTATATTTTTCCGCAAAGTATAGTTTAATCAGTCTTAAGATAAAAGCGTTAAGCGCAATCTCGCGCGCAATACATAATATGTGAATGGTTATTATCTTATTATTATCCCATTTATATGAAATCAATAAACTTTTAACAGACAAAAGACCACTTGTAACATGTTTAAGAGACTCAATAACCGAATTATTCGATTGTTTTATTAGACAAGTGCTCATAAAGTGTAATGTTTTAGTATGGGACAGGCAGCGCTTGCGCTCCCCGCCTCAGCGCTGTGCTCCTCGTAAGAAGTGATTTTTGTGTTCGAACACTTGTAATGTACGATAATAAACAGCTGATTTTATTGTTGCGTTATGACGATAGGGAAAGGGAAAGGAAGGATAAGGCAGACTAGCAAGGTGAGAATGTGAGAAGCATATTATACTTGAAATAGGATACGCGTGCATGTTTTCACCATCGCACCCTTTTTCGGACTACATTCAGATAATGAGATTCTATTGAGAGACGTGTATGGTTAAAACATTTATTGATTAACTAAATACGCAGGTATTATGTCTTACCCACTAATCTGGATGTATAAAAAAGTAGAATGTAGAGCAGCTGCTCTATGCCACGAACGCTGAACTCAACTAAAGAAAATAAATACATACTGTTTTACTTGTAGATTACTCTGTAAACTGACAACCTGTCACTATATTGCGTGGTTGTATCACCTTTTAACTGAACTTATTGAAGCTAGACGAGGTTTTTTGGAACACCTTGGCACTAATTTTAACACTAACTTTGTTGTATAGAAAAAAAAACATGTAGAAATGTAATTCAAAAATAAAAGTGTTCAAAAACAGTGTCAATGACACCTCCACACACACAGCTACAAGTCGTAAGATCTATTACCCCCAGAAGCTGTACCATCACTTTAAATTATCGCGTCAGCAATCTCATTTCGGAAGCTCACAGAGATTGCATCGCCCAATATCGAAGTTATTATTAATTTATTTTTCTTGCCGATAGTCATCGAAGTAATCCGGAGTGAATCAATGACGATTCCCACGTTACCAATATAACTGTGCCATACATTTACAGATAAGAAATTGAATAGAAAATTAAATGTTCCATTCAATGAGACCGTATCTCGAAAACATTATGTGTTACAACTAATAGGAAGACTAATGCTGTGTGCTATTCGGTTTTATTGAAATTTAATTCTTTAGTGTTCAGTATCTATAAAGTTAGCATACGTGTCCTCGTGTGTGTTTGCATAATATCCCCGCTGTATTGCGACACCAGGAGATATATTAGAATACATTTCAAACGGAATGTGTCGACAATTAACTAGTTAAGATTTATTCGAATTTAGCATATTGTGAAAGTCTAGATTCTTAGATTTATTAAAAAAAAATCAATGTTATAAATTATTTAAATGGAATCTGCGTGTTTAAATTGTGTCTTCGTGTTATTTTGCAAGTTTGAAATCACTGTGTACTACCCCTGACTGCATACTGATATGCATATGCAATATGTGGTAGACCTTGATTTAATAGTAGGTATATATACGAGTTATAGATCTCAATTAGTAGTTGAGCTACCTATTCATTAAATCATTTGCTGGCCAAAGTCACACACGTATGGTTATCTACGAATAGGTTTCATAATTACAGTTACAATAAATTTCGAACAGTGGAATCATCGATACCTTTGTGCGCCTGCGGCTGACAAACACATAATACTTACCAAAAACCTCTCCGTCATCGGTTATAATTTATAGACTCGGTACTTCCTATTTACCTCGATATTTTTGACGCTCCAACTGCACTGTTTCAGCGTGTGAAAAATGTATAGATACGTGCATGATTATTTTTTTTCCAAAAAAAAATCATGTTGCACATACATACGTTATCCTGAAATATGAAGAGCACATGACTGATTTTAATAACTGTTATAGTGCGTATTATTAAGGCTCCACTATAAAGTCCAAACATTACCGTCCTCAGCGGGAACACGTGTACGCTCTGTAGATATGCGTCGCAATATTTCGACTGCTGTACATTTTTCAGCTGCCCCGCTGGACATTCTTTTCACCGAAAAAGTAATGGACTCGGGGTAAAATGTGAATCATGCTCACTGTCGACAACCCACTTAATCGTCGGGTAACTTAATACGCCCGTCTTCCGTATAAACTCATACACACGTATCTACTTAAATGCAATAAAGTGGAAGTTTTATTTGCAAAAGTACCTATACTTTGTCGTACAGACACTTATGTACACAATAAAACTGTAACGAGGTTATGTATTTATTTTTGGATAAAGCTGTGAATATAATACAGAAGCAATAACAGTGGTTTTTGTCAACAATACATATGTACCGAGCAGGATCTTTAGGTAGAAGTACCGTTTATCTCATGTAAAGGAACATGCAGTTAGCTGATAGAGCTGAAATTGGAAAAAAAATCATGTTTAATTCTTCCCTCATGTACTTAATAAAACGTATGAAATAGGTTCGAGCTTTCTATTATAGCGCTAAACTTGTTTGTTTAAAGTAAAGTTACACGGAACTGTACACTTTATGTATTGATATTTAGATAATTTTTGTGTCGATAGTCTAGCTCCATTTTGTAAAAATATGCACACGGGTGCTCCAATAAGTAAGGATGGGCCGAAATATTCGTTTCACATTCGGTTTAACGGACTGAATTTTGGCGTTCGACCGACATTCGGTATAAATGCCGAATATTTAAAACAAGAAAAAAGAATTAAAATAACTCAACTGTTTAGATTAAAATAATAAAACTAAACCAGTAAAATAAAATCACAAGCATTTAATTTTTTGTTTGTTAGTTGTTACTTATTTAACAATTGAATGTATTCTAATCATTATCAGAATGTTGACATCTAAATATTGAAATAATTATCGCCAACAATCACAAAGGAGATGGATAACGCTCCCATATAAGTATGGTCCAGCATGGACATATTATATCATGAAGGAATATTTGTATTTAATAGTCCTGTTTATATTTCATTACTCCAGAAGCCGGTGGTGACGAGATATAAGACATTTTAGGTGAAAATTCTGGTATGATATTTTAACGTTTAAATACAGTAGGCATGTACATTGTCGTGATGGTCCAGTGGTTAATGCCTCGCTTCTCATGCACGAGGTTGTGGGCTCAATTCCGGGCAAGTACCAGTGTGACTTTTTCAATTCATATGTGTAGTTTCTGAGATTATCTTGGACATTACTGACATCGGTGAAGAAAAAACATCGTGAGGAAACCTGGACTTCTAGTTAAAATAAGTCTGATATCGTCAACCTTGTCTTGAGCAAACGTGCAATGCTCGAGTCTCTTCTGTACGAGATGAGAGAATAATAGGCTGGTATTATTATTTACTTTTAATCATACTGAACTACGTGTGTACCATAATCTATAGGTATCACATAGACCGGTCCCGTGCTTCTCGCATGCAATGAATTCCTGCGACTTCTACCAGGTCATAATTATGTTCAGCATGTAGGGCTTAGGTACCTATGAGCAGCAGTGGACTTCTTTGGCTGAATGATGATGATGACTATTATTATTATTACTAGCAAGAATGGCACACTAAATTATCAGACGCAGTGACCTAAAATAAACAACCTACATAAGTATAAACAAATAGCTAAACCCTTAAAAGACGTTCTGAAGACGTTATTGAAAACTCACCAATCCTGGAGTAATCCACTGTCTTATAACACATTGAATTTCATCTAAATCCAATAAATGCCTCCTTATGCGAAACGTTGCTATACCACAGTGAGTGCAGCGCTGGTTCTCCATCAGAAATAGGGCAAAATCAGTTGTCCAAAGTGCGAGTAGCCAAGGTAAATCGAAATGAGAAGAAGAGAGTCCGTGAAAGTCGGGGTCGGTCGAGAGAGCAGTAACAACAGATATCCAGAAATAAAGCCAAAGATCGTCGTAAAACACCACATGAAACCACAAGAAAACATTCAATATGCGAGCCACAAGAACCTCCACGGAAATGACTTAAATTGTCAAATCATTAATGAAAGACAAATGTCTTGACTTTGTCATGACAATCGACATAAATAGCTATAATATGTATACAAACATACATATAAAACTCCCTGCTTTTGCCATGCGGGGAGACAGAAACTATAAAACGCTCTCCACTGTTACGACCCTTACCTACTTACTCGTTTTGCTTTGTCCACGTTCATAAATCTAGTAACTTAGGCGCGTCACAATAATAGAACTGACATAATATTGTGTTAAATCACCATACTATAATAATACGAATACAATAATGTGTCCTGCGGTGCTTCTCTGTAAAAATCTCACGTGGAGTGAGCTGTCTCTAGTGTCAATTCCTAGCAAAAACAAACTCACTTCACCTAAGTTTTCTTCTATAGTTTTCTTCGTTTAGTTCTGTTTTGTTTTGTTTTATTATGCTATATAGGTAATGATATTTACTCAGTAGCAGTAGGGTACATATTATCAATATTATTTTAAGTCTGTTAGTTTATAATTATATTATGTAAAAATTTGCTTATATTTTATGTAAATATCTTTAATAAAATAATAATTGATATTTATGTGGATATATATATAAATTGATATTTACTGTAAAAACTATAAAAGCAGATTCAAAGTCCAAAACTTTCCAAAAAAATAAATTTTGGATTATCTTACTCGAAGTGGCAACCTAATCATAAGTTTCGGGGATTCACTAAATAATGTGCAAATACGGTTATGTTTTTATTGAAATTCGAGCATATATAATGCTCACAACATAGGGTCTATAGAAGGTTTCCTAAGAATATCTTAAAGCGTTCATTAATTATCGTTTTCGACAATGTTAAAAAACATATTATGAATGTTTTTTTGTAGTACGACTGATTATTAGTCATCAAAGACTCTAATTATTGTTACTTTTATAACTAAAACACATACCTATAAACTACATACCTACGGAATAAAAATTGCATTTTTCATAGATATATATCGGATATATTTCCTAAAGTGGGTTCCGCGGAACCCAAGGGCTACGTGGAAAAGTAACAAGGGTTCCCAGAATCAGCAAATTTATCATTAAACATCAACATCCATTAACTTATTTTGGTTGGTTGTTAAATAGGCAATTCCACCGCACTCAAGCTTTTATGCATAAGTTGACAAAGAAACTTCCCTATCTGTCAAAACAAAATCTAATCTATCTGAGGTGGAATCTGGAATCTAATATATCTATAATAATATTTTCGACTTCAGGTGAAGTCGAAAATATTAGAACGAACGCACGAGAGAACGAGCGAAGTCGCTCGTACTCACATTTATTTGTTTTGTTAAGTTACGGGGCCGCAAACCGTATTGGTATGATATGAAATATCGAATATTTTGATATTTATTATAAATATCGGATTTTTACGAACCCTCTTCGATAGTATCACTACTCAGAAAGCTATATTTTTCTGAAGGCTTCATAATCATAAGAACCTGATGGAATTAAGTGAACCACAATCACCTATCACGTTCTCCAAACAACTCTGTTGATGTACTTACTACGTACGTACAATGTCTAAGGAAATAAGTTCTGATAAAAGCTTTGTTGTTTTTATTCACTCAAACACACTCGTCAAGAATAACAGACAACAATTAAATTTAAGTCATGTCGTACAATCGAATTGTATAATAGAACATGGCAGGCAACATGTTACAAGGCCAGGTCGGCGTCGCATCGTGTAACGAGCACGGATCTGCACTCACCTGCGAATCCTTGACCCATCCAGAAGAGGCTACTCAAACAGAATGCACGGTCCTGTCGCCGTACCTAGATAAATAGGTATTTAAAATACCACTCGGCGTGGGAACCGTGACGGGCGCCCGAACCGCGATAACCCTGCGCCTGCGCTGCGCCGCTCGCCGCGCCGAAACGCGCCCGTGCACATGAAAACAACGTGAATCAAACAATGAACACAGATATCGAAAGCCATTTGGTTGCTTAATTTCGTAACGAGGTACCTTTATCTGTATTTTTTATCTACGCTTTTATTTTCAATAACTGTAATAGAAATAAAGTCTAAAGTACTGTAGGATGTACAGCACGAGTATGCGGACAATGCAAAGTGAACTCTGCGTGGAAGGCCGAAGGGCAAACGGCGTGTGCCATTAGAACGGAGCGCATAGAGTGAGACTGCACGCTGCGAGATGTCATCTGGACCCCCGCTGCGCCGCGCGAACAATATTGTCTCTGCTATAAACGCGTTGTGAATTTTAAAATCAATTCATATTCACTGCAGCGAATTGTTATATAGTACTGGTATGAAATAAAACCTTGCATATATTTGAATAATGTGTGTGTTTAAAATCCATTAAATAACGTGTTATGCCCAAATAAGAGGCGATTATCCAACTAGCTCGTTAAAATAAATAATTTATTAGACTGGTTCAACTTTGTTTTGCCTGTGAATATTGTAATGTTGAACAACATACCAAGATTACTTTAAATGTGATTTAAATTGGATTTTTCGCAACAATTATATTAATTTCTGTCGCATTCTATGTAGAAGTAACGTGTGTTTTGGATAAAGAAACCATTGAACGCTTAAATACGAACATAACAAGATAATATATTCTATAAATACCTAAGCAAATTTACATAGTTTCGACGCCGCGTGACAACTTGAAAATTGACGCCTGTGCAGTCTTATAAACATGTCAAAATAGGTATTATAATAGGATTATTCATCATCTCGCATGAATACAGCTCATCGGATTTATGTAAGTTATATTAGTGCCGAAACTGGTATTATATCTACCTATAGACTAGACCAAAATTTATGTTTGCGTGAATTAACATGCTGTCTTAAAAATGAGCATTCTTGTTAGAAATACTTGCAAGACATCGGTCCCTGTCAGTAGCATAGTGTATCCTGGTATTACATACATATCTATTTTTTTATTAGACGTTAATGTCCCACTATAGGGCAAATGCCTCCCTACTCTCCTTCCACCTTTCTCTGTCCAGAGCTGCCAAGGACCAGTCTTTATGAAAGGAATCCAGCTCATTCCGCCATCTCCTTCTGGGTCTGCCGCGATGTCATTTGCCATCAAACGGTACCCACTGGGCCGTAAGTTGATCGTCTGACATGCGGCAGATGTGTCCAGCCCAATTCCATTTCCGCATGGCAGCTTTCCGAGTGACTATAGTTATATTCTTAATCCTGTCTACAAGTTTTATATTCAGAATACCTACTCCGTTCCAGAGCTCTCTGGCAAACCTCGAGCGTGGACCTTTACTGAATTGTCAAAGACCATGTTTGAGAACCATATGTGAGGATGGGAAGAATACACATGTCGATAAATCTTCTCTTGAAGGATAGAAGAAGATTGCCATTCATTAGATCTTTTATGACGCAATAGCTCTTCTAGGCATTTTCGGTGCGTCTTGCAACTTCTTTGTTTTGTCTTGCCTGGAAAGAGTCTATTTGGCCATGATAGAGATACTTATCGACATAATTATTTAACCTCCCTACCTGCTACGGTGATCCTGCGATGCACACTTTTCGTCATCAACTTGGACTTTGACATATTCATTTGAAGTCCGACCTATATGCTCTTCTAGCATCTGAGTCAGCTCGAAGACTGAAGACGAAAAAAGGACAATATCGTCAGCAAAACGGAGATTGGACAATCTCTTAGGCATTATTAAATATATAGGTATCCAATTACATGAAATTGAAGTGTCTCTTAGTAATGTCAAAAAGAGGAAAATGCTAAATGATTATGAAAGTGTATACGATAGGTACTTACTATATCTATAAAAATAAATACAATTGAAGTGTCTCTTTGTAATGTTAAAATAAGAGCTTTTTAATAAATGCATATAAAAATACTTAAATACGGTACTATAACAAAAAATATAGTTTTAAATTTTTGTCTCTATATGTGTAATGGTCTTAATAGGCTCGAAGTGAAAGAAAATGATGGATTTATAGCGAAAACAAATAAACAAACTTTAATAACAAACATAACAGAACAATATAATACATTAGGTTTTCAACGAAGATGACAGACAGATAAAAAATGCACATCAATTTGACGGCTAAAAGAAGAAAAGTATAAGACATTCTATAAAAAAGTTTATATAGCGAAAAGTTCTTACACTGCTTGCGACGCTTACAGACTGTCTGTTTGTTCCGGCTAATCTCCGAAACAGCTGGACCGATTTTGACGGGACTTTCACTGGCAGATAGGTTCTTTGTCCCGATAGCACGTTCCCGTGGGAGAATCCACGCCGGTGAAACTGCGGGCAGCAGCTAGTTAAAAAATATAAAGAAAAAGCATATTAAAATACTATTTACATTCGCTGAAGAGTTGACACTGTAGCTGAATTGTGATAATAGTCCTTGCTCTTAAGTAATGTAAAATGATCCACAAAATAACCCAATAATTTTCACTACTAAAGTGTGGGTGACACTTACTAGCTGGTCAAAAAAAAACACACAAAAAAAAACATTAGGTATTTATATTTTATAGTTCATTAGGGCACTACACAAAATAAGATATTTATCTTGATTAGTTGCATAATAAACAGACAGTACCAACCTGATAGAGTTATAAAAATAAAGACTTTTTTTTTTTTGGTTTGCTCTTGAAAGTACGAAACAGGTTATCTATCCGAGCAATTACTATTTAACAACAACGCGATTTGACGCAAAGCGCTTTATTGTTTTCCTGCAAGCAAATTGCAACCAACCAATTGTGAGTATGAGGCAACCAACAAAACATCCTCTTTGATGTGTGTATGTGTGTTAACGAGATACCGGTATCGAGCAACTTTGTGCCGCGGGGAAATAGGAAAATTGACTCAGAATAGACTTGTTAGCATACCTACTAATTTTCGTGTGGTTACTTGGAATAGGCAAATTTACAACAACTTATTTACTGGCATAGCAATTAAGATAATATAAATCATTATTTTAATTGCCATCTTTCGCTCATAGCCCTTTATGTTGCGAAAGCAGTACAACAGCAATAAACTCTCATTATCCTTTATTACGAAACATATTAGGATAGGTTCCAAACAAAGCGTGGAGGCAACAGACCGCAAATCACTAGGTGTTGTTTCGGAATTGCCTGTTAAAACTTTGTCTCCCAAATAAAGTACCTAATTGCTCAAAAATTACTATAAACATAGAGATACAATTATATAGCTAAACAGGTTAGGATAGGATTAACTGGACGAAGTGAGAGATGCAACATAAAGATATCGCACCATCATATCATAAAGCAACTCATAAACGTTTTTAAAGCGTTCCGACGATTGTTATCTACGATTTTTATGGCATTGCAAATGGATTTTTGAAAGTAATATTATGTATTAAAAGCTTAAACTAAACTGTACCATTAATCAACCAGCACAATAGAAAATATAGGGTCTTTCACCACCTTGTTTTGGAAGATAACGCCTACTGATAAATTTCATATAATTTCGTTTAGCAGTCTGTATATTATGTCCGCCTTATTTTCTATTTAACGATCGAAACACGAATTCTTACATTGTTGGCGTTGTTATCTAAATTATCTGCTAATAAATTCGCAGCATATTTTATGTAAGCAAAAGAAGCTAACTAATTTACAATAATCATTAATTAAAGGACACTTTAAAGACTTAAGTGTTTAAGTTTAACGAATAATTTAAAACAGTTATAACAACTAGCGTTTTAAAGTAGTTTTAATAGTTGTAAAAATGGGTATATAAATTCGGATATAAAAATAAATCTCCTAATAGAATTAAAAGTGATCGTTTTATAATAAAGCTGGCCGTTAAGCTAGAATAACTCATCAAAATAGCCGTTCACCTCCGCTATCCCACGATCGCTTGTCTCGATTTAGATATCGCAGAATCGAAAGGAGCTTCGTATTTTGCATAACGCTTATAAGTTGTAGCATAATAGCCGCACAACTAATGTGCGCCTGCGATTGACCAAATTCACTCAAGGGACGCTCACTCGCATACATCCGTGTCATCGCAATTAGGTACTCACTCGTGTCCATTACGAAATGATAGTAATAACCGCAAATGAATATTTTTCGACTTAAAAAAAGGAGGTTATCAATTCGACACGTACGTATGTAATACTATTGGAATTGCATTATATTCACATAATTATGACAATCTATTAGGGCTTCCAAACAAATACACAAAATTTTAAAGATGTATGTATGTACTCGTATGTATGTATGTGTGTATGTTTGTCCACGCATTTCTCCGCAACTATTAATCAGATCGTGACCATTTTTTTATTGGCTTAAATTTACTTCAACTTAGGGAACAGTGCAAGTTTCATCAAAATCGATGCAGTAATTTTCAAGATAAGGACTAATACGTGTAAGTGTGACGGCCTGGCTTATTGATACGAGCTACGGGTGTAGTGTCAAAAGGAAAACATCTCAAAACCTTGGTCAAATTCTAGTGCAATATTTACAACAAAACTATTACCTACTTATTACAAACAAATATTGCAGTTTTTAATTAAAACTAAAAATTACGAAATAAGAAAGTAATTTAAAAAAAATTAAATCAACTTCAAAAAGAAATTAACTCAAAATTATGAAATAACTTTAATTTCGGAAGTCGGTGGCAAAAAACTAAAACTAAAATAGAGATCCCAAGATAACGACTTCCGAAATTAAAGTTATTTCATAATTTTGAGTTAATTTCTTTTTGAAGTAGATTTAATTTTTTTAAATTATTTAACATTAATATCTTAACGTGTGCAAAATTAACTGATTACTTGCAAATATTAATTTTCTACTTCGATAGAGGTTAGAGTACGAACATTGAACATAATTATTTATCGAAATACACTATCGAAATCATTATGTAAATATCATAGACGTATAAAAATACGTCTATTGTAAATGCATATAAATTAAACATTAAGTTCTGAGACCCCATTCCTTACCGCTCGCAAAAAATGTAATGACCGATATGGAACTTAAAAAAGTATTCGAAAAACACATAAATCTTATTGTTGTTCAATTGGTTTAACTTCCTGTACCGACCAGTCTCGGTGAGCTCGCCACTTCCAAATAGGTGTTCTGATATTCTTTTTCTTCATGAATAAAAATAGAGCAAAAACACAAGTCGCGAGTTTTTTTTTTTGTACCCGGCGACCTTGCAGCTGAGTGGCTTACTGATTGTGATACACAGTTACTAAAAAACGAAGAGTGTGATAAATCGTAGCTATTAAAACGATGATCTCTGGAGCGAGATTGTGAAGGCGCCGCCGCCGCCGCCGCCGCCGCGCACCCGGGTGGACCACATGCTTGCGTTTGTTTTGCAGTTATTGGGCGATTGTGCTCGAAAACTACTTTTTGTGGTGCTTAAAATTCGTACGGACAATCTGAAACCACTTTTTGTGACTTTGCACTTCACTTGAGGTCTGGCCGCGGCCTAAAAACAATCAATCATTAATTTTAACGTGCACTTCCCAGACATGTGTGGTAGCTCGTCTATCAATCAAAAGTTCTTCTTGAAGACTTTGAGGATTCACTTTTACTTTTATTCAATAACACACCTATTGAATATTTATGAGAGAGCTGCGGTTAATAACGTCATTCGTTATTGGATGTTTCGACATTATTATTTTGTTCATCAAGTGTCTGTCAGTGGGAATCAGTGTGCGGAGAACATCAAGATTACTTACTCAGGTTTGGACGGACCTGTTCGCCTTGTTCTTATGACGCAGCACCATGTGAATTTAATCATTGAGCCAGAATTATATGTCCGTCAGCAGTTTCTAAATATAGAGTATCTAATAATATTATAAAGAGGTACCGAAGTTTGTTTGTATATTTGTAAGTAGGGGGTAATCTCCGGAACCACCAGTCGGATTTGAAAAATTATTATTGCATTTGATAGTCTAATTCTAGTGGAAAGCTATTACGCTAGGACCCTTAGGAGCGGAGTGAAATGAAAAAAAGTCAGAAAGAACGCTAAGCGAAAATGATGTGATAGCGCGGGCAGGTGATGCAATGCGACGGAGCGGGTCGGGGGAACAAGAAATTTTACGCGGACGAAGTCGCAGGCAAAAGCTAGTAGGTACAGTATATGCAAGCTCAATACAAATTAGGTACAAGATGAAGGATAAGTCCTTGAACGGGTGACGTAAATGTAGTACCTATGAATAGGAGACAAAGCTGTATGTACAAATAAGCTTCCTGTTTAAAATGGATTCGTTTATCCAAATAGAATTTTAATGTTTATGCGGGCATCACAACATAAAACAAGACACAAATAACAGAATAAAAATAAGTACAGGTAGTATTTATTTAATCACAGCATCATCTGTGTGAACCGAAAGCGTGTTACGTCAGTAGAACAAGAAAGCTGGTAGCGTTTATAATTTTTGTTGATTACCGTCAGTCAATCATCTATAGTTAAACAATCAACAAATATGTTAAACTTTCTTTTTTAAGAACAATATACAAGATTTTCCACCGGTGTCTTTAACTGATTAAAAATTTTGCAAGGTGTCGACGTCCAATTGTCGTACCGTGTTTGTCGTAAACCGTTAACTTCGTATGGCATGTTGTTCCAAGAAAATGTTTAATAGTTGATCATATAGTTATAAGATTTCCAAAGAATTGAATTTACTTTGGTATGCTGTAACCGCCTACGTGTAGGTACTCGTAGGTATTTGAGCTTGAACAGTTTTCCTCGAGGAAACGCAACCACAAAAACATTACCTAACTCATCCTAATATTCAAATCAAAAACCAAAACTACAGAAAATAATAAAAGCACTTATTGGATTAAAAACTGTACAATTACATGAGTGATTCAATTAATTACAAGTGGCTAGTCCATCGCTTACAAGCTCTGTAATTTCACTTAATTATCTCGCACAATTGCAAGGCTTAAAATTATCTTGCGAATCGTATTCTCAGATTTCGGACTTGTAATTTTAATACCAATTACCTTCCAATATAATCATAATATGAAGTGAACGAAAAACGGAGTGTCATTGAGGCTTTCTCCTCATTTCCTGAAAGAGTATGAATGATCGATGAATAAGCTATTTATTTCGGCTATTGTCAATGATCTGCAGTTTTGTATGCGCGGGCGCTGTGTAGCGTGAAATGGACAATGTAGCCTTCATCGAGTTTGTTACGATTTTATCTTGTTAATTAGCTAATAGCAACGCGTGATAAATAGATTAAACGTGTATTGATAAACATAAAGTACTCGTGCTTTTTGTGTTATTAAGTGTGCATGTACCTATTCTATTTAGAAATTGTATTAATTACCAACCAGTAATAGATTTCATTTGCAAAACAGAGTATTAGTATTTTCACTCATTTGTTATGGTAGCCTCATTTCGGCGTAGCTAGAGAGATGTAAACTCCCACTGAGCCGAAGCTTCCCACTCACAATTACTTCTGTAATTTCAACAGGGGCAATTTCACAAGCTGTGCAACAATAACAAGGATACATGTTTAACTTGGTAACTCATAAACTCGTAAACCGGGAAACAGAACGGTATTTAAACGAAAACGACGACTACTTTTAGAAAACAAAGGGTTTAATAATAGAGAAGAAAATTACCAATTTGCAAAGGCTTACAAAAGCTTAATACGACTTACAGGAAGGTTTATTGTCTAGGTAATAGCTATGCCTTAAGGTTTGCAAAGATTTCTAATCCAAAACTGGCGCGGGTATTTTATTTAAAACAGGAAAATTTTCACCTGGATATCTCAATAACAGCCCAAAGTCTGGATTTGTGCTAAGTTGATGACTAATAATATTAATAATACCTAATAGAAGAATGATGATGTAAGTGTCTACATCATCATTCTTCTGCACTTATCCCAATTTATTTACGGTCGGCGCAACATGTGTTTTCTTCCATAATTCTCTATTAATCGTCATTTCGGTAGTCACCCCTTTTCTAACTATATTATCAGTCACACAGTCCATCTATCGCTTTTTGGGCTTCCCCTACTCAAATACCTACACCTATATTGGGCCAGTATTCCCCGAATTGGTAGGCAAAGGTCTATAGACAGACATCTCTGCCTACTCTTTCGGGGAATTCAGGCGTTATATTCTGTGTTATGTTTTACTTTCAATTCTAAAAACACGTATTTCGGATTATCTTGGTCACCACTGAGCACTACTAACGAAGCTCTATTTCAGAGGCAGAAAGCGGGCTCCTGAACATAAAGAAAAACTTCGTGAGTAAACTTGGATTTAATGGTTTGGAATCGCCAACAAGAGCAAGCGAGCAAGAGTGCTAATTGACGCTCTTTCCTTTTCTGTATGAGAAGCAGCCTTTGCCCTGTAGTGGAACAGTATCACGGCTCACGGCTGGTATATCAAACGTAGTTTTTCTACTTGCCCAATACGTATAAATGGTGCAAAGAACTTGATTCAAAGCAAATTGAAATTGATGGACGCGTTTGCGTCAACATCAATTGCTATTAGTATTATTGAATCATTAAAAATTGAATACATTATTCTATTTTTCAGCCAGTCTGTAATTTAATTCATAGACATATACATTAGTTGGTGTTATCCCGTGGTTCGTATTCACCGAACGGTTCGATACTGCACAATGGCTCGGCTAGAAAGTCGCTTATCAATTCAATTGTCTGGCCCCGCCCGCGCGCGTCACCGGCACATGCCTATCTCATTGTGCCGATAATTCGAAACGCCTATAATGTAATGCTGTGTAAAGATACTGTTTACAAGGTTCGGTAGAGGTAAAAAATATTTTTCTATTAAAATGGTATTTTCTTTTTCAGGTTTCTGCATATTTGGGTTTTGCGATATCTTCAGGATGGGTTGCGTGGAAGGCTGTATGTAAGTGGTAACGGTAGGTTTCAGTGATAAATGTACAGAAAACAGTCAGCGGTTTCCGTTCCGTTTACTGATAATAATGTTCTTAGATTTAGTCTAGTAGATTTTATTTTATTCCGTTGCATACCTATCGTGTTTATGACAAATAACATAAAAGATAGCTAATTAACCGGTTTAGGTTTGTTTTAAACATAAATCTTGTATAAATGCCAAATATTATGTTGCAGTTCTACTTTTATTAAAACTTATATTTATATACGTAGTAGTCATACATAATCGCGTTAGCGAAATCATAATGTGTCACAGTTATTATTGTTTGTTATCATCGCGGAAGTTGAGGACAGAAAGAGGCAAATGATCTGTAGTCTATATGTAGACATATTAATCTTAATGGAGAGATTGATTGATTATGCTATAAACTCAGACCAAATAAAAAGTCAAGACATAGCGCTGCGAACAATACAGTGAAGCATGCAAAAACTACACCACCGCTCTGTGCATACACGCTCACACGCACACATTTACAACCATTTACAATAAAACTACACCTTACTATGTGCACACATGTTTACGAAACCGGCTTCACTTAACTGTTGACAGCCCTCTGTTTTGGTTTTTTTGGTCTGAGGCTATAAATGAATGTGATAAATAAAAGCTCAAAACTAGTGACTTACAAGTGGAACAGAAATCATCCTGGTGTCTTATCTTTTGTCAAAACTGTTTTAATTTCCTGTTTTGTTTCAATGTTCTGATGTTGAAACGACTTGCCTCCTAAACCAAAAAACAATGCAAATACTAACATCCTGATAGTCATCGATAATTTAAGGTTGTATCAGAGAAGCCACTCGAAATGATGTCTATATTGACAAGGCCAGGAAACACGAGGCCGCTATATAAATACTTATAACAACAAATATCAAATAATTACCGTTTCAAATAAAGCACGCGGTTACAGGCTACGAAATGGAAGGTAATTATTGTGAAGTGACGTACTTACAACGGTCGGGCAGTACTGTCTGCTGCACTCGGGGAAATACAAGGAAGCATAACCGGAAGATAAGGTACTTGATTCAAGGATGCGCTCAATTTAATACATTTATTTATATACGAATGATATCTGCCTGTCAGTTTATTAGACCAAGTAAATTATATTTTATGTCTAAGGTACGCATCATTTAGTTTTTCAACAAAGAACATTAAAAAGCCATTTTGTTGGTGTATATAATAAATAAACAGAATGCGTTAATAGCACAGAACATGAAATTACATGTGCGTTGATGTCTTTTGTACTGAACAATGAAATAAAGTTAATACTTTATTTCATTGTTCAGTAAACTTAACGCTATAAGATACACATTTGTATAAAACTACAAAATGCCAAACTTTTAGTTTTAATAAACTAAAAGTTTGGCATTTTGTAGTTTTATACAAATGTGTATCTTATAGCGTTAAGTTTTCATTGAAATCGATAATATTGAATTGAGTTTCGTTGAGTCATGCCCTTGTCTAGGAGTCATTTCGTGCGAATGTGAATTAATGAGCTTGTTTTAAAATTGCTATGCAGCACACCCATGTTGATATCGGAACCTGTCCGCGAGCAGTCCGTTGCAGGAGCGACCGTTCTTTGTCCGAGTCGTCCTAGACAGCCGCCGCGCGCCGCATTCATGCATAGTAAATAATTACAGTGATCAGCGGCAGGTGGAGGCGCACGCGCGCGCATAGAAATAGAAAGGCACATTGCAGTAATTATTTAGTACAGTTATCCGTAATGGGCCGTTTTGCGAAAGCTGTTAAGTAAATAAGCAGCGTCCTGCGGTTCCTGCCGGGTGCGCGCGCGCCCGCCGCACGCCACATGCGCGGCCCACCGCTCCACATTAATCGCAAATGCTTCATAATAAGAATTCCATACGTTAAGCGGCTCATTTATACTTAACTAGCCCACGTTCCAAGGGCTTTCGTGTCATTCTAGTTTTTTGTTCCGTTAAAAAATACCTATTGCATTTTTTATTACAGGCGATTAAAAATACGTACTTATATCTAATAGCGGTGCATCATATTTTATTGTTATTTAATTCATGTTTTTCTTTTTTTCAGGGTTGAACTCGAGTTTCAGAAATGAAGTAAAAAATATCATTCGAACAAATATTACGGTATAGCTCGCGGCCACATAATTGGCATGTTGTGTTATATATAGTGAGGGAATTCGTCACGTTTGCTGGAGGGTGCTGAGCGACGAGTGTCAGCGCGACGGCGCCTCTCGGGCAGTCCGGGGCAGGACGGGGCAAGACGGGGCGCCACGAGGCAGTGCGGGGCAGCGCGGGCGCAGCGCTCCCGGGCGCGGTGCGGCGGCGGCTCGCTGCGGGTCAGGGGTTAAGCGATACTTTATTTTGAATAATTTATATGTCGTAGCGCGATAGACGGCGTGCCCTCCGCCTTGTACTGTTTATGGTAATGCGGGATATCTTGCATTGCAAATGCGCTGAATGTGTCGCCACCCGAAGCTGCCGCTCGCGATAAGCACCGTTCGGAATGTATTTCTCTCTGAAAATAACTATGTTTCGGGACAAATACTTCACAACGCACAGTCTATATTTCCGAGAAATACAGTGCTGAGAGCTTTGCGATTTTAATTCGTTTTTGTGTGCATCATGCAACACAGAACAAGTATACTAGAAGCTATGAGTAATAAAAGTTGCAAATGGAAAAGTTTATGTAAGTAATATGATATATGTTAGCAGTAAATGACAACTGGTTTTTATTTAAATCGAAACAAGAACAATCGGTCAGAGAGCACCGAGATAATTAAAATGTAGAAGGTTCGGCCATCGACGGCAAGACAGGTCGCGCTCGGAGATAGCAAGTCAAAAATTCACTTTTAAGAAATTGTCATTAATCAAAATTAATGGAGTTATTATCGCACTGGAACTTTCAAAAAATATTTATTACAGACATAAATCAGTCTTAAGGGCCGTAACGAAGCAGTGCGGTGAGCTTTCTAGGACGAGGCTGGCGAGCAGGAGCGCGGCGCGGCGACGACGCGGGCCCAGTGCCATCACCGCCGCGCTCCCTCGTAGCCTGACGCATAGCCTCGTGCGCTCCATAAAAAGTTTCCTTATGCCTTCCTACGTCCACCTAAATTACTTGCCTCACGTAACAAGTAGGCAGATATGCGCAAAAACTATAATAAGCTGTATACAGGTAATGCAATACATAAGTGTCATGAGACCGGTCCAATTGTTCTCCTATATATGACGGCTTATTAACTTCCAGCACGTTGTTAAGGAAGGAATAACGTTTCTTAACATGTTTACTGTAGGTAACATAATTATCCTTTTGTATGTATGAAGGGTTGTTCTTATAATGTATGTTCTTTGAAACAGCATTTTTAAACAAAGCAAGCCTAAACTGGGTTTTGTTTCGTAAAGCAGAAACATGTATTCGAAGTAATTCGTTTAGGAACTGACAAATTAACTGTTAACTAATTTTATTTCGATAACTATGTTTATAGCACCATAAAGCATCGTATACTATATAAATCAAAATACAAATTTCCATTTAAATATCTTGCCAGAAGACAAGTGTTAACTCGTAATAAAGCCTAACCAGCGTGGCATAGAACAGCGTAGCGCAGCGTAGCGCAGCGTAGCTTTACACAATTTTTGTTATAATCTACTTTATGGTAGCAAATAAATATCTGACTTGAAAGCTCTCGAAATCTAAACTGAAATAAGCAGATAGTTAAGATAAAAATAGAACCATTTGTTTATGCAAAATAGCACCGTTATAAGTGCTCGAATCATTTCGCAAGTGAGCCGAACACGTGAGAGTTGAGAGTTTCATAATTACTATTGTTGTGATTTATTGGTGTTTCGAGATATTCCCCGATAACGAGACGAAGCCGACGTAGAAAATAACTTTATACAAAATAGCGAACAATATGACGTGATATTTTTAATAGATAATGATGTTGATGGACGACAGCGCCCCGCCACGGCCGCGCGCGCACCGTGGGAACTATATTTCGGCTCTACGATCTCTACGTTTTGCAATCGCTCGCTATACTTCACATAGATACTTTCTTATTGTAAACATTAACTATTTTGTACACAATCATTGACAAGAGGTAACTATGGAAAATTGTCCAAACATGGAATGAATATTTATATGCACCAAATATAGAAGTACTTTTGTAATAAAATGGGTATTTATATACGAATGACGAATCTTACCAATAGCAAACAAATCACAAAAATACAAAAACACCTCCAAGGCTCGCGTAAATGATCTTTGCCGATATACGGAAACGAGGAACTCTGGTTGATTTAAAAAGATTAAGAAATCGATATCGTAGCGACTGGCAAGTGCACGTACTTTGATTATAATTGGCAGTATATTAACAAACAAAGTAGTGCCGGGGGCGGGGCGCCGACATGTTTATGTGACCCGCGGTTCAAGTGACCCGCCGAGTTGCCAAATTAACGAAAGCTCACGCAGGTCGAGACACTTTCTACTGGCCTGCATGCGTACCAACATTTTCATTATCGATCGCTTTCATAATTCAACTGACATTTTTGTTCCATTCAATTGCATCGCTGGAAAAAAATTACTACAGGCGCATTTATTAAGAGTTTTAATCGTCGCTGAGGAACCCGTATTTTTTATCTCGCGTTACAAAATACGGGCCGCACTGTGCACTGTAACGACCCAATATATTAAGAATAAATAATGTCTTCTGGGTACATTTAAATTATAATCTCATACGTAATTGATTCATAGAAACACTCAGTTCTGAATGTGTCTACTGTTGCAAAATTTTATTTTTGGTAAGTACCTATCCGACTACTTTGATTTGCATTTTTCTGTAATGACATCAATGTCTTGACTTATACATATTTATTAGTATAATTTATTATGCCATTTATTTTAAATCATTGAAAGTCTGAGTGATTTAAATGTACGTTTATATAAAGCGGCTATTGTGTTTTCATTTCACTAAAGAATAATTGCAGGCAAGTAACTGGACCACGACTTTGTATTTTATTTTCAGTGATCAATTTCTACGCTTACGGCGTTCTGTGGTGATTTCCGTGACGTGGTGATTTATTAGTCAGCGGACCTGTCCTTAATGTAATACCTTAACAACGACCATTAAGATTTCAGCTTGGAGTTTTATTTACTTTGTTGAATCTCGTCGTTAATTATAACTGTGAGAGAACAAAAAGTAACTAAATATGTTGGGTCTTTAGTGTCTGTGGAAATACTCGTAGCTCTTTGATAAATACAGACACGTTAAAACTAGCGTTTGTTTGTGTGTTAAGAAATCTTAAAGCAATATTTCCGTAAAGGTATAACCTATTGTTGCAAATATAAAGTACCTAGGTAGATATGCACGTACAACCAACCTCATGAGATAACGGCAGTTTCATCATTGACTCAATGCACGTAATTTCGTAGAAATCGGCTAATACTTCCTAGAGTTACCTGTATATGATCCAAGGTTATTATAATCTGAGAATTCCTCACAGCTTGCAGCGAATAGTTTCGGATCTGAGGTGTCGCTTCCACCTCAACGGTAATGTAGCAGGCATGAACGTCAGCACAAAGCCGACCTCGCACGAAATCACTTTTAGTTTCTTTATTTGTCTCACCGCACCTACACGATTTTATAAATAAAGGCAACGTCTTTTTATTTCATTTGTGCACTCATATTAATGGGGAAATTTATAGCTAACCTGACATTTATGACTGCCACCTTCCTATAATAATTAATTATTACTTGCTTATGACGGTGACAAAATTCCTATAATAATGTTAGATAATATTAATATGTCATGTGCAATTCCTAAAGATGTCAACTTGTTTAACGTTCAAATTCAAATAAATAGTTTAATATGCTGATTAGATGGCTATCACTGAGTACTTAGCAGTCACATGTGTATGTAATATGCTAAGAGAAAAAGCACTCAATATTTTATAGATAAATATTATACAATCTATCAGTTCCGATCCAAAGTTCGAAATAAATGTTAAAAAGTTCAGTTACCCTAGGCCCAAAATTGGATATCCAAATATTATCTTAAAACAGAACAAAAGCTCAAAATATAAGATATTATATTATACAGCGAGTAAAGTATTTCGACAACGTGCGAATGACCAAAGTATTCCAATAAAATTTAACGCACCTTTTAACTCGCGAATATCCACCCCATCAAAATGTTTCTGTCTTTTTATGAAAAATGTTTGTTTACCCGCCATTACCGCGGCATGTACGGCGAGCTCATAATTACGATTATAGTGGTCACAAATACTAACGACAATGTTTCCTCGAAGGGAGAAAGTAGGAGGAGTATGAAGGAATAAATCATCGCAAGGTACAGCGACAAGGTTGAGATAAGGCCATCGATGAAATAGCGTCGATTGTGCGAACATGAGCCAACAACATGTGACATGGTGGCAGCGTCGTACGTTGTGACGGAGCCAGCCTGCTGCGCTTACAATCACATCCATGATATGTTATGATACTACCTATATAAGTCTGCTTTTATGCGGCCGTAGGAACACTACGTATGGAACACTTTTCATATTTTCTATACATCGCTCTACGCACGCTCTACGCACGCTCTCCGCCCGCTACAGCAAAAATGCAGCCTATACAACGGCGCAACCGAATAGCTCCTTACTTCAGGATTTAATTAGTTTTCTATAGCAGTTTTAGTATCAATAAAATCAGTAGTATCTCCAAGTTTAAATTACGACCAATTCGGATCTCTTAGACGTTTAATTAGCCCCACCGTAAACCTAAGAAAATTAAATACATAGTTTGTTGGGAAATATTTTAAGTCGGTTGAAGTGCTAATTAATGGAACGTTCTGTTCGTAAATTAATCCATCACTTTCTATTATGTCGTAAAAGGTGAATAAACGCGAGTGCCAAATTATTGCAATTGACAATGATCTGTAGCTAAAGCTTGACAAGATACGCACTTAGATTATTACTTTATATAGGTCCAGATGATCGGCCACTTTATTCCCACCAGTAAGTTATCTCATCAGTAGTTTATCTTATTAAACATCCAGAAGACTTGCAAACGTTATACAAAACGAGTTCGAAAAGTTATAAGTACAAATCAAAGCGTTTCTTTACACATAATTTCTCCTAATATAATTAGGTATGTATGTATTAATGTACCTATAAACTATTAACATTGTTTATAAAATTGATATGAACGGCTCGCCAACATGCAGATAATAGGTACCACATACAGATAACCTGAGAGGTTTTCGTTATGTGACTAAAACTAAATGTGAATTAGCTTAAGTGTTTTAGAAATAAAAATAAAAAATAAAAAAACCGGCCAAGTGCGAGTCGGACTCGCACACGAAGGGTTTCGTACCACAAGGCAAAAAGTTATTCTTTTATACCTCTTTAAATTTTAACTTTATTTTATTTTTATTATTTGTTGTTATAGCGGCTTGTTATAGCGGCATCATCTGGGAAAATTTCAACTGTCTAGCTATCACAGTTCATGAGATACAGCCTGGTGACAGACAGACAGACAGACGGACAGTGGAGTCTTGGTAATAGGGTCCCGTTTTTACGCTTTGGGTACAGAACCCTTAAAAAAAGTGTGGAAAGGTGTCTATGGCATGAGCTAATGACTTTAAACGGAGGCCTTTTCATTGAGGCTGTCATTGAGAGGCCCATCCCATCTTTAACCATCGGTGGGATAAAAAAGAACAAAAAGAGCCCCATGTTTAGCAGAGTACGTCTTCAGGCTGATGTTGAAGACCATGGAAGGCTTAGCAGAGTAATTACACATAAAACGGCAATCAATCTCATTGCATTTTATTTTAACATCCATTGCTTCTCAGGTTCAAAAAATTCGTATGCTCAACAGCGTAAATAACGCAATGAATTCAAATTCAAATGTTTATTGCTCAACACAGTACATAATAATACATTTCTAGATGTCAAGTGAATGCGCAGTCCACTGTGTTGTACCAATTCAGGCATGCAAAAATTAAACTACGTCATAAATTCCAATTAATACCATAAAAAATTCCTTTAAATTACAATTAGTACCCTATACAGTGTCATAAATTCAGATTAATGCGTTATACAATTTAAATAATTCAAAATAATACCCTGTATAATGTCATAATTACATATCAATAAGTTATACAATGTCATAAATACAAATAAATAAATAAGTAATTTCATAAATTCAAATTAATAAGTAAGTAATATCACAGTATATAATGTCATAATAATTAGGTAATGTCTAATACAGTCAACACATAATTAACAATACAAATAAAATAATTTTAATAAAATACCTAAATCGGACCCAAGTATTCACCATAATTATATGTATTATTATTTATTTTACACACAAACTATCTGACAGGTATTCAGTAATTGTGTAGTATGTCTTAATTATCAGTAGATTATTGAGTTGCGTCTTAAATACATTGATATCTGTCATACATAACAAAGCATTAGGTAATGTATTATAAATATGTGGTGGCATTCCTAAGAAGTTTTTTTGGAATACTGCTTTTTTGTGTTGTCTGCTGCTTATTTTATTTCTATGTTGCGAACTGTACAGTTTTTCAAATGGGTGGAAGTTTGTTTTGACAAATACGGCCACCTCACATATGTATAGGCAGGGTACTGTTAAAATACGGAAATTCACAAAGAACGGTTTGCAGCTTTCCGTGCTTTGAATACCGCATACCGTATATCGCCTTAACACACCTCTTTTGCGCTTTAAATGCTGTCTCCATGTTGGTAGAGTTACCCCAATATATGATCCCGTATCGTAATGCAGATATAAGAATGTTGACTCAGGCGTTTACATGCACTGTCAATATGAGTTTTCCATGCCATGTCTCTATCCAGATCAAGCCCTAAAAACTTTGTAGTTTCTGAAATTGTCTTGTCTCCATATTTTATGTCAGGTTTTTGATTGATTGATGATTGATGATGATTTGTCCTTTGCTCAAGTCATTATTTTAGTTTTGTTAATATTATTTTTTATGAACGTGGCTAAACTGTCATAATGAAAGGCATTGTCATCGGTTGCCATATTATGTGTGTTACGCAGTTACCCCGCTGACTTACTGTCTTAAACATAGCCGGGCTGCACGTTTCTTGTGGGCTCTTTTATTCATCCATATTTAAAGACTAGTTTCGTAACATAAACTTAGCTTTAGCGTCGTATTCCAATCACCATCACAATTGCCAGGCGTTAAGCGCAGCGATTACGGCGCGCGGTGGTATCTCTTGCCATACTGTTGTTTATTCGCTTCAAATATTACCAGTTGATTCGATGTTACCTAATTGCTGTGTTCAGAGAAGATATACATATTTAGTAAGGTAAGTATTCTTAGTTCCCAAAGGTTTTTTAATTGAGTATTGCGATCTGATGGCGGTCGTTTCATAAGGAAATTCACCCTAAATAAAATCACGGGTCGTTATGCCGGATGTAGGTATAGTGTGAGCAGACAGTTAGCCAAGTCGCCGGCACACCTTTATGTGCTTTATTGTAAAAGCTCCAGCTTTTGCACGTGAAGATTTACGGACGAAACCCATAATTTACGGATAGTTCGTGATTAACAAATTAAAACGTAATAACTTTGACTGTCGGGCTATTATCTGTCAGACGTGAATGGTTTATATCCAGTGTATGGGAGCGCCGCGCACCTCGGCGTTGCGTCCATTTGGTCAAATGTCAATAAAACAAATAAAACACTTCGTCTGAATTTGCGTTACAGCTTAATTAAAGTTAAGATTAGGTAAATAGTCTAATAACCAAATTATACAAATAAATTTGTAACTAAATGGGTCTAACAAATTAAAGCTTTTAAATGTTTCATACCACTGCTGAAGGCTTTCAGATTTCGTAGCACAAGTTTCCAACAATATGAGCATTTTGAATACCAACCTTAATAGTGGCTCTTTTAAATTACATGCGACGTTATTTAAATGAATAATAATTACGTAACAAAATGAACCGTTGACATTGTGGAGTACAATTTTTCAGTTGATTACTTGGAATACGCTCACGAGTAGGTAAAAATAATTAAGCACTTCTCGTTAACGATCGGTTAACAGATATTATGCATGAAGCAAAATTCAGTTTCCACAAACAAAATGAAGTAGGTCAATCTGATATAAAATGGCTATTGAAAAACGAAACCATAGCAATAATCTGAGCAGCGCAAGAAGGTCGAGTGTTGCGGCACTTGCGACAGCCGACAGGCCCGACAAGCCGCCATATTGTATTCACAGGGAACGTTTGCAAAGAAATGATCAATAAATTTGTGCCGTCAATAAAGATATCGATCAAAATTACAGGGTTACGATGATTTAACAAATATGAGTGGATCGCATGAGCGCGCGCACAGGGTGGCCGCGTGGCTCTTCCGTGAAATTGTAATGTTATGGCCCTTAACAACAATTTAGCTTACCCACGAAAGCTGCACCAATTTCTTTAATTACCACCCGAATTGAGCTGTTCGAGTCACTTAAACCTCTTTATTTGCAAACAGATTTTATGATGCTATTCTGTTTACAGCAACGCGTTTATTAAGTTCGCAAGTAAATACAATCAGGGTTAATGACTTCAACGCTTTGAAAGTGCAGTATGAAGGAAAACAAATAAAAAGTCATAAAACCACCTGTAAGAACATAAATAAATATTTTATTATAGCCAACATTCGTTTTACACATTCGTATATTACGAATTAAATAAAAATGTAAGTTCGTGCCGAATCAATAAACTGTTGGGTCACAAGATAGACAATGTTCGTGTGCAATCATTTTAATATAAGATATGCAGGTAGCGGTAGGTATTGCGCGGAGTGCTGGTTCATAGGCTCGGGAGTGGGGTAGGAGCCCGCCACACTGCCACAATGCTCTGGGGCCACCCTAGCCGCGTGCGTTACTCCCAATAAAAAGTTGAGTGCGTCTCATTAACGCCTTGCGCAAGCTCGAAAGCGGCCCTTGGGGCACTCGTTGCCAGAGACAAGCAACGCAAATTACTTTGGCACCGTTTGACGGCGGGAAATTTCATTACCACGAGCACATATCATTATTATCTTGCCGGCAATCTACATATTTTACTCGGTAATAAATGCGCGGGTAGTTTCACTTTCGGACACTGGTTTTCGAAAATGACCCGACTTTATAAATTTGCTGCGGTTCGGTTTCTGTGAAGGGCGTGTTACAGTTTTAAGTGAATTTCTTTTTGACCTCTTGCTCCAAGGTGTTGTCCGTAATTACTTGGACACTGCTATATAATTTGGTGTAAACAACGTAAACTGATATTTAAATACATATGTGACAGCAGCTGCACAAAGATACAAAATCTTATTAAATATTAATTAGTAGGCATTCGAGTAATTGCAAGAGTATGTTCTATCTCATTTACATTCATAAGACTCTTGGTTGTACCTAATTTAAGTATATTATTTTAAGGTGACAAGTTAATATTTGTCCATTAGAAACATGTCTCAAGTGAATGTGAAGAAACATAATTGCAGAGAAATAGTAATTGCATGATTCGGAGGTATGCTAGTTAAAGTAATATGTTTAAAGATTGGTTCTGAATCGATAAAATTATTACAAATTCCGAAATGTCGTCGCTTATCTACATGATAATGAAATTGAATGTTAGGCTTTACGTCGAGGAATGCGTTCAGGCGAGTGGGGGCTCGTTAGCCAACCGCTGAACACCGACAGCGTAATGACAGAACACGCCTCTTGTAATCACTGTGCGTGATTTTACTCCACATCGCACTTCTGAGACGTTTTGCGATTTTAATTTTTGGAGGTTATCAAAATCTTCACACGTTTCACCTCACCGCCCGCTAAGCGTATCATTACGTGAACTGAAGCCTGCAATTACTCACTTGCGTTGGTGTAAAAGTTTTCACAAAGTATCACACGTTCTTTAAGATTAAAGGATTGATTGATTATTACTATGTGCGTGATATGTTCGGAAAGTAGACCCTGGACAATTTTAACGAGTCTCTTGATTCGATCTCTGTAATATACGTACGCGGCGGCAGGTGGCTTAACAAGGCTTATGAAGCCTGAAATAGGTTCTTGTAGCATTAATATAAGCAAAAAGATAACAGGGAATAAATAAGTGAATAAACACATTTACAAGCAGCTTGAAAAGAGTCCACAGTAAAATAACTTTGGCTAGCTAGGTAACGGTCCTTTCGAAAGATATATCTATCAAATTTTATTAACATGGAACAAAAATAAAGAATGCTAGCAGGAGCTCGCAGTCAGTACAGATGGCCATATTATTCCTTATACCCCGCCGCTGTATCAGATAGGCAGCGGCGCAGCTGTCATCCGCCTGCCGGGTTGCCGCGTGAACAGTTTCAAGATGCCGTCAGTAATTATTCCACGTCGCCGAAAAATTAAAGCAAGCATACGATAAACCTTAAGTGCAACGCGAATAAAAAATCTGCCAGTGAGAACACATCGAGCGAAATGGAACGTCAACGCGAAGGTTGATATCGTGTCGCCGAGGGCGCGGAGAAATGACGGCTCAGTCCGTTGTGCAAACCCGTACTTGTACAAATCGATTACACCCGTGTTCTGTAGGTGCAGAGATCGCGTGACGTGCATTAATTACAGCAGGTGTCGATTCGAAAAACGGTGTTCAGAAAACAACTTCGAAATTGGAACAGATCATAGTCATTATACCAATTTTCTGAGTACAGGCTTTTTATCTGTAACCCTCATAAATTGTAGGTACCCATTCCGTGTCAATTAAGTAATCATAGAGTTCAGTATTAAAACACCGTCTTGATTCTTACATAAATACTTCCTAGATGGCGTAGTACTGATGGGTTATACTGTCACAGCCTCTCAGCCGAAACACAAATGGCTAATTATTATTATTCGACAACTTAAAAACATCATTAGGTATATTGTTTTGATTTATAACCACATGGACAACATTCCAAAGTGTTTTTTTTTATTATAATGAACGATCATTTTACTAATCCGTACGCTTGGTATTTTACGACTGAATATAATTACAACAGACAGAAAACATTTCAACATTGTCGATGAAGAGAAGAATATTAATAAGACATCACTTTAGGGTTTGTAAACAGATTAGGCAAAGCCGTAACATTTAAGTACACGAGTAATTTATGAGTCTGAGTTAGATCCCCGCGTTGAATAAAAACGCCTTTTGATCAGAGCGACTTCAGGTACATAATAGGTTATGTACCTGAAGTCGCTATATCATTTATGCAGCCTATTATCATTTACTGGCCATATGCCTTCTAGACCTATCTAGAAGGCATATGGCCAGTAAATGTAATAGGTTCACCCGTTCTACTCTGTAAAAATCTCACCGTGAAAACGTAAGTGAAGTGAGCTGTAATTCCACCACACTATTGACAGTACACTTCAAGCTCACTTGACCTAAGTTGTCACGGTGAGATTTTCACAGAACAGATCGCCTGTATCGGTAAGCATCGGATGTGCCGTAGTGCTTTTCCTTAATGTTCCGAAGTTTACATACATGGTTCAGTGCTGTTAAATGCGTACGTAAGAAAACCAACCAAAAACTGACTTTGAAAAAGTTTCCACTGTGTCCTACATATGGAGTACAGTTGGATTACATTCGTTAGTAGGTTGGCGGGGTGCTGGGTGCTGGCCCGGCGCGGACGGTATCGGGCGCGCATCTCACGCCCTGTTGCCACGCTTCTCACCTCGGGACGCCACCTCCGCCACCTCCGCGCACTTCGCCCGTCTTGATGCTTTATCGCCCGCAATCGCACCACTCATCTATTACACGAACCTTACCCACTAAACTGAATGTCGATGACCCACTCGACCTCATCCCTCCTTATGAGGAGTTACGAGTGACAGCGCCGTGCGAGCCTGCTCATGTGCATTTCTTCATTATTTTTATCGATGAAATATCAGTAGTTGTATATTTTTATATTTAGTAACTTCATAGAGAAGCAATTTAATAAACGAGTTATTATGTTCGTTAATACGTTTCATAACCGCCAAACGTAATGAATTTCACAAGAAAATTGTTATAGATAATTACAAAAGTGGTATTGATGTCTCAAATTCGAAGCAACAGTGAATGATAAGTTCCTTTAATCCATTTATTATTATAAATTTATCGGACCCGGTCCCTGGGAAACTGGCATTTAATTTAGTTGGCTATCTAGGCTGATCAGTCAAGCAGTAACATCTAGATTGAAAGGTTTTATTAGTCTAATCCTAATTCAATAACGCTTTTTGTTTGACGCGGCTGCGGCTGCTGCGTTGCATCCTGTTCAGCTAAGACGTGCAGACAACACTTTCACGACTAATTGTTGTTAATGCAGCGTGATCTAGTTCCATAGGCAATGTCAACGTGTCTGCCCACATTTCGTGCATTAGCTTTAGCGCTGATATTTACACATCAGCGATGCAAGTTTGGCGACTGCATTAGCCCGTTTTGCATTTGATTATATTTTTAGATGGCTGTTAAACATAAGCTAGCCAGTGTCGTAACAAAATCTAGCGCTTGAATTCACACCGCAGTCGCACGATTAACAGACAACATATTTGTGAATATAATAAAACTTGTATATTTATTATTTTGTTGCAATTTCGTCACACGCCTTTGAATGATTTACTCAGGCTTCGATTGGTGTCTGGTAATTTATATACCTCCTAAGTATCATGATGAAACTTCATCAGAGTTCATGTTACGACACCCAATGAAAAATCTTTTCATAACGACTGCGTTCCAGATACTTCAACCTTATGAATGATACGAGTATTTATTCTCCTCTTACATTAATTGTCTTGGACAAGAGAGAAAACCAATCTTGGGTTTAAATATAGTTTTTTTTCATGCTGCTGTTGAAATTATATAAGAACTTTATGTTATTTAAATGCTCGCTACGTTATCAAACACTTGACTGTTTGTATGCAATGGAACTCTATTGTTAAACTCCAACTATTTAGTTTCGAATTGAGTATTCAGCTCAGCTGTCCACATTAGTTTGACTACTTCTCAAGTGATCCTATTTGAGCGTGCTCAAGCAGCCGACTTGAATTCATACGGTCTGAATACAGCGGCCATCACAATGCATCAGCGCCTGCGCAAGTGAAGGGCACTCGGAATTCTCGGATTATTTTAACTTGTCTTTTTCAATGTCAGCGTTTAAAATAATTGCATCACAATTTTAAAATGCGAGGCTTTTGCTTTTAAGACGGTTTAAAGCGTCGTATAATAAGATTATTTCCTGGAAGTCATGAGACACTTCTTTGTCGGGCGCTGCTCTTAATGTATGTAACTATGACCATGTATGCTGACTGTTGACACTAATCTACAGATTGATTAGTCTAATAGAACCATTTGTATATGATTCTGTATATTTTGGACACTAAATATGTAACAACTTAATAAAAAGGTCTTGTAGATTTAATACCTATTATCTACCCAACACCTTATTTTTTTGTGCCAAATAGGAACTAGTTTCGAATGTAACAAAGCAACAGTAGAATGCACATCTTAACAACAAGCCAGGTAAAAATATAACGCTTAACGCAAACCGCAATAAATGCAAAATCAAAACAAGTTGATGTAATACGAAGAGACAATTCTGCGTATCGAATAATAAGGAGTGCATGACAAGAGGACGCACGTTCGTGACCGGCCGAAGGCCTTCCATTCTAGCGGTCCGCAATTATTTATATTAAAATTACGGAAAATCACTCTCTCTCGACTAGCGAGCTTATCGACCATTGTTCCATGTCGGAACTATTTTGACAATTGATGGTCGGCCAACCCGTGCGGTTAGGTGCGCAGTGAGGCAGTGAGGCCCTCGCGTGGGCCGTTCTCTATTGTAATTCGATTTAAACATAGGTACCATCGTTCCGGCGACATTGAATGCTTCTCGGAATTAGATTTAGCTCTAGATAGTTACGGATGTTGTTTCGATACAATTTTGAAATACCAATCTCCCGAAGCAACGTAGGTTATGAAACGTTAAATAATTCACCGATTGCCCAATATAGGCTGAATATCGTAAGATGACATTACTTAGCGGTTTACTTATTTCGGTCTTTTATTGAGAGCTTATCAACGTATTAAATTGTAATTGTATATTACTTCGGATAAACTCTATCTCAACAGTCAGCCCATTCACTCGGCGGTATCTTAAATGCAAATACAATTAACTATGCATCATCAAGGACCACTTTTTAACATATCAGGTAACATTTAACGCGTTTTATAGCATAATAAATATAAAAAAGACAACGTAACTAGAACACAAATTATGCACATTTTTAAGTTTTCACCAACTGAAGAGGTATTCAAAGTCAATATTATAACTTCTAATAATGTGGGTGAGGCAGTTTTTTGTCAATAAAAACAATAAAATCTAAAAAAATGATAATTTTTCACTTTATTACCCAGACTCTCAAGTCGTTTCTTTAATTTGAGTGATTTGTTTGTTAAGCAGCAGTTGACGAGGTGTCGGTGTCTGTGGGAATCGCCTGCGGACGACATGCCTAGCTCATTTGTACAAATGAGTATAGATAATTTGTTGCAATATGACCGGCCATCATCACGTCGCTGCGCGGAGAAGGCGAGCCGTCTCAGCCATCCGTCATTATCCGCGCATCGACAGATCTCGACGATGTCCGACACCGTTAGTGCCGCAACAACCACACCGATGCTGATAAAACTACATAAATATGTAACAAATTGCGCAAACATCTTATCTTAAGCTACATTTCATAACACTCACATATTTAGTGACCAGCATTTCTAAAGCGTCGTGATTGTTATTCGACATGCATATTACTGAAATGTGGACTGAATAAAATTGCACAAGCGTTATAAAACACACAAAGCTCACAATTTAACTTTCATAATAAAATTCAGATGTGCATACATATTGATCACGTTTAAAATTGCATTCTTGATAACCATGTATTAAAATCGAGTGAAATCTGTAATTCGTGGGAGAGTTTGCCCGAGTAACATGACTTGACACAAAGTGAGCACAAAAAGCGGTCGGACACGGGTCATTCATTTCATCGTTATGTAAGGACAATATTTCGTTGTTGCTTTTTACTCTTATTCAATAACAACAGTAAATACATTGGGTCTAAATAAAAGTAGAACACAAACATTTCTATACGTAAACTTAAAGGGGAAGCGCTAAGGCAGCCCGCGCAATTCAAATTTTTTTAGGTTTTTTGCAATTTGCTGGTCAGTATTAAGTTGTACATCGATCAAAATATGATTCGCGGCCGTAACAAATATGTATTTAAAGAATCATAATCATTAGAATCAGTAATACAACTTGTTAGGTTAGTATAATCCCAAAATGTCAAGATTTCAAGAAATAGTCATTCTATGGGATTACTTGGGCTAAGCGAATTGTGTTGATGACTTTGATGATTATAATTCTGTAAATACCTACATATTTGTTACGGCCGCGAATCATATTTTAATCAACGTACAACTTAATACTGACCAGCAAATTGCAAAAAACGTAAAAAAAATTGAATTTCGCGGGCTACCCTGGCGCTTTCGCCTTAAGACAAGACAGAAGCGAAAAGAGCAAGAGAAAATAATGCTTAATCATGTCAATCACAAATAATTAATGTTAAACTTTTCTAATTAAATTACTTAAAGGAACTTCTAGTCTTAGAGGATGAAGTAAAAAATGTGTTTTTCCCACGAGATGACTATTCTTCGACCTCTTCAAAGCAATTACAGAGATACCGCGATGTCCTAACTTTAGAACGGATATAGCATAATTGTATCCGGATTAATTCCGTCCTTAAGAGGCTTTACCTAAACACAAAAAAACGCAAGTTTTAGAAACAATAAAAGTATATGATCGACTATAGTAAACAAAATCAGAAAAATATATACTAGGTAGATAGTGTGTTGAAAACATAATACAACTAATTTGATACGATAGAAAAAAATCATGAAGATACCTCTAAAAACTTTCTTTTTACAATAAAAACCATACTAATAGACATGCAATCATTCTGATTTTTTGTGAGATTATTCTACAAGCAACATACTAAAATACTAGTGTTTTATTTTTTTTGTCCAAACAATAGATTTTTTGTAATAAAATAATTGCTTCATATTTTGCAATAAATTACCAGCGTTGTGTCATCGCGCTTCTCTTTCTTTTCTATGCAGTCCGACAGTGACCGCGCTTTAGGTTATGTAAGCCTCTTAAAGAAAATGTTTTTATATTTATACCTCACTAGCGGTCGCCCGCGGCTCTGCTCGCGTGGTCCCGCTTTTCTGTTGAAATTTTTCCTGAATTTTCTTTGCTACAAACCTCACGGAGCCCGAGACCTTTCCAACGAATGCAAAACCGTGGAAATCGGTTCGTGCGTTCTGGAGTTATAACGTCAGGAAGGAAAACCCGACTTATTTTTATATAGTAGATTATGTTTTCCGCGGCAAGTTACGTATCAAGTTAACTGTCAGACAAAATCTACCAAAATGACTCTGTTTGGTTTTCTGTACTTATTCACTTAGGAAATAGACAGATACAGATCGAAAAACGAAATATTTTTTTTTAGATCTGTATCTGATCGAAAAACTTAAGCACAAATATTTGGAATCCTACGGATAGCCGGCTGTTGAATTTAGGAAAAGCTTAAATGGTTAAGGATGGATTCTAATCATAGTTATTTTTAACCGACTTCAAAAAAAGGAGGAGATTCTCAGTTCGTCGGAATCTTTTTTTAAACTTAAATTTTTGCGTCATTTATATTTAAATTAAATATGCATAATTACATTATTTATCATAATAATGCTACTATAAGCAACTCTTTACATTTTATTATGTAAATATTTTGATGATTGATTCTTTCCTAGTAAATGAATATGAATATTATTTTCAAATTAATTATTATCGACTTAAGTATCCGCATATAACTGAACTCTGGCAAAGACAAATGTTTATGTCAAATACATAAAATTTATGCTACTACACAAAACAGCAAAACAATGAGTGAGCGGCAAGTGGTGGCGCATTATCTTTGTTAGATATTTGACGAATGCCAAATACAGGTATTACCTACATGTAGCCTGAGGCTACGACTAGTGTAAAATAAGCTTTCGAAATAACGAGCTGTACCTATTTGCGATTTGAAGGAGCGCCTAAGCTAATACTTTCCGGGAAATCTGTGTCAGAGGTCGCACAGAACACGCAAGATTCGCGTGTAACTCGCCGCTGCCATACAAGGTAATTAATATAGTGTTTAAGGGGAACGCCAATTAAAGGACTTTCATTAATTAAGTGAGATTAACATCTAATTGATTAATAAATTAATTTACACTGTTAAACTCTCTTATTACTGCCTGCTTAGGATTGTAAGCGATGAGCTTATTTATGGTTTCCGTCGTTCTGATAGCCTTGTATATTATTTGTAAATGTTACTAATCCGCGGAAATGGTAGCGTTTCAGTGTTTAAATACTAATTTATACAGATTATCAACAAATACAACTTGGTTTTCCTGTTTCTAATAGGTATGCTTTAGTTGCTTATTTATCAACTACATTTGCAAATTTAGTGCTTTATTGTGGAAGTTTTCGTGATCAAAAATTTGCTAAATCTCCAAGTTTTGTAAACCATCGGCGATGGCAGCATTACTAGAGGACTGCAAAAATCTTGATACAATTAAGACACTCCTTGGTTTCAACAATGAATGACTGTCATTTTTTTTCATTTCATTTCATCTAAATCATTATTAATTCTTTACTAGAACATTTTATTTTCTTTGTTTTTTTTCTTTTATTTTTTCTTTGAGTAATCGTTTAAATTCTGGTAGGCAATTTTACCCATTTGTTCTCAAAGCAAATAAAGGCTCCTGCAAACTGGCGCGACGCGCGACATGAATCGCGCGCGACACAAAGGCACCGCTCGTTGCGCGACTTGCGGTGCCTTTGTGTCGAGCGCGATTTTATCGTGTGTCGCGCCTGTTTGAAGGAGCCTTTAGCCAACCAGTTCCTAGATATCGGTGTCTAAAGTAGCTACTAAACGATGATACGGACTGACAGTAGTGTCCAGTGTCTACACGGACGCCATAATATGTAACATCACACTTCGGGTTGAGAGGTCAGGCGGTAGTCGCTACTAGTAAAACCAGAAACTCTACATATCAATATTGCCTGAACAGGTCGTGTGTTTATAGTTACCGTAAAACCAATTACTTCTCGTAAGTACTTTGAACAAAGTGGACTCCGGCGATAGAGAAATATTACAATGACTAATGCGCTGTTCCTATATAATCGGGTTACGAACCGTTTTTTTAAAAGGGTTAAAAACAGTTCGTTGAATGTTTACGGCCGTTGTATGTTTATATGATCACATTTGTTCATGCTAAGTTTAGTTCTAGATTTTAACGGTTATACTAGTCTAGTAAGATGAACTAGAAAGTGATCTTTATTGATAGTAATGATGTAGTGGCTGGTAGAATATATCAAATGACCGATCATGATGACATTTTTTGAGCACAGTTTAATAATTTTTTTTATTTAACCGAGATTCAACTGTTTCTTACCTTACGAATATAGCGGTCGGTAATGACGGCATGCACCGGTCACGAGAAAAGGATGGTGGGTAAACAAATATTTAGAACATATAAAACAATCGCACATGATAGCCATGACAAATGAGGGTACCTCTCCGTTAATCGTCGTGCTCGTCGCCAGCCATCAATCTTCATTACCGTGTAAGAGGCGCCTTGCGATTCATTCTACCAACATGTAACGTACGTGAAAGTTGCGTCATTACTGTTTCATGTGTTATGTGAACATGTCATACAATGTTATTTGTTTCCTATTATACTGGTCACTTTTAGATGCGTGTTTCTTGCAACTCTAGACGTTTTCATTTGCAATTTTCCTCATAGATACATAAACTCACGTCTTCTTCCCATGGGGGGTAGGCAGTAACTGCTAAACTCCACCTGCTACATACAAACTCCTTTTGTCTCGTTTACGTTAAATTTTCCTCATTGTTTTTGCAAATTAAGTAAATAGATTTACACGAATATTGTAACCCTGTTGTCAATAACTCTGAAAGGCTATCTTTAATTCCTGAAACCATTTACGAATACCGAATTGGAGACAAGCGTGTAATCAGTAACAGTCATTAAAAAGAGATTACATCAATTAATAACAATGCATTTCATGAGAAATTGTATTTTGTTTGCGAGAAATGATTTTCCTCTTGGTAAATATTCTTAACGTTGTAGGTAGTAAGTTTCCAGGGTCATTTCTTTCCGATGAAAGCGTTGGCAAGTTGGAGTACCTTCAAGTTAATGACATTTCGTGCTTCGCAACAGAAAATGTCGGTTTATAATTGGTTACATACTCACAATAAAAAACGGAAAATGGTTCAGTATAATCAATTTAAGTAGATAGTTACATAATTTGCATTCCAATATATCATGCGTCGATATCATGAAATTTGCCTGTATTCAATAGTGGTGGGTGGATATCCTATAGGCTGCTGGAAATAGGCAGACTTTTTCTGTATAGGGGGAATCCCTAAAGCCTTGGAGGCTGAACAGTGATGGGACAGTTCGCACATTCGCCAGACTAGGTAATTGACAGGGAAGCGGGGTGTAGATACAGTAAGTAGTGCTGTAACACTAAACCGTCTATTTACAAGTGCGTACCATGTTGTAGTAGCAACTCGATTTAACACCTTCCCCTGCAAAGCCGTACGATAATACCTTATTAAAATTAATAAAGTATCATACTTACACGTATTTAGGTATATGGATCCACTAAAGTCCATAAATTACTTTAATGTCAAGACCACACCGTATGTCCACCAAAAATAAGCATGCATATAAAAAAAATTAAAATCTTATTAAAAAATTCAATCATAACGAAACAAGATCAGAGTTTTGGGTCATTGTTTTTGTTCGTAAATCCGGTCATTCTGCGCATGCGAAACAGCCCGATGCTATGTCGTCGGCGCGGCGAGGCCCGTGCCCGCGCGGGCGCCTTTCACCGCAGGTCGTAGGTCAGGGCACGCTCAGGTGCTCCGCCCTCGGCACCCCCCCTCTCGCCCCCGCGCCCTCTGTCCACCCGCGCCGCACTAACGGCCCGCCACCATTGCCCTATTCAGCTGTCGTCGCGAGAACAACATCGCCGCCGCTGGGAACAACAACACTTATGAATTATTCCTCCGCTCTGTACTGCTTAGAAACAATTACAAAACAATACGAATTCATAACATAACTTTCACAATGCTCTTTGTGTGCCTTTAGCGCTCCATGCTCTCGTTTGCTGCATTATGGCAGGCGAGCGGTACGCGGACCATCTTCGCCGTTCTCTTAGATAAATCGTGTAATATGCATAAATGTATAATACGAAACACTAGAAAGTCGCATCAGCTCGGTACAAAAAATTTGGTCGCAATGTTTTGCGGCATCAACATGATAATTTCCTGTTGCTAAGATGAAGAGCGAATCAATTTTGCTTGGAGTGTGCAGCGCGTTGCGTATGGTTGCGGTGGCGTGCGAGATGCATCGTTAAGTTAATGCGGCCGTAACGGCGGAAGCTGCGCATAGCGTTAGCGAGCTTTCGGCGGTTCCCACGGCGCCCCTCCCGCGACCGCGCGGTTACACAATGCGAGGTGAACGCGGATCTAAGCAATCGCTTAACCTCGCCCACTGCGCGCGCGCCGCGCCGCTTCACTGCCGCACCGCCGCAACGCCGCGCCCGCACCGCGATGCACCTCCACTCCGACACCACCGTTTCATAAAACACCGACAACTATTACCGACACTATCAGACTCTTGCACAAGTTATCGTATTAAACATATGTACTTATTTAATGTTTTAAATATTCACAATATTGTACTAATGTGCATGTTAATGATTTTGTAATGCGTAATTTAAATTCAAATCTGTTTGAATATAAATAAACATTGTTTTCTAAATATAAACAAAAGAAAACTAGATTGTTAAGCTATGTATTGCTTTTTATTGGTATTATTAACCTACTTATTATTAATTCGTTTGTTTATTCAGGATGTGCAACATAGATATAACATCTGTCAACCTTTAAATACGTAATTACGGACCTACCTACCAATGTTTCCATGAAACACTTTAGAATGGAAAAATTAATAACGGTCTCACGATAATAGCGTAAGTATAAAAATTTTCGACTTATGACACTCGATGACGGACGTAACGCAGGCCGGAAGACTGCAATGAGTACTTTCTTTACATCCGGCAGTTCAGGCGGGGTCACGACCGATCTTTTTGTCCAGCCTCCAGGCTGAATGCACGCGACCCGTGCGTGATTATGTTCGACGCGCTTAATTATGCTGTCACATCGTCACTTGATGGGCGATAGTGAAAGCGAACGATACTTGCCGTAATAATAGACGAAAAATATAGCCATATGAGCGTGGACAGCTTGCAGACGCAACCTCGCCGAGTCGCCGTGCTATCATCACACAAACCGGTGATTTCAAAACGCCATTAAAAGTTGTATCACGTTCTTAGCACGTGCATATAAATTAATATGTTTTCGGCAGATTATTCAGTCTAGTCGTTATACATACATAATCAGCGACGGAAAAAAACCTACATAAGTAAGTTTTCGATCACATTATTTTACCGAAGATAAATCACGTAAAATCGAACAGAAGCGGTGACAGTCTTGGGTGTGGGGTATCGGACAGAAACGAGATACCTACTGTGATGCCGCGAATTCAATCCCAGCCATGTATCAATGTGTTTTTCAATATATTTAAACAATTTACGACTGACTTGAACGGTAAAGGAATATATTGTTCAGCTTACACATCCTTAATAATACGCCGACAGGTACTGTCATCATTTTTTATGTAGGTACCTATGTATACAAGGTATAGGCACACAAAGTAGTTTAATGTGTGGTTAAATTGTGATTCCACTTTCGATTAACATTAGTGAATTCCTTGTAAAAATATAGGTATCTAAATATGGTAATAAGTTAGCTGTGATTTGGGTAAAATTGTGGCTGACCTTCACAGGCGAGAAAATAAGAAAAACTTATTTACGTCATTTTACGTGAAAGGCTTGAGGTGCCTCAAAATACATTGTAATTGACCTTACAATGTATTTTAGGCACCTCAAACCTATTTCAATAAGTTTCTTTTGAAGCTTAATTGCCTGCTTTATTTATTTTTGTAAGCAGCGAACTTACAAACGGGTTCATGTTTACTGTAAGTGCATCATTGTTTTCGACCGACTCTCTTCGACTCATGCACATAACTTTCGAATATTTCCTACTGAATTTAAATTTTGATATGAAATTACGGAAGCTTGTCTCGAAAATTGAAACCGTATCGTAATTTACTGAAACTGTAGACAAAAACACGATCTGCCTACATTATTCAGGTTTTCTTCTCTGTTCGATGCCTTTGCAAAAAAGAGACAAAGTATCGCTCTTGATTTAAGTATAAAAAAGAACAGTTCTCGATTCAGTCGATGTGAGCGCAGAATTTCCATGTGCGGGTTCGGTTCCGGCTTCGAAATAGTCCGGTCCTCCTTGAGAGCGCCACAGAATCCGACGGGCTCGACCGCAATCTTTTAGATCATCGTCTATATACGTACTTACCTACTATAACACATTTTATTATTTACCACAAAGCAGGTTTGAATAACGGAGAACAAATTCGATTTCAACCAATATTGTTTGCGGTTTATAGTTTTACACATGTCCAACGTCTGTCCATCTTTTTCCTTTCGGTTACGCTTGTGAGCTTGTGAGAAATCTTCTCTCTAATTAGGAAACGTTATGTGAACAGAGATGTTATGTAATTATCTAGTTTTGCCGAAGGTCCTCGACCCCGCGACAAAAGCTCCGCTACATCGATGCTGAATTGTGTAAGCATAAGTTTTTACCAATGGCGTGGAGATGACAGAGTGACGCGGCGAGGCGTGGGTGACGAGCGCGTCAAGTGTGCAATATGCTTCATTTATTCATAGGTACCCACATACCAATGAAACTAATACATATTATGTTTCAATGCGACGCGTATCAGAATAAATTGTTCGGAATAATTATGTTAATTGAGAAACGACATTCGATCTAAGTTGTGACAGTCTATTTATTTTGCGGCTTAAAGTTTTTTATCACTTTCAGATCGCGCAATAATAGTTTGCTTACAACAATGGCTGTATTTTAAAAGCGTGCAATATTTTACAGAACAACAAAGTGCACTTTAACTTTAACATAAAATATTCAGTGATTGATGAACTCTTTGTAAAAAATGCTTACGCTTTTAGTAAAAGATGTTTACCTGTGTCAATGTTTTGATTCGGTAATTATAGCTAATGCGTTCTTTTGTAACATTTATTTTTTATACGAGTAGTATATTCGTGTGTTTATGTATATTTATTTGTGCTTATGCGTATATATAATTTGGTATATAATGATATATTTATAGTTTTAATAGGTGTTCGCGTATCTTTATATTTAAAAACAATTTCCTCAATTTTCTTTATAACTCCTAGATACCACTGTTTGCCTTTGTATCACCGAAAGGTTGATTGGTAGAAAATGCCTATGGCATTAAGTCCGTCTCACTACATTTATGTTCTTAACACTTTCCACTCGACGTAAAAACAATAAAACTTCTATTGTGTCTCGTTCAGTGCCGTTCAATGTGTTAAAACATTAAATAATTAATAAAATAAATAGAAAATTATTTTTATGACGGCGCATCACAGTTACTCGTACTTTTGAGTCTTATATTCAAAAATACATTCTCAGACTTGCCTGCATGTCTGCATCCGGAAAGCAATGAGTAGTCATTAAATAAATAGTTCCATTGAGAATTACGCACGCCATTTACCTTGTAAGCTGCCTTTATTCTAACTGGAAATCAAGCCCCATCACTATAATGATATAAATGCCCACTACGACTTCTACTATTGAGTTTATAAATGTGCAATTTAAAGTTACCAAGTACAGCAGTGCGATTCTGTAACCATCTCACCGTGAAAACTTAGGTGAAGTGAGCGTGGAGTGAGCTGTCAATAGTGTCAATTCCTAGCAAAAACAAACTAACTTCACCTAAGTTTTCACGGTGAGTTTTTTTAGAATCGACCGGCAGGAACTAGAGAAGAATTGAAGGTAAAAAGATTTACATGTAGTAAAACATGTTACGTTTATGTTAAACGTACTAATTAAAAATGACTTTTTCGCCTTAGTCGTCAATATGCAGTTTTTTGTAAGTTTCACGAACTAGGTAAAATTATTTTTCCTGTAGGTACCTACTATTTCTAATCTTTAAAAAATATCACGATGTTAAAGACGCTTGAGAGAAATACCTTGACAACACAACTCAAGGGACTTTAAAAAAAATGGTTGGAGACAAACTGTTTCCCAAGAACTTACAAGCATATCGACGTGTCTGTGAGACTTGTGACTTGCAACTTAATAAAACGCTATTTTATGAGTCAACTTTACTACCTACCTAGAGGTGGAAATTAATGTAGTACAGAATCACTAGGATTCAGGATCTAGAAAATAATTATTGTTATTTCAAGCAGTTAAATGTAGGTATAACCGGAGCTTGTGTCATAATTGTGCTTTTAATTGTGCTTTTGAAAGCTCAACAATTTTGTTTTTAATTTGCTTGCACGAATATATGTACTTACTTTGACAATTGCCTTAGTAAGATTGCACAGCAAAAAAAAACATACGTATGAATTTTTTTTTTTCGAAATATGAACGTGCCAGTTTGAGTTTTCAACGTTTAGGTAGGTTTAGGTAGGCCTACTGTGAAAAATTGACACATAATTTCTACTTTTTCCACAGTTTAATTTTATTATTTTTCAAACGACAAGTTTGTTTTCTTCTTTTTTTTTGTTGGAAATTACATAACATACATTACATTACATTTCCTAGCTGCAGCGTGCTGAGCTTAAAACAAACACAAATCCAAAGCGACGAATTCCGAAGATAGATAAAGCTCACCTCAAAGAAACTTGAACACAAAGACGAGATCATTATCTAAGTTCATGGTTCACATTACTCATTGTTCGCTTTGTGTCGCAAATACTCAGTGCGTATACACTAAATATAATTTACTCGTACCTACTTATACTTGAGCTGTCAATTTCCAGATCCTATTCATACATCACACGGAAGTTATCGCCGATCGAATGTGATGGTCTTTAATGTGTTTAATGTGATTTGATTGAACACTGTATCCGCGTTTATTCCTAATGATATCTCTTAATCTCCCTTTGAACCGAGGTTGTGGATATATCTATTAGAAAAAATAAATGTTATAGGTGAAAAGTTAGATGACACGGACTATATCGCTGTGATTCAGTTTCTGGGCATAATTTTAACTTTGCCTCTAGGTTGGCCAAGCTGGTAGTTAAACAAGCAGATTGCACGTATACCATTTCATCAAACATGTCAGTTTAATGAAATAGAGATAAGTTGAAAGTTGATTATGTCCAAAAACTGAAACATAACGATACTGCTTAAAGTCAGAAATAGGTCAATTTTACTATACCAGTGTTGCCCTTTTAAAGTTTGTATACTAACCTATATAGTATTTTTGGACTCTTAGCAAAGGAAGCATGGGTTTCGCCGACCTTCTTAGAAACCTTATAAAACGGCTAGAAAGGCCAGCAAGCGCAAGACAAGGCGGCGTTGCCTAAATCATGATTTTGTGAACGCAATTTTTCTGCACAAAAGTAAAAGCAAATAAGCTCTTCTACGTGATATTATATAAAGAGATGTATGTAGTTATTTTTTAATATGTAAGTATTATAAAACCAACTGATAACAACCAACCACAATGTAAATAATAGGTGTGGTCACTGCCCCACTGTGACACTTCAATAAAATATTATACACTTATTGTGTCTGTACTCATATATTTTGAGCTTAGCACTATTGAAATGGAAAACAACAATCGATACATGGAAATAAAGTCGGTATTCTTACTCGATTTAATATTCGAGTCGAAGACAATGGGCAGGAGTATTATGTATTCATTCGATTTATATGTTGTCACATTAGTGCTGTGGAAATGTTGTAGAGTTACCGCTTCTGGTCACAAGAAATATTGCACGTCAGCCAACATGGCGGACGCCTCGCAACGGACACACACACACAAACGACCTATCTATTATGTAAAAATGGCATTCATAAATCATCTGTGTGATCAATTTACAGTGTACGGCCACGCAGTGTGGGCAGAATGAGTTTAGGCGATAAATTTGAATAAAAATAACAGGCGGCCCATGTTCTAGTTCCTTTCGCAATAACAATCGGTCACATATGCATATTTAAATATAATAATTTGTTACCATTACTATATTGAAAGTTTCTCTGCCTGACCAACAATAGACCGTACGTGGTATTGAAATTACATTCTCTAATAGCGACAAACAATCTAATTATCTGCTTAAATATTAACTCATAATAATTATTGTGAAGTGTTATTAAGTTGTGTATGTGAACATAGCATAACATAACATCCTCTCGGCACTTTCAGCGTCCCACAAACACCAACGAAGTCTGTAACAGGTGATAGGTATTAGAATATTAAAGATGTGTTTCTATATAACTTCAATGAAAGTAAAGAAGAAAATGTAATATAATAACGAATATTTAAAAGTACGGTGACGCAACCCCAATAACTTCCGCGCATAAAATACGAAACATACTGAGGTGAGAAAAGTTTAGTAGTTTTTACTTTAGCGTACACAAATTGTCATAGCTGATTACGGTATTTATGTACAGTAGTGAGTAGCCGCGGTGCGAGACGCAGCAGTGAGAGGCCACCGAGCCTATCAAACCGATACATCATTAATTAATACCGAACTGTCATGGGAAGTGTTACCCAAGACAATTTGTGGACAGAGTTAGGATCGATGACCCGCTTGAGTCGAACCTAACGATATCTTGCGGATGAGCAGATAAACATAACGTTACTAAACATGGATGCTAAACGAATAATGAAATTCGTGAAATTGCAGCGCGGTGATTGTTTATTTTGCGGTTTACTCGGTGATTCAGAACATTTCTAGTTAGATAATGCCGACAATTTGCCTGGCGTCCCAAAGTCCTTCAATACGGAGGTAAGTAATACCTGTCTTGAAGAACCAATCATTTACATGAGCAACACTGTTTAACGTCTGCTTGATTTGTATTTTTTATGTCCGCATGTTCAAATCAGTAGTTTAACAGCGTAAGACAATCTAAAGTTAATAGGCTCTAAAGTTACTTCCATTACGGAGATGCATATACGTTTCGTCACCGCAACTTGTTTCTAAGCGACTAAGTTAATGTAAAGTTATTAGTCTTTCTTGTTTATATTTTCTTACTACACACATATTCTCACTCATTGACCAACACGTGATTCATCACGTTAGCTGTACCTACAATGAGCATGCATTAATAAACCTGCATAGTTTAATAATGATGTGCAGTAATAGGTTCAGAGCTCCATTTTCAGTAAACACAAAGATTTAATTGGTTTACTCATAAATCAAAGGCTATCTTACATCGATTTTGGTAATTTAGTATTAATTTAATAACTACTTGACGTCCTGGGAACCTTATGATAGGTCATATCGTGCGCTTACTAATGAGAGCGCGACCGATTCTTTGAGCCCAGCGGACTACACAATGGACCGGAAATCGTTCTAATAGGGAAGAGAAGTCATACTCACTTGCATCAGTGTATGAGTTAATCTGATGTAGTCACCAAAAGATATAAGTAACCAGGGTTGTCGGATAAAGTTGAAGTTTAGTAAGGAAATGAAGGATGTTATCGAACAAAAATAATTGATTTAATAAATAAATTAAATTTCATTCGAGAACATCCATAGGTCCCTTACCAAACTTCAACAATATCTGAGGAGCCTGGTTACTTATCTCCTTTGGTGACCGTACTCGAGTGTTGCCAGTCATCGTTGGCAATCATAACTTCTACGATTTGTCGGTGATTCAGCAGTCTGTGTCACCATTCTAGGAACATAATGTTTGACAAGTATTACGAATACAGTCACGGGTTATTTAGCCTGAAATAAATATTGCAATAAAGTATGGAAGGTATGATTTTCGGTCAGACCGTTTCCAAACTTCATGTTTTATATAGAAAATTCTTGAGAAAGTCACCTCGAAGATAAGATGGATCATAGAAATCATACATTTATATGTTTGATTTTGACATTTTATTTCGAAACCTGTTATCATTTTTGCTGAAATATGTATTAGAAGCCCGTCTAAAAGATTGTATCTCAGCACAGCCCATTAACAGTTTTGTAAGCATGGCGTCGAAAATCTACCCACATCGCTATCTTTATAAACTAAATGCAAACCACTTTATAATTTATTCCAAACTAATAAGGTATAAACTTTTGATCGGTTTGATAGACGATTAATGTTATAACAGGTGAAGTTAAAAGCTACTCGATACAATGCCACTGCTGATTATCATGTTTTGGATCATGTCATGGTTTTAAATCTCTGTAAATGAATAGGCCAATGTAGTAATTTATAATAATTTATTAAACAATAAATTATGTGACGTTTAATCAAATCAAAGGTGAATTAAATAACATAAATGGCGTCGCTTGTTGTAGCCGTAGCATCGCGTAGCTTGCGCTACGAACAGACAGTGGGGTTGTTGCTTCTTATTCTTACGTGTAGACTGTAGGTATGTAAAATAATAACTTGGAAACCATTAATTATATTTTCATTATAACATCTACATACTAGGTAATAATTTTCCACCTCCAAAGTGTAGATCAACCCTTAGGGTTGTTCGTAGCACGTTCGCGTAGTAAATTTCGTAGCGCGCTACGATGAAACAAATTAACAACAATAAGATTCGCCTAACTGATGATGAACGAACTTATCTTCAGTATCATATACCCTCTTTGGCCCAGAATTACTATTGCATGGTAAGTCCTGTAATCAATCAAATCCCATTTTTTAGCAACTAGACTTACCTAATGTTAGGTTTCATACAAATAATTCTTAGTATAAGGTTTCCACCAAAAATGTAAATTCTAGCCCTTCAGATCTCCACCAATCTATACTTAATATTATAAAGATAACATTTGTTTGTTTGTAAGTTTGGGGTACTCTCCGGACCTTAAGACCCAATTCTAATAAAAAAACAAATAACTGGTAGACAGCTACATTATTCTTGAGTGCTATAAATTATACAATGTATTTCAAAGGGGTGTGACCAAACCTGGGGGTGTGATACAGGCCATCAAACTGAACAACTTTTTCCCGGGACCAACATCGTAATCGTGAAAAAAAAATCTGTCGTTCCATACATTTGGTCAAGTAGGTATTGAAGTTTTGTATGGGACGATTGATGTTTTTTTTCACGATTACGATGTTGGTCCTCGGGAAAAAGTTGTTCAGTTTGATGGCCTGGTACCACACCCCCAAGTTTGGTCACATCCCTCTGAAACACATTGTATTTATATCATGCATATTAGCCAAGCTATCACAATTGTAGTTTAGCAAGTTGGAAAGAAATATACAATGTACGTCTTAAAACATAATTATTTACATGCGCTACCTAAACAGTGGTATATACCTAATTGAAAATAATGTATAGCAACCTGGTCCACCATAAGGTGCAGCGCAGACGACAGACTTTTTGTGCGATCGAGTCTGTGGCGCACAAAAAGTCTGCATGGCGCGCAAAAAGTCTGTCGCGGATTTTTCACAGACTCAACGCACACGACGCACATCTTCGATCATTCTGTCGGCAGAGCTGTAGGGACGTAGACGCTATGGAAATCGTGCAGAGATCGAGATGTATTATTTTGTACATGAAGTACAGAAAAAGAAGAAGAAATAGACAATTTTGGGTACGTCCTATACTTTTGGAAAGATTACTGAAGGGACAGTTCCATACTAAACATTCAATTCTGAAATAACATCCGGAATTTTTTTTCAAATTTTATAAAATGTCTGTTACTACATTTGATGAGTTGCTATTTATTTTAAGACCTGCTTTGACTCATTCAGAAACAACAATGAGGAGGTGTATTGGTCTTCTCTTCTTGAATTAACATCGTTACATCGACCTCTGGCGCCATGTAGATCGCGTGCGTTACGTCCACCCCTAGCAAATGCAGATTGCCGACTAAAGTGTGCGCCGTCTGCGTTAGCGCGTATTGAAGCAAACGTTCTATTTTTTTCACAGACTTTTTGTGCAGAGCGGCGCGGCCCGGCGCGGTGCGGTCTGCCCGGCTCGCATCGCGCCGGGCCGGGCGGCATTTTACAATGCGGTAAAGAACATTGAAATGTATCAACAGTAATTACAGTTCATATTTGCATGCAACTTACGCATATTTACCTCCGTCGGCATCCCGCGACGCGTCGCGACGTGTCGCAGAATGCATTCGGCTGTCGCGACGGCCGACCGGCCCCGACCGGCTCCGAACGGCGCCGAACTGCGCCGTCGGCATCCAATCGGCTGCCGTCGGGTCCGTTCGGAGCCGGTCACTTTACGTCTACGCGGCGCAATGTGAGCAGCACTTCTGGGCGCTTGGAGTGCGTACGGATTTCAGCGGACGCTGTCGGCTGCCGCGGCGCGCGTACGGCTATCACGGCAGCCGAACGTATGCCGCGGTAGCGGTACGGCTCCGACGGGCGCGTTCGGCTGCCGCGGCATGCGTACGGCTCCGTTCCGATGCGGCGCGATGCGAGCCGGTTGGTGTGAATCGTACCTTACACGGATTTTTTGTGCGCCGGACTTTTTGCGCGTCGTGTGCGTTACTGCATATAATTGCATAGGTTCTATTTTCACAGACTAAAAAGTCCGTCACGGATAGTCTGTCGTCTGCGCTGCACCTAAATTATTCAATAAAAAAGTCCGCGGCGAGCGATGCCGTAGATCGGGGCCCGAAAATTCACGCGGACGAAATCGCGGGCTAGTAATATAATATATTTTTAACTATCAAGTTTAATTAAGCTCTCTATGTCAAGGATTTATAAAGTCAAAAATTCCTTTACTTACAGAGCTTACGATAATTTAGAAATTAATGATTTTACGTGAAGTAGCTCTCAGATCAGCATGGAAAAAAAATACAATAAAGCATGAATGGCTGACGTGTCACGTGAGCCTATCACTTGATTTCATTCCTAACTCGTGACTAGAATGAAAATACGCGTAACTATTCCATAATAACTATATAATCGTAAGTTAAAGACAGCGTCACAGTGTATCATGTGGGAAATATGCCGTCCCATGTAAGGAAACATATATGTACGCTTGATTGTCAATATATTCACTGTATCTAATTGTTAAACGTTACTAATATAGGAATTAGCGTGCAACTTGCTTGTCATAAAATATGTCTTTGTAAAACGAATGTGATTATATCGGTGATTAAATCATAGAGTATGCTGCAATCCGTCTGTATTATTTATCGGAGTTTTTTCACTATGAGAATGTGTGTCAGCACATTATAAAAGTTGTACTTACATATTTATATATTACCTTAGTACGCGTCTTGGTAATAACATTAGTTCATTACTCAGACGGAGGCTGAGTCGTCTTTAGCCGTAGCTATAGCTATCAAACTATAAATAATTGCGTGGATTACGATTCTTATATGGATTAAATATATACATATTAACAAACCAACGTTTTACGTGGTTCACTTTGTGCCAGTACCAAATAATGTCTAACCTTATTATTTAGAAAATAACTTAGAATCATTTTCGTAAATGGTGTCAATAATGAAGTAGATTAACGCTACATCGATAGATGATTGGATAGATTGATTACTGCTGTGTCGCATTATAATCATCAAAAATGATCCCAAACAGTTCTTTAGTCCATATAACTACATAGGTATGCGCACGGCCTAAGTGTGGAACTCTCTGCCAGCGTCTGTGTTCCCTTCCACGTATAACCTGTCAGCATTCAAAGTAAGAGTAAACAGGCATCTCCGGGGCACGCTCTTTACGTCATGGATCTCATCCATCGCTTTCCACCAGGCGAGCTCGAGGTCAAGGCCCATTTCGCAACTTTTTTTTTAAATACACAGGCGTATTCCGTTAATTCACTCAAAAGTAACAGTTAAGAGTTATTTATTCATCATTGGTCACTCGTTACAGATAACTGTGTCACCTATTCTCAGTGTCACCTCTTATACAAAATTGCTAACACGGTCGAAAAGGTTAATTAAACAATTTTAGACTCGCCAAGTGTTTAGTGTTTGCTGTAAATAGCTAAATACCTCTTCTGAATATCTTTTTTAATGTTGGTCGTATACCTAATAGCGTTTATGGGAGCTGTTAGGTACATGTCAAATAGATAGTAAACTGTAGGTAATCACTGCTTTTGATAGCCATAATTCCATCGAAATTTATGATAGTGCCCAATAAATCTATTCCTTAAGATATAAGAAACACTATATTATTGAATTTATTTGAACAGATAAATGATAACTCTGATTTTGCTCTTAATCCCATTGTTTAATGTTTATTAATATCATGCTCACCACCACTGAAATATAAATTAGGCACAGGATTTGTAGACCCGTTTTTTTTAGGTATAAACTTTTTAGGCGCGTTGGGCATTTTTTGAGTCAGAAGGGAATACTCAAAACCATTGAACTCTCGACAGTTTTACCGTAACCGACACCGTGCGTGTTTTGTTTATAAGACGACTATAAAAATGCACACGTCATTGTTCAAGTTTTCACTTCTGTCGGTACTCCTGGAGTGCCACTGTTTTTTTTTTTTTGGACTCTGTTTTGTGTGTCCTTTTCTTCCATAATCAGCCGTCAGTTCAGTTTGACACTCTCGTACTAAGCTATATCTCATTTCACAGAGTGCATATTATAAATATAAGTAGGTACCGAAGGAGTTTTGTAAAAGGATGCTAAAGACCGCGCTCATAGGTGTTGAGCACTATTATTATATCATCACTAGAGGTTTCACTATGTTGTTAAACAAAATTACATTATGCAATCGAGTATTGACTATCTTCACATGCCTACACTTTTTACTTCCTCAAAGCGTCTGTAAATCTTTTATTTTTCCCCTTCTTAAGTAGCCGAAAAATTATATAATTTACATAATGATTGCCTAATTATTTGTAATTGCTCACGCTCGATGTTGAGTCTACCGTTGTGCTAAGTACACACACACACACTGATTATAAACATATGCATTACAAGTTGGTTCAGCGATAAAGTAATCGTTCTTTATTTGTAAATATGTGATCTATAAATAGAATATTCATATGACCTTTAATTATCGTGAAATAACTGAATCAGTTAATAATTCAAGCTCATTAGTGTCGGGCGGCGCGTGCGCTGGTATCGGACATTGTCTGACTTAGGTATTTTTAATAGTCGTGTCAAGGGGTCATCGACTGGCTCCCAATCACTATGACATCAGCTTCACTACTTAGGATTACAAAACACTTACTCTCACTCACGTAACACAACACAACTGCGCTAGGCCTTACTGTAAGAGTTTCAATAAATTTTGTAACCTCATTATACCCTGACAGCATCATTGTGATGCCTGATGAGACATGACTTTCATATTTAATGTATTTTGTGATTTTATTAGCAGTTTTCAATAGACACTCGCTAAATGTAGCTACGAGATGCTTATGACGTATGTTTGTGTTATGTGTTGCATAAAAAAGAGCATATTCCTATTTGGTCCCTCATAGAGAAGTTTTCCTGTTTGCCTACCGACTTGCTAATACTGTTCCAATATTTACAAGGATTGCCGAATTTACTTAACCAAGTATGTAGTATGTCTTACACCTACCCTGTTTCTTTCAGTTTAGAGAGAATGTAATGTTCAGTCCGTGTAGTTTATGAGAAGTACCATTTTGTTTGAAAGTAACTCGCAAAAAGTCCCCGGGCCTCGTGATTTTCCAAAGTTTTCTTAGTATTTGTACAACGTTATTATAACTATATATATAACTAAGTAGTATCGTAGTTTCGTGACAAGAATCCCCTAACCCCTGATGATCCTGTAACCCTGGATCTTGTTTTTGAGATCATACGTAACTACTTCATTACTTTTAGATCAAGCCATAATACAGTATGCACTTATCTATAGTTAAAGTGCAAAATGATTCCTTTTATTCAAAGCCCAACCTTAAATTTTTTGAAAGACTATTTTTCTGGAACTGGTGCTGCTATTTAACTTTCATAGATATATTTCTGTGTAACTCGTACACTGAAGCACACAGCATAGCAGCTGTGTGCTGCAGTGGGCTTGGAACCTTTTTGCAAGATCGTCTTTCGAAGTCCCTGTTCAACCTCTCATTTTGTAAATAGGTTTACACTTACACCTGTAGGACCTAATGGTTGATACACAAATAAGCAAATAAATAGATTTATATATTTTCGCTCACAATGGTTTTGTAACACCTACCTAGCAGTTTTGAACTAAATAAATTCAAATTGTGAGAGCTGGTACTTGATGTAGGTTCATCATGCCCCCCCCACTTCACAAATCAATTGAAACTAATAAGTAAAAATCATAAATTATTCATTACTTATTTAAATTAATATTCTTATCACAAGTAAACTGATGCGTGTATAATTTATCAATTTCTTCATACAGATCTGAACGAAACATTATTATGCTTGATAAGTGTGATGTCTCAAAAATAATGACGAACATTAATAAAAGACGAGATAACTCGAAACCTAGCCTTAGGCATAGTTACAAACATAATCACAGAAGTTAAAAAGTAATCAATCCATTCTCTTTGGCAACGTTTACAAATGTGTCTTCAATGGTTCGTAAAATCTCATGACTCTCACTCAAGAAAATATTGTGTAATGTTTTAAACGTTCGCCCGAACGGCCATAATGCGCGTTTAATTTGCAAGAATACGAAATATAACTAGAAAAAATATGCTTGAACTGCTACTGCTATTATAATTATAGTGCGAGTCTAGCGTTAGTTATCAAGACAATTTAAATAATATATATATACGAGTAGGTACAATAAGCTGTACGGGGTATGTACGAGTATATGTCTCGAACAACATGCAATATAATCGCATTCTTACTGTCTAGCAATCGATTTATATCTGTAAATATGTTTACCATCACTAATAGAATAGAACGTATGAGATGGCATGTAAGAACTTGACTATTTAGGTAAAATGGTCTAAAACTATTAACAAACACACAAGTCACGAAAAAGGTCGTCGTATGACCAGAGTTTACAGCTGCGAACAACTGGACACCGTTCAATAAAAACCGATTTTTTATACAATATTTCATAATTTGCAGCATCGACATATAAAATACATAAAGTTAATGGGCAATTTACACCCATAACATTCCATGTAATCTAAACGTTAAGTTTAGTATGCCTTTTTTATACTTGAAGAACCTACCTACGGATTTATATGTACATAGATATGTTATACCATACAATAACAGCGCGGGTTAACAGTGTTTTCGCACTGGGCATTTTTCCAGCGTTGACGAAGCGTAGGCGCCTTGTAGAAGCTGCGTAGAGGTCGCTTGGGAGCTAAGTTCCGATGCAAAATTGATACAACCAATTTTTGGCAAGAATAGACTACCTACTGGTTGCTTTGTTAGGAAATATCATTATAAAGACGAAAGGATAGGTGTCCAAACCTATGAGAGTATCTACCCATTGTGGAGTTACAGTCAACTAAGTACCAACAACAACAACAACATAACAACGACAACAACAACATTTTTCTTACTAATACTATTGCACAGATGCACAGTTCAATTCACATTTTGCTCTATGAAAAATACAGCTGAGTATTCAGCCCAGGCTGTAATTAGATCCAAATATAGCGGTAAAAGCTTACAGGTAAAATAACCTTATAGATAAGATTGATAAAAGCTCGTCACTCATTGACTTATATAATCACTAGACAAGTAGACAATGAAGATAAAAGATTCATCCTTGAAATATTTTGCAACGTCGGACCACCTGAACAGGTATCAACGCGATTGTCCACAAATTGACCTCCACATGATCGATTAATATGCTAATTTAGATTATTTATGAGGCAACAACCAACCAATATTTCTCATTCTAATTTTTAAGTATTTTTGTATTTTTGCGAATGGTCTTGCCTTTCCATTTTGAATTGAGAGAACAGTTAATCTATCAGGAGGCCAAGGCTTATAGATTGTTAATGCATATTAAAAAGATTAGAAAGATTGATAGTATTCGTCAAATCAGAGCACCCCGAAGGTATGTGATAGTTTGCTTTTAACAGACCTAATCGACGCCTTAGAGTGAAAACCTCGTAAGTGTAAAAGAAGTAACTTTTCAGGAGGAAGAAAGAACTGCGTGCTGTAAAATTTTTGTACGGCGTCTTCTATGTTTTTTTTACCGACTTTAAAAAAGGAGGTTCTGTATTCTTATTAATTAATATGGAAATTTAACCCGCTTTTATATCCAGAACTGTTTGATAGTATAAGATTTTCCGAAATGCATAAAATGCTACTTACATTCCCGAGGTTTTCACTCTAAGGCGACGTAATGTAGAGCCAAGCCCCTAACTCTACAAACCTGACATCTTGGTCAAAATGTACGGCTCTAATTTAAACCCTAATAAAAAGCGATTAAACAGTAAGTAATTTTTCATCATAGGTACAGACGCCAGCACATCAAGTTACTACAATCTGTCAAATTTCTTTAATAGATTTTCAACTTTATCGCCAGAGCATAAGGTTCAAAATTGATTGAGAAAATTTGACAGTTTCGGGTAGCTTGATGTGCTGGCGTCTGTCCATAATATTCCAAAATTTGATTTGGAATTATAAAGTAATTTTGCAGAAAAATGCATTATTTTTATGTAGGTACAAATCTTGTTCATTTAGAAGTAAAATCTATTTTAAATCGGCACTTTGTACCAATACCAGCTTCCAAGCTTGTAATCTTACAACTTATCAAACTATAACTATAAGTAAACTCTTTCTGAAAAATTCTACGATTTGTTAATTCGTTGTACTAAAAATAGAACAAGGAATAAATCTCGTTTCTCCTTATATCGAAATTTATATTTATATTGGCTATAAAAACTAGTTATTAATAAAAATGTAATAGTAGATTTTTGCATCGAGCGCAAAGTGAGTTATTAATGCACGAGAGTTATTTTGGTGCCCGAACGCATGCGAGGGCACTAAATTAACACGAGTGAATTAATTACTCACTTTAGCAAGGTGCGTAATCTACTTTTCTTTCAACTACCAATCTACCTACCGTGATAAAATATACCTAGGTACTCAAAATAAAAACTCAATGAAAACAAAGTTTTCCTAAGCTTTTAATATTTATCCCGCGACTTTTGCGGCAAAAGGTTATTAACAATTTCATTTGCAGCTGTTTTTCTACTTTCTGGAGTTGCATTCATTTCGCTATCGCTATTTCCATTTTTTTAATCTTTTCTTGCTAAATATGAAACTGTATAAAATTTTACAATGGTAGATAATGCGCGTCATTTGATTTTTTTTTTCACCGAGTCGGTTTTATTCAGCCGATTTTTATTTTCAGCCAGTATCTTTTTGATCTAATGCATAAACTTTATATTAAACTCAATGGGAGACATTAAACCTCTGTGGTAAACTTATATCTAAATAAAAAAAACTGCAGCCATGAGATTTCATACAACATTGCTGCACTGTTTTGGTTCTAAGCAAAAAATACGTCCTTTATGATCGGTTTCGTAGTGATTAATGATAACATTACTACGTAGTTGAAAGAAAACAAGTAAACTACACATACTTATTAACTAAGTACTTATAACATTAAATAAAAAATGAAATATTTACTTTCCAAGCAGTTCAGAGCAGTGGTGGCCCAGTGGTAATGGCTCCGACAAACGAGTTCTAAATATTATACCTAATTTCATCACCACTGCTCTCAAATTCGGTGAAGAAAATCATCGTGAGGAAATCGGCATAGTCCTAGAACATGATGCGATGCGATGGTTTGTGTGGTATGTTTAAAGGTTCAACAACCACTTGTAAACTGTTTTTTTTTATTTTTTATTAACAAGTAATAACAAAAAAAAAACAAAACATGTGACTTCTACCAACCCGCATTAAGCACGCGTGGTAGATTACAGCCCACTCCCTCTCGAACAAGAGGAGGCCTGTATCCCATCATTGGTGACAGTATAGGCTGATTATGATGATAAAAATATGTAAAATACCTACCTGCCTTAATTTAAAAGAAATCAAAAGATAAAACAGATTAATTGTATACTTAATTACGTAAATGACAAAAAAAATTAATTGAAATGAGAGAGAAAATGTAACTAACTATTTACACTACAAACTAAATTAAGTGACTAACATACTATACAAATAAATACAAAAACAAAGGACACTTAGGCGTCGAAGTACTCGTCCGCATCGCTGTCATCCGTAAACGTGCCCAGAAGACTGGCAGCATAGCCACATTGAATGGCAATACTAATTCTTTGGCCAAAGAACGACCTAGCCCTAGGTCACGTGAAGTGTCGACCAGCCAGCGAGAAATTAGACGCGCACTCGGGCCCCATGACCCGAGCGTTTCGACCCCACACAAATGACAAAATACTTATTTTATTTCGTCTATCCGGTGCAAATTATGCATCTCTTCAACTCTGTCAGGTACCTATATCCAAACTAAGAAAGATTTACAATAATGAACTGTTAATTTATTAATAATATTGATAAAAATTAAAATTATTTTCTAGGTAATACCTACAGTTTGAATCGTCGTTATAAACATAAAATTTTATGCGATATCAAATGATTTGGCATTATTTTTAAACACCAAACGGTTTTTATCAAAGCACTTTGTAATCAATTCAGATTGTGCATACCCAACTATTACAGCTTCAAGGCCTATTGACCTACAAGATCTGAGCTACAAACATAGATTGGTGATACTTGTTTCACGTAATATTGATCCATATACTCGTACAACGGAGTGTGGAACTCGACGTCATCGGCCAGGGCGCGACGCAGTGCCGCCGGTGCAGCGCCGGACGGCTAGCGACACGGCGCGACCGAGCGACGCCGACCGATACGGACGACCATTGACGACCGGTGTGATGTGTAGGCAGATTCGTCGCACGACAGCGCGACAAGCTTCCATATTTACTTATCCAGTGCCAAGTAACTTACCGGTTTCACACGAGTGGGTGCTACTAGTTCTTTTTCGTATGTTAATTGGAACAGTATCTATTACTATCACATTATAATATCCTCGACAGTCGATGGATTTCTGTTGTGCCATATCTATACCTATCTTTGAATACACGTCTGAACAACAACGGTAGATACACCTAATATACACGTCTAATCAACGGTAGCTACACATAATATGTATAGGAACCGCAATGCCGTTCTAATTTTACATGGATGATCTTCCTGTAATAACAGTAAACAACGCTTGCATTATACTGCAGTACTAGGCATGACTATCAATGCAGTACAGCGCATACGATAACTAAAAATACTGGCAGACATCGTGCTAGTTGCTTACTTGGAAATAATATTCCATTGCGGATAATCTAATTTAACATTATACATCCATTATCAAATAACCCTTTCCAAGGAGAGTATCGCAATAGATACTAGTACAAGCATGCTCAGTGTGATTAGTTCTATGGCGTCAAGAAATCGACTCGGGACGAGATAAAATTAAATTGTCGGCTAAAAGTAAGAGATACTGCGCGACCTTGGGGCCGAGTGGTTTGTTCCGGGTTCGGTCCTCCACCCACCGACCGGTCGCTGCGCCTGCGCCTCTCCGCTGCACTCACCTGTATCACTACTAAACATAAATGTGTCGGACTTAAATTGATTGCAAATGAATGCATTATAGACAAGATGGTAGATATCATTAATTCGGTAGGTAGTCTGAGTGCCAATTTGGTGTAATAAAATACCGCTTAGGATATCTACAAACGGTATAAAATTTATTGATGTGCTACAAAAAAAAAACATTAACTAAGATAATAATAAAAAAATAATTGGTTACTTTACCCTAACAGGAATCTAGGTGATGTCAACACGGTATGTGGTAAGTAGTTCGTTCACGTGCTAGCTCATATAACACAGCTATCGGATGTAAATATTAACAATAATGCGCAAATAGCGAGGTTGCTGGCCCATCGCGCATAGACACGCGTTACGTAACCTCCTTACTTGACTAACGAGTTAACAACTCAAGTGAGAGGACACCCACTGTTCCTAATTACCAAACAATGTTTTAAAAGATAGCACGTAAGTACTTTACATTAGGACACTCTGACATCTGTATATCACTGCAATAATCCTGAACTGGTTGGCCGTTAAACTTATGCTAATGAACCAAAATCTTGAAAACAGACGTGACGTCATGAGCCAAAGAACAGTATCCTAAATCCTACTCGAAATGATGTTGTTGCAGTAAGGTTGTCTGCTCGCTACATTAATTTTATTCTCGACTCTTATGAATATTTCCTACAGTCGACTTTTACGAGTCTGCTATTCGTTTTAAATACGAATTTCAGTTGTTATAATAGTCCGGGGGCCGGTAACACTGAAAGTCCCGTCATAGCGGAATCAAAAATTTTTTATTTAAATAAATATAACATAAGTATAGGAATAAATTAAGCTCGGTATGCGTGGATTCCTATTGCCGAAACAAAGTGAAAAAAAAATTAATATCCGCGATGACGGTAAAACATTTTTCCATATTTTTTTTTATCACTTTGTTTCGGCAGTAGGAATCCACGCATACCGAGCTTAATTTATTCCTATACTTATGTTATATTTATTTAAATAAAAAATTTTTGATTCCGCTATGACGGGACTTTCAGTATTACCGGCTCCCCCCTTATAATCTCCACAGTGTGGAACTGACCTAGACCAGCAAGGAAATATATTATATCTAGGTAAAGGATAAAGTATCTACTTAACAAATAGAAGAATACGAAAATTACTGCTAAAATAATTTATTAACTTTTAGCAATGTTTTAATGAATTAAATAATAAGGCAATCACGTGGTATTTGATGCAACTATTAATCAGTATGAGTTTAAATTACAATATCAATACAAGCAAAAGCTGAGATTAATATACCGATTCGGCGTTTTCACCTATCACAATTTCTTTGGAATAAAAACGTATTACTTATTCGTTAGCACTCGACTCTTCAATTGTAGTCATAGTCGGGTCTATGGCAAGGTCTGAGTGCGATTTGTTAATGTGACTATTTGTTAAAGAATTAATATTTGTATCTGCATCCGAATCAACACCTTCCTCTTTAGTTTCAGGATCGTTCGGCGCTGGATCTGTAGCAGCGGCGTTGGACTCACTCAGTGCAGTGGCGCCTTCCTCAACTTCAGGTACAGTTTGTGCAAGCGTTGGAACTTCGATTGTTATAATCTCATTTTCAGTTTCTTTGGGTGATTCCGCTACTTTATTCTCTTCGAGTGGTCTAAATATTTCTTGTAGCGATGAAACTTTCTTTTCCGCGGGAATTATTCTATTTAAATATACTAATATGTCTGATAGAGAAACAATTCCTACTAGGTTATCTTCTTTATTTACTAACAATAATCGATGACTCTCAGTTCTAACTATAACTTCTAAGGCCTCATATAAAGTAATACTTGAACGACATTTTTGTAACTTTTCTTCCCAGTCTTTCTTTTTATTTCTTACTTCAGCTATCGTCAACGACAAATTCGAATATAATTTTTCACTCACTAGATTTAACACTTCATATTTTGCATAAACATCAATAAGCGTACCGTTCTCGTCTAAAATTGGCAAAGCCGAAACATCTTTCTCTAACAACAACTGAAATGCTGTTTTAATACTTGTTTCTTCAGTTACGGACACGATGTCTTCGTATGTCCCGATTTTCAACTCGGTAAGTGTCTTGTGAAAGAAAGTTAATTCAGGAAATTCATTAAGATATACAAACAAAAATCTTAATATTCTTTTATGAGACAAGATGTATAGAACATCACCATTAAAAGGATCTATCATTAATAGACGGTGGACGCGGTTTTTGTGAAGTAAATTAATGGCGTCATGTAGTGATTGATCGGGTCCAGCACTACACAAAGGCTTACGCGTTGATCTTAACAACTTCCTCCAAGTATGAAGTGTGTGTCGCTCTAAATCTTCAACTGATAAGTTTTCTTTATCAAGATACAGTAGAATCCTTATAAAATCTGTAACAGTTATCATACCTACGAGTAGCTTTTTAGTAGCATCCCAAAGCGGTGCAGAGCGAATACCATGTGATATAAGAGTGGGAAATGTTTTCCTGACGAAAAATTGTGTATCAAATATAATAACTTTTGCAGACTTTGGTAAAATTTCATAACATTTATGATATTTAAAGAAATTCAGTAAGAGCCTAGTTTTATCTCTACCTCCTATGGATATTTGCACAATTGATAAATAAGGATCATATTTAGGTAGACCCCGAACCTCTCTAAACATTTGTTTTGCTTGCGTTGGATCTAATGAAGCGTATGAGTTTTTATGATAGGTAGGTGAAGTCGTCTCAATAGAAGAACGACGAACTTGTTTAGTAGGTTTCTTCTTGACTGGATCTGCAGTAGATTGACTACTTTCCGGATGAGGCTTGCTGCGAAAAATATCCATTACCCTAGTAATGGGACTGTATTTTCGAGAAGATGCGCCAGTCACCGTATGGTAATATTTCTTATGTGAATCTTTGTTGTCAGCATATTGTTGGTCATCTTGAGTTTCAGGGGCTTCTTGGTTTTCCGTCGTTTTGGATTGTTTAGGTGCATATTTCTTAGCATCACTTTTTCTTCTTAAACGGAATATATCAAAAATAGAGCTCCGTGGACTAGACGACGTTCCATGAAAAGTTTCGTATCCTTTTTCAGGTGCCGATTGGCGTTCAGCACTCGATGCTCTGGATGTGTCAGCATTTCGATCTCTAAATATTGATCTTACATGGGGCCTCTGTGACTCGACTCCACGCGTTCCAAAATGGACCGTATGTACATTACTATCTGCTACTCTAGAAGGAACTTTATCTTCTGTGTTGGATAGTGTGGTAACAACAAATTTCTTTCGCTCACCAACAACTGTTTGATTTTGCGCTTCCGATTGTTTCTTCTTTTTATTCTTATGTTTCGCCTTGCCATGTTTACTCGGTGATTCGGTCGTCGCAGATTCATTTTCTAGAATTGGATCCATATCCAAATATATTTGCAAATGAAAGTTTTATACCTTTATATTGTAGCATAATCCAGGAAATTGTTTACCATTACCTGTAAAAGAAAATAAGAACATTAAAAACATAAAATAACCAGCCTACTGTAAAATTTACAATGAGAATATAAAAGCCGAATTATTTTAGGAAATTGTAAAATAAAATACTAATTTCTGTTAAGATCAATTCTTGAGTAGTGTTCTAGAATACGGGAATAAAACCTAATTTATTTAAATCATATTAATTGTGAACACTCTCAAAGAGATTGATGGACGTAATGTAACATTTTTGAAATACCATTGTGTGAAGGGGTCATAATGTGATTATATTATTTACATACTTATTACTAACACAAAATCCATGAATTTAATTATTCTATAGAGGAAAAAACTACAAATAATCGACACGTTCATTGACCAGTGCCCCTACACATACGCCGACTGTTGTACTTGTAACTATTGTGTATGCTTCACGAACAGATAATTTGTGAAGAACTGAAGATTATTCAAAATGTGTCTGTTATTATAAAGTGTTATTCTAGTGGTTAGTTAGATTACTGATAGCGATATCGTTATACCGGCTTATTATATGCTTGCCCCACCACTCTTACTTAAAGCCGAACCATCTAATCACGGATTCTTATTTTAGCTCATTAATCCAAGTTTTCTTTACTGAGAAATACACCCAATTTAAATATGAACTTAGCTACCTACAAGCTGCATTAGAAACAGAGTTTGAAGGAGCAAGCATAGAAAAATTTCCATAATTTATTGGCGAAGAATTGTAGTATAAATAGCATAACCGAGTATTTACAATCACATGTATTGACACATGTAGAAATAATACTATGTTTGTGTGTACTTGAAAAATCGATGATGTATGAGTCATTAGCGTACATCACCATAAGTTGGCGTGTAATATACGTGGTCTATTAGCTATGTACCATCGCGTTTTAACTGCCGCATAAAATAACCCTATAACACCTTATGTCGTTGCTAGGCAACGCAATGCGCCAAATGCACCCATTTTACTACATGCGTTAGCTATTTGCTGTTGCATTGCGTAATCTACAGACGTCCTCTTTGCAGTCTCAACAGACCATCTCAATGAGTTTGATCAATCTTTCCTACGCTAAACACCAGCATAATAAATTAGTATAACTTTCGGCACATTAACACGCGTAGCTAAGTCTATATTTGACACCATTTCGGTGATCGATACTTTATAGAGCGAAAACTATGCGGTATTGGATGAATTCAAAACGTACCTGGCTTCACCGAGAGCTTCATCTTTTTATTTCAATGATTTTCACGCACTGATTTGTAACGAGTCGGTTAGTATTGAGTTTTGTTCGGACTGAGCACTGTTTTACTGGGGTCGCGTGTTATTCCCGACGATATTGTGTGCGGCCATGTTGGTTGTCAAATTACGCGAGGGTTTTTGGGGCGACATCTGCCGTCGGGCGAGGGGATCGCTTCGCAGGGCGGCCTGCCGCCGCCGCCGGCCAAATCGGAACGGGTGGGAATGCTATCATCGTCTGTAGCTCGCAGTTAGACTTTCAATTCGTGAGATGTCACGGCGAACTGATTTCAGATTAGAGTCGTCAGGTATTTATTTTGTAAAAGATGCAATAGGGTAGAGACCGTTGGTAATTAAATGGATAGATACAAGTTAGTCCAGTCAAATTAGTCCTTAAAATAGAAGTAAGGTTACAATAATTCCCATAGAGCTTAAAATTGGTATGAATGTTCAGAATACTATTATAAATAAATTGTGAAAAGTCCCCATCAATCCCCCTTGTGCAAAAAAATTTATTGATGGTGAAAGTTTGCAAAAATAGGTTTTTCACGTTTTTCAGCTAAACGGTGAGTTTTACAGCAAAATTAGTTCAGACAAAAATTGTACATCATCCGATTCTCTACAAAAAATATATCTACACTTTTTTTCATAATTATTGGCATTTCCGTGATATAGCGGTTGAAAGAATTGAAAAAAATATTTTATTCGTAATATGCACGTTAATGTACTTTTATATACATTTTTGAACCGTTATACGAGTAAACATATGAGTCCCTGTCTTATACATACAAATTATAAAATTCTTAGAATATAAATGACCGTCAAAAACTCCGCCCCTATTTTCATTTAGTCGCATGGCCTTGAGTAACATCTGTCTTCCATTCAATATTGTCAGCGTGGCGATGCTCGTATGCCTGCTCCGTTTCCAAGGTCTCATACTCAACAAAATACTGTTAGTCCTAAGCATTCCTCGTAGTGACAACACGTGGCTATCGCTTATATTTTGTAACAAAGTTTGTGCATTTTACTGTTTAAAAAAAATGTCGCAATTCCGCTTCATTTTGGTCAACCTTTGACTGAAAGTGGAGTTGTTACTGTTGATCGCGGCATGAAAGCATTAATTGATGCAAGTATTTAAAGAGGTGATGAGTTTTCGGAGTACCTAAAAGACCAGACATAAGTAAAAATTCATGTGCAGTATCGAAAAAATTATACTTACTCGAAAAAGTAGCATTGATACCGTAAAAAGACGACGCCAAGAAGAAGAAGAAGCTGGTTCATCAAAAATAAGTCCTCCTCGTACTAGAGCACGAGTAAGCCGAGGCAGCTAAGTGATGACAAGCGCCAACTGACGGCGCCCGTTCACGAACATGACGCATAGATCAGCACCATTCAGCTCAACCATTTTGAAGGGAGCTAAATGTTCCAACACACACGCCACCGTCAGCGAGACATTTGTGTGAGCATGACATACTATCAGCCGCCAGGGCACATTCAAGTCAATGAAAGACACATTACCCGTTAAATGGTACATAGAGTATAGTATTTACATAGAACTCACATCTGTGCTATGCAATTATACAATACAAAGGAAATTGAGTTTATACAATGCAAAGATAGTCTTACAATCTTCAGCAGCTCCAACAGAATTTTCAAGTGTTAATCAATTAGTTGTGGTCGTGGAGCAGGTCCGGCATTGAGCCAGGCATTTTTATCAGCGATGTAATCCCCTAACTTATAATATGCCTGACTGCATAGTGTTCGTTTTATACAAGACTTGAATTTTGTCTCATTCAGTTCAAGAATGTGGGGAGGTATTTTATTATAACATTTTAAACAGTACCCCATAAAAGATAAGTCTACTTTAGCCAGTCTGAAACCTGGTTGAACTAATAGGTCCCTATTTCTAGTAGGTAATTATGTCTTTAACCTCTTTTACTAAAAAGATGTAAGTTTTTTCTTACATACATGATGTTTTCGTAGATAAAAGTACATTAACGTGCATATTACGAATAAAATATTTTTTTCAATTCTTTCAACCGCTATATCACGGAAATGGCAATAATTATGAAAAAAAGTGTGGATACATTTTTTGTAGAGAATCGGATGATCTACAATTTTTGTCTGAACTATTTTTGCTGTAAAACTCATCGTTTAGCTGAAAAACGCAAAAAACCTATTTTTGCAAACTTTCACCATCAATAAAAATTTTTGCACAAGGGGGATTGATGGGGACTTTTCACAATTCATTTATAATAGTATTCTGAACATTCATACCAATTTTTAGCTCTATGGGAATTATTGTAACCTTCAAAGTCTTATTTGACTGGACTAAGTAGGTATACCTGCTTTTGTTACATTTTTGATGTATTATTTTTTAATAAGTAGGTATACACTTTGACATTTGATCATTAATATACATATACACAATGACATGAACTTAAAATGACATGACTTTAAAAGAAACTGTGAACTCTGAGTTTGTTTCGGTCTTTCTTCGCAGAGTAGTCAGGTAGTCAGTTAGGAAACACCAATCATCTAGTCTTAAAAACATAATTTAATTGTGACGAGTAAAACTGTTTTTTATACCAATTTATAGAAATTATAATTTATCATCTGCATCATTTGTCATCAAATACAATGTTACGATACAATGATACAATGTTATTAACAACACTACTAATACAGCTACATTTATGTCAGCATTTGTAATAATGCCCAAAGAAGTTAACAAAAACTGTGATTACTATCAGCTCTACTGCATAGCTTAGTATCTTAGAAACATCTAGGAAGGTATTGTAACGGGGCCACCTTTGTTATATGACATTATATATAATTACAATAGACCGAACACTATAATCGAATGCTCTGATATGGAAGCTTCAAAACATCAAAAACCTAATTAAAATTCTGAAGCCTTAACGGTCAAACAAGGCTAATTCAACGATTAGAGAGTAAGAGTAACAATCAAGAGAAAAGAAGCAAATGTCGTATAGACCTTGGGGCCTAAAAAGGCCACTTTAGCAGAATCATAAAAGGATAACATTATGAATTATAATAAGGCGAAGACAGTCCGTGTTTTTATTTTTTCGCTGCACTACGTAGGTATAATCAAAGAGATTGCGATTAGATTGATTGGTATTTTAGCACAGACAAAAAAAATTACTGAAAAATCCTTCACCAATAGAATTTGATACGATTAACTTAACAGTTAACTGTCCATTTTGATTCAAAATGTTATCCTTTTATGAATCTGCCAAAGTGGCCTTTTAGGCCCCCTTGTATGTAGCTGAATATCACCACAGTAGATATCACCTTGAAGATCTTAGAGAGAGCTCACGAAACTAACTCAGAAGCCAAACAGACGCGTAAAAGAAAAACCTAAGGAAACCATAATTTTAAAAACATATAATTTCTTTTAATAACTAATTTAATATTTTATTGTTTTCAAAGATCAGAAAAGTAATTTTATCCGAATCAAACCCTGCTTTTCTAAAACCCAGACACAAAAGTGGCTTAAAGTTGTCAGTAGGTACTTATACTCTTGATAATTATGACTTTCAAGTGTTCAACTTAAATTGCATAATGTATTATGTAAATGCATCCAATGAAAAGAGTAATGAGTAAAATTGTTTGAAGAGCAAAACAAATGAATTTCATTGGATGGAGAGTACCTACATTCGTAAATATTTGTATTAAACCCAATGTTATGTTATGGTAGGTACAACGTGACTAATGTATCGTCATTGAAGAATCGTGCGTACGAAAATAATCGTTTTGTAAGCCACTAAATATACATTCAGGCCAAATTCAATATTTTACTCGCTGACATAGTATTGCGATTATAGAAGTATCCACAACGGCAGATAACAAAATATGTATGTCAATGTGACACACAGTACGAGTTATCAGTCTAAGTTCAATTCAATGAGAGTGAATATGTATGCATAAAGTTTATTTGAACATACATAGCTATAATATCTCCAGGATGTCTACTGCTGAACAGAGCCTTTTCGAAGACAGTTTACATTCTTGATGAAAACATCTATCATACAATCGGCATGCTCGATAAGCCGAATGGCGATGAAAGGTATGGCGTCAATGAGATACACACAGTGTACAGGTAAACGCTACTACCCTAAATTTATTATTAAAATTCTTATTCTCGACTCAACACCCACGCAAAAGAGGCGTTTCACTCTGAGCCTTAATTTTATCAATGGAGCTAGGTACCGCTAAAGTTCTACAACCACGCACATTAAAGTATTTTTAAACCTTTAGAAATAAGAAAAAAATCTGCGACATTCGGTACAGAGACTAGATGGTAGTCGAACCATACACATAGACTTTTAGTGTAATTTTAGCAAATTCATATATGCAAATCCAGTACAAGAAATAAGTGAGAGTAAATATCAAGTTATCCTACTAGCAACAAAGTACTTCCACATATCTCGGTATGACGGCATCGCAGTCTAAATTTAGGTAAAATTTTCTTAACAGAATGCGCATGCGGTAAAAACGGTGACGTAGGGTTTCGTCATGAATGAGTGACGTCACCGTTACAGAGGCACGAGGCAAATGATGACGTAGCTTGCGGGGAGAAGGGCGGTGGCTAGCGGTGCGATCGATAGCCACCCGGTGATAATGATATTCCTGTAGTTCAGTGACGCTCGACTAATAGCGGCCGCGGCACGGGAGTAGAAGCAAGCCTTTCGATAAAGCACGGGTCGGCAGCTCACGTGCTACATTGACTTGCACTACTCACATTAAATAATGCACAGGTCACTCGTTTGATTGAACAGTTCACAAGATGCGCTTACATGACATTCTAGTGGACCATGAACGACTGAACCGCTGAAGCAGTGAATTGTTTCCGAATGATTTTATATTTCACGGCTATGCTTTGTGTGATGTATGAATGTGACATTCTTAATATTCCATTCATTATTAACCTTACCTTTGCACCTTACGCTTTTGAAACCGCTTTATAACGAAAAAATCTTATTTAGCAGCAGTAGTAGTTCGTATCGAGTCTCCTAAAAAATTATTGGGTTTAAAATCTACAAACCATATTTCCTTAATCAAATCTATATTATTTCAGAATTTTAACATATATGTATGTACAAAAATAGCGGTTTCTAAAAAATTCTTATCAAGAAGTGACTTCGGATAAACATCTAAATAAATATGAGTATTGGTGACGCTCAGATTAACTCACCAATCGGTTTGTGATACAGTTCTATTATTAGACAATTGACGCGTTTAACAGACAACAGATCTCGTACCTGAATTTTTATATTCGTATACATGTAGGTATGTACATGTGCGATATCATTCTTATGTTGACTAAGTATATGATCACCATGTGATTGCTTTAATTATTGTATAAGGTGTCCCAGGTAAGCGACGTGATGCGTGTTTTATATGTATAGCTCACAACACTATGAAATTATGGCAATATTATACGGTATCGGGACCATGTTTACGTTGGAGCAGTACCTATACTAATAATGTATATTGAGACTAATTGTTATAGACTATTGATACGATAACAGATAAAGTAATAGATCTGCTTTATTCTACAATTCGGTTACTTAAAATGTTGGTAAATTATGTATTAGACCGACAGCCAAACAGAAATATAAAGTGTAAAATATTAAAATCCAGTCTATAAACAATTTAGGTAATCGAATCTTGTAAACATGTTCTCAATACATTACGCTAAGCCAATTGCCGTAGTCAGGCAAAGTTAGTAGTATAACATTCAAATCAACGCTTATCTACAGCTGATCTACGGAATAAATGAAGTAATCACGCTGCTGGTGTGAGTGATTAAGCTGTAATCTGAATTGATAAACTAGCTCTGTCACGCCGCGTGGTTCCAACTGATAGATTCGGACCATCGCGAGCAGTCACCAATCATCGGCTTATCCTAAATATTTATGGACTCAAGTCATGTGGATCAAGCGGGCTCTTTATTTAAAGAGAAACCTTTTATTTTATATTAATGTTAATTTGATACGCGGTGAATATAACAATAAGAATAGTTCAGCCAGCTCTATCAATGTTAGTTTCCAATGTATGTACATATGTTATTAATTCAATGATACTACCTCGACCTCGTCACCATTTTTTCATCTAATAGATGCACTTCTAGTGCGCCCGTATCACGTACATGTAGGATTGTAGAGGTACAACATCTACATGCAATTCCCTGTCAAACTATAAAAAGATTAAGATAAGGAACCAGTTCTGCAGACTTTTAAGATATTAAGAAATCCTCGGTCTCGTTTGCTCAAATCTCGACTAATCCCGACATCTTCAGCGACTGATAACATTACTTACCTCACGAGTGCGTCAATTTATAAGTAGGCGCTTGCTGATAATGATAAACATGAATTGATAAATGAGTAAGTAATCTTTGAATAAGTGGAAAATATTCGGCAATTAACTTAACAAACATATCTTTAAAACCTTCAATATCAATGAAGTATTTATTCAAATTTCTGATATTGATTCTAGTTTAAACCTAAGAAATCATGTTGCTTGACTAGAAACAAGTAATTATCATCTCAAAAATACAAAGCACATTTTTGATCAAATTTAAATTAAAGCAAATCCGATGAGAGTAACCTGTTTTAAAGAAGAAACAACCACGAAAAGCAATTTTGTAGCACCGAGGTCTAATCAGTGTAGTTACATCCATAAAAAACATACGAATGGTAAATCTCTTGTTTTTTGTAGACAGATAAAAACTTATTAAGTATCTTGGTATCTTTCCACTTCTAAGCTTATGAAAACATTAATATCAAAGCAATATAAACCTTCTGTTCGCCTTTTTAAACTTTTTCCGTAACTGTGTTGCCTATTTCCTCAATCACATGGTGATTAGACCTAAACAACAATATACGCACCAGGCCATGTGGCGTACAATTATTGTAAATCTTTCTAAATATATCCCATGTACTAGTGGTATTTTCGTGACGAGCACTTTTAAACATAACCTCAAAATATTACACAATATACGCCCGTCCAATTTGACAATTTTAATAATGTTAGTTTATTAATTGATGCAGATAGTATACTCACAACACAGAGATCATTACGCTGAACCCCTCTAGCACTGACTATTTATGAACACTTCACACACACACTCGCAATATGCATAATGCATCCAATACTAGCGAATAGTTTCATATGCGTCGTGTTCGCGTTTAATCGAACACAGGTAGTTCACTGGTCGATTATGCGGACGTTGTATAACATGGGCACTGGGACGGGAATTGATGGATCCACTGTTTTGTCAGCGGAGACCGCCATGCCCAATTAGTACAATTTACAATCGAGCCACAGAGTGTTCCAACAACGCGCTGACGGCATCGAAACAAGCGAGTCGCGTTCACGGTATGGAATTCTCTCGCGGCCGCGGGCCGTTGATGCGGCTGCGTTCGCGCACCGATATGTGCCCGCACTCACACATGCGCGCGCGTATCGCCTAAACACACACAAGCCACGCATCAAATGTATTATAGATGACGCTACCGACGACGGCTAACTAAGCTGTAACTACTGATAACATATTGTGTCACTTATCAGTCAACTTGCACAGGTAAACTTTGCTTTAAATAAATATAAAATCTTATAAAAAATCGTTTGAAATAGTACCAGTAAAATTACAATACCAAGCAAAATAAATAACTGTCATGGTGATGACAGTTTTTTTTTTAACGATTGACGTGAATAGGTACATATTAAAGCTTTAACTTCATGGATCATAAAAATAGTGAAACCTCTTAGGTATTATGTAATGCATTCCAAAATATTTCAGTAACATATTATTTATCACTGTAGTAAGTGAAAGCTACGCAGACTTCCTACTTTCTTCCATTTTATTGTAATTCTATTAACTACTTAATAAAGAAAAAGTATTGTGTACCTATAATTTAAAAAATATTTTTGTATTAGCTGATGGCTCAATTAACTTACATTTTGCCGTAGAAGTCTGCGTAACTATATCATCATCATCTGCCTAGCCTCTTCCCAATCCCAACTATGTTAGGGTCGGCTTCCAGACTAACGGGATGCAGCTGAATACCAGTATTTTACATGGACCTCCACCACGGAACAGACCTCATAACCCAGTTACTGGTAATACGATACTCCTTGGTAAGACTGGTTGTTAGACTTTCGGGCATAGAATAGTCTGCATACCTATATAATAATATGTAGGTATATATTTTTTATAGAAATTATACCTATCGATGTAATATCGGCGTATAAATAAAATTAAATAGTGTTACACCTAGATAGCTAATTTTATTTGTTCAAATATTTTTCTAGGCACATAAATAATCGGAAAAAAACTAAAAACTGTCATACAAACATGTTCTAGATAACAACATATAAGTAGGCATCAAGTAAAAAGTTCATATCTATGACTATACTTCCTCTAGTTGACCTTTATATATTGCGTGGGACACTGACTGAAACACATTAACTATGTAAATATGTATATTCTGTTATAACTAGAAATATAAACTACATGAGAATTTACAAAAAATATGCCTACGTTTTTTGATCAGTCAATCTCAAAAAATTACTATCATATCATTACTTCAGTCATCACATCACCAAGCGTTTAGTCTATGGTTATATGTATTTTCACATTTTTCGTCATACCTACAATGATTTTCTTGGCCTATTGCCACCCACGACTGGCTTACCCTAATATCGTGGAAAATATTGTATCTCTACCTTTACAAAAGATTTTTTGGTTTACACACAAAAATAGCCGTCTACTGATAACTCTTAGGGAAAATGAATTTTTGTGTGAAGTCATCAGTGTATCACGTGTAGGCGTTCCTGCCCATCCACTTGATAGAATTCATTAGTCGCCTTTGCTACACCCACGGGTAGGTTCGGTTATGGGTAACCTATTCTTAGCGGGGCCCTACGGCGCGATCCTTACCTACATCTGTACCGGCATTGAAATATTAGGTAAGTAGGTATATGTATAATGTCATATACATACACGACTATGTAAATGATAATCATATAATTTTCCAGAGCGATACTTACCGAATACGTGTTTGATGTTGTCTGTATCCAGTCTGTATACAGATCTAGATTGATAGGTAGGTAAATAAGCACAAACTTACAATATTTTCAGTAATGTCTACATTAGGGCAAGGAAATTGTACCTAGTCTTGCACGTCTAAATGCTGGAGTATGGTCAAAAGATAATGATATTAAAATCAATAGGCATCACAAACTGCCAATTTGACATACTGTGAGATTTTAACAGTAGTTAGTAGCGTCACGTGATTTTTAGCACTGCTTGTTAGTAACGAACCCGTGATTTTTTTGGATTTCGTAGCCAACTAGCAAATACGGAAGACTTATCGTCATGTCCGTCTGTCCGTCCGTCCATTCGTCGGTCCATCTGTTCGTCGTCGCCTTTACAGAGTCATTTTTACTAGGAAACTAATTGCACCATAACTATACAAAAATAAAAGAAGCTATAATCACTAAACAATAATGTTTTGATATTACAAAATAAATCAAGGGTATCCTCCCCATACATGTAACGAAGGGATGAAAAAATAAAATCAATGCACACAAGCGCGTGCATTAAGTATTGAGCGTAACAGTGGATCTAATTGTTTCCTTGAAAAAAAAAAATGTTTATATGTGCCTTTTTTATTTAGGTAAGCCAATATTTTTTTAAATAGGTTCCAACTTATGGGATCTTTTTGGTTACAACTGCAGCGATAACTTTGTTTCTTCATAATATTTTCGAGAAATATCATCAAATACAAACTTATTTTTGCGGCCGATAAAATTAATACTATGCATGAGTAAGTTCATCCTAACTACGGAAACCTTCAACACGCGCGTGGTCGGTTTTTTGTATACCCATCACCACTTCAGGTAAAGTGACGAGTAAATTGATATGTATGAAATTGAAGCTGAAAAACCGAAAACGTTAAAGCAAATAGATGTATAATTTTTATCTGATCTTTATATTTATTTTAAGCAACAACCTTATTTAATTTTTTCCTGTAAACTACTACTTATATTTCTATTCTTGCGATTTTCCTCTTGTGGAAAGTAATCACAACCTTGTTCTAAAAAAGGTCTAAAGGCGAGATTTGTCCTTGAAAAAAGTCATAGTACCGTTAATTTTACCTTGCTCAACGCGCCTATACTGCCTTGACCAAAAAGTCTTTAGTTTTTTTTCCGAGGCAAAGTCAGTTAGACCTCTGAATACAATTAAACAAGTCATGCGTTTTTTATCAATACTGCTAAAATGTGAATCATATACCCCTATCACAATTCAACCAAGAAGAGGAAAGACTCAATGGTCTCGTGGTTTTATTATGATAAAAATATTGACTTTAACCATACTTTAACCAACAAGGTCACGGTGCCTAGCTTTGCTTAAAAAGCTTTGTAATGGTTACAGCTATCTATACCTAACCCTTTTTTTCACCGTCACCAGTCATGGTCGATATCTAAGTAACTTGGTCTCCACGTGTTCCGACTTCCGACCGTGACCTTGTTGTCTAAAATCAATATTTTCTTCAAAACAAAGCCATGAGATCATTGACTAAACTTAAGACCTTAAATATATAAAGTACCATATTCTGACAAACGGAATGAGGAAATGGATTCAAGAATAAGGAGATCCGCAGGAGAATCAAGGTAACCGACATAGCCCGAAGAATTGCCAAACTTAAGTGGCAGTGGGCAGGGCACATCGCTCGCAGAACAGATGGCCGATGGGTCCGAAAGGTTCTGGAGTGGCGACCACGTACCGGAAGACGTGGCGTTAGAATGCCTCCCACAAGGTGGTCCGACGACCTTGTGAAGGCCGCAGGAAACCATTGGATGCGAGAAGCACAGAACCAGTCGGTGTGGAGGTGCTTGGGGGAGGCCTATGTCCAACAGTGGACGTCTTTTGACTGAAATGATGATGATGATGATTCTGACAATATTTAGATAATTATGATTATTCTGTAACAACGATCCGCCGCGACGCCCGACAGGTTACGCGCCAGCACCATCAGCATCCTGGCTGATCTTGCGGATAGGCTGGACACGCGTTACGTCCACATTAGAAATTAAATAATTATAGTGTCAATTTTTTAACAAAGTACTGAATTTCGTTTCATAAGTTTTACTGTACTAACATTCTATGGATTTCAAAATCAGTTTTTTTTTAATTGTTAATCAATTATGGGGTCCGACTTGCTGCTAACAAATCGCTATCTATTGGAATCACACTAAAATTATAAAGGCGAAAGTTTGTGTGTGTGTGTTTATACGTTTCTTACCTTTTCACGCTCAAACGGCTGGACCAATTTTGATAAAAGATATGAAGGTAGCTGACACCCTGGATTAATATAAAGGCTACTTTTTATCCCGATATTGAAACCGCGGGGCGCAGCTAGTTCTAGAATAAAACAATGCTTATTACTCTATCATCTTCATTACAAGTCGTAAAAACGTTGTGTGAACTTGATACTGAAAAGGTTTTCCCTTCCTATTTTTATTTATCACTTTTGACGAACTCGACTCTTATCAGAAAGGCATGTCGTAACTCCTCTTATCTTTATCTATTTATGTGAAAGATTGAACTTGAAAAAATATCTCGAAGAAGTTGTTAGGTATATCATAATATATATATTTTTTGTATACCTATTTGTGTTTTATTTTTATTTTTGTTGTTTTTAATTTTGTAATACCTAAGGATTTGGTTTGATTTGATTTATTTTATTTGGCCTTTGCCCAGCAGTGGTCAGTAGACATAGGTTAACAAAAAAAAAATCTAGTTCTTTTAATTACTGTTTCTGTTAACTTTACTAGACTGTCATTGGTTGAACCAAATCGACCATTTCAGCAGGGTAATTGCGTAACAGACTCACAATCCCAAAGAATTTGACCGTTCAACAATATTTACTGCGTTATATACGTAATTGGGAAAAGGCTAGGCAGATTGATTGATTGATTTATTTATGTTGTTGAGCAGACCAATTTTTCAAACACATGAAGTAATGGATTATTTTGCTTCAAAATCCTTCGGAGTGTGCTCATCGACTGTGATGATATGAATGTGACTGTGAACACACTCTGTGTTACGCAATTGGGGTCAATTTTGACAAAATCTCCAATCAATCCAAAACTTGGCATAAATATTTTCTCCAACTTCTGATCCAAAATCTGTGAAAACGACCATAAACGACCATGTATCTCGGCTGCGACCTTGATCGTTTATGTAATTTTCACAATAAACCACGATCTATTACTCGATATAATTGCACAGCAGTTAGAACCCATTGTTTTATAATTCATCAATGAATCACAGTTTCCGCGTTATCATTGCGATATTGTATGTGAATAGTGAATTAACAGAGCAAACAGTGTAACCATTGTAGTTTGACATTGCTTGACGGTAAATAATAATTTAAATTAGCAGGAAAATTTAGGAAAATTGATCCAGACTAGACAAAGTTTTTTATCCGACAGCCCATAATTACCCTCGGATGAGAAGGTGAATGTCATAGGTATCGATATCTATTACGTCTGTGGAGTTTCGCTAGCAAATTTTATTTGACCCTGTAGATAAGTGTCCTAACATAATAATAAATACGTACCTACATTCTTAGGTCTACTCATTTGTAAGCTATGTAAAAAATTATACACAAAAGTTATCAAAATGTAATTCTAAACTTTGTCGCTTTTATGACACAAGTGGTAATTTTCTTCTTGCGACATAAGTTACTTAGGTGTTATAGTAGCAAATGGGCGACGGCAGTAACTTCTACTGCGGATAGGTAATAAGCAATAAATTAGTTCCACAAGTTTTATTACAGGTAGGTAAATAATAGTAGATTGTACAACTAGTTCATAAAAGAAGCCATTTTGCCCCGAGAAGTATATATCCATCCGAGCCACAGGCGAGGGTGGATAGTTATGTCGAGTAAAATGGCTCGTTTATGCCTGAGTACACACCCGAGTATACACTTTGCTTTTCACTTCGATTGCGAGAAAATGAAACAGGTATAAAGTAAATAACAGCATTTTCACTGTTCAAATATGAAGAATTACATAATGAATGTATACAAAACCTTGTAAAACATTTTAAAAGAGTAACGGTGGAATTTCTTGCCCATTCTTCTCCATATGTAGGAACACTACCTTTTGGAAGGGGCGACTAGAATCAATCCTATTTTATTGTTTTTTTTGACGTTCAAAAGTGCCTTTAATGTGTCAATTTGAAATAAATGATTTTACTTTGAAGAAGAGAATAGCTAATTCCCGCCACGAACCTTTTATGTTTTTTTTTTTATTTTTAAAATGTGTCTTTCGACTTGGGTACCTACTTCATTCTGCCAAGTCATAAAAACGTTTCTTTGCGTTTTTAAATAATAAATGACAACTATTTTATCTGGTTTCATTAAATTAACGATATAAAACACGGAAGTGATATAAATTAAAGCAAAATAAATAAAATACGACTTTAATCTGCGACGTTTTATTGTGTGTGTTTTTTTTTATTTTATTGCTGTTGGGGCTGATTATCTGAGTCTTAGAAAAAAAACTAGCACTCGAGCATAAAAAGCGACTTTATGTCGCCTACGCACAACTTATAGACGAACTTTTGGAGCATGAGAAGTGAAAAAAATAATATAATTATATTATTTGACGGATGGATAAGTCTTTTGTCGATGATACGACGACATCGATTATAATGTAAAATTAGAATAACTGGACGGTTGCCCGTTCTGCGAGCAGCAAATAGTACTGGGGCATGCGACCAATCGTAACAGCCGCAAATACATGCACCGCGCTGAATGCGGACACCGCGGAAGACAACAACCCCCCACAGCCGCACTCCACCCGCTGCACGTCGGTATTATGTAGTCGCAGGCTCGCGCGCCACGGCCGCCGCCTCCCGCTGGTGCCGTCAGCACTACGCCTTGGTAAGCTTGCGTAATTACCAGCCTCACGCAAGCCCCCTTTATCCCATACAATCCACGCTCTACAAACTTACATTATTTTCAAACCCAAGCAAATAGTCCTGTTATCCGTCATACTAACGAAGCGTCATATTGTCCGTGCAATTTAAACAAATAAAAGCTCATTCATCATGCTATTCACGAGCTACCAATAACTTAACATACATCAATCAGTGTTAAACATAACACAAACTAACTGAACAACGCGGCAGACTTCTTGTTCACGCACAGTCATGTTTTAAGCGTACAAAAATGACATAATATAGACAATAATACGCATATCAGTTACGCATAGGTACCTACATAAGATGAGAAAAGTTGTTCCATGATTGTAGTATTTTGCAGTGACTTTTTGTGAATAAATTGGTTAAATTAAAAATGCGAGGTCGGAAAGACAGCTTTGAAAAGTTTGCCATATTGAAAGACTTGTTAGTGGATCATGGAGACACTTTTCATTCAAGCTGTACCAGGGTACAGGGAACCAGGGGGTACAATTTCCGGTCTGTACCTAACCCAAGTTGTACCCTAATCGGTCTGAGGAAAAACAATATTTTGCTTAGTCATCTAACATGAGACTCGATTTTTTCTAGCATAAAAGCTTTTTTCAAATACAAACTAGTAAACCTAGAGTCAGACAATGTTAGTCCACCTACATGCCCATGTCCTTTCGAATGCATGATGCGCGAGAATCGCCTCCTGGTCCATCACAAAAAGCTGAATAAGGTGCTGGAAAATCTGTCTGCCACTAAGATTTTTCATATTAAGTATACGTTTTTTGATCCCTTTGAACCATTTGGGTCTTACTTAGGCCTCTCAACTGTTGAAAAATCATACTTAATTGATTTTTAACCATAGAAATTCAATTGTGTCTCATTAGCCACAGTTGAGCTACTACCACCAATAAATCGCTGGTCGTGTCCCAAAGAACGCCAAACACTTTACTGACACTTCCGTCCAACTAATCAAAAGAAAATTTAAGGACTAGGATTGCAGATGGTATCTAGAGCAACGGTTGCAAATTTAATCTCGGCGACACACCAATGCAAGTCTGCAACAAGTGTTCGAACTGCGCTATAAGTGTCCTCCGTGTGACGACGGCTACAATCAATGCGGAAACGTTCGCTAGTCTGCCCCGAATGGGAGCACGGGATGCGACGACACGATGGACGTCGCCGGCGCACCCCCGCGCCCTCCGCGCCTCGCCGCACCCCCCCGCCGGCCCGGATCAGCGTCACCGACACATTTGTCTCCACACACCACAATAAACACTATGCTTACTTATTGTAATTGCTCCTTTCTGGAACACTTATACATAGAAAGCAATTAAACGCAGTAATCCATTCTAATGAAGGATGGACAACAGGTACTTTTGCTCGTACTTTTTTCGTTTGCTCCATAGCGAAATCTAAATCTGTCTTTATTTGTAGTGACGTAGGTACCAGTGGAAGGACGAGAATATGACGAAATGTGAAATTTTTCGAACTCGGACGGTCTGACGTACCTACGAGTATTGTCGGAGGAAAATGATGAAACTAAACACGAAGCACAGGGTTGCCATGGGAGAAAAGGAGATTGCCATAGGAATAAAAAGGCTTGCGCAAAGTGTTTGTCATGGCACGACCTATGACAAAAATATCAGTTAGTAATGAACGACAAACAAACAAAAACTTATGCTACCTGATAGGTTAACAGAAACCTATTATTGTGTGCGTATGATAAAAATAAATGTAGCTTACTTAAAACCGAATAGCCCTTATTTTGCAATTAAAAGTTATCACGTGGATATTTTAAATCTAAATCTTTAGTTTAAGCGAGAAGAGCTTTTGCCTCCAAAGCTTACCAAGTATTAACAGGTGGTTCGGACAAAAGTAAAACAACTTAACTCATAAATAAGTATAAACAACTGGTTAAGATTGAAATAAAATTATCGCCACCCTGAATATTAATTTACTTGCAGATAAATGTGAAAATAATTATGATACCGAATCGAAAGCCTTGACTGAGTCAATCTGTACCGTATAATATACTACAATGAAAATCATTGCCGAAATTATTCGAGCTGACTCCCGAGTATCATGATCATTATTGTAGAATTAACGTCAACACGCCTTTTTTGTTGCACTTCGCATAAAATGATAGTAATAAAACTTAATCGGAAAAAAAGATTAAATGGCGGTTTAAAAACCGCATAAGTACATAATTATAACATATAATCTGCTCTAGTCCGAAAATAAATAGGTTTACCAAGCCAAGCTTTACTTACATAAATAAATTAAAGGACTCTTAATTTCAACCATAATTTATTGAAACAGAAAGAAATGATGATCACAAACATTGATGACAAACATTATCTATCAATTCATTTTCCTATTATTATATAAATACTTTATCTGCTTATAGCCTAGAGATGTATCTGTCTACAATATCTCTCTATTATGTCTAGGTTACAAAAACATAATTTAGGCTACATAGAATTATCTCAGCATTCGTAGAATCCGTTCAAGTTTTCCTTTAATAAAATAATAATGTGTAGAGCACACAAAGAATTGTAAGGAAAATATTCACAAAAGTGATTCTAGAACCTACACGAGTATTTTTCGCTTTCATAAGCATATTGTGAACCACAGGCTTATTAAGTCTGTGTTGTGAAACCAAATAAGTAAATTAAATTTAAGAATAGGTACTCCAGAACCCGTGCTAAGGGCCAAGTGAATAAAATTCATTATGCCTATTAATTATTTTATGAATGTTACATTTGTTAATTGTTTCAATAAACGTCAACCAAAACCAGGTATTAAAAGGAATTAAGGAGCGCAACCTGAAGCTCTATATTTAGCTTTTCCTGTAAGATCTTATAACGTCATAAAAATAAAATCGGTATTGTGCTGATGTTCTCGATTTGTTCAGAACGTATTTGTTGAATGACGTACATTTCTAATAGTCAACGCTAATACAAGTGGAGTCGCGAGTTCGCTCGTGGAAAGCTCACACACAGTGAGGCAGGAACAAAGTAGCGGCCGGCGCGGGCGGCGCGGCCGTATGAAAGCTTCGTCTCGTACTAGCGATGCCGTTAGCGCAGGCTCGGGCGGGCGGCCGCGGCGAGGCGGCGGCGGGCGGGCCGTGGGAGGTACCGTTAATGACGTCGCATCCGTGACGTCACCGTCGTGGCGTCAGACGGCGCGATATAGCCACCAGCCTCGGCGGCGGCGGCCTCAGTAACGCACCGCCCGTTCGCCAGCGCGTACCTCCGCGCGCCCTCTCGCGACCTGCCCGCCGCAGCCGACTGACTGAGTGAGTGAGTGCGCGTGCAGTGAGTGGAATGTGCCCGGCCGCATGAGGATCCTGCTGAGTGAGCTGGGACTGTCCGGCGCTTGCTTCGGTCTAACGCTGGAGCCTCGCGCCTCCCCGCTGGACACTGCCAAGCCTGCGCCAGGTCAGCGCCCGCACGACCATCCGACATCCACTTCTGTGTTTATTTTCGCTTTCGTTGTGTAGAACCTCTGGGTGTAGTAGACTGTGTGGAACTGTTGTGACGATGGCCATCGGCTAGAATGCGAGGTGCGTTGCTGACGCCCTCCAGCCAACATTGTGGCCTTAGACAATTCAAACACACACGTACGTACCTCCCTTTTTTGTTTTATTTTTTATTTTATTATAATTTAATTTAAGAACTTTATTATATTTTATTTTGTCCTGAATGTTTACCCAGTGCTTTCTTTATACCCCTCTACCAAAACTTGTATGTAGAACAACTGTCAAAACTTTTATTGTACCAGCAGAGCTTTTGATTATTATGTTAAGCTGAAACTTACAGAGTGATATTCCTTAGTTACTATTATGATAAGAAATAATAGGCTGTTTATTTTAAAGCCTAGGTCAGGCCATGACCTGCCGGTTACAGTGCGTGGTGAAAATTGACCAAAGAAAAGTTTAAGAAAAGCTCCTTAGTTCAATTCAGTTAATTGTATCGCTGGGAAAAATATTTTAGAATCATAAATTTCATAAATTAATTAGGTGTCTATCTAAGACACCTAATCAATTTATGATTATTATTGTAATAAGGGTTTCGCACCTTTTAGGAATTGTACCTATAAACAAGATTGAAAATTTTAAAAAAGTTCTTTTTAAACTTAGGACTGGTCGAAGCAGTAGCAATTCAATCGTTTTTTTTTAATATAGCAATTAATTCCAATTCCTTATGATACGTTATTTTATACTATTCGGTATTATCTGGGGGCACGACAGTGCCCCCGCCAAACGAGCCAAGCGAAGCGCAAGGGCACTACCTAACTTTTCTCGATTTATTATTCCATAAACTATTAATACCTTTTTACAACTATTTACTAAAGTTGGTATAGTTTAAAAAAATAAGGAAGTAATCAAGTCTCTTTTTCAATTGCAATAAAACATAGCCTACGACAAATACAGACACAGAGAGATTACCGGTTATATTATCACGCTAACTGAATAGTTATACCTATAATTTTGTTTTAGATTCTTGGAGTCGTGATAATCAATTTTGTCAATATTTTTAAGACAGGCAGTGAATAATTAGAATTTAGGTGAAACAAGTACCGAATAGTGAAATATATTTCCACACCGGTAGGGCCGGTTTAGGATGACACACGCCGGTTCGCTAGCATACATTAAGTTATACTCATCGCGGAATGTGTCCTAACAGCCATCATCTGTATCCAAAACTGTTCGGAGAGCGAACAGTTAGTTAGCTAAACCACTCGATAATTGCTATAAAGTCGATTAGTTAAATTATAATCGGATTTGTTTGAGTGGAGGCACGTTAGGTAACTTCGAGTATAATGTGAGATGTTTATGTCGCGATCGGCTGCGTCCGATGGCCTCAGCCGATGCCTGCTGCCACTTGCCCAATCGGTTGTCGCAACCGGCAGACGTTGCACCTGTCGAGATGCGAGCCTGTGCAAATTGCCGACGCACATCTGATACCTACTATTGTACCATGCAGACCGCACATATTATCAACTACGTAAACATCTTGAATTGTTGACGCTCTGTCTGAAGTTTCTTGCACATTATAACAACGTTCCTAACATAAACGCTGAGGTGCCAATGAATTATCTAAATTGATGCTAAAATAGAATAACAAACTTTCACTTTTGGTTTTCATAAGCGTGTGCTTAATACTGGACAAAAGCGATTCTATAAATAATACGATAACGTTTTTGGTTAAAATGGAATTGTATTTTTGATCGAAATGCAAACTCGGATAGCATTTGAAAAGTTTATCATGTACCTATTCGTCAATTAATTGAAATAATGACGTAGCGCGTAGGGAAGGTAGGTTGACACACGTCAGCGTATTGATAAACCCGCTATCAGCCGCCAGCTGTCGTGACGTCACGACAAGCCTGACTCGGAGCGCGTCACTCTCACTGCCCGCGAGCCCCAGGCCAACCCACCCCTGCCCTCAAATATAAAGATACTGCGATTTTCCCCCATCCATCCGCACAGCTGAAGAGTTCTTCCGTTGATGTTTCTAATAGATGTTTTTATTGCCATTATGTCTTAATTATAATGCAACATAAAAATATAAGTAGATATAAAGTATAATATTATTAGGTAATACGGGCTGGTGTCCGCAACTCAACGTCAATGCGCATATTTTTCGTACGGAAACATTGTCTACACAAACAAATAAAATTGAAGAGACTATTTTGTAATCTATAAATCTATTCTATACAATACAAAATAATAGTTTTTTACTAAATGCATATGAAAGTATAGATATTATACGGTACTTATAACAAAAAAATATAATTTTTAAATATTTTTGTCTGTCTGTCCGTTTGTTGACACGGCTGGACCGATTTGGTGAAATTTGGTATAGAACTACTTTTTATCGACATACCACGCGGGCAAAGCCGCGGGCGGAAGTTTGTATTTATATCACTGAGTTGCTCTAAAAACGTGAGGCGAGGAGGTGTCGGTATAACGTCTAGCTCATTCCTCCAAGGCGCTATGTTTTAGACGCTTAATGCTTTCCGTTTAATAGCGCGGTTGCGTCACGAGTCTAAAAATATGAGGGTGGTGGTGAAACCGGCAGTGTGGGGTGGTCGGCAGAGCGTCAGGTGGCGCGGTGGGTCTCGGTCGGCCTCGGCCTCCATCGACCGAGCCTGTGACGTCATGGACGCGTGACGTCACGCATCGACCGAGCGCCTCACTTCAAGGACGCCATTGCTTGCCGCCCAACCGGCTACCGACTTCCTCCTAACTTAGAATCACTTTACGCAAACAACAAATATTAAAAACATGCGTAGTCGATAAAACAAAAATTTGCATCCGATAATATTGACCCACAATGTCAATATACCTACTTAACATGATGACCAGTAAACTGGGCACCTAATGTGCGCGTTTATATAACCGACCTATTAAACATTGACGACCGATAAAACGATTCAAAACATTGCAGTACAAGGAAATCTATCAAATAGGTATATAAAAAACCTCTGATGATAACAGTAGGCAATTTCACCATCTTACACACGATAGGGGTGTGACCAGTTCAGGGGCACCAAAATATACACATACCTATGTCTATAAAACGATAACGATATAAGTATTTTTCTCTTTTGAAGCTAGTCATGCTCTGCGGATTTTATTTTCTTGTAGTACCTAAAAAGTTTGTAGGTAGGTATTTATTGTTTCTGTTAAACCTTAGTTTTTAAGACTGCTTACAGTTTTAATGTTGTCGTCTGCTTAATTTTTAGGTAAGTAATTACTTTTTATTTAGGTAATATAATTGTTTTAAAACTAGTTACATGAATTCTCGTAATTTGTGAATTAGCGCTGTAAGGAGAAGGAAGCGTTTGAAGTTTCGTCACCATTTTATATTAGCAGCGCAATAAAATGAATTGATTTATATGTAAGTAATAAATATTTCGACGTCTTAGAATCACATATTAATTACATGGTTACTGACCAAGGCCAAAAAAGAACGTATTATGCTCGGAAATTTATTTTCGGACTTATGTATAAATGTTCCTAGCTATAAGTATTGTATTTAAATTAAAAAACTTGGAATAAGAAAAAAACGAATACTTGGAATAAGATAAAACGAAAATAGAGAGGGGTTTCTCGATCCAGTAGTTATTGCTGAAAGCACGTCATAAATGTAAGTATTTACGCATATTACTTCTTCGTATCGCTGGCACGACTGTATTTTAGATCTTGTTGGCCCATAACTTCGACACTTCCATGCCGTCGTCGTGGCAGCGAACACCATGAAAGTCACAAAATAACGGTGTTCATTTTGGAGACCAAAATGCATCCCGCAATATAAAGGAAACTTAAAGAAGTACAATCCTTAACAAAAAAATATTTAAATCAATACATATCTATAAAAATGTGGCTAAATAATAACAGCCGCACAGATCGATCGATCAGGTTAAGCTACGCTTGCCGTGGTTGGTCTGTGGATGGGTGACCATCTTTACATACCGTGACCCCTCCGTGCCTCGGAAAGCACGTTAAGCCGTTAAAAGCCACGAATGACAGCCGGGACGCTGTCATTCGTGGATCTTTGACAGTCGTTACGGGTAGTCAGAAGCCCGAAAGTCTGACAACCAGTCTTATCAAGGGGTATCGTATTACCCAGTAACTGGGTTGTGGAGGTCAGATAGGCAGTCGCTCTATGTAAAATACTGGTATTCAGCTACATCCGGTTAGACTGGAAGCCGACCCCAACATAGTTGGGAAAAGGCTAGGCAGATGATGATGATCTATAATATAAGTATAATGTATTAAATATTATTTATTTATTTACTATTATTTTTTGTATGTAGGTATGTATTCGCATATATATACCTACCTACTAATCTGTAACAATGTAAATTAAAATATTACAAGTATCCGATAAAAACAAGGAAACTGAAGTTGTCTAGACGGATCAAGATAAAAAAAAAGATATTTATTCTAGTCTGCGTCAAGCTAATGATCATAATTTATTAAGATGAATTAAATTAAGCACCTACTAAAAATATATACACTTAATAAATGCAAAAAACTAGCTTTTCAACTACTAACCTGAAGGTGAGGAATAGTCGCGTGGCTCTCGGAAAATAAAAAGGTGACCACTTTACTATCCTAGTGTCGTGAAACCAAATTAGGAAAAAGCAGTTTAAGCAGCACCATAATGCAGTCTGAACTTAAAAATAAAGAGCGATCACTAGGCATCTGCTAAATATGGTGATCATCACAATTTGTCCAGAGGCAGGTAGTGATCGCAAGCAATATAGGCCAAGGGATACGGTTTAAAAAATGTTAATTTAGGAGTACGGACACGCCGAATGTCTAATAACTCTTCTAAGTATGTTCCGAACGAACAGTCTTAACAACTAACAAAAAACAAAGTCCTATAACCCTAAAAAAACTTAAGTACTTCATTACATTATTTATGCAATAGCTGTCCGATGAAAATCAGTTAGAACGGAACGCTGTCATAATCACCACGCTTGACAAACTAATGAATGATTGCAACAGTTCATCCTCTTCATATTATTACCCTTTTGATCATTCTCAACACCCACAATAAAAACAGCTGTGGCCTAATCTGTTCCGAGGATCATACAGCGTCAAAAACAGTCTCGAAGCGGGACTCAACAGTAACGTACAGGATGTAAATATTGTTCGTAGCGGGAGAATCTTTTCGTAGCAACAACCGTAGCGAACCGTAGAGGGCTGCTTCTAAAATTATCAATAAAATCATGTAGTAAAACGCTCCTTAAACGCCTACTTTAGTGTATTATTTCTGTATAAATAACTTTCCCAGTAGACTATACATAAAAAGTTAAAAACCCGTTTAACAGGAACTAATACTTTCGTAGTAATTCGTAGCTGTCGTAGACAAGTAAAAATAAAAATCGAGTTTATTTTTATCTATTTTCTGTCGCTTTATAGTATACACTTTACTTGTAGCGCAATTTCAATATTTCAGCATTCAATAAATAAAATTAGACGCGGAATAAGGGTGGTATCAGGCGGTATATTCAATAATGTTTACCTGCAGACGTGAGAGGTGGCGGCGGAGGGTGGCTGTGACGTCGATCCCGATGACGTCACCGGTAAGCCCCTCCCGCCCACGCCGCCGCAACAGCTGATAATTCCACCGAAATCACGTTTATTTGATAAAATACACGCGGATGACGTCCGCTGTCCTTATGACCAGTAGCTACCAGACTAGACGCTGTGACGTCGACAGACCTTTATATTTATTCTGTAGTATCTATTGTATAACTCCTGTTCATTGTGCAAACCCTAGTGCTAAAAACTATTCAGTTACGTTGTGTCAACAAAATTATGTTATAGACCGCTGACGCGAAACTATAAGTTTGTTAAGCTGTGTAGTTCTAACACTCCGAGTTCCTGAAATTAATCAATCTCATGTTCATTGTGCAAACCCTAGTGCTAAAAACTATTCAGTAACATTATGTCAACAAAATTATGTTATAGACCGCTGACGCGAAACTATAGCTGTCTAGTTTTAACACTCCGAGTTCCTGAAATTAATCAATCTAACACGTGCATTGAAGTGTAAGTCTCAACTTGTTTCTGTTAGTACCTATGATAATATGAAGGTTGCTTGAACAGGTCTACAGTGGCCCGTAGTAACTGTAGGTGTGTGTAGGTACATATATATCACTACATAGTATAAAACAAAGTCGCTTTCTCTGTCCCTATGTCCCTTTGTATGCTTAAATCTTTGAAACTACGCAACGGATTTTGATGCGGTTTTTTTTAATAGATAGAGTGATTCAAGAGGAAGGTTTATATGTATAATAACATCCATTAAATAGTGGAGAAGTACTGTTATTTTTGAGGTTTCTAATGTGATGTCGTAAATAATTACATTTTTTCCGCTTACATTGCAAACGCAGGCTGAACCCTACGAGTTTTATCAAAATAATGTACTAAGTATTGTACACATTGAAAAGGTCTACAGAAAAGTCCGTGATGGTATATGTCTATCTCTTATTATGGATAACCCACAATAACTTTTTTTTGTCATTTACTTTTTACGACAAATAATGGCTAATTATCGAAGCGATTTTAACCAATACAGCATTAATCCTTAACCAATAATTTAACGCGTGCGGGCCACGGGCAGTAATGAATGAATCAAAACTACTGAATCGATTTTAATCACATAGGCTATAATATAGCCTATGTGATTAAAATCGATTCTATAAAATATATTATACTAGCGACCCGCCCCGGCTTCGCACGGGTGCAATGCTGATACTAAATACACTACAGAAAAACTGTGAACGAAACTACTATCTTACAATTATTTATCGAAACTTACTTATAATTACTGATATGTTGTCGCGCTGAAAAGCACGTTTTTATAATAAACGCGTCCGATCGCTGCTAAATTCAAAGTGCTTTATGAAAACCGCGGCCTCAGACGCGCTATTTATAGGCACGCTCTTGCCGCACCGGGCGGCCGGCCGGCCGGTACCGCCGCAAACGCTACGTCCCGCAATTTTTAAATCTGTAATATCTTCGAAAATATTCACTTAAATCATACGGTGTAAAGGGCCATATAGATCTATATTAAATGAACAATGTATTCAAGGTATTTAATTGGTTAAGGATTAATGCTGTATTGGTTAAAATCGCTTCGAAATTTAGCCATTATTTGTCGTAAAAAGTAAATGACAAAAAAAAGTTATTGTGGGTTATCCATAAGAGATAGACATATACCATCACGGACTTTTCTGTTGACCTTTTCAATGTGTACAATACTTAGTACATTATTTTGATAAAACTCGTAGGGTTCAGCCTGCGATTGCAATGTAAGCGGAAAAAATGTAATTATTTACGACATCACATTAGAAACCTCAAAAATAACAGTACTTCTCCACTATTTAATGGATGATATACATATAAACCTTCCTCTTGAATCACTCTATCTATTAAAAAAAACCGCATCAAAATCCGTTGCGTAGTTTCAAAGATTTAAGCATACAAAGGGACAAAGGGACATAGGGACAGAGAAAGCGACTTTGTTTTATACTATGTAGTGATGTAGTGATTTTATACCCGTGCGAAGCCGGAGCGGGCCGCTATGTTTTTATATACAACGTTCACAGTTTTTCTGTAGTGTATTTAGTATCAGCATTGCACCCGTGCGAAGCCGGGGCGGGTCGCTAGTATATATATATAAGTATTTCCCGCGCACACAATTTATGGCGGGAAAATGTATAATAAGCGCTAAGTTTCAGACCAAGCTATCGTGAACGTTTACCATTCATTTTGTTAATTTAATTCTACGAGTATTATGAAGAGAATCTAAAAACGAATCCTACCTAAATTCCCTATGAAGATATTATTTTTGCAATTTAATAATATTTATTGTGCTTCGCTGCAGTCTGCAGGATAAATCATATCTGCCCCTTTTTCCATTTCACCCGTTTCATTGCGATGAGGCCATATAAATATAGGTGAATTTATTATTTAGAATATAAATCTGTTACGCATGTTAGTAAACGGCTATACTTTGCTTAACAGCTAATCTGAGAACACTCGTTACTGACGTGTTTACGCGCCACGTTTACGCAAAAAGCTACGCGCAAAAGCGTCATGTAATGAGAAAGCTCATAAAAGCTTGTTTGCCGATAACGTACGTCTCCTACGTACGTCTACTTCAAGCTGAATCGATGACGAATGACGTAGCTGGTCACACTAACACAAACTCTAAATATACAATATCTCTGCTACCGCCATCCTACCGCCATCTGTCGGATAGTTCGTGATACGATTAGACGGAATGAAACCTCCTTTCCACCGTGGTTCCATCGTTCGTGCATATCTTTCTCGAGATTGTAATTCTTGTAAAGTCTAACAGAGGGCATAGAGCTTTCCATCAAATGGTTTCAAAGATACTTTAATTGGACTTTAGACTAATGGGATGTTAGAAAAGTAGACAATTCTACTACAATTCTAGAAGTTCACTTTCCATACCTTGCAGTATAGGCAAAACAAAATTATGGACGAGACATGAATGACTAATGCTCAATAAATTAAAAATATGGCAGTTAATAAAAGAAATATTAGGTACAGCTTCGGCATTTGTGTCAGTAGGGTCTACGACGTAGGCCTGACTGTGTGAGGTTTACTTTATACTAAGTACACATCGTTTCTATAGTTTCAAAGATTTTTTCTACTTTACGTTAATTAAAGAAAGAAAATACGTTTATTTGCGGTACCTAAACATGACGCATAGAAAGAACTCAAAAAACTAATAATAACAAATTGGGGCAAAATAATTATGTTGATATAATATAAGTCATTTTATATCAGATATGTACCATTTCCATACTCTTTTTTACAATTTAGTCATGGTAAATAATTATTTTACTGACTTTGTCGGGATATTTTTATATGTACCAATATAAATATTTCGTGATTCAATAATTATTCTAACTTACAATCAATATTTCAAATTAGAATTCATTGAATAGCAAAATATGTCTGCAGATATTTAGAGTACAAACTTTGCACATATTTATTGAATCACGAATATTTATAGAAGTCTACACCTAACTATAATACTTACTAAGTTCATGATTTTTACTCATTAATTAAATAGGTATAGATAGGTGCCGAATGTACCATTTTTGAATCACAACATAGCGAAGACAGTCCGTGTTTTTCTTTTTTTCGCTGCACTACGTAGGTATAATCAAAGAGATTGGGATTGGATTCGGATTGGATTGATTGGTATTTTAGCACAGACAAAAAAAAATAACTGAAAAATCCTTTACCAATGGGATTTGATTCGATTAACCTAACAGTTAACTGTCCATTATAAATCGCAATGTTATCCTTTTATGATTCTGCCAAAGTGGCCTATTTAGGCCCCCAGACTGTAAACGTTCTTAAAATTAAGAGAATTGCCCCTCTTATCTCATGTAGAGCTAAGCTTCTAACTCTACAAGCCCCAACTTCACAAACTCTACACCTTAGTCAAAATATGAGGCTTGGCCGTTAAAAGTAATGTGATGGTAGCGAAACGGCCAAGCCACATATTTTGACTAAGGTGTAGAGTTTGTGAAGTTAGGGCTTGTAGAGTTAGGGCGTGTAGAGTTAACTACAACTTTTGGACGGTAGGAGCCATATAGTCTCGTCTTGGCAACATTTTACATGAAAATGTTTTTGGTGGGATTTCAATTCTTTTTGTAGGTAGCTTATGAAAAAAAAAAAATTTTTGGAGCGGTTATTTACTAAAATCCTGAAATACGTATTTTATCATTTATAACAAGGAGTCCCTGTATCAATCTTCAGACCATTTACGTAAAAATTTGCGGAAGTCTCATACAAACTTCCAGTTTAAGGGGTTGGGGAGTAAAAGTTCCGAGTTTTAGAATTTTTTTGTTGTTTGTGTACTAATACTAGCTTACATACCAAATTTCAGATTTTTAGGACTTCAGGAAATACCCTAAGAGTTTTGATGATCATCAGAGAGTCAGTGACGAAGTCCGGGTTTTTTAGATATCAATAAAATCTAAAGTATAAAAGCTATGCAATTTAAACTTTACATGTTTAATAAGTCTACTATTGACATCATATCCCGAGAATTTTGTTTATCTGGTATAATCCAAACCCAAGTTATGAAGGTTCAAAAAAACAGCGAAGCGCTTAGAGGAAAGGTAGGTAGTGCCCTTGCGCTTCGCTGGACTCGTCTTGTTTGTATTATCCATACCTAAGTAAAGGCAACATCCATAAGAAACATTTATCTCAAATTAATAATTATCCGTGTTATTAAGCTGCAAAACTTTCGTCTAAATATGACCAGTATTTGCAGTGTTGCGTAGTAAAGTTTTTTTTCGTATACGAACGATCTTATTATAAAACAGAAATAATGTCGGATGAAAGTACTGCAGTGCGATTCTGTAACCATCTCACTGCGAAAACTTAGGTGAAGTGAGCGTGGAGTGAGCTGTCAATAGTGTCAATTTCTAGCAAAAACAAACTCACTTCACCTAAGTTTTCACGGTGAGATTTTTACAGAATCGACCGGCTGTAATGCTATTCTGTAAAAATCTCACCGTGAAACCTTAGGTGAAGTGAGTTTGTTTTTGCTAGAAATTGACACTATTGACAGCTCACTCCACGCTCAATTCACCTAAGTTTTCACGGTGAGATTTTTACGGAATAGTACCGCTGTTTACTTATAACATACTATCATTTGGTGCCCGCGGCATCGCCCGCTTGGTGGTCGGAAATTATCCCAAAGGAACGTGCCTACCTACTACCGGGATGAAAATTATCCTATGTCCTAACCTTGGTAATGATCGTCCAACGGATTTCGATGCACACCGACATTGAAATCCGCGTAAAAATGTAACAGACAGACAGAGTTACTTTCGCATCTAGGTATAGGTAGGTAATATAAAAATTAAATTCTGTTCGTTTGTAAGCGCATCACTTGAGAACGGCTAGACCGATTTGGCTACTTTTTGTATTTTTTAAATGTTCTTAATAGTCCGAATTAGGTTTTTAAGAAAATAAAAATGGAAAGATTCCCGAATAAATTTCATATTCGGGAAAAACTTACCGTCCTTTTTTCTATGGGTACTTTATGTATATATGAACTAATGAAATTTGGACAGGACGACGTCTGTCGGGTCAACTAGTTATCAGTTAGTATCAGATAGTAGGGTGATGTCAATCTAAATGATTACTCAAAAACGACGAAAGTAGAGGAATCTATCTATAACTCAAAGCGGTTTATTGTACTAATGAAAAATATGTTTAGGTATTTGGCTAAACTAAAACACTCACAGGAGTGGCAAAGTTCGGTTATTTCGTATAGAGCCCAAAATAAGTGATCCTTGATTCCTTTAAAATTAGAGATGTAGGTACCGTCTAGTCCTGACTCTAGTCTGGAAAGCCAATTATCGGTCAATATTTTTGCAGTCGGCAACTAGTCGGCAAAAAGTGCCGACTATTCGGCTTTTTACTTATTCAATGATTATTAAAAATAGGATAATGGAAATGAAATCGTAGTCAACCATGATTGTTAATCTTTTTTTATTTAGAATAAGCTTTAGAGGCATTAAAGGAAGGATTCCTAATGTTACATAAATATTTTGTAATTTTTATTTAGGAATACTTAGTACCTACCTAACTCTTCCTTTTGTTGTCAATAGAACTGATAATTTGGGCTGATTTTTCCAACGCCAGATAATTTTATATGAGGAATTATTTTGAATTTTTGACAGTTTTACCATACAACGTTTTCGTTTTCTGTCAGACGTTAATTTTATTCCACGAATAAAAATTATCTGTCGAATGAAAAATCAGCCCTTATTTCAAGAAAAATATACTTAATACAAACAGAAAAACAATATTCTAAGCGGTAGCTTAAATAACTCTGAAAGTGTGAATAAACAACGGTTTCGGTTTTGTAACATATCAATATTCATTCCTAATTTAAATATTATCTGGGACTAGGAACTCTTCCTTCGGTTTGGCGTCGGCCATAGTCGATCTTTTTACCGACTTCAAAAAAAAGGAGGTTATCAAATCGACACGTATGTATGTAATATTAGTGGTACTGCATTATATTCACATGTGACAATCTATTAGGGCTTCTGAACAAATATACAAAATTTTATAGATGTATGTATTTATGTATGTTTGTCCACGCATTTCTCCGCAACTATTAATCGGATCGTGACCATTTTTTTATTGGCTTACATTTACTTCAACTTAGGGAACAGGGCAAGTTTCATCAAAATCGATTCAGTCATTTTCAAGATATAGACTAATACGTGTAAGTGTGACGGCCTGGCTTATTGATACGAGCTACGGGTGTAGTGTCAAAGGGAAAACATCTCAAAACCTTGGTCAAATTCTAGTGCAATATTTACAACAAAACCTACCTACTTATTACAAACAGATATTCCAGTTTTTACTTAAAACTAAAAATTACGAAATAAAAAGTATTTAAAAAAAATTAAATCGACTTCAAAAAGATATTAACTCAAAATTATGAAATAACTTTAATTTCGGAAGTCGGTCGCAAAAAACTAAAACTAAAATACAGATTCCAAGACACCGACTTTCGAAATTAAAGTTATTTCATAATTATGAGTTAATTTCTTTTTGTAGTCGATTTTTTTTTTAATTATTGCAACCGACTAGTCGGCCAAAGTCATACGCATCTCTAATGAGGAGCTATTCTGAATATTTCGTTCGCTAAATATTTCGTTAACAGTAATTTTAGTTTTTCAAGTATAAAAGTTACCTATAGAAATGTATACCTACTAGGTAACGCTGTCAGTCATAAAATATGAAGGATTGAAAACTTTTCTATTTTGAAGCTATGACAATGGCTTCGCCTGCGTAATGGTCGGAAAATGACATAATTTTGAAAAGTTATCCCACAGATGTATTACCGGTATAGAAGGTATCCTAGATGTGTTAATCCAGGACATGGTATATCTGGTTGCCAAGTTTCATCCAAATCCGTTCAGCGGTAGGTAGGTTTAAGGCTTGATTGATTGAACACTCAAATAATTTAATATAAATATGTAGTTAGTAGGACGACGTCTCTGAGTGCGACAGTAAGTCTGGTGAGCCTTATTATACCTTATATATGAGTTATGAACGTCTGTAGTACCTATCCGTCCGTCTGTGTCCAGTATCTACATACTTATACTATTACAAAATTAAAATGGCTTTTCGTGTATGTTTGTGTGACGGCGTTATTCTTATAAATTTCGCAATGCATTTTGGAGCGGCTATCACCATCATTTAGAGGATTTATATTTAATTTTACCTATAGTAGGTATATTCATATTAAACATACACATAATAAATAAATCTCGTTGTATTATCCAGTCGTAAAAACCGTGCGAAGCAAAGACGGCACTTTGATGTACAGACGCCAGCACATCAAGCTACCCGAAACTGTAAAATTTTCCCAATCAACTTTGATTCATATGCTTTAGCGATAAAGTTGAAAATCTATTAAAGAAATTTGACAGATTGTAGTAGCTTGGTGTGCTGGCGTCTGTACCTTCGGAATTTATCTGAATTTTGTTATTAATTTATTACTTATATAGTAGCAAATCAAACGTTTTTGTTATTTTTTTATTTACTATAAGGAAGCTCTCGTCTCAATCTTTAACTACGAGTTTCCACTTATTACGAATTATTATTAAAAAGCATTTTTTTCTTTGTATCAGATTGAAATTAAAATTGTTTATTGAAATAATTGATTTAAGTACATAAATATTTACAAAATAGGTCCATATACTAGTTGTAGGTAAAAATAATTGTATTCTACCTGATATAATAACTATCTAAATAAATAATATAGGAATTGGAGATTTTCAATCTTATTCTGTGTGATATTAGTTTTTTATATCGAAATGAACCCAAGAAGCTCACTTGTAAAATTAATTAAAACCGTTGTTTTTGTTAATAGGTACCTAAGTTTTCACCTAGTGAATAATTTATTACATTATAAGTAGGTATACAAATTCCATTGTAGAAAAAACATATAGAGAAATAAATCTTATTATGTATTGCAAATCAGCTTTCTCAAATCTAAGATACGATACCTACCTATCACATTCAAGAATTATTATTTTATCATTTTTTGGTCTAAAATGTTCAAAACAAAGTTACGGTAACAAAAGCTTGTTTTGTTTATAGCTTAATAAGACTGGAATTAATGGTTCTTAACATAATAGAAACTGCAAATGCCACTGATTTCATAACCTCCCAAGGGACCCATCGCCTTTTCGCCCCAAAAATTTTCAAGCGAGTTTGCTACGCCGATGTAAACTCTAGTCCCTTACATTAGAGGGGAAAATCAAGTTTTCATTGTTGCTTGTTTGCGACGTTGTTTTAATAGACCTAGATGAGGTGTATACATAGAATTCAATTTTCTGAGCGTGGCGAATCAAGCACCGTAACACAAAGTATTCAAAACGCCAATATTTGGTTGGCGAAACTGCAGTATAAAACAAGAGACCTTTCCTACCCATCTTCATTGTTAGTCGTACAAGGGTAGCGATCAACGCTGATCAGGGTTCTGATACTAAAGTACTTAGGTAGATATCGATTCGTTCGTAACGAGTGCTTGTGGTGAAGGAAGAATCAAAGTATGTTCGCCGAGGGTAAATATAAATGATGCATGGCTCGAATAGCGTGATAGTTCAAAGGATGGTGCCGTCAATATCATGTCTACCGGCTCCCCGACGCATTCACAACCGGACTTTCGTCTTGGTTGACCGTTTCGCGTTGGAGTAACGGTTGATTCTTAGTATTTCGTACTTCGTTAACGCAAAATATATCGATGTTTTAAATTATAGTAATACATAATATAGTTGTGTTTATTGGCTCATACTGAAGTGGTAATGTTTGATTGTTGCAGGGCCGAGCGCCATAGAGTCGCGCTCGCCAAGCGCCTTCACACCCAACTCCTCCAGCATGCTACTGCTGCAGACACACGTGAGTTTTACATTTATTATTTCATCAGAGACGTTTATGCTAAATTTCAAGATACCATCTTACAGCAAATATCATCTCTTCCCTTGACCACATTTTATAAAAGGGGGTCCTGAAAATACTGAAAAAATTAAAATTTACATTATTGATTAGAACCTCGTGAAACACCTGCATCGATTGACAAACAGGCGGCTACACAAAGCCCCTATAGATACAAGTAGACAATTGAACAAGCACGCCATTGGACAGTCACGGCCGCCCCTGACGGCCATCCGCCGCCTACCACTATGCGACGCCTCCGTTATTGATTGTCATTTCTATTTCAGAGCAACTACGGTTCGTCCTTCACTGATCTATTGTCGCCCCAGTATCAAGAAGATTCTACTGAAATCTTAGAAGAAAATCTAGACCCGTTCCCGGACGTCGAGTTTCACGCGCCGATCCCGCCTGAAGTGAAATCTCAGCGTACTACGCCTATTAGTGAGGCTTCATCGCCAACCCTAGGCCCAGCGTTGCCTAGTTTTGAAGAAACTTATTCAGTCCGTTATCCTAAACAAGAAATGGCGGAATTTGGAATAAAAATGGACGAAGATTGCTATAATGTTAGCGCATATCAAGGACACACGTCCACCCAACTACTTTATCAATATCATCAACCGTCAATTCCTTATGTGCCGTCAACATATTATGCGCCGTCGCAACAGTGCAGCCCCACGTTTGACACCGGTGGTGTTACACCCAATCAAGACTCGTACTCTTTACCTCCCTTTCCAAGTTCGGTGGACTTGCACATCTCTACGGAACAGAGTGCACGGCAACGACGCGCTTCCTTGCCGGTGCAGCGATCAGAATCTACCAGTTCTAATGACAGCCCCAAAGTTCCTGGTGGCAGAGTACACTGCATGCAAGCGTCAGCGCCTAGCTCCGCATCGAGCTCGCCGGGCGTCGCGCCAGAGGGCGCCGGCTCCCGCGCGGCGCCGTCGTCACCGAGCCAACTGTGCGCTGTGTGCGGTGACACCGCGGCTTGCCAACACTATGGAGTCAGGACTTGCGAAGGATGCAAAGGATTCTTTAAAAGGACTGTGCAGAAGGGTTCTAAATACGTTTGCTTAGCTGAAAAATCATGTCCAGTAGACAAAAGAAGACGGAATAGATGCCAATTCTGTCGATTCCAGAAATGTCTCAATGTCGGAATGGTCAAGGAAGTAGTAAGAACTGATTCCTTGAAAGGTAGACGAGGTAGACTGCCCTCCAAACCGAAATGTCCACAGGAATCACCTCCGAGCCCTCCTATATCACTGATAACAGCACTTGTGAGAGCTCATGTCGACACTTCTCCGGACTTTGCCAATCTTGATTATTCTCAATATCGAGAGCCAAATCCCATGGAGCCACCGATGTCTGACTTAGAAGTGATTCAACAATTTTACAATCTTTTGACCACATCGATCGACATGATTAAAGTATTCGCTGATAAAGTGCCCGGTTATGTCGACCTGTGCCCTGAAGACCGTGAGCAGCTGTTCGCATCAGCTCGTCTTGAACTATTTGTATTACGACTCGCATACCGCACACGTCCAGAAGATACCAAGCTGACCTTCTGCAGTGGCGTCGTGCTCGACAAGCGACAGTGCCAACGCTCGTTTGGAGACTGGCTTCATGCTGTGCTGGACTTCAGCAACACCCTACATTCAATGGATATCGACATATCTACTTTTGCGTGTCTTTGCGCATTAACTTTGATAACAGGTGTGTATAAGTACCGACTTGTTAGTTTTATTTTTAGTTTTTTTCTAGTCGATTAGTTTTATTTTGAAGATACCTACAATTAACTGAAGTATTAACAGCTTTAGGGTGAATTTCACCAATGAAAGCATTGAGATAAATAGATAATATTATAAATAATGAAACTGAACACGATCAACACATCTGCACCGCGTTCAAGAACAGTCAGGTGTCCTAAATGTTGTGGAATATTAACGCTGACAGCTCCTGTGCTGATCGCTTTCAATTTTATTGGTGAAATTCGAACTTTTTTCTTTTAAACGTGGTGGATTCTGATGCAGCTGTATCAGAATCCACCACGTTTAAAAGAAAAAAGTAATAGGTAAATGATTTTTTTGTTTCCTGTCATTTTTTTCAAATGAGATTTTATTTTTGATAACAGATCGACATGGTCTCAAGGAGCCCCACCGTGTGGAGCAGTTACAAATGAAGATAATAGGCTGCCTGCGCGCTCACATGCCGGGCGGCGGGGGCGCAGTAGGGGGCGCGCCGCACTTCAGCCGCGTGCTGGGTGCGCTACCCGAGCTGCGCTCGCTATCCGTGCAGGGCCTGCAGCGCATCTTCTACCTGAAGCTCGAGGACCTGGTGCCGGCGCCACCGCTCATCGAGAACATGTTCCGCTCTAGCCTGCCCTTCTGAACGCCTCGCGCCCCACCCCTGAGGACCACTCCCGCCTTCGAAACTTGTTCTCCTTCTGTTTTAGAGCCGACTCCGTTATTTTTTTAAGTGTTTAGATTATATAAAATATTTTTCTAGAGATTAGGTGGACGTTAGTTAGGACGCGATCTCCCACGGAATCGGTTCGTGCTACTCGTATGAATTTAATATTAAGTATCTACTTAATGGAGACAATCTTACCATGTAAGTCCTAATTTAAGATTAATTTATTGAAAATGTTTAGGAATTTGTCTTTTGGGTGTGATTTCGTTTAATCTTACAATGTTGTGTATTTAGTAGTCTGCATTTGAGTTACCGCTCGTGATCGATGGCATCTTGTCGTACAAATATTCCTATGTTATTTACTTACGTATTACTTAGATAGGGAAAATCTAGTCACAAGACTTAGAAATGTTATAAAATTTGCTCGTAAAAATCGGGCTTTTTATTATAATTAATATAAGTAAAAGTTACTTTAAGATCGGTAAGGCATTTAATGTCCTTTTGTACGAATGTGAGCGACGGGCGGCGCGGCGCTACGGTGGACCGCCGAGCGCGCCGAAGGGCTCGCCCGCACCGAGCGCCAGAGCGCCGCCCAAGCCCCCGTCTGAATGTTGATGAGCCGATGTTAGCGTCACAACGACACTATAGTTGGAAGTTACCTTTTAGTTTTAAATTATTTTGTAATATTTTAGACGCTAGGACACTAATGTAATTTGTTATGATAATTATACCTAAGGCCTGAGAAAAAGTTCAGCATGTTTGACGTCCCCAATGTAAATCCTTAATACAACGTGTCTTAAAGAGTACCTTTATAGGTAGATAGTGTAGATTTTTCTTATGTGGACCTTTTATATGCTTACTATAATACATATTATATATGTATTGAGTAAATATTTAAACATATCACGATATTATTTTTAAATTGTGATTGCACTTTGTACCTATGAATTGATATCCTTTGCATCTCCTTTGCATTTAAGCTAGGCCATTTAAAACAAATTTACATTAAATTAAATTGCTATTAGAATCACTGTGTATTTTTGCTCGTAAGTATATCTATTGGAAAACTACTGATATAATCAGGTTAGATGTCTGTATTTTTATTATCTACTGCATTTTGCGCAAATTTGAATGGACTATGTACCTAAAAAAATTCACTGGACCAAATAGGTGATAACAAGTCCTGGTGCGGTCTATCTGAAAGAAGCTGTGCTAAGATCCTATGTTGCATAATCTATCAATCGTCTTATGGTGGATATTTTTTATGAATCTGCCGGCGTGGAAAAAATTACAGTGTAGCTGAAAGTTGCCTTGTATCTCCTAAAGACTAGATACCTGCAGCAGCACTGTAGGTATAAAATTATTACGGAAAGTATGCTGCAGTACCTATTGTACCACTGGGTGCTCTGTCCAACCTTAAACTATGGTTATACTTAGGTAGGTACATTGTATAGATAGGTCGAGGAATTTAAGATTCATATCTGACATAACTATGGAGTAGATGGGTGAATAAATGTTACTTACGTACCTAAGCAACATTTATTCCCACTTAGAGAGAGTGATTATTGAAGTTGATGTCCTTTTAAACGGAGCTAGTGATAAACGTTGTCTATTAGGTACATCGTAGAGTTTAAGAAATTCAAGACGCATGAAAATTAATAATTTTATACAAAAACCTTAATTATTAGAATGCTGGACTTTTTACTCAAACGCCGCCACTCCCTTCTAATATTATTAATTTTATAGATTTATAAATCGTAGTCAAGGAAATTATTTGTCGTTATTTTTTTTAAATTGTGACGAATTTCGTAATGAATGAACCTAAATAATGTACTTACTTAATACTTCGGTTGTGCTTGAAATATTGTTACCTACCCTTCATCCAAACCGATATAATTAATATGTTCCACGTACCTACCAAACTGCATAAATCTGCAAGTGACATTCCTACATTACAAGCCTGTTATGCCTACCTACTAATGAATTGATCATAAACAGCGTTAATATGTATAAGACTAGATATTACCGCCAGTCGGATAACGTCGTCGCATGTGAGCGCCTCTAACTAATAAATAAATGAAGAATTGCTCGTAAAACAAACCTAGGCTGCATTAGTACAAGCTAGCCATTTAATATTTATACCCCATGCAAGCCTTGTTATTGTTATAGGTCATTTCCAATAGATATTTCCAAGCTGTTGTCTGCTTTTCCGCACACATACGACGACGGTACCTATGTATTGGTTCACACAGTTCTACTTGGAATACACTGAATATTTTTAAGTAGGTATTTACCTAGGTAATACAGAATTAGATACCTACAGAAAAAACTAATAAGTAGAGAGCTTACAAGACACCCTGCTCCTACAATAAAATAATAAAAATGCAGGCAATAAAATGATTCTCATCAAGATATTTCCCTCCATAGCATAGGCGTGTACCTGTACCTTACCTATGCCTAAGTCACAAAATATGTTAATGTAATAATATCTTTTCTTCTTTAAGGTTTGTAATGAACTGCATTTCTTAAATCTCAACATAGAAACATAAATGTGCTTTTGTTATAATATGTTATACATTTTCTTTGTAAATATTTCGTGAAAATAATATCGATGCAAATGCGTCAATGAAAATATGCCTCTTTTATTTCTTTTCAAACAAAATAATCCTTGTAAGTACCTAGGTACCTATTTACTTATTTATTTACAACCTAAGTATTTGAAAGACAAGACTAACAGCATGAATTAATGATCAAATAGAAGATATTTTATAGTTGCATCATGCAATTAATGGGTCACTTTTCCACCGTCTCCGCGCTTAAAAAACTACCAGGTTAAAAAAATATGTAGTTAGGTACCTACCTAACAAAAACCGGCCAAGAGCGTGTCGGACCACGCTCAGTGTAGGGTTCCGTAGTTTTCCGTCCGTCACAATAAGTGTTCCCACTTATGAGTTTAAAAGTAAAAAATGCTTGCATATACGATTACCTATACTACAAACTTAGTCCAGAAATTATTTTGTACAACTTTTTGTCTTTTTTGTACAAAAACTTGTTTCCATCAAGTTCAAAATAATTTTCCTAGAAAGTCCTTATAAAGTCCTACATTTCAGATTTTTTTCATATTTTCTAAACTTATGGTTCAAAAGTTAGAGGGGGGGGGGACACATTGTTTTTAACTTTTGGAGCGATTATTTCCGAAATTATTGACATTATCAAAAAATGATTTTAGTAAACCCCTATTCATTTTTAAATACCTTTCCAACAATATATCACACGTTAGGGTTGAAATTAAAAAAAAAATCACTTCCCACTTTACATATAGGGGGGCTACCCTAATAAAACATTTTTTCCAATTTTTATTTTGCCACTTTGTCGGCGTGATTGATATACATATTGGTACCTTTCAGCTTTCTAGTGCTAACGGTCACAGAGATTAAGCGAGGACGGACGGATGGACGGACAGACATGGCGAAACTATAAGGGTTCCTAGTTGACTACGGAACCCTAAAAAAGCGAACTAGTCCAAACAAAGCGGCGCCCGCCACAGCGACGGATCGAGTGTGAGATCAAACATTCTAGAGTGTGTCTAGAAGGAAGAGATGTGTTCATTATTTTTGACTAATCTGACTTGAACGTCCAGCTTTTGAAATATTTTCGAAAAAATCAAAAAGGGGATTCCTATTAGAGTTTAGGCTCTTTAAGCCCACAACCAGCGAATGTTCCAAAGAGTAGTATAATAACTAGAATGTTTTCAATCTTCCCAACACACGCTGACGCGACAAAGCGACGTATAAGTATTATGTCGTTTAAAAAACTTTTTAACAAAAAAAAAACCGACTTCCAACAAAAACACTACAAAGTGAAAAATAACTTTAATTTCGAAAGTATGTGTCTTTGGATCTGTATTTTAGTTTAGTCAGTTTTTATTTCTCGCTTTTTAGTGGTTCTGTTTATAATGTACCTACCTATCTAAGTTACAATATTGCCCATCACCTTTTACAAAATATTGCTTTTCCCGATGCAGGGACGTTAATTGTTGAGGAGTTCTCCTGGTATTCCACCATTGACTCTATTTCACCATTCGCATTGTGACGAGCATAAATTGCTTAGCAACCATATTAAAGTAATCGAATCTCAACCCGTGAAATATACTTATTATTGAGTAGTTCCGGTGGCCATTTGTGGTCTTCTTCAGCAGTTCCACTTCATCAAATGGTATTTTCCAAGAGCAAATGCACGAGTTACTATAAAAAAAATACACAAATCGCGATAGGTGTAGGTACCTATGACATTTGAGGAGTTCCCTCATTTCCTCATGGATCCCATCATCAGAACTGGATTTTGATAAAAATGGGAATCTGGAAGTATATCCTTTTAAATAAAAAAAGAATTTTCCAAGTCGGTTTATAAATGACAGCGTACCTACTGACTGTACTGAGGTAACAAACAAAAAAAAAAAATTAAAAAAATACAATCAAATTCAGAACCTCCTCCTTTTTTAAAGTCGGTTGAAAAAAAAGCAGTTTGTGTCAAAACCACTGACCAGCAAGGCCAAAACTCAAAGTGCTTTTTTTTACTTATGTCACGGTGAAGGTCAATTAAAACTCAGGGGTGTCATACAAGGGGGAGGTGAAATTTTTTGACCTAGAACGTCTAGTTTATGAGCTAGGTAGGTATTGCAAAAAATATTATAGGATATTCCAATTGGGTACCTAGGTACAGACGCCAGCACATCAAGCTACTACAATCTGTCAAATTTCTTTAATAGATTTTCAACTTTATTTGGCTAAAGCACTCGGTTCAAAGTCGATTGGGAAAATTTGACAGTTTCGGGTAGCTTGAAGTGCTGGCGTCTGTACAATTGAAAGGTCCATTAATAATAAAATAAGTAGTCAATCAAACTAACAGCTCTCGGCAGCTTCAATGATTTCAGGGGGTGCCATGACCCCCGCGACCCCCACTCCCTGGAACCTCGCCTGGTCTACCAGGCGACAATCAACAATACGCGCGAATCTATTTAGATTTAGATTTAGATTTATTTTACCCTATTTAGATTTAGATTTAGATTTACCTTAGATTTAGATTTGATTTTAGATTTAGATTTACCTTAGACTTAGATTTAGATTTCTATTTAGATTTAGATTTACCCTGCGTTCTGAATCGGGAAATAATTGATTTGAGCGTGCTTAATAAACCCGTACCGAATTAGCGTGAGCGCGATAACGATGTCTCGTGAATCGTCATAGCTGACGTCATGACATGCGCCATCTTGCGATAAAGCCGATTAAACTAACGTGGCATTTTCGAAATTGTGCTTCTGGCTGACAGTCGTCACCTAACCAAAGAAGAAGAACTGAAGAAGAAATATGGTGTTTATACAAGGAAATACTGTAATAATGTCGTTTTACATTGAGTAAGCACTGTGAGCGCGTTCACGAGCGTTCCGAATATTGTTGACAGCTCTCAGCTGTCATAATCGTAATACGCATGTGAGATCATGTGATCGCTGTGAGCGATTATAGCTAATTCGGAATGCGGTCTTACACACGGCAGATAAGTAGGTACGGCAAAAGATTTTGATTTTCTACGTAATATTAGACTACGGAACGGATCGCCACATTTTGCTCATATGTTGGAAGTTTGTTTGGCAAACAAAGCTTCACAAGAGGTATGTTGACGGTATTGCATTACTCAGTAGTCAGTGCAGTCGCTCCATGTAAAATTAACAATACTGGTAGGTATTCAGCTGCATGCTACATCCGGTTATACTGGAAGCCGACCACAACATAGTTGGGAAAAAACTAGGCAAATGATGATGATGATGATGGTATTACCTACTCGCTCGCAAAAACAATCTCGCTATATTTAGACGAAGGTGAAGGCAGGTGAATGGGAGTAGGTAGCTACAAACTGACACTGGCTTACACTTCGAAGACAAGGACTAAAAGATAGCCAAAGAAAACACAAATCAAACCTCAAGCACTTCCTTCAGTAGGTATTAGGTATCTACCAAAGATGGAGTGTAACTAACGTATTTACTGTTCTTATACTTATTGTATTTTTTTTATTAGCCATTAATGTCCCACTGCTGAGCAAATGCCTCCCTACTATATTTCCACCTCTCTATGTCCAGAGCTGCCAAGGACAAATCTTTAACAAAGGAGTCCAGCTCATTCCGCCATCCGGAGATGGCGGAATGAGCTGGACTCCTTTGTCTCCTTTGTTTGTGGATCTCTAGAAAAAAAGTTAAACTTTTACTTTTTAATAGAAAGTGACAGAGTTTAAAATTCTCTATATTTCTGTATAGGAAACATTTTTATATTTTTACATTAAAAATAGTTCTAAAGATATGAAAATCTTTTAGGCCGTTAAGGGGGAAGCGCTAAGGTAGCCCGCGAAATTCAAATTTTCTTACGTTTTTTTGCAATTTGCTGGTCAGTATTAAGTTGTACGTCGATCAAAATATGATTCGCGGCCGTAACAAATATGTATTTATAGAATTATGATCATTAAAGTCATCAAACACAACTCTCTAAGACCACGTAAGTCCAAAGAATGATGATTTCATGAAACAGTTATTCTTTGGACTTATCTGAAATTATTCGATGTGATAGAAGTTTATGTAAATATTACAGGAAAAAAAAAACGATGTCTTTAAATAGCACACTTTTTCAGAAATAATCAACAAAAGTAACATTGGTTCCACTATCTGCAATATTTACACCGCAGCGTGTAGTGATCCCGGGTCAGCGGGATTGTCCGAAAGGGTTACCGCTGGCCCGGAACATAAAGGGCGAAGGAAGGAACACGGGTGGGTTTTAGTCAGTAAGAGTCTGACACTCCCTTCCGCTCCACCCAGAGCGGGAGGAGTCATTTGATGATTTCCCATCCTAAAAAAAAAAAAAAGCGTGTAGTGATAAAATTCTCTGACGAATATAGGCCTCGTCGATTAAAACTTTAAAACATATGATGCTCGGTTTTTTTTTTGATGATTCCATCACTTGTAAGCGAAGGACGCTAAAGGACTATAAGTTATAGTCCTTTAGCGTCCTTACTATAACTACTTTGTAGTTAAGCATTTTTAAATAACAGTTTAAGTGAAAAACTTAACTTATTTGCAGTTACCCGCTCATAATGCCATTTTAGTTAAGCATTTAATTCTGTAAATCTCTTACTTTTAGAGTACACACGACGACACATCAAATCAAACTATACATTTCCAGTTTCGGCTGACCTCACATTGTTTAAGCTTTTCGTACAAAGAGAAGTGAGCTTATACTGGAAATGTATAGCTTGATATATCGTCGTGCGTACATACTTATTCCATGAACCGTACGCCCATGCGCCGCAATGATAACTGCTGTCGAGTTTTTGGCGGGATTTCTTCGAGTGAAGTCTATTGGTTGTTTTAATTATTCGCAAATTGATTCCTAGTGGATATTGTGATGTAAAATTGGTGTAGTTTTGTATCTCAAGTGTCTGCGCAACTGGACAATATGGGTAATCATTGAAACAGACGCGATCCCGGTAAAATGGAGCTGAGAATTTTATTGTAGTTTTGGCTACCTCAGCGAAGTTTACCGGGAAACTTGATTCGATACATTTGCTGCCAAATACTCCTAATACATTAGAATGTGTACACCCATATTCTAATGTCTTGTTAGACTCAAGAAAAATACTAATGACTAGGCGGCATGGTCTCAGACCTTAGCCTTTAAAAAAAAATGATAACTGCTGTCGCTGTCAGTGTCAGTGTCAATCTCAAACGTCAAGAGTGTCAAGTCAGTGGTCAAGTGTCGCTGTCGTCACAGAGTCACAGAGTACTTTTCGAGGTAAAATCTTTAACAAAACCTCGAAGTAATAAAAAAAACAATTTTTCACTAAGTTTTTCACATTGTTATTCAGTAATAGTCACCGTTTCGTATATTTATCTATCGAAGATCTTTTCCAAATTGTTTGAATGTAAGAACGCTGAACTGATTTTTCTTTTGAAATTTCCAATGTAATCAAACCAACTTTATTACATTTCTTTACTCTTTACTAAGTTACTGTTTATACCAGCTAATACAACATGTCGGAGTCTACGGATATTAAAGACGTGCTGGACAAAAATCTTGAAGACTTTGAAATACAAGAAGTTCTACGAAATGGAACAGACTTACGAGAATATGCATTACAGCTGGATAAAGGTATTAAGGATGCCGAAAAAACCTCCGTAGCGGATTACGTAAAAGAGAGTGAAAATATAGCCTCTCTACACAATCAAATTGAAGATTGTGATGGGATCCTCGCGAAAATGGAGAGCATGCTTATGGTGTTCCAAGTACGTTATATCGCTTCGTGAACCTGTAATTAGGTTTGTGAGCAGACTAACAGTTGACATTATTTTACAGAACGACTTGGGTAGTATCAGCAATGAAATTATAAGTTTGCAAAAGCGTTCAGTAAACATGTCAGTGCAACTCTCTAACAGGCAGGTTCTAAAGGGACCTCTCTCTACTTTTATAGAAGATATGGCAGTTTCGGAAACACTCATATTGTAAGTAGCAGAATCTTCAGATTTTTCAATTGAACCTATAATCTCTATACTTACTTTATATTATGAACACAATGAATGTTTCAGTGGCATCAATAATGTTCCTGTAACTGACAAGGAATTTATGGTGCAATTGGCGATTTTGAATCAAAAACTCAACTTTGTTAAGGAACAAGATTTTAAAGAAACAAAAGCTTGTCATGATGTCAAAGATGTTCTGGAAAAACTGAAAATAAAAGCAGTATCTAAAATAAGAGCTTATATTCTGGAGCATATTTATAAGTTTCGCAAACCAATGGCAAATTATCAGATACCACAAAATGCTATGCTTAAATATAAGTTCTTCTTTGAGTTTATATTAGCCAATGAGAGAAACGTTGCTCAAGAAATATGCAATGAATACATTGACACCTTGAGCAAAGTATATTACTCATATTTTAAATCATATGCTTCAAGACTAGACAAGTTAAAATATGAAGAGACTCCTACAAAAGACGATCTAATGGGGATTGAAGATGGCTCTAAAGGAGGCTTCTTCCAAAAATCAAACTTAAAAAACAAAAGCACAATTTTCACAATTGGTAATAGAGGAGATGTTCTGGCACAGCAACTTGAAGCCCCTATTATAGTTCCTCATGTGCAGCAAAAAACTAAGGTAAATATCCCATTATGTATGCTGATCCAATAACAACACAGTAGGAATCACCTAGAACATTGGTGGCCCAGTAGTAAAGGCCCCAACTAGCGCGGTGGTGGCCCAGTGGTTGCAAGTGTGATAACGGCCCCAAATTACGACTTTAGGTTGTGGATTTGAATCCAAGCAGTCACTTTACATGGTGTTGGAAGGCATCCCCACAAGGTGGACCGACGACCTTGTGAAGGCCGCAGGAACTTGTTGGATGCAAGAAGTACAAAACCGGTCGAAGTGGAGGTGTTTGGGGGAAGCCTATGTCTAGCAGTGGACAACTTTCGGCTGAAATGTTGATGATGATGAGTCACTTTACTGTGTGCAGTTTATTTCATCACCACTGCCCTCAAAACGGTGAAGGAAAACATTGTGAGGAAATCAGCTATCCAAGAAACAAAAATTCGAAAACATGTGACCCCCACCAACCTGCACTGAGCCACATGGTGAATTATGCCCTACTCTCTCTCACAGAGAGAAAGCTTGTGTCCCAGCAGGGATCATTATATGCTTTCCAGTGACAATATGTTTTTTTTTTCAGTACTCGTATGAAGCTCTATTTAGAAGTCTTCAATATGCACTTGTGGACAATGGTTGCAGAGAATATTTATTCACAACAGAATTCTTCCATGTAAAGGGAAGTCATGCTCAGGAACTCTTTGACAGGATCCTAGGAAAAACTTTATCTATGCTTGTGGTATGGAATAATAACTTATATGTACACAGGCGGGATCAATGCTATAGGCAGTTACAGTTAAAGCTTTGAGTACTAACTGACATTACTTACTTTTATTTTTCAGAAAAATGTTGAGAACTATGTGCTTGAATGTTTTGACTGCCTGGCATTGTACCTTTGCATACAACTTATAAACAGATATAGATGGATGTGCCACAAAAGGGCTGTTGCTGCTTTAGACATGTATGTATACCTGCCGTCTTACCAATACCTGCCACCTAATGCCTTATAATATTTTTTATAATCATGACTTTTTACCCGACTGCACCATAAGGATGGTTATGTTTTTCATGTGTATGTATGTATATTTCTTTGGCACGCTCTGTAGCCTAAACGGCTTGATCGATTTCAGCTTGAGAGGTGAGATTGGTCTTAGTTGTGAGAGTGACAGTAGGTATAACAAAATTGAAAAAAAAATAAAATGGCCGATTTTTGCGCCATATTAGTCTTCATAATTTTTTTTTTTTAAAACCTATCGAGTGGGGCTTCAAAATAAAGGGTTTTAAAAGGTGATTACAAAAATATATACAACTTATATGGTTCAAAGTAATTCGAAGTGACAAATCGTAAAAAACACGTACTAAGAACTAAATCGTCGGCAATATCTTTCACATTTGTAAACTAAAAAGCTGGAAAATAAAAAAAATTAAAATCTCGACTGCGGTAAAAAACTTAAGTTAAAAAAAAACTGAAAAGCTAAAAACAAGCCAATTTAAAATTAAATAAAAGTTGAAAGCAGGCGGGACCCATACCATTTTTATTATACATATTTTAAAATTCAAATGGGTCCCGCCTGTTTCTAACTTTTATTTAATTTAAAATGGGCTTGTTTTTAGCTTTTCAGTTTTTTTAACTCAAGTTTTTTACCAGTCGGGTTTTTTTTTATTACTTTTTTTTAGTAACTAGCTCTTCGCCTGCAACTTTTTCGGGTGGATTTCGTACAACTTTTCGTTCCCTTTCCACCTCCTTCAAATAGTAGTTTAATAAAAATAAAATACAATTGATCTTTATTATTACCTAGATAACTATTTGTTCCAAGTTTCAATTTTCCAAACCAAAGGAATGAAATTTTTATACAAATTATATTCGCCCTATTCACTCCAACAGAGGTTGATTTTTTAAAAATCGTTTGGTGTATTTCCATTATTGGACCCTGATATTATTTATACCAATTTTCGAGTTGATCGTAGCAAGCAGTAAAATCCTCCCCCAAAAACTTGATTAAGTACCCCTTTTCACCTAGCTTAGGGGTGGTTTTCGAGAAATCCAAAAATACCAAAAACACGTAGTACAGTGCGTGCCACGTAAGAAGAGACTTGACCCCGCCTCCCCCACCTCTTTCCGCCGCCCCTATGACGTCCGGTCCCGTCCCGCACTCAGACCTCATACCGCTAAAGATACCTAAAATCGTGTACTGCGCATGTCAAACCACGTGGTGTGTCAAGTCTCTTCTTACGTGGCACGCACTGTACACGCAGTAACTATTTTTATCAAGATCGTTAATACCAAGTTGACATTCTTCCATACAAACTTTAATTCCACTGAAATCCCCTTTGAGAAGTTTTGAAAAACTTACAATGCAAAACACAGACATACATATTCATACCAAGTTTCAAGTTTATAAACCCAAGGAATAATATTTTTCATTCAAACGAAATCCCCGCTTTTCACCCCTTTAGGGGTAGAATTTTTACCCTTATCGGTTTGAGCTGGGCGATGATGACACGGACACTCGGGACACTTGCCATTTATATATATAGATTCTTGGATACCAAACCACTAGGAGGGTACTTTGGCTTTACCTTTGAATGTGTGCAGTTCTTATTATAATCTCAGTTATGTAATGAACACAGTATACTGTGTACACTTTTACTGTAGCCTTTAATTTTTTTTTATCACTTTCAGTTATTGGGAATCATTGCAAGGTACACTATGGCCAAGGTTAGAACATGTGTTGAAACTTAACATCCAGAGTGTGCGAGAGTGTGATCCAGCAAAATTATCAAATAAAGAATTAGGACCTCACTATGTATGTATTCTGTTGTTACATAGCATATTATAGTAAATCATTTATGCTAAATCCATAATATTACTAAGACGAGAATGGACCAACAAGGAAAATTATGATATTACCTAATTGTTGGTGGTCTATAGTGGCCGCAAGCTACTGCTGAGCTCCAGGGCCTGGGTTCGATTCCCAGGTTGGGCAGTGTTATTGTGTTTTTTTCCGATTTGTGCCTGATTGATGGCATTAGGCTCACACCCTGATTACATTGGACTTAATATGACTGGCCAGGCTGTAGGCAGAGGGGATCAAACCCCCCCAAAATGCCATAAACATTCTTGAGAATCAGCATGGAACATTCAAGAGGAATTGGCCATGATCAGCCATGATGAAAGTTCTGGATACCGTACGCAAAATACGCGCATTGACGTGGAGTTGCGGACACCAGCCCGTATTACCTATTAAGTTCTGGATATCGTTGTCACGCATCACGCACTTTATTTGTGATCATCTACATCGTGTACTCAGTACCGTCTTTGCCATAAGGGCACACGAGGCCCGTGCCCAGGGCCCCTCTACCCCAGGGGGGCCCCGGAAGGCAGATATTATGACAACGCTATACCTACATTCAAAAGCGCATTTATTTTTGTGTATACTTTCAAAAAATGATTGTCAACATTCCTGAATTGAAATATTTATCGGAAACCTGATCAGATTTTTAAACTTTAGCAGAACAGAAATCCCGAAAGGAACAGTTTCTCTCGGGATTTCTGTTCTGCTTTTAAAAATCTGATATCTGATCTATGTATATAATTATATGACATAATATGATCTGTATCGTAACCCATAGTAAATATAAAATCATAACAGAAAAACCCTTATAATATTACTTCGTTGTCTGTCTGTCTGTCAAGACCTTTTTTCTCAGGAACGCAGGGGCTTATCAAGTTGAAATTAATATCAAATACTCAAGGCTGCAATCCCTTGAAGCAGTGAAAATATCAAACTTCTAAGTCAACGCAATCAAAAGATACGGGCGTTTATGTTTCGTTTATGCCGCATATTTTGACACTCGCAAGTGAATCAAAACCTATAGGATACTTCCCGTTGACCTAGAATCATGAAATTTGGCAAGAAGCAATGTCATGTAGCAAAAGTAAAGGAAAAAATCTAAAAACCGTAAATTTGTAGTTACATACCTACTGTACGGGACCCCCGGTGCGCGAGTCGGACTCGCACTTGACTGGTCTATTTTACTTTCCAAAGGAGCCCCAAATTCTCGTGTGCCCAAGGGCCCCGGCCAGCCCTAAGACGGCGTTGCGTGTACTTTTTAATTTTTGTATTTATGTAAAAGTTTAGTTTTACAATAATGTTCCTTATTGTCTACGGCCCTGATCTCAACCCCTTCCCCTCCTCCCCAAAGTGTATTCCTGGATATGGTCATGATGTACGCAAAATACGCGCACTGACGTGGAGTTGCGGACACCCCAGCCCGTATTACCTATGGTCATGATGACTTGCGATACATGAGTATACTATAGTGACACTGCTGCCGAGCCATTCAGGAAAAGAGGCATGACGTTTGTTTCATAATTTAACTTTTTTGCAGATTACTCGGAGATATGCAGAATTCTCTGCTGCTATGCTCAGCTTGAGTGAACAATTTCCTTCAGAAGAACTTAGCAATATTCTGCTTGTTCTACAAGATGAAGTTCATTGCTTCTTACTTAAAATGGCTGCGGAATTTCCACAAAGAATACAACAATTAATTTTTCTCATCAATAACTATGACATGGTCTTAAGTATACTAATGGAAAGGACAAGAGACAATACAAAGGAAGCAGAAAGTTTTAGGGAACAGCTTCAAGCTCGGAGCTCAGAATACGTTGAAGAAATTTTGAGTCCACATTTTGGAGGAATGATACAGTTTGTTAAGGAAGGAGAGCAATTAGTTGACTCTGACAAGAAAACGGAATTAGCAAATTTAGAAAGAAAGTCTCTTACTTTGGTAGCGTCATTTAGTTCTGGATGGAAACAAAGCCTTGAAGAAATTCATAGAGAAGTTCTAATTTCCTTTCCAAATCTTGTAACTGGATCTGGTCTACTACAAATGGCTCTTACCAACTTCGTACAATATTACCACAAGTTTGCAAAGTTGCTTACTCCTAATTCGCGGACGCAATTAGTCAATATTCATGTAATTATGGTAGAAATAAAAAAATATAAAACGAATTATTAACAAAAAAAAAACACATTATTAAGTGCTAAGATAGTTTAAGAGATTGTTTTTCGTAAATGTATTAAACTATAAGCTTATCTTCTACGAGCATATCAATTCTCTATTATCGTTTCAACGGCTTGGGTTTGTTCTTAAAAATTGCCGTGAGTTTACCAACCACCAAGTTCTCCGACTTCTCTTAACACACTTGTTGAGAAGTACACTTGATTCTAGCTCTTGTATGTGGAATCTTCATGAAAAAAACCTAGAAAAGGAACTTCTAAAAAACGTAGGTTTGGGTACTATCCCTACTTGTTTCCGAACTACCTCCTGTATAGCTTTCACTAAAATTCGTTACGGTTCTGTGCCGAATCGAACATCAATCCATGTATCGAAAGAGTCCTCTAAACGCTGTTTACAAATCCGAAACCTGACATTTAATAGACGACCGCTATTCTTCCAACAGCTATTTGCGGTTGGGAATTAGGCAAATCAAATACTTAACCGAAAATTTGTAATTTTCGATTCGGCAGCCTGTCGAATGGTTGTGAAAGCTATACAGGTCCGACGAGCTTTCGAAAAACTTGAAACTGCTTGCAAAATAATACACGGAACCATTGACACTCCTAGTTTATATGAGGAGCTCTGTAATATTTTTGTAAAGTTCGTTTCACGAAAGAATTCCCTTCGCCGTAATGTTGGCACCATTGCTTTTCATTGAAGAATTGTTTTACCTTCAATGAAAAGCAATGGTGTCAACATTACGGCAAAGGGAATTCTTTCGTGAAACGCACTTTACCAGAGAACTATTTCCAGGCGAGGCGGTATAATTTGTCTATGGTGCCGCATTATCGCGCGGTTGCGTTGACAAACCCTATGTACTAACTAAAAGCGATGGTGACGCGAAAACTCAATTACGCGATTGTTTACCTGAATAATGACGAACTTATTTATTACGAAATATTGTATGTCCCCGTGACCTAACCAAAGCGATCGAGCGAATATGTGACAGTCGTGTTCATATATCACTCATTTCTTCGGAAAACAGGAAAGCGCCCTCTGTAGGCACACTGACGCCCGCGGCACGATGATGGGTTCGCCGAACAAACTGAACGCGATGGTCGCATGTTGGCACGATGATAGCTTCGGTTAGGGCACGGTCTGTCACCCATTCCACAAATGCTGAACGCACTCAACGTTCGCCTTGAACCTAGTCCAGCGGTGCTATTCTGTAAAAATCTCAACTTCAAATTCAACTCTTGATTAATGGCTTCTGTGGAATAAACACCACAATTTTGCCAATTTCACGTACTAAAATCCACTAAATGAAAAAATTAAATCTCTCTGACACGTGTGACAGCTATCGACCGATGCTGGTGTCTCCTGTAAAAATCTCACCGTGAAAACTTAGGTGAAGTGAACTGTCAATAGTGTCAATCCCTAGCATCGGCAACTCACTTCACCTAAGTTTTCACGATGAGATTTTTACAGGATAGAACTACTGGACTAGATCTATTCTCTCTCTGATGAATGTAAGTTGATATTGTTGGCATGTCTGGCGATTTGCGAGTTGATGTGTTTCTAGGATCATTGTGTTAGTGAAATCACAATCCTTTGGGATTAATATTGGATATCTTTTATCGTAAGACCAATCAGCGTTTTGTAATCTTCCTTTGCAACGTAGGATACCGTCTATGTCGGTAAATACTCCTAAGTTTCGTTGTAAGTTAGTATCTTTACCCTCTACTTCCTCAGGGAAATGTTCCTTTTGAATCCTTTTGATCTTTTGTGTATGTGATAGTGTATCGTCCTCACAGTGTTCTGTGGAGTTGTTTCGTGATTCCTCATCTAATTGATTTCTCCGTTCCTGCTCTTTTGAGATATTTTTTCCACTCGTGAGATCCTCCCCAACAGGAAACGAAAAGTCCTGTTCCACAGAAGAACATGTGGGATTTACTGCGACTTCGGTTTCATTAAGTAAAGAAATTTCGGCTCTACAACCTTTTGGCCAAGTTCTGGAGTGTTCCAGTAGAAAACTTGGTCCGGATAGCCATATCTGCTTATCTTCATAGAACTCGTGGGTCTAGTAGCCACGTCTGCTGGATTCAATCCTGTTGGAACATATCTTACTGTTACTGGTGTATTTCCCTTTATTTCTTCTATCCTCCTTGCAAAGAATGGTGGTAGTAGTTTGTTGCCGTAATACCAATCAATCACTATTTGACTATCTGTCCATATAGTGTTTTCTGTAAATTCCAAGTCCAGGAACTTGGTTACGTACTTCAGCAACCGGCTACCTATTAGAACACCTAATAGTTCAAGTCTTGGGATTTTCAAATTGTCCTGATCCTTGATGGCCACCACTCGTGATTTTCCTATTACAAAACTCAATTCTTTTCTATTAGAAATATATACAACTGCAGCATAAGCTTTGGTTGATGCATCCGTGAAAACGTGCAGTCGAATATTGTCATCGCCAGCTTGTTTGAAGTATTTCCTTGGTAAAACAATATTTTTTGTGTCTTCCAGTTGTTCTCTAATAATTTGCCATTCATTGGTCAATTCTTCTGGTAATGGGGTATCCCATTTGAATTTATGTATCCACAGATTTAAAGTAAAACTTTTGCTGGTAACAAATTTGGTGCAGCATATCCGCATGGATCGTAAACTGACGCTATGTTTTTTAGTATTTCTCTCTTGGTAGTGGCTTCTGTAGTCTTTCTTGGTCTCAATCTGATCGTATCTTCTCCTGTGTTCCAATTCAGTCCTAATACTTTAACTTCTACGTCTCTGCAGGCATTCGATGAGGAAATGCTTTCTGAGAATCGTTTGGAATTTGAACTCCATTCTCGAAAATTCATTGAAATTTCTTCGAATGTGATCTTACACGACTCATACATCTCTGTTGCTTCTTGTACAGATTCTACTCCTGTGACAAGGTTATCACTATGCGTTTTAGACTTTCCTCATTGGAACGCAGTAGATGATGTTACAAAGTAGCATTTAGAAGAAATGGACTTGATATCACTCCAAATGGTACGCGACAAAATCGTAAGTGTAGGATGTTATCCTCTGTGGCCGCCTTTTTTATGTCTTTCAACCATAAGAATCGAGTTACGTCTTTGTCCTTTTCGTGTAATGCTATCTGTAGGAAAGCCTTTTCTACGTCTGCTGTTATTCCTATTTGATGCGACCTAAACCTTAACAACATTCCGGTCAAGTCTTCTAGCATAAGTGGTCTGCAATGTAAACATTCATTTAAACTTTTGCTATGCTTGGTCTTTGCCGAAGCGTCGTAGACTATGCGAGTTGGCTTACCCGGATGACTAACACCGTGATGCGGCAGGTAGTGTATAGGATGATCTACATCTTCGACTCTCCTTTCATTGTCTGGTACCCTTTCAATTATTTCTTTTGCTAATTGTTCCTTTAATGTAGTATCGTACGCTGTTAGTGAATCGGAATCTAATCGTTTGAGTAGGTTGACTAGTCTGCCTATGGCTAGGCCAAAATTAGTCTCTAAATTAGGTGGGTAATCTATCCATGGCCAACTAACGGTGCACCTATCATTTACTAGTTCTATGGTATCATTGAATTGGTTGATTACTTCTTCGTCCCTAGTCAATTTTGGTGAATCGCATATTCCAATGGATTCTAGTTCCCATAAGCATTTGAGGTTTCCATTGTATAATGGAAGATCTGGTGGTGTCAATTTGTGTTCTACTCCCTGAAAGTAAGTTATTACTGACAACGTGTCCGTGGCTTTCGTGTTAGTTTTTCCAGTCAGTATGTAACCGAATTTAGAGTCAATCAAGAATAAATTACTTTCCAGTTGAATTTTGTCTTCAAGGATTAATGAAATGTAGAAGTCATTACCGATCAATATGTCTATTTTGGGTGACAATGAGCCGTCGTCCGCCAAAATTAGATCATCTTTGTGTTTACCTATGTCGATACCATGGAAAGGAACTCCATTTGAAATATGAGGAACAACGTTTGCTTCTATTTGTAAAATATTATTTGTTTTTGTTTGTATTTGTAACATGACTACGGGGCTTTCTATTACTTGGGGAGTTTTCGATCCGAACGTGAAAACTGATAAGGTACTTTCCTCTTTGATAGGAAGGTTCAATTTTAAAGCTACTTCTTGCGTTATATAAGTACGTTGACTACCCGAGTCCAACAGTACTCGACAGGTCTTTTCACCTGAATTATCGCCTTTACGTTGAGCCTTAACTATCGCCGTTTGTAATATAGTGGAGCTTATAGAGGTGACATGAAGCGTCTTGACCTCCTCGGTTTTATTTATGCAATTCTTATAACAAAGTGCTCTGTTATGATGGCCAGATTTGTTACAGTGTACACATTTAATTAACCTTTTACAATCTTTTACTTGATGCTCCTTGCTTAGGCAGGCAAAGCAGCGATCCTTTATTTTCTCTTTCCTATCTTCCACAGTTTTAACAACCTCGCATTGATCATTGAAATGCGATCCTTGGCAAAAAATACATTGCAGTTTCCTTTTCTTTTTCATGGGCCTGTCTCTTTTACTTCCTTGTTCTTGAGGTCTTCTTCTTGTGGACTGACTATTGTAGTTAGTATTTTTATGGAATGGTTTTTTGTCACTGAACTTTTCTTCCCTTTTATTTCCTGGGCGGGTTTGACTTGAATCGTGGTTTTCAGAATTTTTGTAATTTCTGTTAGGTTTTACGAATTTTCCCCTCCTGTTGTATGAACTTGTGTGTAACGTCCGAGTGGTATATTCTTCCAGATTTTCGGAAGTGATCCTATTTGCGTCTTCCCTAGCAGCTATTATGGTTTCCAAATGTCGACGGATTTCTTCTATTGACTCGGTTTTTGCTTTTATTTTTAGTTCATACACTATGTCCGAGGGCATTTTTTCTAAGATCATGAATCTGAGATGATCGTGATCGACGTTTTGATTCAGCGATTTTAGGATTCTTAAATGTCTTTCTATTTGACCAAATGTGTTTCTTGTCTCTGTTACGTTGCCTTTGGAGGCTTTCGGTACTTTGTATAACGCAGCGTAGTATGCGTCTATGACGTGATTTTCTTTACCGTATCTATTTTTCAGTGTAGAAACAGCTATTTCATAGTTCTTATTAGTGGTCTCGATCCCTGTGATGACCTTCTTTGCTTCGCCTTTCAAAGAACCTTTAAGGTATAAAAGTTTGTCTACCTCTGATAGGTCTCTATTTCCCACATTGGAGCAGAATTGGTCCCAAAATTGATGCCATTCCAGAATGTCTCCGGAAAATTCTGGCAAACTTAGCTTGGGTAATTTCCCCATTAGTGCAGTATTCCTACCCGGTAATATAGTTGGTGCAGAGTTTTCTTTTATCCTTTTCAGTTTGATATTCATTTCCGCTAGAACCTCCTCACCGTTTAGCTGTACTTCACTAAAGGAAGTGACCTCTTCCACAGAAGATTGCATTTCGTTTATTGATAGACTACTGTTTAACTCAGTTCCGAACCTTTTCACCGTTACCTCTAGCTTACCTAGCACTATTTCTAAATTTTCAGAATTTTTTTTATTAACGTTATCTTTATAGGTGACAGCTTCTTCAGTCAGTTTAGAGATAGCATTTGATATAGACTCAAGTCGTCTTAGAAGAATTTGTTCCATTTTGAAATTCTGAAATAATATTTTACAATTTTATAACCTGTATCCTAAGTTAAGGATTTACATCGTGTATATCGTTAAATTTCCAAATTGCGTGGTGTTCGCAATATAATAAAAATGAAAAAAAAATAAAAATTTGGCTAACACTCTGTATGACCAAAAGTTTATCCAAAACTTCTTATGAACAAAGAACCTTACCAACACCTGACATATAATGGAATGATATTTTATTAATGCCCTGTATATATAACAGAAAGTTTTAATTGACACCCTGTACAAAACAGAAAAGTTTTTATTGACACTCTGTATAAAACAGAAAAGTTTCTATTGACATCTTGTGTAAAACAGAAAAGTTTTCCAAGTTAAAAGCCAGGAATATTTCACTATCTATAGGATACTACATTTTCCATAATAAACTCAGCCATTGAATTATCTGTGCAAGGAAAATTCCCTTGTACCTATGAAGTTTCAGTATTAACTCGGAATATATATTCATGCTGTTCGACGGGTAAAACTGGTTAGTTTCATTATTTTAAGTTTTCCTGAATTTATTTAAAATTTCTATGTCATCCAATGGGCATTGTTCATATTTTTTTAAATGTTGTAATTGAAAAACCATTTCGAGGAATAGCGTTACTGATCATTACGGACTAATTAATTTTGAAAAATATTCATATGTTATTGATATTTTTGATAAAATACGATTGACCTTCTTTGCCCTTCAAATTACGTACGACTGGCTGTACAGTTTTGTATCGTTGCCTCAGAAAATAAAAAGTAAGAGGCAAGTATTGTCTACAATCTGTCAAATGTCAAATTATTGTAAATATGTCGAAAATATAAACATTCTTGTTTATAAATCTCATTATTACATTACATACATTATTTCAACACTCGACAATATTTAATATACTGGAAGAGTTATGGAATACAGGAAGTGCTTTGTTCCAACTTGCAGCAATAATAGTAATAATGTCACCGCGTGCGTTATTATTCTATTTCTAAGTCGCCGCGTCGATTGTTCTAGTGACGATAGAGAGTAGTATATTCCTTGGAGGACACTTACACATAAAAAAACCATTTGCAAATAAATACGCTAAGCTAGGATTCGATTATTCAAGACGTCTATTCGGCCTATTGACACTGACAGATGTGACATTGTTGACGTTGTGTTGACAGATTAAAATTTTTAATAATGTACTAGTAAGGCAACGGCACTTAATCTTTATGCTACTGGATGACGTCACCAACCTTAAAAACTTAAAATAATTAAATAATTTTTATTAAAATAACTACTGAGCCAATCATCAAAATATTCAAATTAGTTTCTCAAAATGCTCTAAATTTACAAAAAATAAAATAAAATATAATGGTTAGAAATTTTGGACAATCCCCATTATCCCCTCCTGACCTTTTCTTCCATTCTCCCCTGTTAACCACCACACACTTATTTACACCTTTTCCTTCATACCATTTCTCCCACAATCCATTCATCGTTTCTTTGGTTTTCATCTCACTCTTCATTCATCAACATTTATACGGTTGATGTTCTATAAGTTGTTTAATTACTTATTCATAAACATATTAGGTACCAACATCATTTATGTATGCATCCATAAATGATTAGAGTTTACCTACATCAACTTAGTATCTAGTTACTTGGTACACTTCAGTAGTCAATATGAAACGATGCAGTCAGTCAGGGATGATGTGTATAACATGACAGAAGTTCAGACACAAGTTATAATATATAGGTATACAATCCAGTTTCCTCCGCCAGCATATTTTATTAGTTTTATGAGAACATATCAATTTTATGCTTAGTTCTTCAAAGTAACTGGTAAAATAAACCGTTCGGATTTCGGCGCCTTTAGGTGAATTTTTTTGAACGTTAGTTCCAATCGGATTATATAGATGTCGCTGACAACCTGATTTATACAAAATATCTCCAATTTAACAATAAGAGTCTGGATTGGTTTTATGCCTTGGGATGCTTTTTTGGAATGCTTTAAATGCTAGCTTCTTTGCTATCCCAGCATCTCCACCATGTCGCGAGGGCGTTTATTTCTCTTCTTCATATTGTATTCTGGTTATCTCCAGGTTTACAATGTGATTTGTTTTATAGTAATAATATAGGATTGTACTGCTTCGCTTTGATGTGAAGAGAAATCCCCGCCTCACGATATGTCAGAGACACTCACCGATACGGATCCCCCTCCGACTTGCAAGCGTCTCCCAATCCAGTCCCTTATCTTCGGTCCGCAAGGGCACCGAAGTGTTATCACTATGCCGACCATCAATCCATCCAACTTCTCAGGTGCAACTAGGATATCTGTAAGTTTAGGCATTAATAAAGCTATTTATAACAGTTATTCAATTGCATTATTCTATGATGAAATTTACTTCAAATTCTCATCAACAGTTTTGTGACACCTATGTGCTAATCAGATACTAGGATTCTTTCCACGTCTGCAGAAGCACGCATTCGTTCGACTTCGGCTCATCGCCTCTTCGTCTGGAATGCTCCCCCTTTATATTACCTATATATATATAATATAGTGTAATTTTTCCATACGTCCGACGACGTTATGCCCGTCGGCACATTCTCTCAGGCCATGGGGGACCAAGAAGATTTATAAGAGAGGTTGTCCCACGACCCTTCCTATAAACCCCAAGAGCTTTTATGTCCGGACAAGTAGCTCGCGTGCGGTCGCTATTATGCCCCCAGCCCAACGCTGAAGGCACGACCAACACATTTAAGTTTAGGTGTCTCAAATAATTCGAGTAGGTAAGAGTACCTACCTCCGTATATTTAATTACTAGGACAACAGATAAATAATACTTAGCTTTCCAGGTGGCGCGTATCACGGGTGACAAGAATCTACTTATGATCTTCTTGCACTGAATTTACTTTACAATAAACTACATTAATTTATCAGACTGAATATGCTATAATGACCATTCGAATAGAGGCGTCGTTTGGTAGCGTCAAGTTGTCAATACTGATTTAGTGTTGCTATTACATTAGTTCTGTGCAATTATATATTTACATTTTGTAGGTTTGGAACATCGCGATTTCATCTTTCGCGACAAAGATTGAGGGAAAATATAATATTGTGTTTGTCACTATTTGTAATGCATACTTATGTGTTATACCCGTTTCGAGTTTGCGTTCAGTTCCAGTTTAAATGTCATTATTTAAATATATTATTATAATATATTATTTAAATAATGAATATGTTTTGAATTAATTGCATATTCCATATTGGCTATACGTGGTTGTATAAATAAATGAATAAATGTAACCAGTTGATTTTTTTTCCGCATCATCCCGCTTGGCCCCACCAAATTAGAGGGACAATGATTCGCGGCCGTAAGAAATATGTATTTACAGAATTATAATCATTAAAGTCATCAACACAACTCTCTAAGACCACGTAAGTCCCAAGAATAACTATTTTATGAAATCATCATTCTTTGGACTTACGTTGTCTCAGAGAGTTGTGTTGATGACTTTAATGATTATAATTCTGTAAATACATATTTGTTACGGCCGCGAATCATATTTTGATCGACGTGCAAGTTAATACTGACCAACAAATTGCAAAAAACCTAAGAAAATTTGAATTTCGCGGGCTACCTTAGCGCTTCCCCCGCGAAATTTGTTTTTTTTTAGGTTTTTTGCAATTTGCTAGTCAGTATTAAGTTGTACGTTGATTAATATATGAATCGCGGCCGTAACAAACATGTATTTACAGAATTATAATCATTAAAGTCATCAACACAACTCTCTAAGACCACGTAAGTCCAAAGAATAACTGTTTCATGAAATTATCATTCTTTGGACTTACGTGGTCTCCATCCATCCATCCATCCATCCATCCATCCATCCAATCCAATCCAATCCAATCCATCCATCCATCCATCCACGTCCACATCCACATCCACACGTCCATTAAATGTTGTACCTACTAATATAAAAAACAAAAACACTGTATAATGCTTCTATCTCATTTTCTCCCACGTTAAGAGCGCGTATACAGAAAGTGGGCAACGTCGCAAACAGCTGTCAAATATTTCCCTGTTTTGATTAATTTGTCAATATTACTGTATGAAAATAAGAAATATGGCTAACTAATGAACTAGAATATTGATAATGAATTGCAATTAAAACACTGAATTTGATGTTGTAACCGTTTTAGGTGTAAAAAAGGCATTTGTAAAGTTTCCAAATACTTTTTTTACATCTAAAACTAAATATTCGGTGTTACGATATTAATTATTGCATTTCATAATCAATATTCTAGTTCATTAGTTAGCCATATTTCTTATTTTCATACAGTAATATTGACAAATTAATCTAAACAGCGAAATATTTGACAGCTATTTGCGACGTTGCCCACTTTCTTTAGAAACGCTCTTAAATCTTATGTCTCTTTTTACTGTCGCTTTTTCGTTTCATAAAATTTCAAATCACAACGATGCTAAAGAAGTTTTTATTGGAGGTTGTATATTTATGTATATACTGGCCTGCGAGAAATAATCATATCTAACACATTGCTGTCACTGATTTTAAATAAGCTTAGTTACGTGTTGTTTATGTTCTGACATACTTTGTAACTTGCTTGTATTAACCACGAATGAATATACTCTATAATCCTACTGCTGATCGTATCATTATTACAATTGGTTATGGGCCCAGGTCCTGGAAGCACAAATGCTAGAGCATAATTTATAAGTGGAGTGGTTTGAATATTGTGTGCTTGTGAAACTTACGAAATTTCAATTATGTCAGCTGAAATTGGCATAAGTAGTATAAAGAAGTTGAAAAATTCGTCCGACTACCCAAACTGGAAATTCCTGGTGCGAAATTACTTGGAGAATAAAAATTGGTGGGGAGTAATTTCTACAGATGTAGTAAATGCTGACGTAGACCGGCAGGCACGAACGACAATATGCTTGTTGTTAGAACCAGAGTGCTTTACCCACGTCTACAATGCGAAGACTGCGAAAGAAGCCTGGAATAGCTTACGGAAAGCGTATGAAGACAAAGGTTGGGGAAGACGTATACATATTCAGCGAGAGCTTTTCAACTGTAAGTTTGAGAATTTTGATTCTATGGAAAGCTACATATCAAAAATTACGTTCCTGACACAACAATTATCAGATATTGATGCTCCAATCCCTGATGATTGGATCATATCGATTTTGCTGGGTGGATTGACCGCTGAGTACAGCCCTCTCATTATGGCTGTAGATAATAGTGGAAAAGAAATCACGTTAGAGCAAATCAAAATGAAATTGTTACAAGAAGGAAGTAGACAGAGTAAGTTGAACACAGAGTACGAAAAAGCCTTAGTTACACGTAAAGTACAGAACGATGCTAGATCAAACACTAAAACTAATGATCGTAAGCAGAAGTTCGTTTACAAGTGTTTTAAGTGCCACAAGCAAGGACACAAGGCGTCCGAATGCAAGGAGCGGATCAAAACCGCGAATATCTGCCTGAATACGAAGAGGGCGATAAACAAAGATAAGTGGTATTTAGACAGTGGGTGCTCAAATCACATGACCCATGATAAAAACAAATTGTTGTCTTACACACATGTAAACGGCAACATGAAGATTGCAATAGCAAACGGAGAAAAGTTATTGGTGAAAGGACGAGGAAATGCTGAGCCACAAGTCAGCGAAAACGGAAAATTAATTTTAGAAAACGTTTTACATGTTCCTGATTTATCCATGAACCTAATTTCTGTAAGCGATTTGACCAAGAAGAATTATTGCATGAATTTTGACAAAGGAGGTTGCATGATTCAAAATAACAATCGAATTATTGCAAGATGTCAAGAGGTCGGCGGAATTTATGAGTTGACAGAAAATCAAAATAACGTCGTGAATGTGACATTGTCAAAACAAAATGAAAATATTACGAACATTTGGCATAAAAGATTAGCTCATTTATCGCGTAATTATATGAATAAAATGAAAGTTTTAGTAACCGGTATGGAATTTAAGAGTACCGATTTATGCGAGCCGTGTATTCCATGTATCGAAGGAAAGACATGCAAAAGTCCCTTTAAAAAGCAAGGTACGAGAGCGACCGAGGTCTTACAATTGGTTTTTAGCGATGTTTGTGGACCAATCGAGGAGCCATCGTTCGGTGGTTCGAGGTATATTCTTTTATTTATCGATGATTATACTCGAAAGACTCATGTTTATTTTTTGAAGAACAAAAGTGAAACTTTCGATAAGTTCCGTGAATACAAGGCGGAAGTTGAGAATGAGACAAGTAAATTTATTAAATGTCTGAGATCTGACAACGGTGCGGAGTACTGTAATGGTAAATTTACGTCATTTTTGAAGTCTGCAGGCATAAAACACCAGACGACTGTACCGTATCTACACGCCGGAACATAATTCTGTCGCAGAAAGAGCGAATCGTACTATAATAGAGAAGGCAAGAACATTACTGTCAGAATCGAACTTGAGCAAGAAGTATTGGGCCGAGGCTGTAAATACTGTTGTTTACCTAAAGAACAGAAGCCCCACGAAAGCATTGAATAATGCGGTACCAGAAAAGCTTTGGAATGGAAAAGATGTAGATGTCAGTCATCTGAAAATCTTTGGTTGTTTGGCATATAGATTAATACCAAAACAAAAGAGACGGAAACTGGATATGAAGACGGAACCGATGATTTTTATTGGATATCCTGATAATCAGAAGGGTTATCGTCTGATGAATCCTAAGACAGGTGAAGTGACGACTGCGAGAGATGTGAAATTTCTGGAAAACGTCTTTCTCCAAAAAGAAAACGTAGAAAAGTCGGATGTAATCATAAACCTGAATAAAGATTCTGTTCCTTCCAGTTTACCGAACGTATCTACAAGCGGATCTGAACATTTGGAGGCTCACAATGATATGTATCGCGATACTGTAGACGAGAATGTAATAGTATCGGAGGAGATAGGACCTGAACCTGTAGTACCAGAGCGAGTACCTGATGACGTATTGACTGAAGAAGAAGTGAGAATACCTGAATCAGAAAGAAGGTATCCTGTAAGAGATCGCAGACAAGTCGATCGGTACGGATGCAATGTTATGTATGCCAAGGAGAGCAAACTTGACGGTGATCCATTGACTATTAAAGAAGCGTTGGCGAGACCAGATGGTGATTTATGGCAAAAAGCGATAGATAATGAACTTATATCCCTAAAAGAGAACCAGACTTGGACGTTGGTGGATCTTCCAGCTGATAAGAAACCTATCCAATGCAAATGGGTATTCAAAATTAAGAAAGATAGCGATGGCAAGGTAACAAAGTACAAGGCTAGACTTGTAGCAAAAGGCTTCACACAGGTATGTGGTGTAGATTACACTGAGACTTATTCTCCTGTAGTAAGGAGCTCTACTTTAAGGTTGTTGATTTCGCTAGCTGTTGAATATGAATGGTTTATTGATCAATGGGATGTCACGACTGCCTTTTTGTACGGAAAAATTAAAGAGGATATTTACATGCTCCAACCAAAAGGAGCAGTAGTGAAAGGTCAAGAAACAAAGGTATGCAAACTGCAGCGTTCTTTGTACGGATTGAAACAAGCTTCAAATGCTTGGTTCAAGGAATTAGATAAAGAAATGTTGAATTTAGGCTTTGTACAATCAAAAATAGAACCATGTTTGTATCAAAAGCAGCTTAAAAGTAACAAGAAGTTGATTGTCGTTATTTACGTAGATGATCTTTTTATTTTTGGAAATTGTGAACAAGAAAAGCAAAAATTAAAAACAATTTGCTTGAAAAGTTTAAAGTGAAAGATTTAGGGCCGGCTAGGCATGTTTTAGGAATGAGGCTGAGAGACAAAGATGTTATTTGTCTAGATCAGCAACAGTTCATTTCAGATATTTTGAATGACTTTAACATGTCAGACGCTAAGCCAGTTTTGACCCCAATGGAAGTCGGTATGAAATTAGAAAGATCAAAGTATCCCATAGCGATCTGCCATATCAAAACTTAATAGGCTGTCTAAACTATTTATCCTGTAATACGCGACCAGATATAGCACATGCGGTAAGTGTACTTTCACAATTCAATTCATGCTATGATGAAATACATTTTAAATGTGCGAAACGGGTCTTAAGGTATTTAAAAGGTACGTCTAACCTTTGCCTCACTTTTAGGAAGTCGGGAGATTTAGACTTACGAGGCTACGTTGATGCAGATTGGGGAGGGGCACTTGATAGGAAGTCTTTCACAGGATTAATTTTCAAAATAGGTAAAAATATAGTGTCATGGGAGAGTAGGAAGCAAGCGACTGTATCCTTGTCAAGCACAGAGGCAGAGTACGTAGGATTGAGTCAAGCTTCGAAGGAAGCTCTTTATTTACGTAGTTTACTAAACAGTTTGACAGCTGTGGATAGTAAAGCGGTAATAATTTACAATGACAATCAGTCGGCACATAAAATTGCAGCTAACAAAATGATGCATAATAGGACAAAACATATAGACATCAAGTATCATTTTATTCGTGAGTGTGTACTGACAAACAAAGTTGAAATAAAGTACATGTCAACTGATAAGATGATAGCGGACATCTTAACTAAAAGTGTTCACAGCCCGAAGCTTAGAGAATTTATAAAGGATTTATCCTTGTCAAATTATTCTATTAAGGGGGCGATGAGTAGTTAGATGTTTATATTTGTGTTATGTTTTGGTAATAGATAATTTTCTAAATGTTATTATGCATACTTTATTTTGTTAAATTTCTTCTGTTTTTGTACTATATTTTTTATATACAGCTAGTACAGTTGAACACAGAAGTGTTAATGATTAATTTAGTTTAATGTACCGAGTACTGGCAAGTACAGAAGTATTAATCATATGCATAGATGCATGGCAAGCATGTGTGATAGATTAAGAGGGCGTATTGGAGGTTGTATATTTATGTATATACTGGCCTGCGAGAAATAATCATATCTAACACATTGCTGTCACTGATTTTAAATGAGCTTAGTTACGTGTTGTTTATGTTCTGACATACTTTGTAACTTGCTTGTATTAACCACGAATGAATATACTCTATAATCCTACTGCTGATCGTATCATTATTACAATTGTTTTTACTTCAAAAAAACAATAATAGTAGATACCTAGTTCTCTCGCCATCCAAAGTTGATATAAATCTACTTTTTATATTTATTGTTCCATTAAAGTTCAGTCGGCTCTCAGTCTATATCTTCAATATACAAAATTAAAAATTATTTTTAGCGCAAGTTAAAATGACTTCTAATAGAATGCCTGCTAAGTGCAAACTTGGTTGCAGTATTGTAGCGCACGGAACGGCAACGTCGCTCCTTACTTCCTCCGAAGCAATAATTGATGTTTTTGGCGCGGAAACTGTTTTTTTGCTTATTACGTGGAAACTACAAGGCCTAGAGACTTGAAAATTTTGCTGCCAATGGCAGCTACAGCTTTACCTATAATACATAATCATATCTTCTTTCGTTCGGAAGATATGACATGAACACAACATGGGGTGCCGTGCGTCACTCCAGCTTCACATGTTTATCGGTTTAATAACTCATAGAGTGTTTTCACCAGAGATTTGAAAATTTTGCTGCCAATGGCAGCTATTATGCCTTAATTTTTGAGCTATAATACATAATCATATCTTCTTTCGTTTGGAAGATATATATGAGCAGCTGGGGTGACGTCACTTCAGCTTACACATGTTTATCGGTTTAATAACTCAGTGTTTTGACCAGAGATTTGAAAATTTTGCTGCCAATGGCAGCTATTATGCCTTAATTTTTGAGCTATAATACATAATCATATCTTCTTTCGTTTGGAGATATGACATGAGCAGCTAGGGTGACGTCACTCCAGCTAACACACAATAAACGGCTCATTTAACAAAGTTTTTGTGGCAGCTAAAATAAGACTGGGAACTTTGATTGCAGCTATTATGCCTTAAATTTTGGCATAGGTAGAATTGTTCTATCACATATAAGGAAGCTGGAGTTATGTACATCTCACCAGGGGGGGGAGGGAGGGACAGAAAATTTAAAAAAACACCTCACGTAATTTATGGACGCCCTCTTACATAGAAATAAGAGCCCCGCTAAGCGGGGCTTCGTCGACATAGGATGCAAGAGCGAGCGAATGAGAATACAAATACCTTTACCTAGGTATATATTAATTTATTAGAGTGCAGGTAAGTAGGTGTAACAAATTAATGACATTGATTACAAGCACATTGTATTATTTCTTAGGAGGATCTATGGAATCACTTATTGAATTATTAAACTATTCTGATATTATGGAAAAGTATTTTTATAATATCACAATAGTTTAACACAGTTTATAAAATGTGTAAGGTTAGATAATTCTAAATTTATAACAGGTGAGTTATGATTATCTGTAGATTTCGGTAAAACGCAATTTAAGCAGGTGGAAAAATATTACGTCAGCAAATGCTGTAAGTATTAATTTTTCAGAATTTTCAGTAATTTAATTCGGTCGTTTTCTTTATTTGTATTCACTATAGGTAAGTTGTCGGAAATTTTGTATAAAAAGCAGTAAATTTCATATTTTGAGTATGCTCATATTTAATTTTTTTATTACTAGATACCTACCCAATAATTTATTAGTGATCGATCAAAGTTACGGTTTCAGTTTCGGCAAAAAAAATCAATTTCGGTCAAAAAGTGGCCGAATGTTCGGTTAAACCGAAACTGGCACAATTATGGCGTTCGTGAGCTGTCGGTTTTGATAGAATACGAACGACTGACCGATAGGCAGACAGCGTAGACTTAATAATCGGATCCTATTGCCACCCTTTTTGAACAAAACCCAAAAAAATAAAGTTTTCTTATAAATAGAAGTCATTTAGGTTCCTAGCAGACAGGCCGTTAATATCAGCGAGTAGGAATTTATTCGCTTAGGGCCTGCCGGATCAGCGGGATTGTCCGAAAGGGTTACCGCTGGCCCGGAACATAAAGGGCGAAGGAAGGAACACGGGTGGGTTTTAGTCAGTAAGAGTCTGACACTCCCTTCCGCTCCACCCAGAGCGGGAGGAGTCATTTGACGATTCCCATCCTGAAAAAAAAAAGGGCAATAGTAGGTACTATACTATGCGTCTTACCGACTGTGCGTTCGGTCACAATAGCAAAATCACACGTTGCAGGGATTACTTCTACGCTGCATCACGTTTTAGCGACTCGTTCGGTATAAAAATTGCGTTTTCTAACGATACTGAATTGTTTGGCTGAGAGATAAAGCATTTTCGCTAGATATATCGAGCTTCCGAAAAACGATTGAATCGCTTAGCGTATCTGCTGGCTATTGCTGGCATTTTTAGTTTTTCGCACAAAATCTGGCAAAAAATACTATCAAATGTTTTCATTGGATAAAAGAAATCTCAAATTATTTGTAACAAATCTAGAAACTACGGGTTTCAGAAACTAACTTTTCCCCCTCGAAACGACGGGTTTCTTTTTCTTAACTTTTTATGTTTCGATTTGTTTCTTCCGAAACTAGAAGACGAGCCGAAGGTTATATTTATATACATCCAATAAAACTCTGCATGAAAAACAATATACCTAATATTATATTTAGTTTAATTAATTTAAGTTTAGACATGGTCTTTAGGTATGTACACAGTGAAGATTGTTAAGAATAATTCTAATCACTCACTTTATGATAATATGTACAATTAATTTTATAAGTACGTATGTAAAGTTTACATAGAAAACCTTTTATTTAGTGCGAAAAAACATTGTTCCGCCAGGTTTTTTACTTTTATCATCACAGCAAGGACAGAGTTTCACACAAAAAATTTGGAGGCGGAGTCCGCCGCAAAGACATACTTCCGGCAAAACACGGTATTCTCCAATCTCCGCGTTGCTTACTAATAACAGATTATTTCTTAAAGCTTTAATGAATGACACAGTTATCCTAATTTTTACACGTGCCGCGCTGTTACTCAGATACGACTAGACCCTAAGTCTCCTTAAATTAGCACTAACTAAATATACAAAGAGACTTACCCCTTTAATTTTCATACTTGTTGAGATCAAAAAATATCTTATCTATGTACTAATTTTAACTAAGAGTTTACACAAAAATGAAATACTGTCCATAATGAAACATACTATGCCCATAATGAGTGTCTCTTACTAAATATGAGGTGAGTTTAAAATATTAAATAGGTACTTAAATTTGGTAGGTAATAAGAAATCAATCCAAAGCTGATTTCATACCCCTACGTTTCATATTCATACAATACGACTGTTCTTACATAGGTACTTAAATCACAAAAACTAACCTCCACTTCTTAAGGTGAGGAAACTTACACTACTGTATTAATTATACTATACAGAATACAGCATCAGCCACTGCTTAAAAAATATAGCCTTAATATTATAAACCAGCTAATAGTTTGCATCGTCTGGTCTAGTCTGATAGTCTCATACTTTTCAATACAAAGAATATTTTTTATCTGTCACGTTCCTAGCAAGGTCATGGTATGATACAGTGTAGTGGACACTTGGGCAGACTCCTTAATACTTTTCTTGGGTTTTATATTACCATTGATTTACTGAAAAAGAATTACATGCATATTGCCTATTGAGTAAAATTGTCTTCCATATTTTCAATGGCTTTGATTTTACGTAATAACGAATTGATTCTTCAAGCCGCAAGGACATAGGTTTCATTTTACGCGACAAAAGCGTTTTGTTGATACTACGTTGATCGTGCCTGTTGATGTACATCATACTCATGATGGCCGCTTCTTCCATTTCAGGCGATGCTAAAAAAGATAAAACAATCATTAATCAACATCTGTCTAGCCTTTTCCCAACTATGTTGGGGTCGGCTTCCAGTCTAACCGGATGCAGCTGAATACCAGTATTTTACATGGAGCGACTGCCTATCTGACCTCCACAACCCAGTTACTGGGTAATACGATACCCCTTGGTAAGACTGGTTGTCAGACTTTCGGGCTTCTGACTATCCGTAACGACTGTCAGAGATCCACGAATGACAGCCGGGACCAACGACTTAACGTGCTTTTCGAGGCACGGAGGGGTCTCGGTATGTAAAGATGGTCACCCATCCACAGAACAACCGCGGTAAGCGTAGCTTCAAAAATGACAACCATGGTTTGAATCATGGTTGTCATTTTTGACAGTAGTATGAAAAGGCTTTATTTAACACGGTAAATTGACATTAATTGGCTCTGACTTGCGTTTATTTGCACACCAGTTTTTTTTGGCCAAAACCCGCGTGATCTCTTCTTTGTGTGAATGCGGTCTTGAGGAGGATACTCTGGAGTACTTGTTTTTTTCCTGTCCTCGTTTAACCACTCCCCTTTACGACATACTCCCTTCTGATGTTCCCCGCCCAATTAACATTCCTTTCCTATTATCTTTAGCCCATACCCCTACAGTTAAAATCCTTTATAAATTCATTAGCATTAACAAAATGCAGTTATAGTTGATATTTCTATTTACTTATTATATATTTACTGAATGTTCTAACATGTTTATTTTGTGACGTTTAAAATCTACTAATCAAAAAATGTTTTGTCCTTTTTTAGCATGGGGATCCATGGATGCTACCGCTACAAACACTGATCAATAATTGTGTAACAGTTTACGATCATTATCTTCTCATACCTTGACATTGGCAAACTCATCGAATGTTACCGATGGAGCCAGAACCTCAAAAAAAATAGAATAGAACACGGTAAATTGACATAATGAGCAAGTTTTATAAACAGTCAATTTCCTTGACTATACTCACGGTTATTGTTAAGAATATCCACGAGTTGCATAATTGCTATTTCGCAATGTACTTTCATATCCACTGGGTATGGTTTCATCAGCGGTCCAATCATAGATACACAAAACTCCTTCACGTAGTTTGGTACGTTCTCCTTCTCTATCATTGGTTGAAGTAAATTTTTGATTATGTGATTTTGACACCACTTCGGCCCATTTCGTTTTGCAAGAATAATCAGAGTGAGTCTTAGCTCTTTCTTTTCTTGCGAAATGTCTGAAACCACCAAATTATTAATTGAGAAGTAATTAAACAAAAAAGTAGTAAAAGTCCTTTTGCTCGCCTTCGTGCTTACGGCTCGGTTACACTACGACGACGGCCCGGCCACGTGACGATGGCGCGGCGTCGCGCCGTCTACCGACATGGCGTCATGCCGGTTTAACCTAAGGCCGTTTACACATTTTGCCGTAGCTGCAGCGGCACCGCTGTATTATTTACCCTTGGATTGTATGAACCCTACACACGGCGCGCGCCGCGACGGCGGAGGCGAGTCCATGTACCGCGGCGGTAACGACGAGCGGCGCCGTAGTACTCAACGAATGTACGAGTTTAATTGGCCGTTTACACACGGAGCGGAAGGACGTCGCGCGTGGTGCCTATCAAAGAGTTTTTTGCAGAATGGACATACCTGAATGTATGAAGAATATAGATGCAGAATACAGAATTTCTAAGGATTTCTACTCAAACTCATAATCACAATAAAACTTTCCGTTCCTTTCCCTTGAGGATAAAAATGGATCGATCCAAACTGTTATTGTTTTTCTCTTTTTACTGACGACGCAGATCACAAAGAATCGTCGCAATAACCACGGTGCTGTCCATTCTGTCTGACTAATCGAACATGGCTGGTCTATAATCGCGCCGCATAGATAGCGTTTGTGACGCTGGTTTTGCGGTGAAACGCCGCAGCTCCTGCGGCACCACTGCGGCGGAAAACGCTGCCGCCGCGGTTTAATGTGTAAAGGCTCTAATACCAACGCCGCCGAACCGTGAAAATTGACGGCGGCGCGCGGCGGTGCGGTGCCGCGAAAATTGACAATGCAATGTGTGCAACATAATGAAGGTTTCTTTCCAGATATTGGACCAAGAGCACAAGGCGAAAATATTTGTATAGTTTGGGCGATATTTGGATTTTTTTGTAGAACAATTTTGCAGACGAAAAACCAAAGACGTAAGGAGAGAAAGATGTAATGGTGCCTTTTTTTTTCATACCATTAATTGAACCAAAAGCATTACTAACGAACTTGTTTTTAAAGACGAGTTCAATGATCCATTGTCATGTTATCGTCACGATGCCACGTCATCGTTTTGTGGCAGAGCTTTTAAGGCAAACACGCACCTGACGAATCGCAGCGCAGTTTTCCCTGGCAAACAAATATCAACCTTATACTTTTCGAAATAAAGTTGAAAATAAATAAACCTCAACTAGGCTCACACTGCACTGCACTGCCCCGCGCTACTCGACAGAGCGCGGGGCGGCAGATATAACATTGTATCAATCAGTGTGTTTATATAAACACAATCTGCGCGCGACAAGCGCTCCCCACGCGCAGATTGTTTGAAAATAGCCGCTCCGCGCTACGCGACGGAACGTGGTGCAATGTGATAATCGCTTTCGTCCGAGAGAGCATCAACGTGGACGGTAAGCGGTTAAGGTTATTTATTTTCGACTTTATTGATTTGAGATTCAGTGTTGATATTTGTTTGGCAGGATATCGCGCTCCACTTAGCCAGATCTACAAGCAAAGAGAGCCTTAAGGGAGCATTAAGCCTGTTTAGCAGTAAGCTAATTAGCTTCGCATTGATTATATTGGGGAAACAATGCTGTGCTGCGCTTTGTGTAAGTAAATATAAAAATTTGAATACCTTTAAGGCCCTTGATACAATTTTTAAACATTTCCAGGATTTTCGTTTCATTCCAATTTGTGATTTGATAGTGATAACGGTGGCGTAATATGTTTCTTATTTCTTGTACCCTATTGAATTTGTCCTCGCACTTATAGAAATGAAGAAGATAGATAAAACACGTCACCATTGGGCTTTTTGCTGAAACAAAAAAAACGTAAAGTAATTAAATTACAAGTAATTAAAGTACAACATTATAGCACTAAGGGTCAGCTCACACCGAGACGCGACGCGGCGCGACGTGATGCAAGTGAGTGAGTGCAAATGTGTATCTTTTCGTGTAGTAAATAAAGTTAGATTTTGAGCCGCTATTAATCCTTCGCGCGTCTAATTAGCAGACACAATAGAATTTTATTGTTATTATTGTCCAATGGTGTAACGGCGACGTTTGAGAGTTTAAAACGCAGCGCGGCGCCGCGCTGCGTCGAGCAGCGTTGCGAGATGTGTATCTTTTCGAGTAGTAAATAGAGTTAAGATTTTGAATAGCTCTATTGAAATGTGCGCGCAGCGTCGCGTCTCGGTGTGACTTGACCCTAAAACCCACGACCAAAATACGTAGGAAGGCCAAACCATATGAAATTGTTACGATTAGTTAGATGATCCTAAAACCTACTACGTGGCCGGTAACGGTTTAACAGTCGGATAAATAATTTACAGAAATATTTAAGGCTGCTGGAAAAAGTGGCCTTTAACACGGCAAGCTGTCCTGTACAATATTTTATGGTAACAATATATAAAAAATGGTACAATATATATAAAATTAAGATCACACTTTAACATCCCGGTGTTCATACGGTTTAAAAAACAAACGCAGTATAAGACTGTCGTGTGATTATACAGTTACAGCTGAATACCAGTATTTTATTTACATAAAGCGATTTCCTATCAGCAATAACTAAAATTGACTGGGCACGATATCTCGTAGTAAAACTGGTTATCAGACTTTAGGACGACAACCCGTGACGACTGATTAATTTTGATATGTAAAATATATATTTTTTTATTTTTAGTTATTTCATTTTTTACTCGACAGCCTGACAATAAAGAATTTTAATATAAGAGGTGTATATCGAGTCGTCTGGGTCGCGCTATGGTTATAGGGGTGGTTGTATGTATTTACAAAATCAAAATTTCAGATAGTCAACAAGTAGTCTTTAAAAAAAATTAACCATGAAAATCTGGGGTATCAAAATAAGGGCATGAGGAGACAATTTCAAAAATATCACAATAAAACGTATAAAAAAGAAAAGTAAAAAATCTGCAACTAAAAGATTCAAAACAAGCTCACTTTTTTTAAGGAATCCTTTAAAAGCGACCTTGTTTTGAACTTACTGATACGGTTGGTGGCATGAACTTTGAGATTGAACTAAAATAATAGATTTTACCGGCCGCAAAAATATGTTTGTATTTCCTAGAATTTATAGAAAAAAACTATGAAAAACAATGTTATTTACAGAAATAACATTGTTTTTCATAGTTTTTTTCTATAAATTAATAATAATAATAGAACCACAGGGTTCTAACAGAAAATATCCCATATCTCATAATAGAAACATCATAATATTTTTAATTATGAGATCCAACAATACACAAATAAGTGATTGCCAACCCTTATTATTATTTTTTTGCAATGTATCATTGTTTAGTAGTGCACAGAATACGAGTATACCTTCTTTCCAAATTCCATCCATAATAGTCTCTAAGTAAAATGGCTGTATCACATCCCGTCAAACGGACAGACTCACGGACGGACATTACAGAATTAAGGATGCTGTTGTTGCCATTTGGCTACGAAACCCTTAAAAGGATCCATGCGGAAAGGCTTAACATTTAACAACGCCACCTGTGCTGTGTTACGCAAAATCTTAAATAAAATATTATAATTGAATGATATGATTACTTACCAACTTCCATATGTGGTAATGGTATTAAGTCCTTCCAAACTTCGAGGCACTGCTTAATTAAGGGCACAGATTTAAATTGAATGCAATACATGGCATCTAACATAAACGTCTTCAAGCGTCTCAATGCATTATAATTTTTACAAAGGAGCGCATAGAAATGGGATGTACTTTCAACAACTTCAAATTCTGGTGTTCTATTCAATTTAAAAAGTGTGAATTCTATGCTATACAGAACATCGTCAACAATAGAGGGCCAGTGAGTTTCCAGTTGCTGTATGGCATAAATAAGAATGTGTTCAGCTTTAGTCATAGCTGAAAATGGAGAAATTACTACTTTTCCTAATAATTCAAATTTTCTTTCTGGCTTCACTAAATACTTTATCAAGCCCTCTATAAAAAGCTCGACGTTAAGTTTTCGCAAATCTGCAACGAAATTATTCATTGCATTTAAGCAGTCGTTTGTTTCTGATATTGTTGTTATATCTTGTTCTATTTTCTCGCAAATTTGGTTGATTTTATTATCTGTAATAAAAAGCGTGAACCGTTAAAACATAAACAAACAACATTCAAAGAGATAATTTAACTAAAAAATACAATATTTCAATATTATTTTAGATGAGACTCAAAAAAAATTTTTTTTTTCAAGAGTGTAAACCCAACAGGACAAGCACTATGTGTCTGAAGCTTGCTCAATGCTAGTTAGGCACAGGGGATTTCGGGTCATATCTGCTCTGAAGTTGGCAATGATTTTAAACTGTTCTCTGTAGTCATTATACATACATCGTATGGTTTCTTTCGAAATAGTTTGTATTACAATAAAACAAGCATGATGAAGAAACACAATTCTATGACAATTCAGACAGAAGATCGGAAGACTAACTTTTAAGATCGGAAGACGAACTTTTAAGATCGGAACCCTAAAAATGCCCAGCTAACTAAGTTTAGCTCTGTCAATAAACTGAACCTGAGGAAAGACAGTCGGATAAGAATGAAAAAATTTACATAGAAAACACAAACTCCGAAAGTCCAAACAGCCTGGAAGCTCAGACCAAATAAAAAGTCAAGACATAGCGCTGCGAACATTACAGTGAAACATGCAAAAACTACACACATTTTCAACCATTTACAATCAAACTACACCTCACTATGTGCACACATGTTTACATCGCCTGCTTAACTTTACTGTTGACAGTGCTATGTTTTGACTTTTTATTTGGTCTGAGCCTGGAAGACATTATTTGTAACCGAAAATGAAATGTTTTCTAACACAATGTTCGATGTTTAGTCCAACAATATTCAGGTCTTTGTAACAATATTTTTTATTTTTCAGCAAATTGGGAAAAAATTAAAACCTACCTGATATTTTCTTTCCATAAGGTCTCACAACATCCCTGGCATGTTTTTGTATCATATAACACAAAATACTCTCTTCTGGATGACAAGCTGACACTTCCGTATTTACTTTTCTTACTGGAGCCATTTTCTTATCAAGTTGTACGTCTTCAGAAAATACATCCAAATCTTCATAGCTAACAGCATTATTTTCGTGACGATCAAGTTGCAAGCATTGTAAGGTATTTTCCTTATTGGATTTTGTGTCACTTTCATTAGTACTTGGGCCCATTATTGATTTCCTACTACTTTCAACTTTTGACTTAGATAGTTCAATATTGTCTTCTGTACTCAATCTTGTATGTATAGGGGCACTACGCAATACTCTTTTATTCTGTATAAGTGGTTGGTTAGAAGAACGCCTGCATCTTTTCTTTAATGGTTCATCTAATGATTCGTTGCCTTCTGCTCCCTTATGAGTCATGGAATTATTATCTTCTTTTGCTCTATGAGTTAAGGAATTGTTTTCTTCTTTTGCTCCATGAGTTGTAGAATTATTATCTTCTTTTGCTATTACTGGAGCAGACATTTTCTTTTCAAGTTGTATGTCTTCAGAAAATACATCCACATCTCCATAGCTAACAACATTATTGTCGTGACGATCAAGTTGCAAACATTGTAAGGTATTTTCATTATTAAATTGTGTGCCACTATCATTTTTACTTGGGTCAATTGTTGATTTATTATTACTTTTACCTTTTAAGTTGGATAGTTCAATATTGTCTTCCGTGCTCAATCTTGTATGTATAGTAGCACTACGTAATACTCTCTTATACTGTACAAGTGGTTCGTTAGAAGAACGCCTGCGTCTTTTCCTTGATGGAAGTTCATCAGATGATTTGTTGTTCTCTTCTCCCTTATGAGTCATGGAATTGTTATCTTCTTTTGCTTTATGAGTCTGGGAATTGTTATCTTCTTTTGCTCTATGAGTCATGGAATTGTTATCTTCTTTTTCTCTATCAATCATGGAATTGTTATCTTCCTTTGCTCTATGAGTTGTGGAATTGTTATCTTTTTCTGTTCTATGAGTTGTGGCATTGTTATCTTCTTTTACTCTATGAGTCGAGGAATAATCATATTCTTTCGCTCTATGAATCGTGGCATTGCTATCTTCTTTTGCTCTATGAGTAGAGGAATTGTTATTTTCTTTTTCTCTATGAATCATGGAATTGTTATCTTCCTTTGCTCTATGAGTTATGGAATTGTTAACTTCTTTTTCTGTATGAGTAGCGAAATTTTTATCATCTTCAGCATTATGAGTTGTGGAATTTTCAGCTTTGCAAGGTGATAATAATAATGGATCTTTTACTAATACCATAGTACAACTGTCGGATAGTTCAGAAGACTTTCTCTTATTTCGAGTTGTGATGGAGCAATCTTGAAGTACCTGGTTATCACTACTGCTGTTAATATCTTTTCCCAAACAAGCCGTGCGTGTTGGAGACATTAAAACTTTAGTGTGTTTATGTGATTTTGCTTTAGCACCCTGTTGCGACTTCATTTCTGCCATAAATTTTACGGCTTTTTCATAAGCCTCTTTGTCATTGAGAGTTGCGGATGTATCATTTACTGAAACCTTCTTTTTAATAGGGAAAAGTTGTTTAGGCTTAATTCGCATGTTCCCTGGATCCATTTTAATTTTATACTTTGGTTTTAACTTCTTTTTAAGCTTTTCCAATTTGGTAATTTTTTTGTTTTTAGCTTTTTTCCCAACACTATTTTTGATGGGTGGTTGGTTTATCTCTACTATATCTCGTGAACATCTAATACTATCAGTGACTTCAGATATTTCACTATCCATCGCCAATTCGTCATAAACAGAATGGTTAAGTAATTGTTTTTGGTTGTCTACCCGTTTATTTCTCAAAATATTTGTATCTTTATCAGGTGAGGATGGATTCGATATTTTCACAAATGAATTGTCATCATCCCGAGGTAATTGATTTAGGTTTCTATTTTGTAACATGGACAAAGACGCATTTTGTGATAAAAGGTTTACACTTTTTTTCTTTTGGAAAATCTCTGTTTCTTTTTCTGATGATGATGTTGTTGATTCTGGGTTCGGTATTGATCCTAATCCGTTATCATCATGCAACAAAATGCGATTTTGTATACAATCTGATATTTCCATGTTGGAGTCTGTTATATATTTAGAATGTTCTGATTTTGAAATAGATTCGAAAGACTCAATTAATTTGTCCCATTTATTCATTATAGAGCTATTATTATCCTGACTCTGGCTTAGAACCAATCCCATAAGTATTCGCACAAAATCAACAGTTTTATAACACAAGACACTGCACCTTTTAAAGTTTTCATTGAGTTCACTAGAACTGGATGTAGAATCCACCTCATGCACCAACATTGGCGTTCTTGGAATAGGAGATACAGCATTGTAATTAAGTTTCATTGTACTAAATATATGTTCTAACTCCAGGTCAGTGTGGCTTTCACATTGCAACCTGTTATTCATTTCCAGGCATTCTTTTACTTGTACACTCCGAATGCGTTTTTTGGGACTGACGTTATCAGAAGTATCAACACTATGGGAAACTTCCCTTGTAGCATTGGTCTGATTAACAGTATTCATTAATTTAGAATGCATCTTTCTGTGAGATGTACTATTAGCTTCGCAGGCATTTTGGTTTTCATTGTGTTTAACGATTGTAATAGTTGGAGTTTCAATTTCTTCTAACAAAATTGGTCTTGTCATAGTAGCATCTTTAGTTTTTGCTTTATTTTCAATATTTTCTCCATTTGAAGGACTGCAATTTAAGAAGTATTCTGGACTGTGTAGGCTTTTGTCAGTATCAGAAATAGTAAGAGAGGATCCTCGGCCGGTATCAATGCTGGCGACTTCATTACTATTATCATTTTCGGATTCGCATGTCACTGCAATACCTTTATCAGCAATCGGATATTTCTTGGCCTGCAGACCAGAGAAAATATAATTAAGAATACAGTATTGCATCTCTGTAAAATTGAATTCAGAATCATTCAAATTTTGGAAATGCAATCAATGCCATACATACATATCAAAATTACATCATCATCATCTGCCTAGCCTTTTCCCAACTATGTTGGAGTCAGCTTCTAGTCTAACCGGATTTTTAAGTATTTAAATTACATAGCAACCAAAAAATTTTTAAGGACCTTACTATACACAGTCTGGCCATAAATACTGTTACAATCTCAATCTAAATCATTTTGAAAGATATGGCTAATCCATTGCATCATATGTTCGAAAAATGTTTCTGCTTAACAAGGTGAATTACCCCACTGGTCCTACTTTCCCAGTAAATGTGTGGTCACCTTATTAGAAAAGAACACACAGTTCAGTTTTCTCTTTCAAGACCGACCGACCTTTTCCGTTCTAAGCATTCCAGCGGGGGAATTGTGTAACACACTATCAGTAGCAATGGGTTTCATTTTGACAGTTCAACAACATCCATTGCGTTATTTACGTTGTTGAGCAGACACATTTTTCGAACATATGAAGCAATGGATTAGCAATATGCTTCAGAATGATTCAGATTGAGATTGATAGTGTGTTACGCAATTAGGCTGCCGGTGTACTATACAGTACTTACTAATACCATGCCTTACTATGCATTACAAATAGTAACTCAAAAAGAACGATGCGTATTGGCATCCCCAAAATTGAAACTTAGTGAACAGACTTGCGACGTATCTAATTTAAAAGGTTTTGGCTTACTGATCATTCTTTACTATAGCGACAACCGTCAAAAGTATGGGGTTTTCAGGGAAAAAATGGAAATATAATGGTACTACCATAGTACAAAATAAGTTGTATTATTCAAAAATAAGTGAAAATCGTATTGTAACATAATTCGTATTACATTTTATTTTCCATGACATAACATATTCACGCGGGTATACCCCATAGGCGTAGGAAACAAACGGTTTGTTATTTTGTAGCTCGTAACGAAAAATATGAGACAAAAATTAAGGCTGTTGGATCAAAATTAAAATTGGGGAAAGGGTCTATAGTACTTTGCCTGTCGTCCTTTAATTAGACGACATACCATAAAAACATGGAAATGCATATAAATTATCTAAGATTCTGTACTTACAGTAATAGTATCATTTCGAGCAGGCGACAACAAAGGATCTTCAAATATGTTGTTTTCTGCTTCACTGTTGTCGGTCCATTCGCCTATTAAATTGGGTAATGACTTATATTTTCTTAACTTCGATCGTAATTCACCTGTAAGTTATAAGGACTTATAATATACCTACGGGGTCAAAAATAACTGGGTAAAGAGCATAGAACCGAAGTGGCATAGAAACAGTCACCCATCGCCAATTTGATTTTTTTTTCAATGTTGCGGCACGCGTTGGTACTGGTATATAATAGTTGTTAAGATATTTGGAGGCAAAGATTTGTAATTTTCCTTTTAACTTCGTAATAATATTACCATCGTAAATACTTCTCACATAACCAAAAACAATGGTTTGACTAGTAGAGACAAGACTAACTAACATTACCAAATTGGAACATAATAAAGATAATATGCATAACATCATATTCATTGATACCTGTCGGTCGAATTAGCAGAAACATATCTCAAGTAGTAAGAATGAAAAAAAAAATCTACATTTGTTCATTCCAATTTTTCCAGTCTCCTTTATTCTATAATTTCCATACAACCTTTAGAAAGCGTCACGAGAATCTAGTTAATTATGTAAACAAACCAGGGAATTAAGAGCTACTGTCTTCTATTTACTAATTTAAACAAAAATAGAACCGCTGTGTAAATGGATGGAACGGTAAATCAAAAGTGGTGGTAAAAACTGAATACTATAAGCAAAATTTGCTGAAACCTGAATTAAAATCATACCTTTTTCTTTTGTTGTGGAGGTGAGATCAGTTAATTGAGTTTGAATATCTTTCCCCTTATTTGGGATTTTGACGATGTCTCTGGTAAGAGCTTTATCTATTTCGAGTTTTGCATTCTTGATACGAAGGGTTTCAATGTCTTTCTCCAAGTTTGAGATTATAATTTTTTGTTTGAAAACAGTTTCATCATTCCCCGACTTTGTGATTTTGGCATTCTCTTTGCGAAGGATTTCTATTTCTTTCACCAACTTTGGGATTTTAGAATTTTCTTTCTGAAGGTTTTCTATTTCTTTCACCAACTTTGGGATTAAGGCATTATCTTTTTTAAGATTTTCTATTTCTTGCTTCATCTTTGGGAGTTTGACATTTTCTTTTTGAAGGTATTCTATTTCTTTCTCCAAATTTGGGATTTTGGCATTTTCTTTATAAAGAGTTTCTATTTCTTTTTCTAATTTTTGGATTCTGGCGATCTCGTTGTGAGAAATCGAGTCTGATTTTGAAAGTAAGCTGTTCTTTTTGCGAAGATTTTCAATTTCTTTCTCAAAGTTTGGAATTCTAGCATTCTCTTTGCGAAGTTTTTCATTTTCTTTTTCCAAGTTTAAAATATTGGCGTTATCTTTGCGAAGAGATTCTACTTCTTTTTTTGCATTATTAGTGACACCAGTTTTTCCTTTTTTTATTTCAAATTTGAGAGGTGTTGATTCTGTTTTGTTCCTCTCTTTATCTAGAATCTAAAATTTTTAACACAAGTATGTAATTATTTTAAACAAAATAAACAAATTAGTTTCCAATGTGGAGATAATAATAATAATTGAAAATTTTTAAACATACACTAAACTAAGTTGATTCCTCTCTCTGATTTACAATACAAAATTCATAAGGTATTTTTTGACTATCAACTAGCCTATTTAAATTAAATTGCGTTATAAAAATATATATATTTTTATTCTAAATAAATGTTAAATCACAAGAAAATAATTTTGCTTGTACACACAAAATATCAATATTTCAAGAAAATAGCAAAATGAAATTAAAAAAAAAAACATTTTATCAATGCATTTTTGGTTTAAAAATACTGACAACTAGTCTATTATGTATTATATTAGCTGCAGCTTTTACCAAACTGTATTGAATTATGAGCATACTACCTTTAACTGATTGATAACTGTTTCTAGGGCTAAGACCTTGTTTTCCAATTCGCAAATTGTTTCGTTCTTTTCTCTTTCCCGAGTTTCTGCTGCTTGAATTTCCTAAAACATACAAACTACGTTTAAAAGTGATTTTTTATAATTGATATTTTCTAAACCTACAAGGCCCTGACCCACGGGCTCAGAAGTGGCTGGCTCACGGCGTTAACTACGTGTTCCCTTTCACCGGCTTCATAAGGTTCATAACTCATTTGTTGGGCTTTTTTTTTACAGTATGGGAAATCATCAAATGACCCCTCCCGCTCTGGGTGGAGCGGAAGGGAGTGTCAGACTCTTACTGACTAAAACCCATCCGTGTTCCTTCCTTAGCCGTTTATGTTCCGGGCCAGCGGTAACCCTTTCGGACAATCCCGCTGATCATATGTTGGGCTTGGTATAACCTTTTATAACAAGTTACCTTCTTTTTTGCTAGATTTGCCTTTTAATGCTTTTAAGGCATACCATAACATCAACAACTACTTAAACAATAAGAATAGTTGCAGGTTATATGAGTTCATATATAATTGTTTTTTTTTTTAGTCGCCTGTTTTACAATTCATTTTAATTTAATTTATTATCGACATAATCTACTCATTTCAATGTTTTCTAATGAGTTGATTGCAATATGTGGTTAGCTAGCGACCTCTACGATTGATCATATTATTTTTGCCTGAGTGACCGGCAGCAAGTTCGTCATATATGCTCCCTTAGATGTCACTACTTGCGGCAGGGGCGGTACCTTCATAGAAGCCGAAAAGCCCGGCTTGCCCTAATAAAACGAATCAATGAACTCGAACACAAACAATAATAACTGAAAATCAGCCAATCCCTCAGATGGGCGTTTTTTTTTATACGTTGAAAATCTGTGGGCTTGCCCTAATTTTGACCCCTAGGCACGCCACTGTTGCGGTAACATCGGAGGTTGGGTTGCCTCCTTCCTTCAAATATGGCGAGGGGGGTAATGACTGATCTTTGTGTTATGCTCGTGAATGGGTGCTGCTTGTGGTGACTGGTCGTCTTGCTGACCATGGTTTTATTGTTGTTATTAGTAATAACTTGTTTATTTATTTTACTTTGATGGTCCTAGTTTATCATTTGTGACTTCAAGTGACAGCTATGTGTACAGAATCCAGCATTACATAAATATGTAAGCTGTGCCGCTTGGAAGTTTGTTGCACCACTTCTACACACAATCTGTGTTTTATATAAAAAAAATAAAGATTATTATATTTTTGGTTTTGTTAGGTTTAAGTCCAATTAGGTTTTAGGATTGCGAATGTGCAATAATAAAAATTTACAGCACCATTACCAGACTTTTACCATTACCATATCAATTTTTCCATTTTATTAAATGGGGGTGTTAAACTATTTAGGTGCTAGAGGCATTTATATGTATTATCACATTGTTCTTCCACAAAAGCAAAAAGCTACTTACATTCTCTAATTTGGTTACTTTTCCAATAAAATAGCTTATTTCTATAAGATGCTGACCGCATTGCTGCTTAAGTTGCATATGACTATTACACAAATCTTCATTTTCTTTTTTTACAGTTTTAGCAGCAACCGTCAGTTTGCTGTAAAAGAAAGAAAATTGTCAAGTATTAATAAATCAAAAGAAGACTGAGATTAAATAGAAAATGGCTAATATTAATGTTATAAGAAACTGACACAATAAAAGTTTTTTATTTTCCAGTTGTGATACCCCCACACAAATTCGTGTAACACTATTTGCTATGAAAACATTATAACATCAAAAAGTTTAGGCCTCGGCTCTCATGGATGAGGTTGTGGGTTCAAATCTGGGCAAGTATCAATATGACGTTTTCAATCCATATGTACATATTTTCTAAAGTTTATTCTAGCCATCAGCGTCAGTGACATTAATGAAGGAAAACATTTTGAGGAAACCTGAACTTATAATCAGTATGTATGAAATCGTCAACCCCCCTAGAGCATGCATAGTGAATTGGTGATTAATGCTCACGCCTTGTCTGTATGAGAAGATGCCTTTGCCGTGCAGTGGGACAGTAATAGGCTGGTATTATTATTATCAACATAGTAGGAAAAAAAGTTGATTCAGTAAGCTATAAAAGATGTATGGCAATATAAGTTTTTCACAATGAAATAATGTTGATTTTCACATTTAATCGGCACCTATGACCACCAATTGATTATGTTGCCTTAATACTCACTCTATTTTAGTAATTCTTTGTTTCAAGAAAATAATTGATTTTCTCAACCTATTGGACCTTGCCTGAAGATCAGGCTCCTGAAATAAAACAAACACAACTCTTTTAGGAACTGGATTTTCTCCTTTACCGTTATGGGGTAATACAACATAATAACAGAGGTCTTTTGCTGCAGATATCTGCTCCAGACAGCAATTTGTTTTTATGTTTCTTCAAATACAATTGGTAATTATTCATGATATTACTTTGAAAACCAATGATATTATTTGACGATAGTTGAGTTGCTAATAAGCCGTTTATTATGAATGATTACGTTTAAAAAGAAACTAACAGAACCTATTTTATTTTCAAATAATTATTTATAACCTAAAACACTCACCGCGTTATTGGTTGAAGGATGATTAAGAAAATCTAAATCGAAATCAAACACTGTATTCTCATGTGCAGAACTCATTTTAAAAACTCAAAAAACACATGATTTGCTAAAAGAATAATGCGTAAAACACATTTTAGCACTATTTTCACCGGCGCGGCATAAAATAGCAATCACAGAAAATTTGATCTTGAATTCTCGACCACAGACACTTTATAAGTGTATAGTTTTTATTTTTTTTATTAGTTTTATGGCGTGGTTGCTAAGAAAGCGCTAAGGTGGCCCGCGAAATTCAAATTTTCTTACGTTTTTTGCAATTTGCTGGTCAGCATTAAGTTGTACGTTGATTAATATATGAATCGCGGCCGTAAGAAATATGTGTTTACAGAATTATAATCATTAAAGTCATCAACACAACTCTCTAAGACCACGTAAGTCCAAAGAATGATGATTTCATGAAATAGGTATTCTTGAGACTTACGTGGTCTTAGAGAGTTGTGTTGATGACTTTAATGATTATAATTCTATAAACACATATTTCTTACGGCCGCGATTCATATATTAATCAACGTACAACTTAATACTGACCAGCAAATTGCAAAAAACCTAAAAAAAATTGAATTTCGCGGACCTTTTAGCCTTTTAGCTACTATAAGTCGTAGAGTGGTGTATAGTCTACGCCACAGACCACAGAGTCTGTGGAGTGGCACAGAGTACAATATATATCTACTGACTATCTTTTGACTGATATACTGCCACAGACACGCCACAGACTAAGTATTATTCACCCACAGTCCCCATAGACCACTGTCGCATGCTCACTGACCTCTATCATACCTTCACGACACGTTGCTATCAGTGCGAAAATCAAATGTCTTCATTTTGTCATCGATAGTATGCAGTCCAGCGTACTAATATGATAGAGGTCAGTGCGTACGCTAGACTAAATACCAGGCCACTCAGAGAGTAATGCGAAAAAAAGTTTTTATGTATGAAAAACTGGCCAGTTATAATCTATTTTGAAAATATGATTATTTGTAAATAAAAATAAGTACGTTCCAATTTCAAATTTCCCTCCACATTGTTTGCGATGGATCTGCGCCGGGAACATTTTCGGGATTTCAAATGTCGCCTGAAACCGGACGAATCGTACGATAGACTTCAAATGGCATTCATGGATAAAGGCCCTTTTGGCAACCGTGTATCGTTGGTATAACGAACTCAAGGGCGGGCGACTAACTGGGGGATGAAGAAAGAAGTGGTTGCCCTTTGACGCCTGTTACGAAAGAAAACGTGCTAGCAGTGAAAAATTTAATCCAAGACAATAGGCGAGTTAAGTACCTATCAGAGATTAGAGATACGTATTACAGATTCAGCACATACTGCAGGTTGGATCGGGAAGTTTTCACGAAATTCTACACGTGCATCTTCGCGTGAGGAGAATAATTTCACGCTGGGTGCCGCACAACCTCACCGATGCTCAGAAGCAGGCCCGGATGGAATGGTGCCGTGATATGGTAAACAAATTTAAAGCAGGCTCGTCTCGGCGTGTTTACGACATCATTACAGGTGATGAGTCTTGGATTTATCAATACGATCCAGAAACGAAGCGCCAGTCGATGGTTTGCGTGTTTCAAAACGAATCAACGCTTACTAAAATAAAGTGATCTAGAAGCGGGGGAAGATTTTGATCGCGAGCTTTTTAAATTTGACTGGCTACTTGGTGTCAATTCCTTGGAACCAAAGGAGCATCAACGCTGAATGGTATACTTACTACTAAATGCTTATCAGAAGTTTTCTCTGCTGTGAGCAACAAGCGAACAAACACAGGGCTCCGCAGGCTACAGCTCCACCACGAGAACGCGCCTTCGCACGCTGCGCTCTAAACGAGGGACTTCCTAGACAGCACACTGGTCAAACTCCAGAGTCACCCTCCTTTCAGCCCTGACCTAGCACCGTGTGACTTCTTTTTATTTCCGAAAATAAAAAATCAGCTCAAAAGGATACAATTTTCGTCGCCGGAAGATGCGCTGTCAGCGTTCGAGCAGGCTGTAAACGTAGTGTCTGCGGCGGACTGGAAAAAGTGTTTCGAAAACTGGTTCAGACGCATGAAACTTTGTATAGAGGCTAGTGGAGACCTGATCCTGAATCATCCTCCTTACAGCGCTGACCTAGCACCGTGTGACTTCTTTTTATTCCCGAAAATAAATAATCAGCTCAAAAGGATACAATTTTCGTTGCCGGAAGATGCACTGTCAGCGTTCGAGCAGGCTGTAAACGAGGACGAGGTGTCTGCAGCGGACTGGAAAAAGTGTATCGAAAACTGGTTCAGACGCATGAAACTTTGAATAGAGGCTAGTGGCGAGTACTTTGAAAAGATTTAATAAAAAAATATTTACATAAAGAACATTTTATTTTTATTTTCGCAAAACTTTCTGAGTGTCCCACGTATGCTATACGAAATAACAGTTGTTTTTTTGTGCCGATTCAAAGCGCCCCCGCTCGAAGTTCTCAGGAACTAAAATTCAAATAAATAAAGTTGTGAATGTTCCATGTCGATAATCAGTCGTTGATTTTATTCAGACAGTGAGTAATTTTAAAGATTACCTCAAAAAAGATTAAAGTGAGACAACCTAAAACTTAAAAGATAGACATAATTATGCTGTCATGGGCTTTTTTTAACTTTTAACTAGGGGAACAATTCCGACGTACGGACGCCAGCACATCAACCTACCCGAAACTGTCAAATTTTCGCAATCAACTTTGAACCTTATGCTTTAGTGATAAAGTTGAAAATCTATTAAAGAAATCTGACAGATTGTAGTAACTTGATGTGCTGGCGTCTGTACATGATTTTTGCGTAACTTTAACCGTTTACGCAGCGTACGCAACGAAAGCTCTCAAAAAGAATAATTTATCCCGTTTTTGCAACATTTCTCATTGATACTCCGCTCCCATTGATCGTAGCGTGATGTTATATAAGGCCTAGCCATCAAAAACATAACTTGTAAACAAAACCAAGTCTCGCAACTCAGTTCTTCTACCGTAAAAAGTTGTGAGTAAGTAAGTAAGTAAAATTTTATTTTTAACACCCTTGCTCGTAAAGCTGATGTAATTCCACCGGTTTTAAATATGTAAAGAGGGTCATAAAAAACGCGTGTGTTATACCAAAGCAAATAGTTAAGTTATAGTCCATACAAATTCCATAACAGCATTATTTGCCATTTCAAATTTGGAACTGATCGCCGGCCGCCGCACGACTCCAGCTAGTGAGCAGCGCGCTGTTGCTATTCAAATTTCGAACTAATCGCCGCGCGGCGCCAGTCAGTAGGCAGCGCTAGGGCGCTGTTAAAATGGCGGGAAAGCAACAGTGTGCATTCACAGATTGAGTTTATTTAAAATAAAAAAAAAACAGTTTATTCGGTAATTTAAAGATTCCATCCAAAATAAAGCAAATATAAGTGCCAAAATAACTCAGACAATAAATTTGGAGCCACAAACGAAGAAGTTTTGCCCTGAGCCGCGCCCCTCTTCTACTGATGATACTTTTTTATTTACAAACTAATGACGAATTACAATGCTCTTCTGCCGCCTTTCAAGAAGTTTCGTCGTCTCCAACATTTACCCTAACACAAAACAATGACATTATGAATAGTAATAATAATAATAAAAACATAATTAAAAAACCAACTACAACTACGTATCATTTTAACAATTGTAATTTCACTGTTTCAATAATTAAAAATGAACAAAATATAAAATGTTTTTTTTCTGTTTCCTCGCAAATGTGTTAAAAAACGTCGTACGATATACGTGCGTATGGTTATAACATGCTCGGCTCAATTACGCCCTCGCCTTCGGCTCGGGCTGAAATTCCGCCTCGCATGTTATAACCATCTTTACGCACTAATATCGTAATGTACTATTGTTTAAACATGGTGTACATGATACATTGCATGCAAGATAATAATAATATACAGAGAAGTTCTAACATGTTTAGCCGCATATTGTGGCGTACAAATTGGTAGGAAGAGATGGAGCATAAACCGTGATAATATTCATCAAAATTACATTACAGAAATTATGTAGGTAAAGTAAAGACTTTATGTACATACCTAATTTCGTATCGCAGTTATCCTGGAAGATATTTCTTTAGAAATAAGTATTGTATTTTTCTGTTATTTTCTTGTCTGTTAATATATGTGTACGGATGCCAGTAGATCAAGCTACCCGAAACTGTCAAATTTTCGCAATCAACTTTGAACCTTATGCTTTAGTGATAAAGTTGAAAATCTATTAAAGAAATCTGATAGATTATAATAATTTGATGTGCTGGCGTCTGTACATAAATAAAAAACTGAAATAAGACAATATTGTTATTATGAAATAATGAGTTTAGGTTACTAAAATCAATTCAGACTGAATTTACTCCGAACAGTAACTACTTATTCCATGGTTTACTTCTCTGATGTTTATTACAAAGCAAATTTATTCGAAATAAGAAAAACATATTTTAATATTTTATAAAATTATTGTTCGTTTCCCGCCCGCGAAATTCTTTTTTTGAAGTGAAAACTTCTTTAGCGGCGCTGTGTACTTTTTTGGAATGGGTAAAAACTTCTAAATTCGCGTCAGGTCACGTGACCCTGATCGTAAGATTCGTAAGACGTAAAACGAAAGACGCGCGTTGTTGAGGACAGCGCCATCTATGCACATCGGGAAGAACTACGAGGGCCTCGCGTACTAACTACGTAGTTCATCCAACAACGACGGTAGTTCATCCAACAACGACGAGATGGCGCTGAACCACGGATATATAACTGACGTTTTGTTTATAAGACGATTCACAAAATACACTCGTAATTGTTCAAGTTTTCACTTCTGTCGGCACTACCGGAGTGCCAGTTTTTGAAGTGAAAACTTCTTTAGCGGCGCTGTGTACTTTTTATGGAATGGGTAAAAACTTCTAAATTCGCGTCAGGTCACGTGACCCTGATCGAAAATTCGTAAGACGGATGGCCGTAGGCGGTACCGCGCGTGTTTTGTTTATAAGACGATTCACAAAATACACACGCAATTGTTCAAGTTTTCACTTCTGTCGGCACTCCCGGAGTACCACGTTTTTTTTTTTTTACGTTTTTGCAATTTGATGGTCAGTATTAAGTTGTACATTGATTAATATAATATAATTCGCGGCCGTAACAAATATGTATTTACAGGATTATAATCATTAAAGTCATCCACACAACTCTCTAAGACGAAGTATTCTCACAGAATGATTATTTCATGAAATCTTGACATTTTGGGATTATACTAACCTAACAAGTTGTATTACTGATTCTAATGATTATGATTCTGTAAATACATATTTGTTACGACCGCGAATCATATTTTATACGACGTACAACTTAATACTGACCAGCAAATTGCTAAAAACGTAGGAAAATTTGAATTTCGCGGGCTACCTTATCGTCATTCTTTGGGGTTACGTGGTCTTAGAGAGTCGTGTTGATGACTTTAATAATTATAATTCTGTAAATACATATTTGTTACGGCCGCGAATCATATTTTGATCGCCGTACAACTTAATACTGTCCAGCAAATTGCATAAACCGTAAGGAAATTTGAATTTCGCGGGCTACCTAGATATGATGCAACTCAAAACAAAACACACACTGACACATCCTCTTTTTTTTTGTTTTTGATAATGACATCTCGTAGTTGACCTTGAGAAGTCGTGACTACTTAACCGGACTATCCTGCGGTTGCCTTGAGAGAACTCAAAGCCTCCAGCCAGGGACTTAAAACTAACTAAGACACATCCTCACACACCCACTATCATTTATGACAGCGCTCACGGTGATATTATTATAATAAGAAGGCATGGTCGGCGTTATCGCAAGGTGGCGCATGTCATGACGTCATCTATGACGATTCACGGGACTTCGTTATCGCCCTCAGGCAAATTCGGTACGGGTTTAAGCACGCTCAAATCGATTATTTCTTAACTCGGAACGCAGCCTATGTCAAAAATGTCAAAGTCAAGTCAAACAAAACTTTGTTTGCAAACATTTTTGTCGTACCAGTTGTAGGTACCTACCACTACCAGTCTTGATAAATGCGGGAGTTGTCAGTATAAGGTACCGGTAATCTATTGAAGGTTTTCCTCCTACATCATTTGTAATTGTGTTGTTGTTGTTTTTGATGATAATTAGGTAGGTAATAGCTAAGTTTGTTTCAATTGCATCCCTACCAGTCGCGTGATCATCTCAAGTTCAAGGTTAAATAGTTTGATTTGAAAATAAAACTGCTGAAATAAGGTATGCCATCTTTGTGTAAATATAATTACGTACACAAATTCATTAAGTCTCAGGGTGCATAAAGGCTCTCAAAAAAAAGTTAAATTATGTCCCACATAACTGTACATATTAAAATAAAATTAGGTCTTTGACCCTTAGATACTATGTTGCATGGTCTCGTAAAAAATATGTGCTTCAGAAACTGTGTGTGATAGTTAATGCATAAAATTGTTAAGTATAAACTGTGAATTATAGTAAAATCTTCTTGGATATAACTAGAAAACCTGTTCTGTTAGCACTTAAAGCATGCAGCCTATGTGTAGCAAAAACCAAAGTCACTTTGTCTTTTATTTTTTGCAGATGGGCTACCTGAAGGCTGACCAATCCACTTATAACCAAACAAGTTTATATGACCGTGTTAAGAAGCTATTGGTATCATATGAGTGGAGTGACTGCAGTTTTTCTGTGGCAGGAAAAACAATCAAAGCACATAAGTTGATCCTGGGCATTAGTAGTCCTGTATTTGAAGCTATGTTTTATGGACCTTTATCATCTGATAATGATATTCTGATACCAGACATTCAACCTGATATTTTCCAATTGATACTTAATTACATCTATACTGATACTGTTGAAATTAATACCATAGATCAAGCCTTTGAATTATTATATGCCTCAAGAAAATACATGCTGGAACACCTAATTGAGATGTGTATTGCATATATTCAAGCAAATATCAGTGTTGACAATGTGGTTGAGGTTTTGAATTACCCAGACTATTTGCAAGACAAACAACTTATCACCTTCTCATTAAAGTTATTCTGTGAACATGCCAATTATTTATTGCAAGAGAAAAAAAACTCCATCACCTATTCTTGTCTAAAAGCTTTTCTTGAAAGTGATCAAATGAATATATCAGAAAAGGACCTTATCAAACATGTTTTTGAATGGTCTACATATTGCTGCAAACAGAATAACATGTTGGACACATTTGAGAATAGACGTGATGTACTAGAAAATAATGGTATATTGCAACTGTTGAGGTTTTTGACACTGTCTGTCAATGAACTTGAGGAAATTGTAACTGATATGAGCAACCTCCTATTGCCATATGAATTTGAAGCCATAAAAAGATGTATTAAAAGTTCTAATATGGATGAAAAAGATATGATTGGGTCTATTGGCTTGACTGAAATGCCAAGAAATTTATTAAAACTACAATGGCACCTATGTTACCGGAGCCCTATTAGATCTGTGGCTCCGATAGTTATTGATTCAAATAATTATGTCATACATTCTCGAATAAAAGTTAACAAGTCTATATTTATCAATTCACTTTGTGTACCAACAATGATGGCACCGGCAGTACACTTCCGCAACAATACAGCTAAAGTTTACTCAGAGCAGATGTCTGTATCTGTAGAATGTGAATCCGATAATAGCAATTTTAAACTGACAAAATTTATAAAAACAGTTGAATATGATTCAATGATTGATATAGAGCTCACTGAACCTTGCTTTATAAAGAAAGATGAATGGTACAAAATCAGTTTTATGTGGCCTCATAATAGGCGTTACACATATTCATATGTTGTAGAATTTAGACACAGACATTTTACTGGGCACAAAGTGTCTATTGAATTTGATGATCTTTCATTTAGTGCTGGAAATGGGGGTAGTTTTCTAGGTGGTTTAAAGTTTTGTTTGTAAAGCTGTCTGCCATCACATCCCTGTAATATCCCTCATTCATGCTAAACAATATTATTTATGTTTCAAATGTTTGTTGTCTAAGGTTGGTCGTATTTTATGATGAAGGGTATTACATTATTATATTTGAATATTGAATGTAAATGAGGCATAAATAATAAAAATAAATTGGTATTAACATATGAAATGGATTTTATTTTATTAAGAAAGCCCCACACACTCTTCTGCAATAACATCTAATCTAGAACATTTTCAAGCCGCCAATAGCCTTAGGTATATTTTGCGGGTGTTTTGCCCCACCAAAATCAACTCAACTTACAGTGAAAAGAAGAAAAACGCCGGCCAATTAACCTCACGTCGGGCCACGCACAATGAAGGGTTCCGTAGTTCCCAAAACAAATTAAGTCAGCACCTAGGTATTTAGTTATTATTTAAATTTTATCAGCACGATCTGCTTTAGCTTCTTGCATAAGCATGTGTTAAAAAAAATAGAATTTATGTCCTTAACGATTTATTCATTTTTAACTTCGTCCCAACTTCTCAATAAGATAAATCACAATGTTTTACACTTCTACCGCTTTTTCCAGTTTTAAAAGCAAAGTATGTAGTTATTAAGTGTTGTGGAACGCAAAGTAGTTATTAAATTTTCGAGGCATTTTGATGTACAATTAAATATCAACTGCTTCATTATTATACTTACTACACATTGACTTATACTTACCCAATGTCGCGTCTCATTTATTGCCCTGAAAATGCGAGTTTCCTGAGCACGTATGCTAATACGTGCAGCCCATGCAAACTAAGTAAGTAGATACTTAGGTACGTCGTAAATTTTAAGTAAAAATGGGATACGATATTTTTTTTTATTTTGAGCAAGGCATCTTTAAGACCATTGGAAAAAGAATATTATACTTAAATAAAAATAAATTGAATCCTATGAAGCTCTTACAAAGGATGCCTACCTAACACGATCTACATATTAATTTAAACTTTTTTCTTAGTATCGATATGAACCCGGGAATTAATAAAAAAAAGATGTTCTATTACAGGTGATCTGTGTGCAAATTCAAATTCCGACGTTGCATAGACAGATCTCGAAAAAACCTCTATGAAAGAGAAAAACGGAACATAAAAATTTTCCAATTTTCTGAACCCTAAAAATACGAAGGAAGGAAAGTTGCATTACGTCGTTGCGCATGCAAAAGCCGCTATGTGTTTTTAGTGAACTTATTTGAGCTATATTTAGGCCGCTATCCCACTGGCGTTTTACGAGCGTTGACGTCAACGTCGCGTCTGCGCGGCGTCGACGCTGCGCAGACGCGACGTTGACGTCGCGTCATCGCGTAACAAGCATAAAACGTCCGCTGAACGCGACGTTAACGTCGCGCAGATGATACTATTGCCAACAAACGCGACGTTAACGTTAAGCAGACGCGACGTTGACGTCGCGTTCAGCGGACGTTTTATGCTTGTTATGCGATGACGCGACGTCAACGTCGCGTCTGCGCAGCGTCGACGCCGCGCAGACGCGACGTTGACATCAACGCTCGTAAAACGCCAGTGGGATAGCGGCCTTAGCGTGTTTATACGGTACTTTCGATGTATGAATATCACATAGCTACATTCCTTAACTCTTTAAATATTGCACTTATCACATAGCTGTTTATACAGTATATGTGTATTGAAATAACGATTAAAACTGCATAAAGAACCAAAAATAACTAAATAATACATAGCGGCTTTTGCACGCGCAACGACGATTAGCTATGTAAGAGCAATGCTAAGAGACTAAAAAATTTGTGCAATAGGCAGGGCATCAGTCACTAATTCACTATCCATTGGAAAAAAATCGGATATCACAACCAAAAATAAGCGCGAACACTATGAGGACTGTAGATCTATGATAGGATTAAAATAGGAGGCTCATTCGGCGGATATAAGGAAAGCCATATATAGATAGGTAAGGTACTAAGCCGGGTATAGTTGCTTCTAGGACTTATGCTCGATCGGAGCGAGCCATTTGAGCATGCCGCGGCTGACGGCAGTTAAGTACTTGTGAATAGCTAACACCAACTATAGGGATTGTTAAAGATCAGCTGTTACGGAATCATCCTCGGCACGTTTGGAAAGTAAGAAAATAAGAACTGTGACAACTTCTTACGAGCCGAACGGATGGAGCGCATTTATCTACAAAAGATGGCAAGCGAAACCAGCGCATGTATCAGACATCGATCTTAGCGTGCCCACTGTCAAAACGAACGACCCCAGCGAGGACACTCACCACACTAATGAGCGGAGCCCGATTAGTTACAACACGCGCAAAGTGACCCATATTATCTCAGAGTGGACTTAAACACGAGTGAGTACCTATATCGCAATTACACATGAAAAGAGAGAGCGAAACGAGCCCACTCTCGAGACGAGCGACCCAAACGAGCACACTACTAGAGACACCATACTACAGAGCCGACAGAGCGCCAAGCGAAACGCGATAAGCTACGACACCAACAAAGCGAGCCGTCTCTCGAGCGGAGTGGTCTTTACAACACGAGATGTGTGAGTGAAGCAAGGCATGGCATGTGAGCGTATCTATTTTCGAGACGATTTGCAAGCGGAGCCAGCCCACAAGGGAAGCGCTTATACTCATGAGCCAAGTGAGTCATCTGACGATCATAGAGAAAGCGCGCTAGCACCAACTAGGGATTGTTAAGGCTACGCCGACCGCCTAGTGGCGCCCTCATCGTTTGTTTGCTTATTTCTTTTATTTTAGAATGAAAATGAAGAAAATAAGTACGTTAAGTTGTGCTCCACAAGATTATACGTTAATATTATTATAAACAGTAGTTTTACATTGTTTAGTTTTATTATAATCACTAAAACAAATAATAGTGGCCACTATTTTCCGTTTTAAAGTCATCAACACAACTCTCTAAGACCACGTAACCCCAAAGAATGACTACCTATTTCATGAAATCTTGACATTTTGGGATTATACTAACCTAACAAGTTGTATTACTGATTCTAATGATTATGATTCTGTAAATACATATTTGTTACGGCCGCGAATCATATTTTGATCGACGTACAACTTAATACCTACTGACCAGCAAATTGCAAAAAACGTAAGAAAATTTGAATTTCGCGGGCTACGTTAGCGCTTCCCCCTTAAGGCGCGGTCTCAACTATTCGCTCGCCAGATATTTTTTAATATTTAAATCAAATACAAGAAATAGGTCAACCTCGTTTAATAAAACGAGTCTTACCCCCTTACTAATAAACGTGTAGCGCCTGTATAGTTACACGACGCTTTGTCTTCTTCTTTCGAAAGTCAAATTATACTGACGACTGAAAGAGAGAAGTCGGTGTGTAACTATTCATTTGTTAAAATACGTTTATTAGTAAGCAGGTTAGAAATTAACACCATCATTCAAACGGATAACAACATAATTATAGACAAAACAAAAGGAATACAATATCAAAAATTATTAACTTTTACGCAGGAAATTTTGGAGGACCGTCGAATTTTTTCGTTAGTAATATAATACGTTCGGCTTCCCGAATACCACTCAACCGCGCTCCGTGTGCTGTGGCGAAATATCCGGGCACTGTAGCTTCACCCGCAAACAGCAGGATGGGTGGCATCGGATCACACGGACCTGGCACTGGCGTTCCTAATTCGCATTGGTGACTCACCGTGGAACAACAACTCATGTAAGAATATGCCCCGCAGAAATGTGGATCCGACGCCCATCGAGATCGTAACATCATTTGTGGATAAGGAAGGCACGGGTTACCAGTAAACCTGCGCAGTGTCTGGGTTAGTCCTTCAGCGACGTCGTTATCTGCCATTGATTCCATCGTAGCTGCTTCTTGACCTGATATTATAGCGCATAGTACATGTTTACTGCCTGGTAGTTCATCTATTGCACACACTCCTCGTGTCCAATCAGTTCTGCATTGTAATTCTTCTGCCGACCAAGCGAGTTTTAAGTTACCTTCCTGGCACACCCAAAAAGGTTCGGCATATTCTAGAAATACTTTATCACTAAGACCAAAACCTAAATTACATATCGCGTTTAATTTACAGCATGGCAGCGGTGGAGCAAATAATTTATCGGCTTGACATTTAAGACATCCAAGTGATACTGTAATTATAACATAATCACAGTACAATTCTTCTCCGTCACAACATTTAATCATTGCACGTCCTTCGCCAGTTGCGCCTTGTCCCCATCGAATTACGCTCACTGGCTTATTATAGCGTGTACAATTGTCTGGAAGTCCGCGCAATAATGGTGCCATCACTCCAACATATCCTAAAGGAACTCGAACGCAGCCACCAGGGAGTTCAATGTAACTGCCGTATTGATCAGCACTGACTAGAGACAGATCATCTCCACACTTGTTCCTTAAAATATTAGTCAATCCAAACATCACGCGTGCGGCGTCGTACCTTTGATCTTCTGGAAAATTGTGTAACTCTTGTTGTATACGTAAACCGATAAAATTTAACAGAGTTCCATGTTGCCTTTCCCCACCGAGTCGAAATAAACTAGCTGCTTGTTGTTCTATTTGCCTAAACGTATGATAAGCCGTAATCGTTACTGGCAAGTCAACTGCTCGTCCTTCGCTGGTACAAAATAGGCCCCTTGATGCATCCAAGCGAGGTAACGGTTGTTGTAAAAGCCTATCTTGCGATGCTAGCGTGTATACAGAGTTCGGTAAACATGCACCATAAATCCACTCGGCTCCCATTTCGATTACCGCATCTCCAAGCCAACACGAATGAATACGTCCTCCAGGTCTGTAAAATTTATTCCTATTAGTACCTAAAGATTGGGATTTTATTGGACTCGTCTGCTTAATTATAGCGATCCACGGCACGTAGTTACAGTGCTTACTGCCTTAAAGTTATTACAGTTGGTAGGTTTGACCGATGTTAGTAGAAGAAATTCCGACATTATGAGTGAACCAGTCAAGTGAGACTGGTTCACTCATGTTGCTGCCAGAGGGATAAACTGGATATCTACATTATATGCCTATAATAGTTATAAACCCAATTTGGTTATGAATGTAACTACTTACATTCATAACCAAATTGGGTTTACAGCTATTAAAGTAGGTACCGCTCTAGGTATATAGGTACTACAACAAAAACTATATTTGGGTATCTATATTTTATGTTCTAAAACATTAACTTAAATATTATATATAGCATACCTTTCTTTAGCTTCAAGAACCAGGAAATTGTTTATACCGCACTGTGACAGTCGATGTGCTGCTGACAGGCCTGCCATTCCCGCACCCACAATGATGACACGCGGTTCCCGACAGTTGGGATTGATGCTGCACGAGTCTAGAATACATTGTTCTTGTCCCGCTGTGCTCACCGCACTACCAAACTGTCGTTGACCAGTCGTCAACGCTCTATTTGAACCGTGCCCTGACCTACAACTGAGATTTTTTATGTAATTCCAAATATCCCTATTCCATATTAGTTTCATACGTGACAATTTCATTATGATATTGCAGATATAAATGCCATCTAAAACTATTAAAAATTACATATCACTCGAATTTTGCTTTTGCATAATGTGGTGACGTTTTAGAACACCATAGAGCGACAGAAGCGAAAAGAGAATAATTTTCTTCTTTATTTTCGTTTAAAGAGCTTTTGCAAGATCTACAAGAAGGCTGTTTTGTCTGTTCAGCGATTATTTATAGTTTATGAGAAAACTAACTTAAAGGATAACATTTTGTTCATTAAAATTAATTTCAGATGTTCAGTCCGAAGTGTGGCAAATATGACGCAGAGAAATAACACAAACGCAAAAAAGAAGAAGTTGGGGGAAAATATGCGTCATATCCACGCAAAACGGCCATCGCTCAGCAAAGTACTACGACCCTATGTGAAACAGACCGCTGGTTTTCAGCACAGAGCATGTAATAACCTTTTAGTTTTCAGCGACAGCCGGCAACATAGTCTTTGATAACAGTTGAAGCTGAGGCTGGCCCCTAGTAGGCATAATAATAAATTGTTACGAGTAGGTACGAGTTCGAAATAATAAACTTTGTTATGTAGAACTTGCGTCACCTTGAATTCTGAAGAGCATGACTAATACAAAGCGCCCTATTATGTCGTACTTGATGCACATTTAAATCTAAAGACCATAATTAACACAAAGAGCCCATTGTCCCCGGCACCATCGTCTCCTCAACATTTTCGATAGCGTGGATTGAAATCTGAAGACCATAATTAATACAAAGAAACCATTGTCGTCGGCACCGTCACCTTCTCAACATTTTCAATAGCGTCGATCACTCTTGATTCTCACATCGAACAAGTGTCACGCGTCTTAGTTTTACGGATTTAATTGTAATATTTTTATTAATTAAACAGCTTTAAGCAAATTATATCGGTTTCCTTTACATCCTCCTGCAGCCGAACGTAATTGGCGCAGTCGGTAGGATACTCGCGGTCGGTTTCGCGAAAAAAACGAAGATTTACGTAATCGTTAAGCCGCCCGTACGGCTATCCAGTCGTTCCAGAGTATCCAGAATCTACACGTCGTGCTGTATCGAGGAATCCAGACATTGATTACGTAAAGGGGCTGATATAATGTTCATGTAAGTACATTAGATTATTTCTAGTGACCGCTTATCCTAGCCCGTACTAACATAACTTTCCAAAATTTTCTTTCTACGAAAATCCAGGAATACTAGGATAGTTAGAAGTAGTAGTAGAGAAATAGTGATAGACTCTAGAAGAGATTTTAATTTAGATATATTATTAAACGAGGATACAGAATCGTTTTCTGGAAAAATGTCTTTAGATTTAGATATCATTTATAAAGCATTACGGTTGGTACCCGACTTTGACGGGAACCCGAATGTGTTGACTAGGTTTATTAATTTGTGTGATCATTTAGTTAAAGAATATTATAATGTGCAAGGTGGTTCCGAGTTAATTAACTCTGCACTTATTAACGGCATATTAAATAAAATTGTAGGGTCTGCTGCTCGCTTAATCAACTCGAATGGTATAGCAAGTGATTGGGATGGCATCCGTAAAGCATTAATAAATAATTTTGCTGACCAAAGAGACGAGACCGCTCTTTATAGTGATTTATCTCTTTTAACACAGGGCTCTAACACTCCGCAAGAGTTCTATGAGCGTTGTCAGAATCTTTTTAGTACAATAATGACGTATGTTTCCTTACATGACACCTTAAAAACTACCATAGACGCTAAAAGGGATTTATATAAGAAACTAACACTCCAGGCGTTTGTGCGCGGATTAAAAGATCCTGTAGGATCACGTGTGCGTTGTATGCGCCCACAAAGTATAGAACAAGCACTAGAGTTTGTTCATGAAGAAACGAATACCATGTATCTGCAAAATCGTAATGACCGTTTACCTGTTAAAAGAATTAATAACGATAACCAAGCCGGTGATCATTTTAATTACCCAAGGCCTAATAATTATAGCATGCCAGGACCTCCACGATTCCAATTTCCAGCTCAACAACCACCGCAGTGGAAACCGAATTATTTTCAACCTCGCCAGTTTGGTCCAACTCGTACTCAGCTAGTATTCAGGGCACCCCCACCAAACTATAACCGTCAGAATAACCCATTTCAAGTAGTCCAGCAGAATTCTCCTAACCAGCCTAGTGGATCAGTGCAACCACGCCCAATGAGTGGTGTTAGCCATTTTGTGAGCAGACAATTACCACCTACTAACGTTTTTTCTAAGCATGATTGGAGCAAATCAGGCAATCCGCCACCCAATAATTATTTCAAAAGTCGGGAGATGCATTTCAGTGATTGTTCTAATGATCCTTCTTTCAATGATTACTTTACCGATTATGATGGAACTTATAACGATTACTATGAGTTCCCAGAAAATGCGTACTATGAATTTCAACCATCCCCTCAGGAATGTGTAGAATATCCCCAACCGTCCGGAAACATAAAAGAGGACGCAAAAGAATCAAAAGAAAACTCCGAAATCCGACAAAGTAAAATAGAAATTAATCTCCAAACCCAACGGTACCTTCCATATGTTCAAATCGCGTCACCCCCTCTTAAGCTTTTAATAGATACAGGTGCGAACCAGTCATTTTTATGTCCTAATGCTGTAAAAAAATACTTTAGTGATGTTCCATTAACTTATTCTCCATTCGAAGTGCACAGTGTTCATGCTAAAACTAGAAACGACTATTCAATTACTTTACCTATTTTTAATGAATTTAACGATACGAGTACAGTTTCATTTGATATTTATAAGTTCCACGATTACTTTGATGGATTAATTGGTACCGATCTTTTAGAAAAATGGGAAGCTACAATAGATTATAAAAATAAATTATTTATAACTAAGTTTGCTACAAACCCTATTAGAATGTATGATTCACGTAATACTAATTTATATGAGAATATTATTCCAGCAGGTTCATCTAAGTTAATAAAGATTCCGATTAACGTTCGTGATGGAGACGCTTATATTCCTGAACAATCTATTTCAAATTGTATCATACGTGAATGCCTTACTACGGTGAAACAGAATAGGGGTATATTAGAAGTACAGAATCCAAGTAAAAATGATATAATCTTTTCAATGGATCATGCAGTTTCTGCAGAAGTTCATAATGTTGAGTGCACGCGCACTAAACAGCAAGAGCAACGCGTAAAAGACGTGCTATCGCGCCTTCGTACTGAGCATTTAAATGAAGAGGAACGCATTAACCTACAATCATTGTGCTCGCAATATGCAGACGTATTTTATATTGAAGGTGAACAATTAACATTTACAAATAAAATCAAACATTCAATTAAAACCACAGATGAAGCTCCAGTCTATACAAAGAGTTATAGATATCCATATATTCATAGACAGGAAGTACAAGAACAGATAGGTAAAATGTTAGAACAAGGTATAATTAGACCTTCAAATTCTGCTTGGAGTTCTCCTATTTGGGTGGTAGCTAAGAAAGCTGACGCATCAGGAAAGGTGAAGTGGCGTATTGTAGTAGATTTCAGGAAACTTAATGAGAAAACCATAGATGATAAATACCCAATCCCCAATATAGCTGATGTCTTAGACAAATTAGGTAACTGCCAGTATTTTACTACATTAGACCTAGCTAGTGGCTTCTATCAAGTTGAGATGGACCCCCAAGATATTACAAAAACAGCATTCAATGTAGAACACGGGCATTTTGAATTTCTAAGAATGCCCATGGGACTTAAAAATAGTCCATCCACATTTCAGAGAGTAATGGATAACGTGTTGCGAGAACTCCAGAATACCATTTGCCTAGTATACCTAGATGATATAATAGTTTTTAGTACATCATTGCAAGAGCACATAGTCAACTTAGAAAGAGTTTTTAAACGATTACGCGAATCTAACTTTAAAATACAAATGGACAAATCTGAGTTCCTTAAATTAGAAACAGCTTATCTAGGGCACATTATAGGCAAAGATGGAATAAAACCTAATCCAGATAAAATTTCAGCAATACAAAAATATCCCTTACCTAAAACCCCTACAGAAATTAAGAGATTTTTAGGACTTCTTGGTTATTATAGAAAATTTATTCCCGATTTTGCTAAAATAACCAAACCTTTGACTCAGAGCTTAAAGAAAGGCTGTAAAATTACACTTGATCAAAATTATGTCGAATGCTTTGAAAAATGTAAGACCCTTCTGGTCAATGATCCAATTCTTCAATACCCTGACTTTAAAAAAGAATTTATACTCACTACGGACGCTTCGAATTTGGCAATTGGAGCAGTTCTTTCACAAGGGTCTATTGGCTCTGAAAAACCCATAGCTTATGCCTCGCGTACGCTCAACTCTAGCGAAATAAATTATAGCACTATCGAAAAGGAGTTATTGGCTATAGTCTGGGCAACCAAGTATTTCAGGCCATATTTATTTGGACGTAAATTTAAAATAGTGACTGACCATCGTCCTTTACAATGGGTAATGAGTATTAAAGAGCCGAATTCCCGTTTAACCCGTTGGAGATTACGGCTAAGCGAATTTGATTTCACAGTTGTCTATAAGCAAGGAAAGCATAACACTAATGCAGATGCTTTATCACGAATAGAAATTCATCATGTAGAGGCTAGTTCGTTAGTAGTTAACACGTCACAAGGTGTACCTTCAGACTCAGATTCTAGAACTGAAACCGCGGATTCTAGGACTTTGAGCGCCCATAGTAATTTAGAAAGTCCCACATTAGAAATCCCTATTTCCGACGACCCCCTTAATAAGTTTAATCTACAAATTTATCTAAAGGATTTGCCTATTCATATCTATACCAAAAAGAAAAGAGGCACCGTGCCTAAATCACGCCTAAAACGGGTACCTAATAGTGTTCGTTTGTTACAAGACACTGAAAATAATACTAGTCCTGACCCTGACCCTGGCCCGAGCAGAGGAAATAACGCTAGACAGTCTTAACGATGGACCTGTCAGGTAATTTAGATTATACTGATGCATTAAAATACGACAATGCCATTGCAATCTTGCAGAATGAAAATAATTTAGTTGCTGAAATGAATTACCAAATGAGTTTAAGTAAGCAGTGGGTTTCACGTAGTTCAAACATTATAGTAAAAAAACCAATATAAAATCGAGAAATTATCAATTCTATTTTAGTTAACAATAGTAGATATGAAACAGATACCAATTAATATGCACATTTAGTTACTAATGATATTATGAGACATTATAGATATTTTGTTTAAAGAACTTGGTACATTGCAAAATTTATTGGCATTTATTAAGGTTAGAAGTATTTATAATTCTATATTAAACTATGCTATGTTTAAGGACATGATAAATAGATTAGGTATGTTATATAATAAGGATCAGTTTCTAAATATGTCTTAGATAATATATTATTACAATGGGAATAAAATAGTGATAGTTATGAAATTTCCGATGCTTTATCCTACTAACTATGTCCTATATAAATTGTCCTTGGCTCCTAATCATGACAATAAGGTCCCAATTCTAGCTAATCCTTTCTTAGCGGTTCACGAAAAAGATCTATTGTACATAGAGACAGAATGTCCGAAGTATAGTTACAGTCACCTTTGCGAAATGATTTAAGTCACCACCATGGCAAACAATCGGACTGTATCCAGCAGCTTATACTTCAACAGAAATTAATAAATCCTGTCAATTTACATCAGTCAACCTGTCTTCTGAAGCTATGGAGCAGCTAGACGACCAAAATTTTACCAATTACAAAGGAAAATTCGTATAATGTACTTACCAATGAAAACTATAAAACCAGATACCATTGACTTTGGGAGTTTGCATTCAAGTAACTCTGAAATCGCTCTACAAGAACCTGTAACGCTACAGTCGTCGAACACAGAAGCTACATACCACACTACCATACCGGTATACATTCTACTATCCGGTGCATGTGTACTCATTACCATCGTTATACTTCGTCTTCGCAGATTGAACCAACTACAGAAAGCCACTGATGAAATCGATATTAAGGATAAGGAAGCCTGCAACACCGAGATTGATCCAGCTTCGCCATCGACACTATTTTCGACTAGAATTTTCAAATAGTTGTCGATCTCGTGGAGGGAGATGTTATGTAGAACTTGCGTCACCTTGAATTCTGAAGAGCATGACTAATACAAAGCGCCCTATTATGTCGTACTTGATGCACATTTAAATCTAAAGACCATAATTAACACAAAGAGCCCATTGTCCCCGGCACCATCGTCTCCTCAACATTTTCGATAGCGTGGATTGAAATCTGAAGACCATAATTAATACAAAGAAACCATTGTCGTCGGCACCGTCACCTTCTCAACATTTTCAATAGCGTCGATCACTCTTGATTCTCACATCGAACAAGTGTCACGCGTCTTAGTTTTACGGATTTAATTGTAATATTTTTATTAATTAAACAGCTTTAAGCAAATTATATCGGTTTCCTTTACATCCTCCTGCAGCCGAACGTAATTACTTGATAAATGTTTTGTATGATATTGTTTATTACGCAGTAGATATAATAAATAACAAACAGCTATATTTTAAATAGACACATATCTATAATAAGTTTTAATAAGTCATGTAAACATTACACACCGACAATATAAAGAAGGATTGGTAGGTACCTATTTTGTAAATAAATAAATCTAACAATAAGTAGGAATGTAGGCTACAGGCACCTACGTCACGTCGTCGCGCTGTCGCGTCACGCCTGTCTGCGGGAGCCTTATTAATAAGTTGTCGTTAGCCGAACAAAAAGTAGAATAGACCACGGTACCTTTATTTGGAAAATAAAAACCGCTAGGAAGAAACAACAAAATAAAAACTGGCAGGTACACTAGGTACCAAAGAGTTTTGGCGGCTCTTTAAGTAGGTAGTATCTATAGGATACAGTCAACCACACATCAGTAGTAACACTGGCACTTCGAAAATGGCCCTTACTGCTATGATATAAAGGTGCTGTCAATGTCAAATAGTTACCACTGATGTTGACTGGACTATACCTACATAGTTTATTCAAAGGTCCCGACATCGTGACATGAACAAGAAATAATTTGTACACATTGTCTGAATTATATTTGAAATAAGTATACGCGTTGCTCTTTCAATAAGAAATCAATTAATATTCAATAATTAAATGATAACAACTCACTCGGTCACTCATTCCCCATCGATAGGCAGCAACTACTTACTTATAATTAGTTATAATTACATATTTAATACGTAGGTATATGAATGTGACGATCTAAGAGGCGATCAAAATGGCATAATGAATAGTAGGCGCCGCAAGTATACGGTCAGCAATAAAAACCGATTAGGACTGTTAATTAGGGTTCCGTATTAAAATGGTAAAACGGAACCCTGAGACTCAGTCTGTCTGTATGTCACAGCTGGATACCTCTAAAACTACTAATGCTATCAACTTCAAATTTGGAATAGTTTTAGATGACGTTTGCCCAACTATTTTGCAAATAAGAAAGAAATAAAAATGTATGTACATCAGAAATCATCAGCAAAAGTTAGATTAGTTCCGCTAACGGTCAAGAGATGGCGCAAACATAAAACTGCAATATTCTATACCGCAATACACAGTGTTAAAATTCTCTGACGAATATAGGCCTCGTCGATGAAAAATTAAAAACATGATGGTACGGAACCCTCGGTGTGCGAGTCCGACTCGCTCTTGACCGATTTTTTTAAATATCAACTAAATAAACTCAAAATTATTTGATACATTGCTTCAGCATACTGTACATAATAGATGATAGTTTGTTTCACCATAATTATACATCAGTTTGTTCTTATTTTTTTAATATTGTGGCCGATAATATATGATTAAAAAAATTAAATGTTAATCGACTTTCGTTGCTAACCGTACTTTATGTGGGTGTAGCGCGCAGGTAGTTTTTAGAATACAATAGGTTTGTTTTACGTACATGTACGTAATACTCTGGTAACATCCGAAGTTAGGGAAATGTTCACAGACCACACTTTGACTTTCCATTGCTAAGTAAAGTAAACAATTCATAAACTCAACATTCAAAGCAATTATTTCAAATAAACCAATTACATGCACTTTTGAATTGTCAAGGGGTTGCCGGTCGGAAAGTTTTACCTAGTTGCCCATTCCAAAGCGTAGTAGCTAGGTACCTACATCATTCATGTTGAAATTATACATGTGAGAACGATGTAGAAAGAAGTGCACATTAAAAGCGTCAATAAATAAAATAAACCGTGGCGGCTAAGAGATGACCAGTCCCTATGGACAACGCCCTTTCACGAACATGACTTATGGATCAGCACCATTCAGCTCAACCATTTTGTAGGGATTATGTGGGGAGGTATTTTATTGTAACATTTTAAACAGTACCTCATGAAGGATGAGTACTTAGCCAGTCTGAAATCTGGTTGAACTAATTAGTCCCTATTTCTAGTCCTAGGTGTGTCTATCATCTCTTTTAATGAAAAGATTACATTTTTCCTTGCGTAGATGATGTTTTCATAGATATATTGACAAGGTACCGTCATTTAATGTTAATATTTATATTATACAGTTCCCTTAGAGAATCGAGCCTGCGGAGGCCATATATATTGCTTTGATGGCTTTTTCTGCAGAATAAAAATAGACTCGATATCTGCAGCCCGTCCCCATAGTAAATTACCGTAAAACATGATACTATGAAAGTAACTGAAATAGCTAGCCTCGCGGTATCTACATTAATACATTGACGGATTTTTCTTACAGAATAGTTATGCTGCTGAACTTAACAATCCTGCAAGAGATGTTAAATGAGGACCCCATTGCAGCCTTGAGTCGAGCCTGACGCATACAAACATATACCTTATTTTTAAATTCATAATGTCCATATTCATAAACATAGCTGGCGAAATGTAGTGTAGTGTAGTGTATTCAATAGGATACTTCTGCGTCTGCCTGACCCTTCTGGGAAATCAGGCGTGTTATGTATTATGTTCATATTCGTTTAACCGAATGTGAGCAAGCGTTTCATACGAATATGAACATTAATTAAACAAATAAAGTTAATTTTCCTATGAGACGCTTACATTACTAGTAAAGTCAAATTGCGGTCTGTAAATCTTGCCTTTAGAAGTAACATACATCAGACATAATAAATATTAATTTCCTAACGGACTTATTGTCTTTTACGGCAATACAATATTTTAATAAACATTTCTATCACAGCTTTTATATAGTTATACTGTGTCTAATATAATAAAGTAGGTATCCATTAAACATAGATAAGTATTTCAACAACTTTCATTTTTATTATGTATCTAAATAAATTTATTAAGACGGCTGCACTAAATAGTTACTTACCCCCTTTCCTTAAAAGTAATTATTGTATGAGTGAGGGGTGCCCAATTAATGCAGGTGTCTCTCTCTACCTATAGGTAGCATTTTGATTGTGAATAGGTAATAATAAACCTGAACTTGTAATGGGCATTCTACCGAATGTTGCAAATGCTCAAACGACATGAGCATTTAGTCAAACAGGAGCATTCTAGCAAACAACGGTATATTTCAGCGTTCGCTATAATGGGTGGTTATTAAAAACGATTGCTCGTTGTTCTGTTACTAAAGAGAATGCTCATTATGCTCAGGTTTATCAGCATCTTTAAGGCCTGCCCAGTGTCTACACGATGCATCTCACAACGCGTACATATCTCCCCACAATCCACATCGTCTACATCGTATGGATAGACAGTAGATACAATTATTTTTTGCAAACAGCCGAAATGGAATATTTTACTCATTAGAAGTAGCAGCCGTTTTTTTAATGCAAAATATTTTAACGGCCTTTGAGTAATTCATCAGCAGCAGCCTTTACCTCCTCCCAAGATATATGAATGTCACTCTCTTCGCTGTAGCGTGAGCAAATCGCTACCCTAAGGAAATAAGTGTCGTCAATTTTAGATGGAACTAAATGAATTTTGCCTCTACCGTTTATACGCCTGAGCAATTCTTCGTTCTGCTCGTTATCGCCTTTCAGCCTAAAGCAGACAAGTCCCATAGTAACTTCCTCGTAAATTTCGAACCTTTCGTCAGCACTGCACAGTTTTTCAAAAAGATGAGCTAACGCAATGTGTTTTCTGATGTGTTTCTGAAGATTTTCTACGCCATACAGACGTAAGACAAACCACAATTTAAGCGCTCTAAAACGACGTCCTAACGGTATTTGCCAGTGACGGTAGTCAGGGGCTGATCCCTGCTGATCGTGTTTCAAATATAATGGGTCAACGTTGAAAGCATCGACAATCCAACGAGGTTCTTTAAGCCACATTGCGGAACAATCAAAGTTAACCAGCAACCATTTGTGCGGATTAAAATTAAAGGAATCCGCTTTATCAACGCCCTTCATGAGGTATCTGTATTCAGGACATATGAATGCGGAGCCGGCGTAGGCAGCGTCCACGTGCAGCCAAATGTTCTGCGAGGAGCACACCTCGCCGATTTCGTCCAAGGCGTCGAACGCGCATGAGGATGTTGTGCCCAAAGTAGCCACGACCTGCAATAATAATGTTGCAGGTAAGTATAATTATAATTTTAGTCTTATTGTTTGGAAATTCGAAAAACTAATAAAGACATACATAGAAGGGAATAAGGCCGTTGCGAACATCTTCATCTATAGCATCCTTAAGAGTATCACCACGAAGTCTCCTCTTTCCGTCTGGCTGTAGAGCACGAAGCTTCACACCCCCCAAAAGACCAGCACGTTCCACAGAAGAATGGGCTTGCTCTGTGAATGGAAGTAAAAAAACATGTTAGTATTGCCAGACTGACTGTTAATCTCAATGTTTTCGTTGACGATTGTTAGTTCTCAGCTACAAAGAAAAAAATCCAACGTGATCTCCTTTGGAAGCTCATTAGTCCTTATATTTTTGAATATTTTTTTTCAACACACTTGCTCGTATTGTTAAAAACGCGTGCTTTTTCTTTATGTTATTCCATTAGTGCGATAACGCCACAGCTAACTATTTACTAAAACGGAGATGCGCGCTTTTTTAATCTCATCAAAGAGACTTCATGCCAAAAGAAATATTTATTTGCCTTAAGGCGAAAGCGCCAGGGTGGCCCGCGAAATTAATTTTTTTTTAGGTTTTTTGGAATTTGCTGGTCAGTATTAAGTTGTACGTTGATTAATATATGATTCGCGGCCGTAAGAAATATGTATTTACAGAATTATAATCATTAAAGTCATCAACACAACTCTCTAAGACCACGTAACCCCAAAGAATGACGATTTCATGAAACAGTTATTCTTTGGGGTTACGTGGTCTTAGAGAGTTGTGTTGAGACCCCTCCGTGCCCCTGAAAGCTCATTTAGCCGTTGGTCCTGGTCATTCGTAGATTTTGGACAGTCATAAGGGGCCTCAGAACCCCGAAAGTCTGACAACAAGTCTTAACAAGGGTATCGTGCTCCCCAGTAACTAGGTTGTGTAGTGTGGGTCAGATAAGAGATCGTTCTATGTAAAGTAGGTACAGTTAGATTGGAAGCCGACCCCAACATAGTTGGAAAAAGGTTTGGCAGATGATAATGATCATTATTATTATATTACAATGGACGACTTACTGTTACAATAACCAACGAGTTTAGATAGAATCTCGATCTCGGTCCATTCAGGATGTTGTTCCTTGACACGTAACATGGTGCGCGTCTTGGCTCCCAGTAGAGCGACCAGGGTGGCCTCGCTGGCTGTGCCTTGGATGACGCCGCCGGCCTCCCCTCCCGAGCGGGCTAGGAACGACTCGGGCAGGCCCAACATCTGGCCCAGCCAGTCGAGCATCACCACTTCTAACTCTGTACACGCTGGACTCGCAATCTGAAATTTTCATTATTTATTACATCACTTGGTTACCCCTGTACTTCCCGAAGAAGAATGCAGAGGTCTAGAATCTAGATGGACCCCCTTATTTCGCCAGTTATTTATCAAAGGGGGCGAGCCTATCGCTAGCAAATCAACCGGGTACAAATTTCCGAATTTGTACCCGGTTGATTTGCTGGTTGATTTGCGGTTGATTTGGTTTGTTGTTTGATTTGTTAATTTTATAGTAGGATTAACTCCAAAGCAGCCTGGGGTCCGCCCCAGGCTGCTGCAGGAGTTAATCCTACTATAAAATTCAATATCGCTTTACCTGACCTAGATATTGAATTGAACCCAGAACCCCACTCAGCAGTCGCCTTTATGACCACTTGACGCTTGGACGACTAACGAAGCAGTCATTATAGTATAATATATTTCAACGTTTGAAATACACAACATTATATTTTGTGGATTTATTACGTACTAGCAGCGCCCCGTGATTTCACCCGCATAAGTGTCGATCCCTTGGTAATATCGGGATAAAAACTATCATATAGGTATGTCCTTTCCCGGGACTCAAACTATCTCTATACCAAATTTCATCTAGAACTCGGTTCTGCGGTTTAAGCGTGAAGAGGTAACAGATAGACCCACTTTCGCATTTATAATCCTATGTATGATAGTGGTGAGGCATATTGTCCCCAACTTGTTCTTTTTGTGTTTGAGTATTTTCTTCGCGCCGTGTTTACCCGAAAAAATATGTATTTTATTTCTTTAGGTATTCAGGTGTGGATTTTGGAAAAAAAAAACAATACACTCCGCGACTCCTGTACCTAAGTAGAGTTTTTAGATAAAAGTAGTACATTCACCAAAAAAGGTAAGTAACCAGGTCGTCGGATATAGTTGAAGTTTAGTAAGAAACCGATCGATGTTTTCGAATGAAATTTAGTTTGATAAATTAACGGTTTGTTTTCTACTAATGAATAGATTTTTTTTCGAAAACTTCCTTCGATTTCTTATTAAACTTCAACTATATCCGACGGCTGCAGCCCTCGGCCATCATAATTATGTGCAGCTGGGACAAAAATTAATCGAATCGAAACACAATAGGTACAATACGCGTTGCAAGTGTACTAATTTTCATTAGTTCGTGCTATGTCTATATCTACCTCTTATCTGTTTACGCAAAAATTCCCACGAGCGAATATGACATGCAACCGGTTTTCCTTGTTCGAATTACCTATCATGTGCCGTATGTGACATTGACACTGGCTTCCGTACCTGTGTAATAGTGTGTACCAAGACCAACGCAGAATTGTACGGCAATGTAAATTTAACTTATAATAATAATTTTATATGAATTGTAGGAACTAAGTGTAAGTATAATACATACCATCTTATTGAACTAGGCATATTTCAGCCTGAATTTTAATTCAACTATAAGTACCTACCCAAGTAAATCCAATGCAGGCGATGGCCCCGCTCAGCATGTCAGCCACGATGGCCGGGTACGAGTTAGCGGTGGGGAAGTACGCGTGGAACCGCGGCGAGTGCCAGTGTGTGACCCCGGACATGACTACGCGCTCGATGTCAGCCATCACCGCGGTCCAGGGCTCTGCCTTCTCAGGAGCCTGCTCCGGCACCAGCGGGCGTAAGTAGCCCGGCTTCACCGACGGGACTACTTGCCTGAAAAACGCACGTTGTAAAATTAATAAAGACTTAAATCGTACAATGCAAATAAGATACGCACGACGACATATCAATTTATGCATAACCAGTATAAGCAGACTAAAAAAATGAGAGAATTTTTAGATTAGAGGTACCGCAATAACAACTTTGACAGAAATGAGGGTGTACTGTGGTATACTGAACACATCTGCGTACCCCTTTAGAAGTTACAGAGGCGTGACATTAAGTTGTGTGATTGCTTAAACAATGCATACATATGCGATAGCAGCAATCGCGGATGATTTGCTGACATTTATTGAAGAGTTCCGTTGTCTGTCCCAGAAACTGATCATCAGATCTTTACAAAATTTAAATGGGACCATTTCGGAATAAACTTCTTTCGAATAAAAATAAGATTTTTTTAATCGGTCTTTATATGACGGAGTTATGCCCGAAAGAAAATACATAAAAATATATATATATATATAAACATCCGAATTGAGAACCTCCTCCTTTTTAGAAGTCGGTTAAAAAGAAAAGATTACCTGTCTCTGATGTTTTCCAAATATTCGGCAATGTAATCAGTCATCGCCTTCGCGAAATCTTTGAAATCTCCGGACTCCATCGTTTCTGAAATAATTAAAATAAACAATTTCTATCTATGTGACTGCGTTAGCTCTAGTAATATACAACCGCATTCTAAGGGACTTTGGTACCTAAGTAAAACAAGGAAGATGACCCTGGTGAAGACAATTACTATCGACTATGGTAAACAGCTTATCATTCCGCCACACAACATCAGCAGTATTGAACTCATAACATACAGAACATGTACATGGTACGTCTTGCTGACATGAACAATTGTACATTATGTGGTAAGTACGTAAGTCATCATCTGCCTAGCCTTTTCCCAACTATGTTGGGGTCGGCTTCCAGTCTAACCGGATGCAGCTGAATACCAGTATTTTACATGGAGCGACTGCCCATCTGACCTCCACAACCCAGTTACTGGGTACTGGGTAGTACGATACCCCTTGGTAAGACTGGCCGTCAGACCTTCGGGCTTATGACTACCCGTAACGACTACCAAAGATCCACGAATGACAGCCGGGACCAACTGCTTAACGTGTTTTTTTGGTCAAGGCGAGAAACAGCGTTAGGTACTCTTAGCATAACACAGAATTCAATATGTAATAAACACTACGATATGAAGCAAATTCAAGCTTATTGATTCATGCATTATTTCCATTATACTTAATTAAGGTTTTTTTTTTGTCAATAACATTCCCAAGCAGAAATTAGAAGGCAGGAAGGAATGATAAGGAAACAAAGACAAAATAAGCTAATTAGTTCAATTAATTACAATACCCGATGGGTTGAGGTATGGATAAATCTAAGAACTTAGGTACTAAGCCTGCCTTACCTATCTACTAAGTCCATCTGGGATGACTAAATATAATAATCCTGACAAGGAGCATAGGATTACCTACCTGTTATGAGTGTTAGGTTTAGCACAATAATAATAGGTACTTAGCGCGGTATTTCAGTGTTTATAATATAAGCAAGTTGTTTTGAAGCATGGTTTGTAACAATACGTAGCGTACGTTACATTATTTTATTACATGAACAATTACTTATCTAATTGTAAATAAACGGAATCAAAATGCAAATAACGATATGATATAGCAATATTTAAAACATTCACTCAGCGCATTTTTAACACAAACCGAATTTAAGTTTTGTATCCTGATCCGACATTGTGGCAGCTAGAAAGAGAAAATTATGCTGAAATTATTGAGGTGAAGCAAAGTCAGTTTATATTATACAACTAGTTTCTGCCCGCGACTTCGTCCGCGTGAAATTGCACACTCCTCCCATTCACCCTCTTAGGGGTGGAATTTCGAAAAACCCTTTCTTAGTGGATACCTACTAACAAAGAATACACCCTCCAAATTTCGTGTCTCTAGGACCAGCGGTTTAGGCTGTGTGTTGATATATCAATCAGTCAGGACTTTGAATTTTATATACATACTAGCACTTTGCCCGCGACTTCGTCCGCGTGTATTTCGTACCTACTTTCCTCGAAAAATTTAGAAAATGTCATCATCATCTGCCTAGCCTTTTCCAACTATGTTGGGGTCGACTTCCAGTCTAACCAGATGCAGCTGAATACCAGTATTTTACATGGAGCGACTGCCTATCTGACCTCCACAACTCTGTTACTGGGTAATACGATACCCCTTGGTATTTCCTTCAAAATCCTTTAGATTATGAAATAAAGGTGTTGAGTGATGAGTACAATCCGAACCAATTCAATTGTTTTTATTCAACTTGTGTTGTCCCGTACCCACAGTACATTTGCATTTGTTTTGGATGTCACATGTAAACTTATCATCATCATCATCATTTCAGCCGAAAGACGTCCACTGCTGGACATAGGCTTCCCCCAAGCACCTCCACTTCGACCGGTTTTGTGCTTCTCGCATCCAACGAGTCGGCCGGCGGCCTTCACAAGGTCGTCGGTCCACCTTGTGGGCTTTGTGGGCACGTAAACTATCTAAAGAAATATATTGTGTCTTTGGGTGCAGACTATTGTTCATCTACCTGTCGGAATTTTATCCTAGATTTATTTATTGATACTACCTATAAGGCTACTTATAACTATTATAAAAGCTATATTGTGTTGAATGCATTTATATAGGTGAGTCAGGATCAATAAGAAATACCATTAAGTAATAACATTTTTTATGCTCATTTAGATCGATGAAAGTAATGATTAAGAACTAATTACGACACTGATGGGGGAACCGACCTAAACTACTACGACTAGTTTCAACTTTCTGACTAACTGACAGACTATTTAAATTTTGACAATTCAAAAGTGCCTGTACAAGGTTTAATTGAAATAAATGCTTTGAGTTTGAGTTTGAGTTTGAAACACTAATTTTAACATAATTAGGAAAACCGAAAATTTTATCAGCCTAGAGTAATTTAGAAACAGTCACATGGGATCTATTATCTTGTCCACCAGTCTGTCTGTTGGTGACATTGACCGAATCAATATCACATATTACATCAGACTAGTTATGTCACCCGTTCAATGTCAGTGTGAAATGCTACCGGTTGTCAGGTAAATAATGCGTATAGACTTGAATTGGTGGCCCTTGTTCAATGCCGAGAGAGTGGCGCAGGCGCAGGCGCTCCGTGCGCTTGCGCAAGCCACGAGCGTGCGCCGGCGAGCAAGTGGTGCGAGGTTATGCATGGACCTCGTTGCTCGTTCCACTGGTCGCTATGTTTACTAACAGTTTTAGACTCAAACATTTACCGAAACGTTTTGACTTTATCGCTAGAATATGCATCCAACTGTACCTACTATGTACATATCTATGACATCTTGCCTATTGGTTTGTGTCAAGCGATTTGGCCTTGTTAATTGATCATTTTATTCCATAAACCAGTTTTTGCCTGCGACTTCACCCGCGTAGATGTCGAAAAATATTCCACGGCAACGTAGGTAGGTACTACCGGAATTAAAAGTAACCTATGGGTTAATCCAGGTCATAAACTATCTGTGTGCCAAATTCACACTGTGTGTGTTCGAATCCGCTCAGCCGTTCTAGCACCAAATCGCCAATCAAGAACAGAGACAAAAATTCTTAAAACTATATTTTCAGTAGACAAATATTCAATGTAGCACTAACGATAGGGTCGTTAGGGCTGCTCTACTTCATTAAGGGAAAATAGTCGATATCGATAAAATGGATTTTAACATTATGAAAAATACTCAATTAAAATCATAGAAATAATATTTAATCAAAATCAATCAATTACAAAAAAATGTATCCTGTTATTATTGATTTTTAAAATGAATTAATTTATTATACCATCCTTTTTGTAACTAGGTAGATGTCTTGGAATGTTTCCCACACCACTTCACTGCGCATGAAGGCATTTTGATGCGTTATAATTGCATAAAAAGTCATAAAAAATTGTATTAATTTAGCGTGCACAGAGGTCTAACACTTGGTCATAACTAATAGGCGACCAAAAGTCAATAGTTTTCAAGCTTCGGGGCACTGTATGCGCAGTCAAGTGGTTATATTCTTTGCTAATACGAGTAAGTTACAGAAAATTATTATCGAAATGTCAGTATTTTTGGCCGCTCTCCTCAAAAATACAAACGGAATTCAAGTATTGCTACCAATCTACTTAACCTATACAATACATTGTACCTACCTATCTATCTGGGTCTAGTAATAAGTCGATCCATATCTATGTGAAAGAGACGAATGTCATACATAAAGTAACCTTCCTTTTCGCAATGACTCTACGGAGTGAACGCATACCTACCCTGGCTCTAGGTCAGCTTCTCATAAAATAATACACATTACCTAGGGCCTACACTACGTGGTACCCAAGCTGATTCAGAAAAGAATAATAGAATAGTCAATAGAAATACCTACTTGCAAGGCAGAGCGTGCGAAAAATCAACGCAGCAATTTATTTAGCTATTCAATGAGATTCTGGCCATAATTCACTACTCCACTAGTTTTATCTTTTCTCCAGTCTGAGGGCTCCCAGAACAGCATGTTTAATTCATCGAAACGTATCAGATTCACGGCATCATCGATCGGTAGGTTTAGGGCCAAGGTAAGCCGACACTCACGCGATCGCTGAAAAAGTTAGCGAAGCGGGCGCTTCGCTCATTACCACTGATTCCGCTAAGGTCATTTATTTTGTGCGGTAACTCTATTAGGTTGCATCCATTCATTATGTTGTAACATGACCTACCACTCAGAGACGGTTACTTGACGAGTAGATAAGCAAAAATAAATAAAAGTGCTGTATTGGTGACTTATCCGAAGTTCGGAAACTGCGTTCGATGGAATTGATTTTTAATTTTACTTGATTATTTTCAGCAGGTCTACCGTAAACCGACCGAACACTGGTTAGATCAGTATCAAGAAAATTGTAATAGACTTTACAAGCTCCAAGAGCTTTTAGTGAAACATATATTACAGTCTGGGGAACCCTAAAGTAAAGGCAATGCAAGATTGAGACAGTTCCAATATCTCGTAACACAGAAAGCATTTTAACAAACGAATAGTAAACTTATGTAGAACTTACGTATCAACTCTTATATAAGTTCACCGAGCATCTTGATGCTTTATATTGGCATTTTAAAACCATTATGATGCTTTACACTGTATAACGGTTGGATAGTGGCATATCAAAATGCTTTTGTAAAGCCTTTAGTTTAATTGCAGTAAACCACAACGCAGCTGTACAGCTTTCAGCTATTTTTAGTGCATTTGGATCTACAGTAGCAATTTTAAGTAGTAAATAAATGCTCAATGCTGTTTAATAGCATAAACATGAACCATATAATGCCACGTAAATCCGCTATAGAGCTTTCAGCTGATTTTAGTGCCTTAGGGTCTGTAATTGCATTTTAAGCACTAAGATAATGCCTAATGCTGCTTAATAGCATAAACTTGTACGATTATAATGCTCCGTAAATCCGTTATAAAGCTTTGAGCTGCTTTTAGTGCCCTTTGTTGTGTAATAGCACTTTTAAGTGGTAAGTAAAAGCCTAGTACTGCTGGACAGCATAAACGTGAATCAATGTAATGCTTGCATTTTTAAAGATCAACTGAATTCTGTTGTATAGCTAACAGCTCTTTAATCAAATTTATGTGAATTATTGTAATGCGTAAAGCTGTATGTACATTCGATTGTCTTCCATTATTAATAATTCAGCTTTGGCAATCTGTTATGTTCGAATATTGTTCCTTTTTATAATGCAGTCCATTAATCTCCATTCTTTTTATTGAGCTTGGATCGCCCAACTTTAATCAATTTGTATTGTACCATTTACCATTTTCCTCTCACAAAGAAGGTACAATAACGAATATTGTTTTCCTTCTCTCTATCGTCTATACTATTTTGTACGGCATTGTATGGTTGGTACAAAAATTACTGAAAATAAGAAAACAACTATCGTGATAGGTGTTTGTTTTACTCAAGGATCCCCATGGCACTATTTCAGTCTACATCAAGTCTACTGGTATACCGGTGAACCCATATAGAACTACTTTATAGACAATGGCACATCACTGTTCATCAAAAGTCTTCTCTCTGGCCTCTGGCTTAATAATTGTTCACGTGCATCGAGATATAACTACTAACGTACTTCACGTGTGAGTATTTATACTGCTGGCGGTATTATTTAACCTTTTTAAGGGCTCACCGGGCTGCTATAGATCGACACCTTGTTGTAAATATTTTATAACCAAAAAATATTATCATTCGGACCTATTTATAAAAGCAATAGACCTATATAATAATTATATAACTTAATTGTAATACTGCCAATAATATTATATTAATTATGCAAAATTCTTACTATACAGGAATACACAATTGTTTTGGTTATTTTACATAATATCTTTATATAACATTTTATATCAAAACCACAAAATATCGAAGTCGCGTGAAAATAATCAATGAAACTTATATAGGCATTTACAGTAAACTACATTGCGCAGTGATATTTGAAGGCATGAAATAACAAAAGTGTCAAAAATTAACCCAGTATTATAAAGTTTGTTTTGATGCAAACAAATATGGTGTCACTCAGTTTTGACCGTCTTCGTCCATATTGTGTTGCGATACAAAGTAGTTAAATTACAACGTTAATTGTATTATAACATTTGTACCGTGGTATTAGAGATGTTTTTGCAATGATGTAGGGTTTATTTAAGTTCTAACTGTGAACACTTAAATAGCTCCAATAATTGTTTACTACATTTTAATGCTAGTCTATTGCTTTTGTAATGCAACTAACATCTTCATTATCAATAATATTGCTATTATAATGCTTCTGTAATGAGAAAGCAACTTCATTGACCGTAATAATTCTTCTTTAATACGATTGGTAACTTCTTTTACCATAATAATGCTAATATAATGCGCCTATAATGCTATTAAACAACTATTGTGAACCTATTTAGGATGTAAAGCAGTATAATTTGTGTCCAAATAAGCATTACAGTAGCCGTATAAACGTTTGTAATGCTACTATAAACTAACTCAAAATGCGAAAACGATACAGAAATGCTGTAAGTCGGCCGTTATACTGCTTTGATGTGTTACTTGGGCGTTGTCTACTCTTTAATATAATCAATTATTCATTATCACAATAACATTATTGACGCGGTAAACGAGTTTATAACTCGAGGTCACATCTGTCATGTATTCAAAACTAAATCATATATTATAAAACCAGCGGAAGTATTGTGTAGAAACAGGATGTTACGGTTCTAAACCTCACAATTATGTTTAAGTAGTTTAAATCATTATTTGAATTTTAATTGCAAGTCGCTAATAGGCTCACTGAGTGGTGATAGTATGTCATGCTCACTCAAATGTCTCGCTGACGGTGACGTGTGTGTTGAATCATTTGGCTCCATTCAAAATGGTTGAGCTAAATGGTGCTGATTTATGCGTCATATTCGAGAACGGACGCCGCCGTCAGTTGGGGCTGGTCATCACTTAGCTGCCTCGGCTTATTTTTAATTATTTTAGTTTTGGATTGTTGTTTTGTTGTACTCTGGACGCTTTTAACGCGTACATCTTTTTTATTTTTTACATCGTTCTCACATTATATAATTTTAAATTCAAAAGTAACTAATATTTTTGTAAAATATAATTTAAAAAGAGTGTCCATGAGTTTCCTGCCCGTTCTTCTCCATAGGTACCTACGCTTTGGAATGGGCAACTAGCTTCATATTTTCTGACTGACCGACTTCTTGACAATTCAAAAATGCCTGTAAATTGTTTAATTGAAATAAATGCTTTGAGTTTGAGGTGCATTTAACAAATAGCCAATTTAATTTTAACTTTCTATAGATACTTAGTCAAATGATCTTAATCTTAGTCAATTTCATACCTATTTATCATTCGTAGGTACTTTCCTTTTCGTAATTAAATCTAAATTACCGAATTGACGTAAAAATAGTTTATATGTAAATCAAAATAAAAAGATTTTAATTATTTGATAATGTGCTACTTACTGCTGAGCTCAGGGTCCAGGTTCTAACCCCTAGCTTGGGCAAAGTGTTATTGATTTTTTTTCATGAGAATCTCAGTACAGTAGCACCCCGGAGTCTAGATGAATGCCCGGTTTATCATATTTAAACATAACTCCTCGCATAGCATACATATCTTGGTCCTGCAATGAGCAATGAGAACTAGTACGAGGGTACTGACGAAGGAGTCTACGTTGTGAGCGATTCGTTTGGGACAACCTGTGAAGGTCACAATATTATGACGATCTCTAACAAAAGCCCCATTATTTGCTTTATGATTCCGAAACAAACACATAGAGAAAATCAATTGCATTGTCTTTGTGAACCACTTGGCAGTCCTCACAAGTCACAAAATACAGACAAGTTCTACAATTTAAGAAAAGTCGAGACCTCGTAACACTCCGTCATAATTTCGGTGACGTCAATGCCGCTTCTACTGACCTCTCCAATTAGATCAGTTATATAGAAATACTAGATAATTAATTTGGATATGTGACGTATATATCCTACTTTCCTCTTTTAAAATAAATGTTAAATGTTGCGGATTCTGTATGAGGAAAAACCCTCTCTGTGACGCTGCGTACCGGTTAGTTCCTAAACGGGTAATTTCCCTCATTTTGTGACAACAGGTAACCGGCAAGCCAAAACTTCTTAGTACATAGAATGAATGAATCAGCTGAATGGCGGCGGCGGTGGTTTTTTCCGGTGTATGGAAAGTTAATTGACGTGTCAAAAAAATAGCCGTAGAGACAAATAGAATACCTATTTAAAACGAAAATAATATTAAATCTTATGTCTTTCGTTGTCTAGAATCTAGAAACAGTTTTTGGTTTATGTACTGTGGAATGGACAAACAATAGAAGAGGTATTATTTTTGTTTTCATGACCTTCCTCAATGCAAGTAGCAAACAATTATTCAGTTTTATTAAAATACTTTATTAAATTGATACATTTTATTTACTCAAAAGAAAATTACAGAGATAAAGGTAGGTACCTACTGATCTTGAAAGAATTGATACTCTTTAATCGTATCATACATATCGCAAGGCGAAAATGTCAAATGTGGTTCGAACTCAGGTCGCCATCAAATTGGAGTGTTATGTAGAGTTCTCCAATTACAGCTAACAATGCCCTCGCGTCGTCGAATGTCCGAACCAACCGAATCCGGTACTAAACAAGATTTAAAATCTTTACATAAAAATCCTTTAATTATTTAATTATTATCCTTTACGTAATGTTGTAGTAGATTATGTTCTCGATAATGGAAACGTTAACGAACCTATAATGGACTTCTCACGTTGTCTTTGATATACTCGTAAGTAACTATGTTACAGGAGTTGTTCGTTGCTCTAGTTACCAAGCTCGATGTAGGTCGGACTCGGCACTCGAATCAAAGGGCTCGTTAATGACCACAGAGAGTTATGATTAAACGCTAGTTCATTATCCTAATTAACATCAGCAAAAGAGAGACATTGAACTAAGTGACTAATTAATAAAAATTACAATATAAAGGTAAGTGAAGCAGGAAGAATAATAAGGTAACAACTTTGATAAAAATATGCAATCTAAGTAGGGAACTAGTAGTAAGGTACAGAATAACTAATGACCTAAGGTTCGTCCTGGCTTGCTACTGGTAGGTAATTCTATGATATAGTTACACAATCACCGTTCACTATAGGAGCAACAACCTAATTTCGGTTATCAGTGACTCAATAAATTATAACTTATTCGGAAAATCCTTGTGCAGTCTAAAAATAAGATGTGTTTATGGTTTTTCCAACTTAACAGGGACCAGAAGGTAACTTCGAAGTCATGCATTCAGGGAAGTTACATTGTGAGGAAATCACAGAAGGTAATTCAATCAACGGGCCAGGGGAACACCGTGATGATGACGAATCGTGCAATTATTTCGATCCATAGTTCCACAGGTTCTTCCTTATTTCAACAAGAAAGAAAGATTGTTGACCTTTCCTTATGCAACACAGAACTTATATCGTCCTTAAATATTGTTCTTACTATCACAGCGGGAGAGTTGCAGTCTTATCATCGACAAAACTAGATTTCTTTAAATAAACAACTATTGAGTTTTTTGCTTCTTCTGCTCTCCCACTGAATTTAAAATTAAATGGAATGGCTAGTTCACTTACTTCACAGTTGTTTTTAACAAGCAGTTAGACTGACTCGGTATTGAAACATGTTTTAAAATTGAAAGCCTGTTGCTGGGGTTGCAAAATTAAGTAAGCTAGGACTATTTTATGGTCTAGAATTCAAACAGTAACGTGGGCATTTTGAAAGATTCTCCATGCTTAAACTGAAATCTTTAGTAGGTACTTAATGGTTTGCAGTCGCCAATGCAAAATCATTTCTTCAGGCTTGGCTTCCAAAATCACTCCAGATTAATCCATAATTCGTTTTTTTCAGTCACTGCACTTAAGCAAAAAAAAAAACGTATTAGGTGCCTATTGAATGTTTTGGAACATTTAACTTGCTATTTACGATACTGAAGAAAAGATGATATTATGTACCTACCTATAAATTATATTAATATTTGCACTATTGACATAACCTTGATATCATACGAATGACATGGCGGGGTTAGAAAAGTTTGAAAGTTATAATACACCAAGGCCAATAACGAAGAACAATTACCTAGTTAATTTATTAATTTAATGAGATCGCCTAAGTAAGTACCTATAAGTTAATTTAGATTGTATCATAGAAAATACAATAGTGTACAAAAAGTACCATTGTGTTAACGATATCCTATCTATCGAACTTTGTTCTTAATTGTATAATTAATAAAATTGCGTAGTTGTGGATAAAATCATTGATTTCCGAAATTAATTTTTCGTAGCAAGTAAAGCGGTTTGTTGTAGTGAAGAAACTACTTAGTTAATTCTTAGGTGCATTTAGGAAGTTTCATACGAGCGGAGTAGTAAGTACCTATATAAAATACATAGTTTAAAACTTAGTTTAGATACCAAAAGCACACCTGACCAATTAGTTAAATTATATATTCTACCTATATCTGATAATGTTTACCATTTGCCACCAAGAACACCTAATATTAGTAATACAATAATTATTCGAAAAGTTATGAATAATATTATTTCAGACCATTGTCGTTTCAAACACTTACCAAATGTGTCAGGATAAAAAAGCTTGAAACACAAAAACAGCAGACGTTCAACAAAAACACAGCGTCACCTACTTAATTGCTACTAATTTTCTTTCGGATAATGTCCGTGAATTTACGCGATATTGTGTGGTCGCGAAAATGCGGTGCGCCCAAGTCACTGCCTGCGTCGGACTACGCCCGCCGCCGCACTCTCGCAACCTTTATATACTCGTAGCTACGATACGAGGGTACTGTTCACTATGTAGCTGGCTCCATTTAGAAGATTAGCCGCGGCGGCGCATGAGCCGTCAAGTCGAATGCTAATAGAAGAATTGGACCTGTGAAGTGCTTCATATACTCAGGGGAGTTTTCTTTACACAAGCTTCCCAATTTGTAAGAGCAATACTTGTAATTAAAACTTTTTATATTGACAAAGTAACTGAGGAATTCTGCGTTCTAATTCTGCTCTATTAAATTAAATTGATCTGAGTAGTCTTGATTGATATACCTACATGAATGTAAACGTTCATGATGACGCTACCAAGTATCTTTATCAATACGTGATAAGTGATAACGCACATAAACAATATTATCTTTAGAAAAAAGTTTTATAATTCAGGCGCAGGTTCGTACAACAGTTAAACTATAAGTTATATTTGTTGCAATAGTAGGTATTATAAAAACGATAACAATAAATTATTGTTAGACCCTGATTTAATCAGATTAGACGTGAAATACTCCTTGACCTAGGTTTGATTTAAGTTCTGGACCACGTCCGGTTTTTTCGTCAATGTTAATCAAATTGATATTTTAATAATTAAATACATGGTAACCAACTTACGTAGATAAATTATAATTAACTAGATTGATTTTATTATGAATTCGAGGATCATCTCGTCACACGTACCTAACGTAAGAGAATCGCGTCATTAGCGTTAGATACAAATAGGAACTTTATTGGATCACTAGAAGGATTTCCTCGACAATGAGGTACCAAAAACAATTATCCAATTTAGTATGAACATAAAGTAGGTACCTAGAAAAATTCGACGCGGTTCACTAATTCTTGAAAACGGAAAGTTCGTCAGCTATATTTTTAGAGTTTCAAAGGCTTCAAAGTTTGCCCAGCCATATCACACTCCTATCAAAGTGCCGAGTTTTGGAAAATATAATAATTAGCAGTGGCAGGCACCTACCAGACAAAAAACCTCGTCGGCGATATTGAAGGATGAAATTCGTGACGTATTCTCTAGGTTGTTGACATTGAGTTTGAGACAGAATCAGTTACCGGAATTGGTAGTAACTAATTAGTAGGTGTACATAAGCAGGCGTTGTCTCATCGCTCTAGAGCTCACAAGCGAAACTGCTGAACTGGATTAGATTTCCAGCGCGAAAAATTGGTATACGATTTTTCCGTTAAGAATTTTTCCGGCTGACCCCCATTAGAAATTGGCGAAATACAGCGTGATGTTTATAGAATAAAATAGAAAATACATATGATATACGGCAAAACAACAAAACAATGAGAGCAGTAAAATGTAAGAATAGATACTATAATGATTACATAGTTATGTATGAAATCCTGTTTTTTCGAACCTTACGGAAATCGTCAATAACAGGAATAATGGGACAACTAGTCAAACCTTGGAAGGTAAACAGCTATAAAATGCTATCGCAATCAATAGGAAAAGACAAAGACAATGATTACGTGCAATACGATTATTAAATGTGTCTTTATATGCCAATATTTACAAATAGCTGTTGCCCGCGACTTCGTCTGCGATCCAGGATGAAAAGTAGACTGTCTCTTTCGGATCGGATCCGTGGTTCACACGTGAAAAGGTGACAGTCTGACGGACAGGCAGACAGACTTACTTTCGCATTTATAATATTAGTATGGATAGGTAGGTACCAACGATTTTTGCAAAGTATTTATCTAAGCCTAGGCACCTAGAAACATTCAAAATAAGATAATTCGACTTAATTGCCCAAGTTATCAAATATTTCGTAATCGACGTGTGCTGTTACGTTTTCTCATATTTTTATTTACAAATAAAAATATGAGAAAATAATATATATATTTATATTTTTTTTTTTTGTGGCCCTATTTTTACCCGGTTTTTTATCACTAATTTCGAAATAGTTATTTAGCGAAGCCGTTTGCTTCGCTAAATAACTATTTCGAAATTAGAAATTAGCACGAGGAATCTATCGACGAATCGAGGATATGGTACAAATGGCACTAAATCTGCCAGAGCAAAAGAGCGCCACTGACCCGGTAGTCAAATATAAAAAGAGACCTTAAAAAAAGCCCAATTGCCTGAACCAACAACCCAAGATAGAATAACTTGGCGCAGAAAAGTGAGGAGAGAAGAAGAAACGAGCACGAGGCGACCCGTTTTACAATTTTATGTAATATCACTGTACGACCTGAATTGCACTTTATTGTCTTAGCAAGAGTCGCTGTTTATTTAAATGAATTTGCGGAGTGAATCTTCTGAACTTGCACTATTATGTGTTCTGAACTGTTCTGATAATAAGGAATAATATTAAGGGATTATTATTATAATATGTAATAATATCGGTTTTAAATCTTGAATGAGGTAGATATAAGGTAAATGATCATAAACATAACTACAATAATAATCATTTATATAGGCACATAAGTGTTTTGTAGGAGGTACATGGGAAACTCTAAAAGTAGGTATGCATTAGAATAGAATAGAACAGAATAGAATACTCTTTATTATGTACACCATATACATAGACCACCACCACCACCACCATTACATGGTATTAAGTACACGTGAATTGTTGGGAGAACCGCTGCTCTCCTAGCTAGGTAGATACCTACAATTTGAACTCCCTATTTGAGTAACACAACACAGTTGAGAAAAGGCTAGGCAGATGATGATGATGATTTGAGTAACACAACGTGTGTGTGTGTGAGAGAGAGAGTAACTGTAACTATTCCTTAGTCGTAAAAACCAACAGAAGCTGAAGTAAGTCTAAGTATTAAAAGTATTCATAATTTTATTAGAAACCAAAATTTGATGTGCTTGTTATGTCATTCATATGGTTAGGAATTGGAAAAAATAGTCATTTCAGTCAGTGCAGTGGTCTGAAAATTAGACAATGTGTAGCATCATAGTATTTTATTTCTCCTCTTTCGATGAAGTTATAATTTTCTCATAAGACACAAACAAATAATAATATTTTGTTGTTCATGATTGTATTGAAACGCATCGGCTGCGGCTGCTCAGTAGCAAAGGCCTCGTCTCATACATACGACTGTATAAGTAGTGGGTTTGTGGGTTCGCACCCACACAGTCATGTCACTTTACTTTGTGCAGTTTGCTTAATTAAAACTGCTTCAAAAATGGTGATGGCAAACATCGCGAGGAAATCGACATGTCCGAAGAATAAAAAAAAATTAAGACATTATGACATCCACCACTTATTGTTTATATCCTACGCAACCTTACGCCAGCGTAACGCGGCTGCTACGCATCTCCTACGAGACGCCCCTCGCAACGTAGCACGGCTACTACGGACCTACTAAGCGACGCACGCGCCCGACGACGCAGAGCAGCGCGGCTACTACGCATCACCTACGACGTGCCTACGCAGCGTAGCGCGTCTACGCTGACCTCTATCGCGTCGGACCTCCTACGACGCGACTACGCTGCATAGTGTGGCTGCTACGCATCTGCTACGACGCACCTACGCTGTGTAACGCAGCTGCACACACACGCCTCTACGCAACGTAATGTGTTCGCTGTCCAAATACAGATTTCGCTTGCACCCGCAGGCGCAGACACACCAAATGACTCAATGAGTGCACAAACGTCAGTACCTCATCATCATCTGCCTAGCCTTTTCCCAACTGTGTTGGGGTCGGCTTCCAGTCTAACCGGATGCAGCTGAATACCAGTATTTTGCAACCCAGTTACTGGGTAATACGGTACCCCTTGGTAAGACTGGTTGTCAGATTTTCGGGCTTCTGACGACCCGTAGCGACTGTCAAAGATCCACGAATGACAGCCGGGAGCAACGGCTTAACGTGCTTTCCGAGGCACGGAGGGGTCTCGGTATGTAAAGATGGTCACCCATCCACAGACCAACCGCGGCAAGCGTAGCTTAACCTGATCATCGACCATTGCGACTGTTATTATTTAGCCACGGGCCCTATACTCTGGTAAAAGAAACATAAATCTTTTTTACACTTTTTCAATTTGTACGTTGAGGTGGACCCTCAAATATAAAAGATAATAATTATAGAACTTCCAAGTAACTATGTACTTTTTAACGAGGATTTAGTTAATAATAAATATAAAATATAAGGTAGTATTTATGTGTATGACTCATAGTCACGACTTGAGGACGGCAGTGGACAATCACTTATCTAAACATATAAAATTCAAAGTCCTTGACAAGGTCCTGACTGACTGATATACAACGCACAGCCTAAACCGCTGCTCCTAGAGACATGAAATTTGGAGGGTGTGTTCTTTGTGAAGAGTAGGTATTAACTAAGAAAATGTTTTTCGAAATTACACCCTTAAGAGGGTAAAACTTCACGCGGACGAAGTCGTGGGCAGAAGCTAGTTAATTAATACAACCAATCAAAAGGTACATATCGCAAAATCAGTAGGCACCTCGGTGTAATAAAGGTACTAAACTAAATCTCTAAATAAAATGACCAGAAAATCAAAATGCATTCATTGAAATTGCAGTAACACCTACATTTACAAACATAATCTTTTTATTTAACAAGAGACAATAGAATAGATCTAATAAAATCTAAATTGCATAATATGGTGTCGACTATTAGATTTATTATGACCTCATACGGTTCTAAGCCTAGTTTCAATGTCGGATATCCGGTTCTCTTACGTACGTCGTTATTGAATATCAAATAATGCGTTCATTGGTTTCATGTACGGTCAGCAACAAAAGTCGATAGCAAAATATTTTTTCAAAATTGCAGCAGAAGTACTATGCAATTATGAAGAAATTTTTAGCTCGATAACTAAAATTAAAAAAAAACTGAAGTGTTAATATTTTGCTCAATAACTGAAATTAAAAAAACTGAAGTGTTAATCGGCTTATGTTGCTGACTGTACCTAAGTAGGTACCTACATACTTTATCATGATTGTAATTTATTACATTTGCTAAATAGGCACCAAGTATAGGTATAATTATGTAACTGCGTCACTGATTGACTGATGTAACCGAATATTATCGATAGTGGCCCCCCACATCATGGACACTGCCGGTCGATTCTGTTGGAATCTCACCGTGACAAGTTAGTTGAAGTGAGCTGTCATTCCATCTGATGCTAGGGATTGCAATTGACACTAATGACAGCTCACATTAAGCTCACTTCACCCAACTTGGTTGAAATCAGGGTGACATTTATACAGAATTGCACTACAGCGGTGCTATTCTGTAAAAATATCACCGTGAAAACTTAGGTGAAGTGAGCGTGGAGTGAGTCAATAGTGTCAATTCCTAGCAAAAACAAACTCACTTCACCTAAGTTTTCACGGTGAAAATTTTACAGAATCGACCGGCAGGACACCCCAAGGTCACACTTTGCACAGTCTACACTTTTAGTTCATGTATTTTTAGGGTTCCTTACCACAATGCTAAAACGGAACCCTTATGATGAGACTCAGTCTGTCTGTCTGTCTGTCACAGCTGGATATTTCAAGATCTCCTAATGCTATCAACTTGAAATTTGGAATAGTGTTAGATGACGTTTGCCCAACTATTTTTCAAATAAGAAATAAATAAAAATATATGTATATTTTTTGCAACAGGGACTGAAAAAAAAAAAAATTCGAAGTTGGGCTACTAGTACATGTGGGGTATTATATGAAAGAGCGCAGTTTGCACATTCTCAAACATTTTTTCTTTTTTTTAGGCCGCATAGTTTTCGACTTTTGATGAATAATGTAAAAAAAAAACCGTTCCCCTCCCTTATCTCCGAAGTTTGCAAAGAGAAAAATCTGAAGTTATTCTATGTGATAGAAGTTTATGTAAGGATTACAGGGAAAAAAAGTAAAATTACAAAAAATACAAACCTCGACTGCAATAAAAAACGTACCATAAAAAAAACTGAAAAGCTAAAAAGAAGTCCATTTTAAATTAAACAAAAGTTGGAAGCAGGCGGGACCAATTTGAATAATAAAAATGGTATGGGTCCCGCCTGCTTCCAACTTTTATTTAATTTGGAAATAGTGTTTGACGACTAAGGTCTTCAACCAGTGCGTCCTACCCGTCATGACATACGGTGCTAAAACGAGGACACTGACGGTCGGGCTGGTCCAAAAATTCAAGGTCGCTCAGCGCTATGGAGCGATCGATGCTCGGAGTCTCTTTGAAGGATAAAATCAGGAATGAAATCATCCGGAAAAGAACCGGAGTTACCGACATAGCTTGCAGAGTAAACAAACTGAAGTGGCAGTGGGCTGGCCATGTCTGTCGAAGGACCGATGGCCGGTGGAGCAGACTAGTCCTGGAGTGGTGATCGCGTATCGGCAAGTGTGGGACGCCCCCCAGCTAGATGGACGGACGACCTAAAGAAGGTGGCTGGGGTAGACTGGATGCGGAAGGCGGAGGAGAGGGTGCTGTGGCGCAGTCTGGGAGAGGCCTATGTCCAGCAGTTGACTGCGATAGGCTGAATTGATTTGATTGATAATTTATATAAGTTGTATATAGTATTTTTGTAATCACCTTTTAAAACCCTTTATTTTGATACCCCACTCGATAGGTTTTGAGAAAAAAATTTTGAAGACAAAAATGTGGCGCCAAAAATCGGCCATTTTATTTTTTTTCAATTTTGATATACCCATTGTCACTCTCACAATCAAGATGAATCTAACGGCACCTCTCAAGCTGAAATTGTTGCCTCGAAAGTGATGCCTCGAAATACTAAGTGGGCACAAATTTTTTTTCTCGGTTTACTACGCTCGGTCTTTCATTATGCGTTCTCATAATTATTGAGTTGTTCTGCGTAACTCTACAAAAGAACTCATATTTCTGTTTGAACGATCAAAAGAAAATCTAATCTATCTCAAAAGGGTCGCAACAATTTTCGAGCGCGCTTCGCTTGCTCTTACATCATTAGCATATTGAGCAAAGTAACTACTATTTCTGTAAGAATAGACAAAACGAAACCAAACCAATCCGAGGCGGAGTTCTAAAATTTTCGAGCTTGCTTCGCTCGCTCATATTACACAATAATTGCCATCGTAATCCCGCCCGTACCCATGGTGATCACCCCAAAATCTTAGGCTGTGACTGACTGCAGCATTCAGCAAATTAAAATGAATAAGAAAATAAATTTACGATCGCAGAGTGGTCAAGAACATTTGAGCGATAATTGAGTATGACATTGCAAAAAGTACCTATTTTGTATAGACGATATTACATATTCATAAGTTGCCCCCAGATAAAACCAGAAGAGTTAACTTTTCAGAGATTTTATAATGCATAAATAAAGTTATTGGATTGTTTCCCTTGCTGAAAGCTCCAAGGCCAAGCTCCAAGGGACCGTAGACCTACGTATTTGATATTAATTTCAACTTGATACCTCCACGCGTTTTTGAGAAAAAGGGTCTCGACAGATAGACGGAAGGACGGACAACGAAGGGATCCTATAAGGGTTCCGTTTTTTTCTTTCGGGGTACGGAACCCTAAAAATGGTTACGAGCGAGTGGGGCTCGCATAATTAGGTTCCGTACGAAATCAAAACCTACTTTCATCTCATTCCCTTCCTTCTCATTTTCTTTTTTTTTTCCTTTCTTTTTTTCAACTATAAGTGAGGTAAACACCGAACATTGATCTAACAAAAAATTGCAATCTTAACTTTGCAGTCCAGAAATTGTTCTCATACATATACATATAGAGGTACATATGACGAACAGGGTGTAAAGTTCACTCATACTCTATAGAAAAGGCAGGATCCTCCGACGAGACGGGTGTCGTGTCTGGCGGGCAACTGCCCTATGATTCATGTCGGGCCGGTGTATCCATGCTAGTTGCGCGGTAAACTCTGCTTGCTTGCGAGATGCAGGATTTTGCGTGACATCATCATCAGTATGACGCGTTGTTCGCATGTGGTGTTGTAGATAAGGGCCCTCCTAAGGAGCCGCAGGCCTAAGTAATTATATTAATTTTAAATTGATAGAACAAACGTACGTTTTAAAAAACGTAAGTATCCCTTAGGTGAGATACCTACGTTTTTTTTTTACTTATGATGTACGGTACCCTAAAAAGAAGTAGCATCTATAAAAATGCAAGTAGTAGGGTCTACTCGAGGAACCCACCCACTCCATTCTCGCTCGCTGGGACCGAACACTGAATTGATTCAATTCCTTTAACCCCGACGCGACGACTCGACAAAATCCGCTCTGCTGGAAAAGTGACCCATTTATTGAAATGTTAAAGCGAAGCTAAAAGGACAACATAATATTCGTCGACAATTTAAAATATAGATATTTTGAATTGTCGACGGATATTACCTACTTCCTCTATTCATAGAACGTTTTTAACAATTATGTTGTTAGTATGCGCATGTAGATACACTCGTTTCTTTGCAAAATAGTTGGGCAAGCGTCATCTAAAACCATTTTAAATTTCAAGTTGATAGCATTAGTAGTACTTAAGATATTCAGCTGTGGCCTGTGACAGACAGAGTCGCACCACAAGTGTCCAAACACACTATGCCCAAGGTACACGACCGAAGTTCGCGGCTAATTTTACGCTCCGAACTTCCGACGCATTCGGCTGATATGACACACCATAAGTATTGAACTTACGCGGCAGAAATTCAGTTGCGCAACTTTGTGTGTATTCAGTGTCTCGAGCGCTGGCGTGGCTTCGTGTTATCTAAACAGCCGGACGACAGACGTAAAACAAAGTGATCCTGTTAGGGTTGCGTCCACTTTTGAGGTGCGAAACCCGAAAAGTGGACTATTTTACATTAATAGCAATTGCGGAAACTTTAGAAGAGTCGAACCGAACCAAACATAGGTAATGTGTGCTCTATAGAATACGATGCCGCCGAATTGCCGCTGAACTTACGCCCGACCGAAGTTCGGCTGTATACGCTATAACGCAACGTAATTTCGGCATAATGTGTCGTCAGAAATTCAAATTCAAATAGCATTGCAGGCGTAATCATGCCAAACTTCGGTCGCGTACTTTCTGCATAGTGTGTTTAGACCACTCTTTCTCAAAGTTGGCGATAACGCCCCCTTGTGGTCGCTGGAGGCCTAGAGGGGGCGGTAAGGAACCCAGAAAAAAACAGAGGGTGTTGAAGCGATGGCTGATTTGTAATTTCATCTACTTAATATTTTAAAATTTAGTGACATTAAAATCTACCTACTACCAACACAACATCGATTATTTAGTTCATATTTCTGCCTTGTTTGATTGTATAAAAACTAAAAATATTTAAAATAGTTTTCGTAGGATAGTCCGTGAGCAATCAAGTTTGTACAAGTTTTTGTTAAATAACGCGATTTATGCAATCCTGTATCAATCGGCTGGTTCCGATGCCGATTGCCTATGAATCTATCATTCTGTTTCGGATTTTATTCATTGCTTTGATGACATGTTGCAGTGATTGAAACAGTATTTCACATATATTTTTGCAACCAAATGTCGATGAACGACGCAATGTACTGCGAGCACATCTAGAATTTTGCTTTTTAAATACAATCTGCTTGACTCTGTGATAGAGTTCTTGGAAAACAAAGACACAGAATTGCGCGACAACCTCATCACATCAATTAATGATATCGCGCATGACAGACCTGTATAAATTATTTAATGATATAAATCTGCGACTTCGAGGTGATGACGTGAACAAAAAATGTCGTTGCCGCTTTCGTAGCCAAACTGCTGTTACCCAAGAAGAATATCGGCAGACGTGAGTTCCACAATTTTCCCAATTTATCGGTATCGTGCAACAACTGACAATGACTTGGTTGCCTACTGCCAACATTTGGAAAACCTCCACAGTGATTTCATATATCGATTTCAGGACATTTTCCAATTGGAAATAGTATACTGGGTGGTGGGTCCTTTTTCAAATGTCAACACAGCAATATCATCCCAGCTGGAAGAAGAACTCATAGAACTGACAATGAATGAGGAAATAAAAATCAAATTAAAAAATGTCTACCAAGAATTTAGGCTACAAAAGCCAATCCCGCAATATTGTACCCTGGATTGTGGTCGATCGTTCAACGATTTTTGATAGCATTCCCATCGTCATATTTGTGTGAACGTGGATTTAGTGCTGTGGCAACGCTACTTATTAAATGAATGTCATAGTGGTTTTTAAGATGTGATAAAGTAAAAAAAAATTGAGGTGCCATGAAAAATAATTGATTTTCATAGGCAGCAGCTGAAATAAGTTTGTGAACCTCTGGTTTAGACACTAAGGGTTTTACCATTTTGGTACGGAACCCTAAAAGCAAAATACTCTTCTGCCGGTCGATTCTGTAAAAATCTCACCGTGAAAACATGGGTGAAGTGAGTTTGTTTTTGCTAGGAATTGACACTATTGACAGCCCAGAGCCCACTCCACGCTCACTTCACCTAAGTTTTTACGGTTAGATTTTTACGGAATAGCACCGCTGCACTAAACGCTTTGTTTGTTGATTATATAACTACCACTGGATTGTTATATCAATTAGGTACCTATATAGATAGTGAAAACAAAACTGCTCAATAGGAATCTCTAGTATCGTAATCAATATAATTATCAATACGGTAAGTATTACCTAATAATTATATAGATTTCGGTCAATAATATAATTTTGATTACGATACCGCACTAATTATATATCACAGTAATTGTATTCTTGTAATCGTTAGATCGGCTGACGTGAATCCCAATAATTTCTCGTGCTTTTCTCACGACCTATATCAATTAACTCAGCATAGCGTCCATGCCTTCCATGATCTGACAACCTCGGGACCCTTCTTCCAGATAAAAAAGGTAGAAATTTTGCGAACCTGACCCGCAGTACCTACACTTTGACAGGGATCCCTTATTAATAGTGATAGGATCCATTGATTATAATTGTACGGGTTGTAATAGTTAACTCCGTACACCGTATAGAGAAACACGTTCCACTGAGATCAGTGGCGGGGCAACAACTAAATTTGATGTGGGCAAGACAGATTTCACGAGGCCCTGTTCTATGGCGACCTGAAGACGGATTTTATAAAATAATAAAAACAAACAAAACAATTAACACTGCCAAGTTTTTATTCATAAAAATACAAATTAGATTAATAAGTATTAAATGAAAAATTACAAATCGTTAATATAAAGGTGGAGATATACATTTCCTATGCTATTGATGGTATTCATATGCGCTAATTTTTTGCACACGCAAATATTTCGGAAACGGTGAGAGATACGGCAAAAATAATGAAATTTTTGGGGTTTCCTAAAGGGGTGATGAACTTTAGCAGTACTTGCTATAAGTCCTATGATATTTGCAATATTGCAAAAAATCAATTATTTATTCAATAGTTTTGTAAAATGTTCTTGAGTTATACATCTTGAGGTTGATCATATATGTAAACATCGTATAGTCCCGATTAATCGGGAAGTTTTTGCGATTTGCCATTAGGCAAGATGCCACCATTCCAAAATCACATCCATAACATATAATACACTTTGCAGAGTCACACCCATCCAGAGTCGCACCCATTACGGCTTATTTTGTTTTATTGAGTCGCGCTCGCGAGGCCCCTTGTACCGCGAGGCCGTAGGCGGTGGCCCACGTCGCCCACGCTTAACGCCGCCTCTGACTGAGATGTACTAACTAGTTAAGTTTATTTAAGGCGAAAGCGCCAGGGTAGCCTGCGAAATTCAATTTTTTTTAGGTTTTTTGCAATTTGCTGGTCAGTATTAAGTTGTACGTTGATTAATATGATTCGCGGCCGTAACAAATATGTATTTACAGAATTAAAATAACTGTTTCATGAAATCGTCATTCTTTGGGTTTACGCGGTTTTAAGGAGTTGTGTTGATGACTTTAATGATTATAATTTTGTAAATACATATATTTGTTACGGCCGCGAATTATATTTTGATCGACGTACCTACAACTTAATACTGACCAGCAAATTGCAAAAAACGTAAGAAAATTTGAATTTCGCGGGCTACCTTAGCGCCTCCCCCTTAAGTTAAGAGTAAGTAACAGTACCAGAGTGGAAGGCGATTATTTCTCTCAGTTGTTGATAACTACCCAGTTATAAGTTCACTATATCTATTTTAATTCGTTAGTCACGTCATTTTATTACGCTAACTTAAATGATGACGCGCTTCGTTGGTCTAAAGTAGGTTACAGAGTAAGCAGAAAAATGTACGGCGATGAGACTGTACAATAATCATAACTATCAATCAGTCATAAATTGACTACGTACGAATTTAAATACGTCCGTAACTAAATACCTACATAGGAACCTACAGTAATGTTGCACAAATGCACCTAAGGCGCCCTAATAATCTCTATTTAAAACTATAATATGACGCATTGACCCACATCAGCATCAATTTCAAAGCCGTCATAGTGCCAGAACTTTACTAAAACAATTTCCTAGTCATGAGAAATCGGTAACCGTAACGGAAATGAATTATTGCCTTAGCGTCAGACCCTAGAGCTACAAAGCTCTGTTCCATCAAAAGCTTTAGATGTGTAATTACCCGCGATGACGCAAGCTCTCTCGGCTCTCGACTTCACAAGAGGCCGGGAGATCTCGGGGGTGGGGGGGTAGAAAAGAGGGTGGTCGGTCGTACCGTATCCATGGTTACCGAGCAGGGAGGCTGACTATTGCAACAAGTGAGACTTATCACGACATTTTTATTCCCAGCTTTTTCGTTAAGGGTCTTGTTCTGAAAGTTTTATGTTATAAGTAGAGCAGCCTTTGCGAGGGATAGTAGATGTTCCGTATACACCTTTAGGTATTTTTATTTATTTATTTAAGTTAGCCTACAGTTGTTTAGGTACACGTTACATTTCATTTACAGTACACGATATATGTATGTACATTTATAAGTGCAACAATCACTTACAGGCTAACACCAGATGCACTATTTTATTTATATTATACATTTTTATTTTTGCAATTAATTTTAACTTTTTTTGTGAACATAAAACAAAGCATAAATCTTGCAGTTTAACAGACAAATCATCATTATCAAATTAAATTAAATATAGTAAATTAATTAGTAATAAAATAACCGGTAAATAAATTAAATTAAAATAAGATTAATTAATTGGTTTACATTAGATAATGATTAAAAATTAATTAACGTTAAATATGTATTGACGAGTTGTAGGTCGTAGGTTCGATTCGAACCCAGACAGGCGCTTTACTTTGTGTAAATTATTTCATCACCACTGCTCTCAAAACGGTGAAGGAAAACATCATGAGGAAACCGGCATGTCCTAGAACCAAAAATTCGAAGACATGACATCTGCCAACCCGCACCGGGCCCGCGTGGTGGATTACGGCCCACTCCCTCTCACCGAGAGGAGGCCTGTGTCCCAGCAGTGGGAACATTATAGGCTGATTATGATGATGATGATGAAATAAGTATATTGATTAACAAATTGGTCATTCATGAATTATGTCTTATTTGTGCGAATAGTATTCAATAATTAATTTACGTAATTTTTCTATACTATCTTGATGAACATCGATCAGGGGGCCTAAAAAGGTCACTTTGGCAGAATCATAAAAGGATATCATTATGAATCTTAATAGACAGTTAACTGCATGTCGATTCTGTAAAAATCTCACCGTGAATACTTGCGTGGAGTGAGCTGTCAGTGTCATCCTACTGATGCTAGGGATTGACCAAGCAAACATTTACAATCATGATCGATTTTAATAATATTTTTTAATGCTAATCCTATTGATATTTTTATATAATTCAAAGCTAGTATTTAAGTGGTCAAAACATTAATATTTTGTGGGGTTTTACTTACAATAAAATTGCAAAACAGAAGCGCAGTCAGAATCACAACCTTGTTTTTTTTTTCTTTTTTCCCTAGACTAGTAAGTCCTTATATAGCCAGACAGCGCCAGCGCCTAACGCGCTTGCGCGGCGTGAAATATGGCTCATTCCGAATTAAGTCATCATCGCACACAGCGCTCACATAAATAATTTGCGAAAACGTATTCTCTATGACACAATGACCGAAACCGGTTTGAACTGTCAAAATACCACGCTTGACAACCGTACGGCGTGGTAAGATTATGCGGGGAATAATAGATAAATACCATACAGCAGAATAATTGGGGTCAAGGTGTAAGCACGCTGTAGTCGATTACAGTGCAATTCGGAATGTACCATATATCACTCCACTCGAATCTCGTAACCATGGCAACACCACCTCGGCGTCAACAACACCTCCACCAGCCGCGTTTTGATTGACGAATACCTCGTCTTTTTCTACTTTAGAGTTACACATTTTGAAAATCGCTCAACGAAAACTTTGCTTAATCTGCCCCTTGGCAGACTCTAAGGCAGGGTCGCCATGGTGTATTATATTAATTATTAATATTATTACCATAATTTCCTAATGTTCTTATACATGACGCCTTACAAGTTAAATATGTAAAAACAAATCTCTAATGTGATGAGTGACTAACGCGCAAGCGCGGCGTGATCTTATCACTTCACCTTCACTCCACCCGATTCACGACATTAAATGTCGTGAATCGGGTGAAGGGAAGGTGAAGTGATCACGCAATCTGCAATGTGATAACGACAGTGATTAACGCGCAAGCGCGGCGTGATCTTATCACTTCACCTTCACTTCACCCGATTTACGACAATTAGTGTCGTGAATCGGGTGAAGTGATCACGCCACACAAACTACGTGGGATTACATTCTATGGTCCGTCAACTAGGCATCCGTTAGCACTCGATGACTTGACACACTCGGTTATCTCTTCTAATTCAATAGTTTTGGGTTAATAACAACGCTGAACATCGTCGCAGTCTTTACTAGACTCGATCTGCAATTGCTCATTGACGCACATTCGTGTAATTTACATGCGGGGCCGCAGTTTGTGCGACATGCACTAAGTAAAACCCCACAAAATATTAATGTTTTGACCACTAAAATACTAGCTATGAATTATATAAAAATATCAATAGGATTAGGCTAAAAAAATATTATTAAAATCTCTTTTATGATTGTAAATGTATGCTTGGTCAATCCCTAGTATCTGGTAAGATGACACTGACAGTTCACTCCACGCTCACTTCACCTAAGTTTTCACGGTGAGATGGTTACAGAATCGCACTGCTGTTAAGTTAATCGTATCAAATCCCATTGGTGCAGGATTTTACACTTATTTTTTTTGGCCTGTGCAAAAATACCAATCAATCCAAATCCAAATCCCAATCTCTTTGATTATACCTACGTAGTGAGTGCAGCGAAAAGAAAAACACGGACTGTCTTCGCCATATTAGGATTCATCATGTTATGCTTTTATGATTCTGCCAAAGTGGCCTTTTTAGGTCCCCAGGTCACTGCAATTGTTAAGGATTTTACACATTCGCGGTGTTGGTGAGTTAGCACCTAAGACAGTTCTAGGCAAGGGCGGGTAAAGCGGAGTGATTGGATTTCGAGGATAGCGGGTTGGGGCACGAAATTTGAGGAGACTCAGTAACTGTGGACAGTCTATTTGCTTTCTGAGGAGTTTATATAGAAACAGCCCTGTTTCTATACAAACGTATGGATGGATGCCCATCCATAACTTCTCTTCGAGTCGATAACGAGAGCATCTTGAAAGTTTGCAGCCGGGATACATTCCTATGTATCCCGGCTGCAAACTTTCAAGATGCTCTCGTTGCAGCTGCCCTCCTGGGCAGCTGCTTGTTTTTTCCTTTGCAAAAAGCAAGGTGCCATAGAAATCGTTTCTGGACCCTTTCTAGGAGGAGTTTATGAGTGGCGTAATGTGGTCTTCATACGACACTACAATACTCCAGTATGCTTTGGACAAGGACAATATTTCGACGTTTCATTCTTCAAATATATAAATAACAACAATGTAATAATTTTTTCGTACCACTTGCTCAAAAAAGTGACATTCTATGCCACAAAAAGCGAACATAACAATAGTCATTTTTAATCTGTTAAAAACAGGGAAAGAAAATTGTACTGAATTTCATTCATCCTCTAGGGGGAGAATGTGATTTAAATTTGGAATACTTACCGAAATTTATAGTGAACTACATCTGTGTTTACACCATTGAGTTTGTATATAAAGCAATATACATCTTTTTGAAAAAGGAATACGCATTTATTATGCAGTTATGATTATTAAATAAAATTACGATAACCGACGAGGCCGTATGAGTTTGATGCCTTTGCTTTTCCGACAAAATAGAGAAATACTCAAATCAACTCATCAACAATAAATGTACCAAACAAAAATGTAACTCTCTCTATCAATAATTGGACCAATGTTTCGAATGTTAACTTTTACTTTAATTGTGTCTTTAATTGTCATTATTTTTAATAAATGCTTATCTCATATTATTATTGTGTTAATTTTTTCGCAAATGGTACGAAAAGTAGAGTATTTTCCTCGGTGATAAAGCTGTCTTAGTCTTGGGTGAACCTAAATCCCTCGCTACACTCAGGACTCGTCTTAAATCCCTCGCTTCGCTCGTGATTTAAGTTTTTAACACCCTCGCTACGCTCGGGAGTAAACCTCGAGTCCTTCGTTACGCTCGCGATTTAAATCGTCACCCGCGACAGAAGACACTGCTTTATCACCTTGGTTAATAATCTACTATTATCCTACTGGCAACTTCGCACTGCCCACTGGTAAAGAGTAATTTCGTTACTTTTTTTTTGTTTTTACCTCCGCGTAGGCACTATGTCGGCTCGTCATTTATTTGTTCGTGCGTGGCAACAAGCACACTAATCTCCGGGATAAAATCAGTTTTTCAAAATAAAAATGAAAGAATACAATATTATAGTGCAAAAATTAAAAAATTCAAGGCGAGTTTTATTTTTTCCATTACAAAGTGAAAAATTGTTGTTTAGTAAGTGGAATTTATTTATGCGTTCAGCGTCTATAAACTTCCCTGAAGGATCAACTGCGGGTTATCACGACGGGTTAGCATGACGTTAGAAAATATCAGCCTGGAGGTTCAACTGCGGGTTAACACATAGGCTTTGATGTTGTAAAAATAACAAGGGTACCATTTGGACCCTGGGGTCAAGGATCCCTATAAAAATCTACGATTAAACATTGAAATATTTCTATAAAAGCTAAAAAAAAACAATCTTGTTATCATTTTTTTTTTGTTAACTACCCTAACTAAAAAATATTTCAGATAACGGAACGCAAAACGTAGTGGAACACATTGATGTCGATGGAACACCACCAGACGTGCCATCAACCTCCAAGTCACCCGATCACTAGCCACCAGCCTCGGAAAAAGTAAACACTGAGCCTGCCCCAAGTAACATTTTAGGTTTTAGAAAGGTTTTGAAAAGGTTCTAGAACTTTTGTATGGAAATCTGTTCGTAAGTCTTAATAGACTTAATAACCTTATATTAAGCTTATATTAACCTCCTGAGTGCAAAAAGGGCCCAAGTTTTAGAACCTTTCTGAGAGCTACAGCAAAACGTATAGCTCAAATTCAAAACCTTTCAAACTACTTACACAGAACCCAAATATAACCTTCACAACCTTAATTTAACGTTAATATGACCTAAAAAGGCAGCTTTTAAGTTCTAAATTATTCATGGATGTAACTCAATGACAACTTAAAACCTTTTTGATGGACATGAATTAATGCCTTTCCAGGACTCTCAGGTTTTAAAATGTTTCTGTGTAAGATTTATTTTACACAGAAACACCAATCGTGGATATAAATACTTATTTATAATGGCGCCATGTCATTATACCAAGTTTCAAAATGGCTAGATGTAAGTGTTATTATATTCATAAAAAATAATAAGTTGCTTGCTGAAGTCAGGAAAAATCAAAAAAATAGTGCGACTGGCACTTTATCGTGAAACTTTAGGATAATAGTGTTGTATACGAGACGGGCCTTTCGTAAGTAAAAAATTTAGAAGATATTTTAATGAAATAAAAATTATAAAATTAGGTGGTTGGTAGTAAGTTGCATTAGAAATAAAACTTCTATTCATATAAAAATCATATATTTTAAATCACATAGCACACGTTACTTAATTTTGCCATGATGACTTAAAATATTGCTTTTTGTTTAGATTTTTTTTCATTTCAGTAAAAAAATATGGCTGGCGTTAGGAAATTACTAGAAAGCATTAAAATTAACCTTTTCAGAACTGTAACAGCTAAAAGCTCTTAATGTTTGCCAAAATAAGAGCTACAGATCATCTCGCGGAGCTACTAAAAACTACAAGGATGTTTTCGCAGCTTTAAGGTTATCGCCAGGAGTAGTTCAAGACTTGCGAGTCGCGAAAACAACCTCTGCGCATAATTAGTTGCTTTTAAGTTTTGGTTGTAGGAGGACGTGCGTTCGACGGTTTGACAAGAGTGCTGAACAAACAGCTACAGGCTGCTCTTAAAGTTTTTGAAGTGAAATCTTCTTTAGCGGCGCTGTGTACTTTTTTTGGAATGGGTAAAAACTTCTAAATTCGCGTCAGGTCACGTGACCCTGATCGAAAATTTGTAAGACGTAAAACGTCAGACGTAAAACGTAAGACGCGCGTTGTTGAGGACAGCGCCATCTATGCACATCGGGAAGAACTACGAGGGCCTCGCGTACTAACGTCAGACGTAAAACTTAAGACGCGCGTTGTTGAGGACAGCGCCATCTATGCACATCGGGAAGAACTACGAGGGCCTCGCGTACTAACTACGTAGTTCATCCAACAACGACGAGATGGCGCTGAACCACGGATATATAACTGTGTGCTTATTTGTAAATCTGAATAAATTCCTTTCACGAGAAGAATAAACCAGTCACTTTGGTCATCATACCTGATTTGCAAAAAACCCTATAAAATAAGGAACACACCTTAACACGCGTGTTTTGTTTATAAGACGATTCACAAAATACACTCGTAATTGTTCAAGTTTTCACTTCTGTCGGCACTACCGGAGTGCCAGTTTTTTTTTTTTTATTTGTACCCGTACTTACTGTTTTGCTATAGCTTTTAATTTTGTTTTATGTTTTTAATTTTCGTGTATTGTATGGTGATTTATGTCAAACTTGTTGTACCCACCTAGATGTTAAGTGAATGATGTGGTCGCCTGTAATTGGAAGCGCACACTTGTATTTGTCCCTATTCATGTTAACATGTAAGTAACTGTGTAGCCTCTGTTGGCGATCCAATAAATAAATAAAAAAAGTAAGTTTCTATTTTTTTTCAATTATGTTTTAGGTAGGTACTTACTTACCAAATTTATTTATTAGGGGAGGCCGGGGCTGAAAGTTTCGATTTTCAAATAACATGAAAATTTATGATGAAAATGACAAGATTTCAATATTGATATTAGATTTTATTAAAAAGTCTTAATCGGTCTCTGTAATAGTACAGTCATTTCTGCTAGTTTCTCTATATTTTTTAAAGTACAGGCATATTTTTGCAAAATTTCGGAAGGGAACATTCAACCCCACTTTGGGGCGAGTTGTTCCATGTATGGGGCAAATTGTGCCACTTAGATAATATTAATAAAGTATAAGGATAATGTATGGTTTCTCTGGTTAAATAAAACAATAAATAATTTCTATAGTTAGGTTCATTTATTTAGTTGTTATGCAATCCTATAAACTTAAAAAAAACAACGAAAAAACATTACTAGCTACAACTAGATTCAAATTTTGTATTGGTTTACAAAAATTGAGATCTATTAGCTTACAAATCTTACTACCTACATACTTAAGGATACAAAAAATCGTACTGGAAAGGATACTCAAGATAAACACTTTTTTATAACTAAAAAATATTGGCAATTCCATAACAGAACTTAAAAAAAGACAACAAAATATAACTGGAAATCTTTAGATAAATGTTTCTTTTTTTAATTCAACTATAATAGAGATTTATCAAGTTGAAAACCTTATCACAAACATAACTGCACTTATTTTAACTACATAACACAACAGGTTGCCTTCATGCACACGTTTCATTAATAAATTTAATGATAAGTGAGATCAAAACATACAATTATAATTAAATACCAAAATGAAACTGCTAACGTTAATACCTATTATTTATCATAAAAACTTACCGATGTATTAATTATTCGTAAGAAATTTTTACGCACTTTACGTTTAAAACTTCCACTCCATTTTTTTGATAACACCCTGTGTCGGTTCATCTTGCAATACAACGGAATGCTTTGAAGTCGCGGACACAACTAACATTATTTGAGGATGCCTCTAAAGCTTTAAAATATTCTTGTAGGACTTTAAGCATGCCTTCAGCTCATAAAAATAGCTTATTGGTTTAGGTTTTCACCACGCAGTCCTAATTTGTTTACTTAGACAACTATAACACTGCCTATAAGTTTTAAGTAGGTTTTAGAAATTACTTATAAGCAATTTCAACATTCCATAACTTTATGGTTATATCAAAGTTAAAAATTAAACCTTTAGATCTCACTTTAGCATAATGCTAGCCTTTCCAGAACTTAATCAAGAGTCTACGACAACTATAAGTTCCTAGGACTATATGCTCTTGAAACACAAGTCAAAATAACGTTAATTTAAACTCTTGTCAGCGGCTCCAAGGTTGTAATAATAAACAATTAGTTTTAGGACTTATTAATCATTCTCAAGTACTTAATATGACTAGATAGCAAAGCATTAACCTTTTTACGACCCTTAGAAAACCTAAAGGCATTTTCTACAACCTAGGCCCGAATGAAATGTTACTTGATGAACTCGACTCTGAGCTACTAGAAGTGTTGGGCGATGCTGTTGTCGATATTCCAGTTTACGGCCCGGACATAGGTACAAACTGGCTCATTGTTGGTTACCAATTCTTAAAAAAGGTATACAAAGAAACGCTTTTGAAAGGATATACGATTCCTAACAACTGCAAGTTAGTCACAAAGCACCTAATTTGAACATAGAAATATCGGCTGCTGTCACTGATTTAGTAAGAAACAGAGACAAAAAGCTTCAAACCAAACAGGATCAACTCGGCCTGAGCATTTCAGCCATCAACAAGGTGTAGCGCTTAGGTGGTGTAGAGACAATAATACTCCAGATGTACGACGAATGTATATTTAAAATAAACGAGGATTATTAATTAAACAGTGGAAGAGCGTGCGTGTGCGTGTGCGTGTTACCTCTGTACAACTTTACGCGAAAAAGGTATGTGGTAACCATGACTCATGGTTACCACATACCTTTTTCGCGTAAAGTTGTACAGAGTACTGTTCCCCGAAATTTCTTTTCCGTCAAGGAAAAACGGGACATGTAAGTAGCTATTCGTAACTTATTAGATTTAGGCGCAATCACGGAACGAAAACCTAGATTTTGATCAATTTGTATCTAACATTTTTTGACACTAAAGTCGAATGGTAGCTATAGATTTATACTAAATCTTAAACAATTAAATAAGTTAGTTTCAATTGAGCATTTTAAAATGGAAGACCATAGAACAGCATCAAAAATGATACCAAGAAAGGGCTTCATGGCAACCAAACCATGGGGGATAACGACAGGACATTGGCTTACAATTTGGAACAAATTTATTTATGGCAGTGTTTAAAATGTCATAGAATACATTTACCATGCTATCTACATCATTTTGACTTGCAAATATGTAGTTGATCCCAGTCTTGTCCGTTAAGATTTAAGATAGGTTTTAATTTTTTCATAGTTAGCTTTGTGGAAGTTTTTCCTGGTGTTATGTTGATTGTAGTAGCTAGCCAGGGTTAGGGGTAATATGATGCATACCTATTGCCTACTAACACTTGCTGCCCACAAAGTAGCCTAAACCATTTCGGGCACGACTGTGGGTGTATAGATGGCGACAGAGAGTAAGCCAAGCAAGAGGATATGGACATTACGGATTTAAACTAAAATAGTTACATCGAAAACGTATCTAGTGCGGAATCATTCCAGAGTCATCTCTGCTCGCTTTACTATCAGCCTACTGTCTCTTACATGTCTTTAAATTCCTTCCAGTTTTTGTTCTTGAAGGAATTCTTCTTTATAGTTGAAAATTATAAATACAATAGGTACGGGTCAAATTAAATTAGTCAGCGAAACCCACAGTCCGCAGACAAATCAAAATATTTTATTTCACATAAACCTACACGGGCACTTACGAAATGTCAGTAAGACGTGATGGGTACTTATCGATGATAAAAAGAAATATGTGTGTATTTGATGATATTTTTCGGGGTCTAAGTAACTGTTTAGGTTACTACACTGTTTTAGGTTGTGTAGTTAATAGAAATATCAGTTTAAAAATTAGTTTGTTTGTATGCAGAATTTGCAGAGGTGATAATAATTATCGATATTGTTTTGTTTTTTTTTTATTTTTATAGAAATTATTGATTTACATAACACAGCACAGCGTGTGGACACACGCTGTGCTGTGTTATGTAAATCAATAATTTCTGATTGCGTGATTGCGTATATCTATAATCATGAGTTATTTATAGTTCTTTACTATCTGCCAAAACGACGACGTGAACAACAAAGTCGACAGCCAATTAGCACGTACTTATATATGTCGAATCTACATAGCGGGGCCCACCGTGTGTTTGAAAGACGTTCCTCTGGTATTTTGAGAAACGTGTGCGTTTTCTTCTCAACTCGTGTATTCCAGTTATCCCCACCAGCTTAAAACTAGTAGGATTAAAGATTATTGAACAAGGGTATAAGGCAATGTCTTATGTTATCAGCGCGATCTTCAAGATTGCCCAAGACGAAGACACCTACATGGCCAAGTAGTGAATTAATTCTCCTCTACTTTTCATACCTGCGCGGTAGGTTCTTTTTATAGGTTTTCATAGGTATCTAAAGGTAAGATCACATGTAAGGTAACCACAAAGTAAACGTTTTTATTGAATTTTGATCTCTAAAGTCATTCCCGATGTCTTCGCGTCGTTGGAATGAAACCTCGTAATCCACTAGGAAACAATTGACGCGCAATACGTGACGCTCAACATGTTCAGCAGCGTTGCAAAACAGCGCGCGACGTTGCTAGCTGGCGCGCAACATGACGCGCGGCTTGTTTGTTTCCCTGCAACATGCAGTTGAGCATCATTGTCGAGTGGAGACGTGGCGCGCAAAAATGTCCGTGTGGTGTAGGTAACGAACGAGTACTCATTCGGATAAAATTCGTAAAAGATCCATCAACCACACGGAGATCACTGAATAAATTTTCTTTATTTTGTACGTAATTTCAAACCCACGGACGTGGTTTTTTTCTATTGGATGCGATGATGAGGATGGTCTAGTTCCTCTGGCGACATGTTGTTGACGACTGATCATGCGTAGACAGACAACGTTGCGTCGCGCGCCAAATGTTGCCTAGTGGATACGAGGCTTGACGCTTTCTTTAGTTGTTCCTGTCTTAAGTTATTAAAGAACGAAAAGGTTAGTCTAATAAGGTATTCTCAATGCATTCGTTTTTACAATAAACTAGACTAGACGAAGATAAAATTACAGACATATATAGTTATAAAATAATTTATTAAGTTAACATTCTTCTATGTGTACAAACATAATAAAGGCAGTTTTAGTAATTTTCAAGCAATCTCTATCAGGATTTCAACATTCATTATATTAAAATTTATATTATACACCGGTAAAACTCTCATGTATCAAAATGATTATTTTTGATTTCCTACATATCTATGTACTTACTATATGTAATATTCACTTAATCTTATGAATGAAAATGATATGAAAATATTAACACAAAACAAAAAGTGGTAAATATCAAATGGCATAATTGTGCAATACGATGGTGATCGAAACACTTACATACATCACTAATCCTTTTACAAATACATATGAAACAGTACCAATTGGATAAATAGACAGCCACCCAGGAAAGGGCCACGAATTTTTGAATATGTTAAAAATATTCAACAAATTATGGATAAATTTAGTTTTTATAGAATTTCTTGCCATCCCTGGCCATGTCCACGAGGGTTTGAGCGGGCTTGAATGGTGCTCCGTACAGACCGTGGAACTCTTCCATCTTCTTAACCAGTTTATCAGCACCGAATTGATCCACCCATCTGGAAGATCACAACACACACGTTATTATCTATGTTGCAAAAATTATTCACAAACTTTTATGAACTTTCGATTATGAAATAGTACCTGAAAGGTCCACCGGTGAACGGCGGGAATCCAAGTCCGAAGACAGCACCGACATCTCCTTCCAGAGGGCTGTGCAGAATCTTCTCTTCCAATGAAAGAACAGCCTCATTTACAAATCTGAAATTGAAAATATCTTGTAATAACACAAATAATTATAGTTTTAGTGGTCACAGAGAGTTAACATTTATATTACAAGCAGATATTATTGTACAACTTTATATGATCATATAAATAAAATGAAATAACTAAACTATAGCATGTGAAGTTCTTACCTAGATACCATTCGCAGTTGCTGGTCCTCTGCAGTGTTGGCTCCGCGGGGCTCCAACGGGTACCTCTCCTTGAGGATGTTGACAGCCTCCTGGTTCACCTCCTTGCTCTTAGATCCCTTCTCGTAAATGTAGAAACCTTTGCCAGACTTCCTGCCGAGGAACCCAGCCTTGACAAAGTCGGGCATGACTTGCAAATTACCTCCGCTGAAGCGGTCACCAAAGGCCTGAAAATATTCAAAACGTTATTACACGTACAAAGTTTTTTAAATAAGATACATTTAAATTATAATTACAGCCTGATTCAAACTTTATAGCTGCTCTGAGGTGCTCTACTCACTGCGCAGTACCCGTCCGCTGCGCAGCGACTCGCCTGATATTCCGAGCCGCCATAAAGTTTGAATCGGGCTGTACAGTGATCGGTCATCATTAATGAGAATGACACATCAAGCTTTAGAAAGAAAATACGACGATATTAAAACCGAACTTATTCTAAAACTCGATGTCATAATTTACAGTCCTTATTGATTATCAAATGATTTGAGCAAACCTTAGCTAAATCGACGGCGATATGTGAGCCGACATCAATGCCGACTTCGTCAGCCAATGTGACGGCACCAACTGGGAAACCGAAGTTCTTAGTGAGGCTGTCCAGAGTCTTGGGGTCCACGCCTTCTTGTAGCAATCTGTCATTCATAACAAAAGATAACATTAATAAATGAACAATTTCGCATACCATACAAACCCAAAGGAGATTCCAAGAATTGAAGGCTACCCCTATCCATTACACTATTAATGCGAATCCATTCTTAGCATAAAAATATTTATTAATTTAGAAAGCTCAATATTCAAATCAGAACTTAGTTTAGCCGACAATATATTAAATTGAAATCGCTATTCGTGTCTGTGTGTGACCGCGTTGCTCTTCAAAACTTCGCATCGGATTCTGATGTGGTGTTCTTCATCATTTAGAGACCTTATTCCGGAAGGTTTATGTGATAATTCATTAATATTTAACTTAGATAATTATAATAGTCTTCTACGACTTGACAAAACTTGACCGTGCGAAGCAGACGTGGGTCGCTAGTCTAAAATAAGTTTTAATGGAGTTTTTTCTCGTATTAGTTGGTGTAAATTTACCTGACAGCTTCACTGAGCATGGTGGAGAGGATGCGCGTGGTGTAGAAGCCGGGCCCGTCGCCCACGGTGATGACCACCTTGCCCTGGCGCAGCCCCACGCCCACCGCGGCCGCCGCCGTGTCGTCCGACGTGCCGGGGTGGCGGATGATCTCCAGCAACTGCATCTTGTCCACGGGGGAGAAGTAGTGCATACCTGTGTGTGGAAATTGTTCATTTCAAATAACTTTCTAGTATACAGGATGTTTGGTAGAAGATCCGACACAATTTTCTTAGGGATAGGAAGTGTATTATTTGTTTCTATATACTTTATTGTACAACAGAAAATACATAACAACAAAAATACGATTATTAATACAAAACATACAATGGACGGCCTTATCGCTTTCTGCGATCTCTTCCAAGCAACCTTGGAATGGACAGTGATTGCGTGGATATAAAAAATGGGGTGTACGTCAAAAATGGCGCCATCGTCAAACAAAAAAAAAGCGTTATTTCACAAAAGTATAGCCTTGAAGTTCGTCAAATAATAACCAACCATTTGGAACAACCAGCCCTAAGGGTATCGTGTCACCCAATAACTGGGTTATATAATTCAGATAGGCAGTAGCTTCATGTAAAATACTGGTATTCAGCTGCATCCAGTTAGAATGGAAGCCAACCCCAACATAGTTGGTAAAAGGCTAGGCAAATGATGAAACTCAGAGGTAGTATAATTTTATTTTGGAGTTCAGTCTTTCAGGGCCTGAGTCACCAGGGTGCTATACTGCAGTCTTGTTGGCTCGCCAGTAAAGCTCGCTTTTGGATCACCGCAAGATTACTAAGACCTGGCTCGACCGTCGATCAGGCGCTTTAGATCATTCGTTCTAATTATATAAATGCACCAGCTTCTGCCCGCGACTTCGCCGAGTTAAGTTTCGGTCTCCGACCCACTGCGTCGCATCCCATCGCCCGCCCGCGCATTACCTCGTTTATGCTTAGCATTCTTTCTCACTTGCACTCAATAAATAACTAAAATTAAACTTACCAATAACCTTGTCGGGACGGCTGCTTCCGGCCGCGATCTTGGTGATGGGGATAGCGCTGGTGTTTGTAGCAAGGATCGCGTGTTTAGGGATCACAGCTTCCAGCTCCTTGATGACCTTGTGCTTGATGTTCACATCCTCAAACACAGCCTCAATGACACAGTCGCAATTCTTCATCTTATCGTAGTCCAAAGTCGGCAAAAGGTTTGACAAGTACTTATCTCTCTGCAGGCTGCAAATAAGACCAAATTACAGATTAACTAGACAAAGTATTTCAGAACAAATTATATACATATATGTATACCACAAATATTTCAATCGCAAATGATTATGAAACAGTTAAAACTGTTAATACAAATTAATTACCCAGACATCCTCTTCCGTTTAACAGCGGTAGATAGTCCATTTGAGATCTGTCCCACACCTCTGAAGAGACCAGGGTTGGTGGCGTCCTTCATGACTACTTGGTAACCTTTGTTGATGGACACTTGCACAATTCCGGCTCCCATCAGACCAGCGCCGAGCACTCCAATCTAAGCAAATATGAACATTATTACTTAGTAGTTAAAGTTGTTTGTTGTTTTAGTATAATTCTAATCGAAAGATGTGCTTGAGTACTACTGTTTTTGAGAGTTACAAATGTTTCGTACCTATAGTATTCCTTGATGTAGTATTGAAAACAGAAAGCAAAATGATAAAAGTAAAGCTAAGTAACATACAATGAAAAACATGATTATAAATGTCTTTTTGAAAAAACTCACCGTTTTGACATCAACTTTGGACTTTCCAAACCTGTTTTTCTTGCACTCAGTTTGTCCTCTGAAGAGTCCAATAAGGCCTTTGCTCTGAGGCGTGACGGCGAGCTCGCCGAAGCCTTGGGCTTCTGCTTCATAGCCAGCATCGGGGCCCTTGTCAACACCAGTTCTTACTACTTCTAGGATCTGAAAATAAGATGTTTTTTTTTTATTTTAACGACACTGGGTTTTAGTTGTAACCAAGAATACTCTGTAGCATGGGATGGTTTAAAAATTTGACACCAGGCATTCAACTTTTTTAGTAGCATCAGCTAATGTAAAAAAACATTAGTATTTATTTTACAACTTACTTTCAATGGTGCTGGGTAGAGACCACGTGACGCTTTCATGACCTGCTCCTTGGCTTTGTTGAAGATCATATTCTTCACCATGTCCATTTGCATAATGTTAGCAGTGATTTTCTGTACTAATCCCTTTTTCGCTCTATCTATTTTTATTTTGCCATTCGCTATGTCCCTTGCAATTTGGATTGCTACTTGTTCTAAGTATTTCATTGTGCTGTCTTCCGGTAAACTCAAGCCTATGTAAACGAAACAAAATAATTTTTATTTTATATCCTAATTTTTGGAAACTAATCCTAAATCAAATTACCAAACTAAATGTTGTATAGGTGGGTATGTAGAAAACTTGCACTATGTGTAGATACATAGTGCAAGTTTTCTTCATAATAGTTGACATGACTTATTTAACCTTTTATATAATATGAATTTAATTTACCTGGACCAAGAGGGGAAACTAACAAATCAACTATTCCCAACTTCTTGGCTTTATCGGCTTTTACAGTTTTGCCGGTGAGAGCTAGGTCCAAAGTCGTAGGTATGGATGTAAGTACAGGCATTCTGGAAATAAAACATAATTTTATACCTAACATATTTGCATTAACATAGCATAGAAATATAAAATCGTCTTCTAAATGCTGTCATATCGTCATAATTGGTCAATGAGTTCATTCATGTGTGACCATCTAATTTAAAATAGCCGCTTATGAACTGATTGTCAAGTACATTTATGTTTAGAAGTAAATGTATCAATATAAACACACATAGTGCTTAGTTACATAAATCATTTGATTACGAATGCTTGGCAACCTTGCTCAAAATATTATTTCATTGCCAAGTATTATATAACATGATTTTCACCCAGGTCATGGTAGCTTCCTTTTTATAATTTCTATTGCTATCATTTCCAGCTGAAGAAATAATATCGATTGACTTTCAGGATAGGGGCAAATCTGAGCGAAATTTAGCGCGGATAATTTTGCTGATCGCGGCAACAACTCAGTGGCACAAGTTTTTCGACCACAACTGACACTTTCGTGGAATCACACTAAGAAAAAAGAGTCGATATTGTCACCGTTTTTCAATTTGTACCTATCTCTAGCCCTACATTCTAAATTTCATTTGGAAATAGGGTTTGGTTAACTAAAATAAACTGTTGTTACAACACAACTATTATTATTGAGTCTTCAAGACTGCTTAAAATAATGCGATGACGATGACTGTCAATTTTATAGGGGTCACCATCATCATCTTCCCGACTTGTCCTGTTATACTTGGGGTTAGCAATTTAATTTTATAGGGGTATTTTTTAAAAAAATACATGCAGTATCAATTTTATTTTACCTTTGTGTTCCACCTCCTCCAGGTAGCAGTCCTAACATAACCTCAGGAAGACCGAATCCAGTCTTAGGGTCCTTAACAGCGATACGATAATGACAGGCGAGGGCTGTCTCCAAGCCACCGCCGAGACAGCTGCCCTGGATCGCGGCGATGATGGGCTTACGTGACCTTTCAATCCTATGGAAAATTCCATGACCTGTACAGAAACAAGATGATAAGAATTGACCAATCAATCAACTCAGCCAATAGGCCAAAAGGCCAATAGGCCAAAAGGCCAATAGGCCAATAGGTAAAAAAAATAGATATTATATTTCATGAAGTCTAGCTTTATAATAGTACTAGCGACCCGCCCCGGCTTCGCACGGAAACATTATTATTATTATACATATAAACCTTCGTCTGGAATCACTCTATCTATTAAAAAAAACCGCATCAAAATCCGTTGCGTAGTTTCAAAGATTTAAGCATACAAAGGGACATAGAAAGCGACTTTGTTTTATACTATGTAGTGATTTTAAAGTTTTTTTGGAGCATTTAAACACTTTAGATACAGAACAATGAGTTCATATTTTTCTATTGCTTGTTACTTAATTCAATATTACAATTACTATAATCAAAATGGAAATGGTTCAAGCGTTACCAAGGAAATGTGTTTATAAAAAATTTAGTTATTTATTATTGCTTACTAGTTAGTTACAAATATTTTTTTAGTAGAAAAGTAATAGCTAGGTTAACTTAATTTTTCTAAATTACATTAATTGCATGTTAGTCCATTGTCATAGACTTAATAAAATGTCCATTGTGTCTTGTGTTTAACTACTTTCCAGCGTAGGTGTTAATTTGGCTAATATAGGTACTTACTACCAATATTTTAATAGTACTCACCTCTCTTAGACAAGTCAACAAATTCTTCTTTGGTGTTGCAGGCTTCCAGCATGGTAATGTCAGCACCAGCGATGAAGCATCCTGGCTTGCCTGATATTAATACTGCTGCTTGGATAGAGGGGTTGGATTCAATCTCATTCAGTACCTGACTCACCTCATCCATAACAGCAGTGTTTAATGAATTCACCTAAAACATACAATTATTTCTAGTAAACAAAGGACTTGAGACTTGATTCGTCTAGGATTTTGCATACATTTGATTGAAATAGTTTTGTTTATTTATTTAAAATGGAATAAGCAGACACATGTATGGGTGTTTTCATTTCTTGTACCTGGTTCCTGGTTTTTAACCTGTCTGGCAAATTTAAAATGCTCTAAAATACTAATACATGTAGTTTAACTAGTTTAGTTATTAGTTGAAATTAAAATGAAAACAAATCTATTACTTAAGTATAACTGTTTCATAATCATCATTCTCCAATTTATTTGTGGTCGGCGCAACATGTCTTTTCTTCCATATTTCTCTATTAGTCATCATATCAGTAGTCACCCCCTTTCTAACCATATTATCATTCACATAGTCCATCCATTGTTTCGTTGGTCTTCCCCTACTCTTATAGCCATCGACATTCATACCTAAAACTCTCCTCATGACATTTTCCTCATTCCTTCGTATCACATGCTCATGCCATGACAACCAATTTCCACACAACTCAACCTTACAATTGGAATCCATTATGTCTATACTTTTAGACTTAGGTTAATAAAATAAAAAACAAGTAACAATAGAGAAATAAACACATTCAAAATGAATGAGTAAATTCCAGCTAAACACTGAGCTATCAACCAGGCCTATTCAACCTGATAATGCAGGTCACTTACAGATTTTTAGATCTTTTAAAACACCAAAGTCAGCACATCAGACCTATGCAGCGAAAGTGTCAAGGAGTAAGTTTAGTGCATAAAACAGTAGGCATTATGAAAACAAAAACTATTTATTTTTGTAAAATCATAAGTCTCGTTCTTGGCACTAGTATGTGTTGGTAATTAAACGAGAAGTTTTTAACTTACCTTTGTATTAGGGGAATCAAGAGTAACCACATAAATGCCATTGACAATTTTACATTTGGTATGAACTTGACTACCTGCAGCAGCATAGGCTCTGCTGTGTGAACCTAAAATATGATGATGTAAACCTTAGTAAGACCATTACACAATACATTACAAAAAGCAAAGTTTTTACAGAAATTAAATTATTGATAAAGTTTGTCGACAAATGTAATTGCCGAGAAAGTCACTGAAGTACAAGTACTTACCAGTTAAATATTTCAAATCCTTGCGGGTCCTTAAGATCTTAAGTGCATTAAATATCTTACTGTTCGACATTTTTGAAAGTTTTATATATTAACAAAAACTAAATAAACGATGAAAAGAAGTAACTAATTAAATAATTTTGGACCCAGACTTTGAACCTAAACTTTCGTCGTGATGTGGGGAGTTAGAGGGGGTGAAGGAGGAATAGGGCGCAGGTAGAGACGTCAAATGAATACCATAAAGATGCACCATCTTTTTGGGGAAGTGTTTGAATATCTATTTTTTGAGTCCACTATCAGAATTTATCAGAATCATTTTGAGTAAGTCGACAAATTCATGAAGTTTTCAGTTTTTACTAAAGTACCCACAAGTACATACGTCTAAGACATGAAGTTCCACCACCCTATAAATAAAATTCGTCTTCTTTGATAAGAATTTTACTCTGGTAATACTTTTGGCAAGGTTTAAGGAAAGTAGCGTTCTTCACATCCGTACGATTCGCTATCAAAGTCGATCGATTGGGTCTACTGTCGCAAGCGCTACTGCTGATCACGAGGTCCCGGGTTCAATTCACGGGTCGGGCAGTGTTATTGAATTTTCCATTTGGAATTTCTCAGTAGCTGCCCCGAGTCTGAATTTATGCCCGGTTGATAAGAAAAGACTTGTCCCTTGTTGTATGGAGCAAAATATCGTGTGGGTGTACAGTCGGCAATGCTAATTAGTTTACATCACGCACACATCGTTCACTGTCATTATTATTGTGTGCGTATACATAATATACATTCACGGTTAGAGATAAAATAAACGGGTTCACAATGAAGGAATTTGACCCAACATTTAGCTAATTGTTGTAAGCGCCTGCGTTAGCTACTGATGTAAGCTCGACGACGGCGACGGCGGCGGCGGGACGTAATGTTATGTTCCGTGTCTTCGAAAAATTAACCGAGCGTACTAATTGAACACACCTATGGATTGTCACATTTGACAACAGGTTATTTGTCATTTTGACAACAAGAACAAGAGAATGCTAAATATAAATTGCTAAAGTACAATAATACGAGTTTTGTGTTACTGACATGTAACAACAAAAACATTGTCAATTTTCTTTTATGATTTTCAGTGATCTAAAGTATAATTAATTTCATATCTTAGTTCCTAGATACAGATCATATTAAATCTATAAGGTAGGCCTATGGTAATGTAAGTTCTAGACCTACATGACGCCGATTACTCACTCTTTTTCAGCTCTTAGATACGGAGAATCCTCCCCCAATGCTTCTAAAAATGTAGTAATATTATACTAATAGAATATTTGTCTATTTCAGACAAATCCATCCAGCATTTTTAGTGGCCCAGCAATGGTGGAAAAGTACTAGAAAAAATATAGAGATAAAAAGATCCAATCAAATAAAGAAAATGCTTATTATGAAACTGGAGTTTATTAAAAATAAGCAGATCAAAAGGTTTTCAGAACATAGTTTTTATATTGCAATTACCTTGCTAATTATACCTGCATTTATATTTGAATTATGTGTTGTTTTACCTACATTGATAGAGCAATGGAGTTTAGCCTTCTTCTGTCATCTTAGTTGCGCAAGCTTTCTGTTTCTTAATATTATGGGCAATATGATTTATGGAATGTTTACAAATACTACAATTAAGGGTATAAACCTTGAAGGTTGTAATAAAGAGCAATGGACTTTATGTAGCGTGTGTGAATGTTTGAGACCACCTCGTGCCTGGCATTGTGACATATGTAATATTTGTATTTTAAAAAGGGACCACCACTGTACATTTCTTGCATGTTGTGTTGGGTACTTTAATCATAGATATTTCATGTTGTTCACATTTTATGTCTTTGTGGGTATGATATATGCTTTCTACTATAATGTTCAATTTCTATCCCTGTTCATCACATGGAACCATGGAATTATATTGTTTAAGTTTATTTGTCCACTTGCTAGCATTGTGATTGACTTTGGGGATGAAAGTGTCTATGTTGCCTTAATAGAGTTGAATGTGATAATTGGACTTCTTTCTGGATTTCTATTCATCTACCATTTTATTAACATACTCAAAGGTAGACTAGTTCCTGAAATAAAGTCTTACACAAAAGATTTTGTTCACAACAAAGGCTGGAAGCTTAATGTAATAGAAGTATTTGGTTCCAGATGGTATTTAGCTTGGATTTCCCCTTTTATTCACAGTCAATTACCAGGAAATGGTATTGAATGGCCTTTAGAAGATAAGTGCAAAATATTTTAGTGAGCAAAATAGAAAGACTGTAAAGCACTAATTAGCTGCAAATATTTTAAAAGTATACTGACCAAATTGTTATTATTAATAAAGTAACTAAGTATTTTTGTACATTATAAACAAGTCAAACTGGTAAGAGAAGTGGTTTACTGGTTGACATTTATTTATCTAAATAACCCACTGGCATTTTATTATTTCCTTCCTTGGGTTCCTTTTTACCATTTTGGTGTGGAACCCTAAAAAGTAAAAACGAAATTCGGCCGGATTTGCATTTTTGGCCTAAAACAGAAAAAAAGAATGTTTCTCTACCTATGTATGTAAGTAGTGTTTTTGTTTGGTCTTTTCTCAAAGGCATGCATACCTACATATAATTAACAAACGATCTGTGATATGAGTACTTAAAGGCAATTTTTCAGTAATTGTGCAGGTATAACCTAATAGTTGTAACGATGGATTTTCTCCGAAAAATTTAATTGTTAGTATTTATTTGCCGGAACTTAATTGTTTTTTCGCCCGACAGCTAAAATGGGTGTTTCTGCCCAAAATTCCCGAAAACTGAAAACGAAATTCGGTTGGACTCTAATATTAAACCTAATCTAATATGGCTCATAAACATACAAGATGTGTTTTAATGATGCCATAACAAAACATTGATGAATTCTAAACTCATATAAAATTAAGTACTTACCTCAAAGTGATATGCCTTAATTAAATAAATAAGTTAAGTATTCATTTATTAGCAATAATTATACACTTGTATGTACAATATTACTAAAGAAAAGCACAAATGAGCTTATTTTCAACCTATTACTGTTATTATAATGTATTGTACAGACGCCAGCACATCAAGCTACCCGAAACTGTCATATTTTCCCAATCAACTTTGAACCTTATGCTTTAGCGATAAAGTTGAAAATCTACTAAAGAGATTTGACAGACTGTATGATGTGCTGGCGTCTGTACATATAGTGAATCTTATCAAATAATATGGAAATATTTCAGAATTTAAAAAATGAGACTTTTTATTCATTGTAAAAATAAGTTTAATTCACCAGTGTAAAATGTTTTTTAATTCCCGTGACACACCAATTAGCACCACAGTCATCTGTCACGGGGAATCAACGGAATCATTACTCCCTGTGATACCACCTACTATTAGTAATGTCCTGCTAATGTATTTAAGTATAACATAATAATTTATGATGATGTAATATAATATGTCTATAAAATTTATTTGAAGTAATACATTTACGTTATGTTACTATTCAGAATTTTGTTCTGTTAGTGAGACAAGCCACAACATGTTATAACTGTTATAAGAGAATGAAAGGTGCCATCGTTATGATATATTATATCTAGACAAACGCACTCGTCGTCTGTACAGTCATCATCATACAGCTGTATAATTAACGGCGACGCACTAGTGCAACAAGCACAACAACAACAACCTTTTTTTTTCATGGTGGGAAATCATCAAATGACCCCTCCCGCTCTGGGTGGAGCGTAAGGGAGTGTCAGACTCTTACCGACTAAAACCCACCCGTGTTCCTTCCTTAGCCCTTTATGTTCCGGGCCAGCGGTAACCCTTTCGGACAATCCCGCTGACCCTTTGTTTTGACCTTGTCAGAAGTATTTGATGAAAGTGTCAAGCAAGTGTCCGTTCCAAAAGTATTTGATAAATAGTGTCTGTCCCAAAAGTATATGTTGAAAGGTTGAAAGTGTCAACATACTCAGTGCGTCGCCAGTATAGGTACCTACATAGATTTATTTTTATTTAAGAAGAAATTTTGTTTCGTTATTTTTGGAAACTGAATATACTTATATTACTACTTTTTTTAATACTGACCAGTTTTGTTATATTTTGTCTTGAGTCCAACTTTTACTATTCTGGTACCTACCCATAGGGCCGTCTTTAACCTATTGGAGGCCCTGGGCACATAACAATCAGGGCCCCTGTGTAGATAAGAGACAATAAAAGAAACATACTAATAAATATTTCATAACTGGGGGGCTAGAAACTTATTGCAAATCGCACTGCAAATCACTTATTTTGTCTTTTAATCAGGTACTAATAATGCGTAGAATGGAACGGTAGCTGCAATGTTTTTTTATGAGAGCAGGCCAAGGCCCCCGAAGATCGCGGGGCCCTGGGCACTTGCCCAATGGAAAAGAGGGGCCTGCCCATAGCGGCTAGTCTAACCTCCCTAAAAAGAACCGTTCAAGTGCGTGTCGGACGGCACAGTGAAGGGTTCCGTTTATTTATTTATTTAGAGGATGAATAATTTAATCATGCATAATATTGATTTTATCGACGGCAAAAAATAATTAAAAAGTATATCAAGGAAACTGAAAAACAAAGTTATTTTTATGGTTGCTGACTTGCTTAACTCAAACAGCTGTTACCAAATATCCTAATTATCTCATAAACCACACGTCGCAGTAAACTTTATACAACTTGATATTTTCTTTTATTAGGTATTGATTATAAAATTGAATACAAGTAAATTAATTAAATCTAAATCTAAATGAAGTACATGCCCCCTTACTAATAAACGTATTATATCAGATGAATAGTTACACGCCGATTTCTCTCTTTCAGTCGTCAGTAATTTGACTTTCGAAAGAACAAGACTAAGGGCGAAGCCACAACACTGCGTTGCGGCGTCGTATCGCAAAAACGACGTCGCACAGCAATGCAATGCGATGGCGCAACGCAAAAATTTCATCGCATACGACATCGTACGACAAGATGCTAACCGTCAGTTCAGTTTTACTTTTGTCCCAAAGGACGGGACGTTCCTGAACTAAGGATATCAGGTAATCGATATCGTGATCCGCCATCATGAAACGTGCGCATCTCATTCACTGTGGACACTAACTAAGAGGTAGCGCATCGTCGCATTGCAGATTTGTACGTTGCGTCAGCGCATCGGAAATTTCCACGATGCATTGTGCGGCGTCGTAGATTTTTACGATACGACGCCGCAACGCAGTGTTGTGGCCTCGCCCAAAGCGTTGTGTAACTATACAGACGCTATACAATGTTTAGTAGTAAGGGGATTACACAATATTTATTTACAGGTAGGTGTGATAGCAAAATGATATCAGCCGGTCGATTCTGTAAAAATCTCACCGTGAAAACTTAGGTGAAGTGAGTTTGTTTTTGCTAAGAATTGACACTATTGACAGCTCACTCCACGCTCACTTCACCTAAGTATTCACGGTAAGATTTTTACAGAATAGCACCGCATGTTGTTTATTGTCTTTCTGAAACATTACTGCTTGGCAATATTTGTGCTAAGTATCGACTGCGTATTCTATCAGACTGTTCTTGGGCGACGTCTCGTGTGTTAATAGACTGATCTAGGGACTCCGATGGCCTCCTCGAGTCGGTTTCTTCTTGGTCCGTATAATCCTCATGGTCTAATAGGTTTGCAGTTTCGTCAGTTTCTGTAACCCTGGAATGATTGTCATACTTAATCGTATTGTTAATTACAATTAAAGTACTGTCACCAAAGGAGATAAGTAACCAGGGTCGTAGGATATAGTTGATGTTTAGTAAGAGACCAATGGATGTTTTCGAATAAAATTTAATTTAGTTAATAGTTCAAACAGTTCATTTATCAAATTCAATTTCTTTCGAAAACATCCATCGGTTTCTTACTAAACTTCAACTATATCCGACGACCCTGTTACTTATCTCTATTGGTGACTGAACATGCCAACAGAATGCTAAATGAAAACCGAAATTAATGGTTGTTACACTTAAAATTTTAAGCCAATAATCGCCATGAATCATTTGTAATCACGGGACTTGTGGGGTTGAACAGTTTAGTTGTGTAATCGGAGTATGTACTTATATTATATTTCTACAATATATTAACCTTTTCACCGCCATGGACTTCAATAGCAGTTCCGGATATTCGTGCCACCAGCGCCACGAGTTCATTAAAAATGATTTTACTGTATTTACAAGCTTTCTTTCATTTTATTATTTAATATAGCACTGTCTAATACCCTGTTTTATATTTTTCCACACAAAAGAAGCCCTTGTTTGTCTTAAAATCGACAAAAACAAAAACTCCGAATTATTTTTAATGTTCCCAGAACGCCAAGGACTTTAACGGTCAGTGATGTGACGCGAAAGTTACATCTGTTTGATTTCGCCCGTTGAAATATTTATAAATACTACTATCGAAAACAATTTGAGGTCAGTAAAATACGAACTTAGTTAACTACTTTATAACAAAGGGAAAATAGACGAATTTCGACCTTCAGAGGGGTGCCGATTCGGAATTAAATAGTTGTTAGCAATCCTTGTCGGTAATTATTATTATATTCCCATCTCTACAAAACAATTGGTTGTCAGTGCCCCGGGCGCCACGGATTATTATAGAAGTCATTCTGTGACGTCATAAACGTACGGCTGTCAAGGTCACTAATCAGGTGAGCGCGCACACATCCTTCTTTCACTTTGCTTGTAACAATACTATTCTATTTTACTAATAAGTAAACAATAGTGAAATGAATGAAGAACTGGATTCAAGAGTTTTCACCGCGGTTTCACCCGCATAAGTTTCCCGTGAGAATATCGGGATAAAAACTATCCTATGTCCTTTCCCGAGACTCAAACTATCTCTATACCAAATTTCATCTAAATCGTATTAGCTTTCATGACGTACAAGATATTTTTACGCACCGTTTTAAAATATTACCGAAAAACTCAAATGGGAACTTTTATCCCCCCCCCCCCACCCCAGCTCCGGCTCACCTCCTAGACGCGGGGACTTTTAGTATGTTTACTCCCTAAGCACCCTGAACAACTTTCTGAACAAATCGCTTAGGGCCTAGCTCACGCACTCTACACCTCCTTTTGAGTCATTCGTTGAGTGGACAATAATCCAAGTTGAATTTAAAGTGCTCTGAGCGCCAAGGTCTTGAAATGAAGTCAAATTATGACGTCATGAAAGAAATAGAGATGTACCTCATTTCTATGAACGCATTTTGATGAAACTTTATAGTAATATAGCTTATACATCAGAATAACACATAAGATACTTTTATCCCGATATTCCCACGGAATCGATACATACGTGGGTGAAACCACGGGGCGCTGCTGATTATAAATAAAACTTAACGCGTATAAATCTCATTCATCGATATAACGATACCCTCACCACTACTGTTTACTCTGCCCCCGATAGTTAAAAAGACGTATCTAACAAAAAGTAAAAACGGAGAAATAAAATGTTTTAATGAATAAAACGGGAAATCGTATGCTGTCTTCGAGTAAATTAATATTTTACATACTTAAAGTTGAAAATAATACCCTCTAATAATAGGCTTTAACCTGGTTTAATAATAATATGAATTTATTAAATTATTATATTAAAAATAACGAAAAAACAGTTTCATCTTAGCATAAAACATTAAGGAAAATATTACATACTTAATTGAATAGACGTAAACGGCTAGATGCGTCCTTTAAATTTCAAACGCTTTTGGCTGTACTTTTTTTCTAAGTATTTAGTTTACCTATCTAATAAATGATTTTAACATAAATGGGCGCATATAGGTATTTCCGCCTTTTTTCTTAAGAATTAGAAAGTATGTAGATAGCCCTTGGCTTAGGTAAAATGTTTATAAAATATTTAATAATCCTTTTATCTAAGGTAGTATATCAGAAATAGTACAGTAGGTTCGTGGTTATCATATAAGTCATAGCCTAATTTATTATTTGTAAATAAAACACAATTTTTTATTCAATGTAAAGTATTAAGACGATTATGGCAAATGCGCCTACGCTAAAACAATTTTACGAAGTAAATAGGGCGCAAGTGGTCAGATGTGGTCTTTTTTTCTTTGTGAAAACAGCTTTTTTTAGCGCGTTAGTCGCAAATACCGTTTTGCGTCTTATTAACTTCCTTTTAGAAATAGGGACAAATATGCGCCTTTTATATTACTGAACTAAAAAAAAAACTATAAAGTATAATGACATTATCTACATAAATGCGACTTTTTAATTAAGTTTCACATAAATTCGTCTTTTCATCTTCAATCGGGTGTAAAAAAATGAACAGAAGCGCCCTATTTTGTTGTGCTAAAACCGCACTGGAGGAAGTTAGAAAAATATAAAAAATACAGGCAGCTGCGCCTTTTTTTTCTGATTTCGGCAATATACATAACTCAAATCTGGAAAAAATGTTAGATGCGTCTTTTTTCCTATCGGGGGCAGTACTGTATATTTCCTTATACATTTATAGCTTGGCGCCTGGCGAGGCATCGCGTTTTGTGTACGTTGGCGGTGAAAAGCTTAAACACTAGCATTCACAACGGCTGTAAAAGCTGTTGTGAATGCTAGTGTTCTAGATATGGGCGCTGCGCCGGCGCGGCGCCGCCGCGTGACCCCCGCACGCCGCCGCCGCCGCCGACATTCACTGCGCGGCGTGAGTGGCGTAAAGACGTGTATTTGTTTTCGTGATTGACTCATCCAAAATGACTGGATTATCAAAAACTACAGTGAATAAACTTTCCATAGACGTTTTTTTGTCATTCCTTTCCTCGTACATCAGGGAAATCATAAATATTAATAACGAGCCAGAAGCTTTAGCCGAAAACGCAGGCAGTACAAGCACTAGTAATGTAATTGACACATCATTATTGCACAAACTGTCAAGGAAACATAGTATTACGTCCTTACACATGAAATTAGCGTTTTGTCGTACTGACCACTTTGATCTGAAATATCTCCTCTTTGGTTAAGAATTCCAAATTCAAATTTATACATTCATTTAGCTGGTACATTTTGAGTTTTGAAAACAGTCATTCATTTGTTTTTTCCTCATTATTTTTTTCTTTGGCGTCGCTTATTACCGCACAATGGAAAACATGAAATATCGGTATATTTACGAGTACGAGTTCTACCGTGGCACCAGTGCTGCAGAAACAGCTCGAAGGATTAATGATGTGTACGGCGCTGGTGTCGCAAAAGAAAGCACGGTACGTTTTTGGTTTCAACGTTTTCGTTCTGGAAATTTCGACCTTCAGAACCAACCCCGTGGACGGCCGGAGACCAAAGTGGAAAATGAAGAATTAAAGGCTATTGTGGAAGCGGATCCATCACAAAGCACTTCAGAGATAGCTGCAGGCTTCGGGGTAAGTGATAAAATTGTATTAATCCACTTGAAGCAAATCGGGAAAATAAAAAAAAACTTGAACGATGGGTACATACCTCATGAATTGAGTGAATCGAACTTGCAAACACGCGTCGACTGCTGTGTTACTTTGCTCAACCGACACAATAATGATGGGATTTTAAATCGAATCATTACTTGTGATGAAAAGTGGATACGTTACGATGATCGGAAGCGCTCATCGCAATGGCTGAACCCTGTAGAACCAGCCAAATCCTGCCCTAAACGAAAATTGACTCAGAAAAAGTTATTTGTGAGTGTTTGGTGGACTAGCGCCGGTGTCGTTCACTACAGCTTTCTAAAATCTGGCCAAACGATTACGGCAGATATCTATTGTCAGCAACTGCAAACCATGAAGAACTAGCTGCTAAACAACCGAGATTGGTCAATCGCTCTAGGCCACTGCTGCTTCAGGACAACGCAAGACCACACACTGCACAACAAACAACCACTAAGTTAGATGAGCTACAATTGGAATGTCTGCAACATCCACCGTACTCCCCGGACCTTGCTCCAACAGATTACCATTTTTTGGTATTGGAAAACTTCTTACAAGGAAAAAAATTCAACTCCGATGCGGCAGTCCAAACCGCCTTCAAAGAGTTCATTGATTCTCGTCCCCATGGTTTTATTAGTAAAGGGATCAATGAACTACCTATGAGATGGCAAAAGTGCATAGATAACAACGGTGCATACTTTGATTAATTAAATATATTTTACAAAAAAAAAATTGACTTTATATTCCTCCCGTACAAAACGCCAATTTCATATGTAAGGACCTAATATGAGTTCATGCCAAGGCATTCAAGGTGATCCAATAGAGCAAGAATGTTGGCGTTACATTGCTGGTGCTGTTCCTACAGAGCCAAAAGATGGTGATTTATTATCCTATTGGAATAATAAAAAAGAACCTTTCCCTAATCTTGCTGCTCTTGCTAGAGCTTTACTCTGTATACCTGCCACTAACACTCCGAGTGAGAGGGTATTTTTTGTAGGTACCTGATGACCTGATCTGGAATTCTGGACAAGGTATTTACTGTACTGCATAGGACTGGCATTTTCCTGTCGTCCGCCTGAAACGATATTAAGGAGCCGGCCGGCTTAAAGAAGATAGGGAGTAGATTGCGAGTTTTAGTTGTAGGTAGTAGAAAACTACGCCGCCGGCGCCACGCCGCCGCCGATTGAAATTGGTCAGCGCGCCGCCGCCGAGAATCTTTAAGGCGGCGCCCATGTCTATAGTGTTCTGATCAAAAATAATGATGTATGAAAAATGATCTTAGTAAACAAGAAAACTATTACTAAGATAATTTTAAAACATATTTTTAGAGTCTAGAAATGAACTACAACACTGTTGTACAGTGTAGAATTTTATTTAGTGAAAATATTTGTGAGAAGGCAAAACTTACGTCTTCGTGGAATCCCTCATACTTGGTGACATATTAAGTACACCATTGTTTGCTGAGTCAACAATGTATATAAGCACAGCCGCAATTAGGGACACTAGGAAAAAAAAAACTTATGAATTCAAATTCATTATGAAGCAACCTAAATCTTCATTTTATAATTTTGAATCATACCAAAGAGACACCCCAGGAAGAACATTTCTAACATCAAGTATCCATATTTATCAACAATTATTCCAGCAAAGATGATCACAGTAGCTAGGCCCATGTTCTGTACCGCTTGACATCTGAAAAAAAAAAAGGTGCACATCAATCATTTTTACTTGCATTTCAGAACGATTGCAATCTGGACGCGAACCCTACGCGTGCCCGTTGGGCCAACGCATATCGGCGGAAAGTACGGTTGAGGATTTATACCTCAGTAATCAGGATATTACCATAACGTAAGTCCGTCCGTATTTTTAAGTTATATTAATATTTTATTGTCTGTGTTTTATAAGGGCCTTGATGCCTGAAATAAATGGATAATAATAATAACCCCACCGCCGTATCTCTACGTTGACGTCGTAGTGGGGCTTGCGCGCTCCAAACTCTAGGCCTGTGCCGGAAGAGTTTACTTTGCCGGAACAGGTCTAGAGTGAGGAGCCAGACCAAGCGAGATACAGAAACCCGCAGAGCAGCATGTGGCGAGTTGTTGGGCAGTAGCGACCCCACGGACCCTATCTCCCGGGAGAAGTCTTGTTCCTCACCTCTGGCTTGCCTTTATTGGCCGGCTGGAGTGAATAATGACGGGGAACAGAGCTCCCACCTCATTCTTGCCTTTGTTGGCCGGCTTGACTGAAGATTCGCAAGAGCAAACGTGCTCGGAGGAAGGAAGTATTCCAGTAAGATGCTGGTAGGGATCTTGACCGTACTTCCGGGATTATCCTGATAGCCGTGGAATACCTCTCTACTCCTCATAAGCACCTCAGGACATGTTGCCCCTTTGTCGCTACGACACTATGTGCTAGCGACCGTTTTCGGGGGCCCATTATTGAGTGTGCAAGTCACCCCCTGCCATTTTATCTGTGTAATTTATATAAAACATTGGTCAGGCAGGGGCTATATAGACTTTTCACAGTCCTAAATAACCAGTTCACTTTAACCACCCAAACCCATAATCCAATATATTTGTTTCCATATCCTGCAATAATCCTACACCAACCGGGGGTTGTCCTTGGGTGCACTTGCATAGTGTGAACAGGTATAATTGTCGGTTGGTGCCTCATTTCACATTGTTGGGGCTATGTGGGGCCCATTATTGAGTGTGCATGTCACCCCCTGCTATTATATCCGTGTATATAAAAAACATTGATCAGGCAGGGGTCATAGTTCTTCCATAGTTTTTGGTAACCAGTCCACTTTAGCCACCCAAACCCATATCCTGCAATAGTCCTACACCAACCGGGGGTTATCCTTGGGTGCATTTGCATAGTGCATACAGGGATAATCGTCGGTTGGTGCCACATTTCATTCAAATTTCCTAAGGGGCCTCTGCAAGTTGGCTTCGGCCCCTCGTACGCCTTTCAAAGGACCGGGACATGGGTGAGCCTATAAACTGGGCACAATACGAACTTTGGGGTGGCACAAAGAAATTCTAAATGAAAAAATAGAATGTTAATCTGGTAGAATCCCACCACACCACTATGTTTTCTTGGACTTTATTTTGATTAGATAATTATTATTTTGCCCACTGATAAATACTAAATATCCCCTTGTGTGCCGTGGAAATATCGCACCGGAGCCAATGAAACGTGTACCTTTTATGGCTAGTTTAATATTAAAGAGTAATATTCAGCGCATTCTAACCATAAGTGAAAAATCAAAATAGCCTTACATTCCATATGCGGTTCCCAATTGGTTTTCTGGAACAATTAAAGCCACAAGTGGCCATAAACCACTGGCTAGCAGGGAATAAGAGATGCCCAGCGTAATCTAAAAAAGGAATGTCTTGTTTTAAGAGATGTTAAATAACTTAGAAATTGAGATAACAAAAAGGGCTTTTTCTTACCACTCCTACATATGGACTGAAGAAAGTAAAAGCTAACATAAAATGGGCACTAATCGTCGTCACAATACTTATTATAACCCATGTCATATTTCTTCCTGTCTTGTCTATGAGAATACCAAAGAAGGGGCTTAGAGCTGCTGATAGCAAATAAACCATAGAATTTACATTGTTTGCCTCTTGTGGCAAGAAATCGAATTTTCGCTCATAGAATAATCTGTAAGATAATAAGAGAAATTTTAAAATGTTGTTTGTTTTGTTAGAACTTAGATCAGTACAGTTTATGAACAGGATTGAACACAGGTTTAACAGAAAAAAGGAAAAATCCAGGCAGTTACTCACTTTCCTAACGCAATAAATGGAAATATGGCTAGGTAATATGCCACACAAATAACAGATAAAAGCCAAAACACTGATTTGAAATGTCTTATGTCTGTTAGGTGGAAGGGTTCACTATTGCTTTGCTCATCTTGCCGTCCAAGAATTTTTTCAGCTCTGTAATCCATCCAGCCAAGAATCACACCACAAATAAGGGATACGAAGCAAGTTAGTGAGGCTGAAAAGATATATTATTTTAATAAGGAGTTGACAAGGATTTATAAAAACTACCAATAAATAATAACATAACACAAACCAATGAACAATGTAACTCCTAATCTTTCATATCCTCCATAATATGTCGATACCCATCTGTACACTGGTTCCATGACCCAAAAGTTAACAGTACTTCCAAACCGTGAGAATGATAACTGTAGTCCAAATACCATGTTGAGTTCCTTTCCTTTGAACCAAAGTACAACATAATTGTTAACAACTACTTGTAAGGATTCTCCTCCAATCCTGAAATAGATTGAATATAATAATAAGTGAAATACAAGTACTCCTTGTACTTGTAACAATCACGTCTTGTCTGAAAAAAGGTGTGATTGTTTATGTTTTGCATTCCTGTTTCTAGCTTTTTATGTGCAAGCTGTACACACACACACACACATAATCAGCCTATAATGTTCCAACTGCTAGGGCACAGGCCTCCTGTTGGTGAGGGAGTGGGCCGTAAGGGAGCGTTCAAGTATTACGTAACGCAATTTGGGGGGGGGTCTTGTAAAACGTTACGATGCGTTACAAGGGCGGGAGGGGGGTTCGAACAACGCGTTATGTAACATTGTTTTATTTATTTAGGTAAATAAAAAACTAGGGAATTAAAGTGAAGTAAAATAAACAATAATTCTGATTTAGAAATCTCTTATTTCATTTATTATTACCGGAAACGCGATTAAAACAATAATAAAGGTATTTTAGCGACTTTCCGGTAGATACTTTGCGCAACTAAATCGTGACTTTTAGTTAAAAATGGTCACTTGGGTGTTACGTAATCTTTAGGGAGGGGCAGGGGGGTACAGAAAAACGTTACGGCGCGTTACATGGGGGGGAGGGAGGGTCAAAAATCTTCAAAAATTGCGTTACGTAATACTTGAACGCCCCCTAATCCACCACGCGGGCCCAGTGCGGGTTGGCAGATGTCACATGTCTTCGAATTTTTGGTTCTAGGACATGCTGGTTTCCTCACGATGTTTTCCTTCACCATTTTGAGAGCAAAGTACAGCGCCTGTCTGGGTTCAAACCTACGACCTACAACTCGTAAGTCGCGGCCGCGCCGTTACCACTTGGCCACCACTACTCCTGGAAAGTTGTACACACTTACCCAAACACAAATCTGCCGAGTATCATCAACCAAAACGCATTAATGTATACTCCAAATGCAAATATTACAGCTCCAATAAATACAATTGTCATATAAATTACAGTGCCCAATCTTACACCAAAGTACCTGAAATAAAAAATACATAAATCTCATGTTTTGGGCTATTCAATAATATAGATGCCAATAAATGAGGGCAAGCATGTTACAATATAACAACATTGCAATCATGATATAGCTATAATATTCCCAATATTTTAATGATATAATTTGATTGAATGGGGTCAAAGATATTGTAAACATCATATCATGTGTACATGTATATAAGTATTTATAATGCAATGTTTGCATATTGATCTAAATTCCTAATGATAAAATTCAATTTGTTTTGTCAGAACAGAGAAATAACAGACAAATTTGTATGTATAGAATTTCTCATTGTTTTATTGTTTCTCAATTAAAGCCATCAAATCATTACTATTGGATTTATTAGAGATTGATATGCCTCAATCTTCTGTAAACTGCCAATTACTGTAAGTAATAAAAAAAAATTATGGTTGAAAACTGCCCTTTCTAAATTTTTTACATAAAACAATGCAATAAACAAAACTTTACAGTAAACAAATTATGATAATATATGAAGAAACTGTAAACTGAAATTTAAATACTATTAAAATATTTAAATAAATAAATTAACATTGCACATAACATTTATTGTTAATAATAGAGTATTGTTTCATAATGAACTGATAAACAACAAACTAATTACATAAAAACATACCTATCAACAAGATAACCGCCAATGAAACACAATACCACATTTGGCCATGAGTATATAGAATAAAGCATTGCAAACTGGGATGTGTTCAAGTGTGAGTCATACTTGAAATTGTCAGCCAATGCTCCAGGAGTATCATAACAAAAATAGGAACCTGAAACAGGAAAATTGTAAAACAAATGTTATTAAGTAATTTTTAAAGAAATATGTATGCCTTTCTAGCATAGTAATAAGCCTTGTAAATGCATTCATTTTTAAGTGGTAATAGCTTTTTCCTGCAGCTTTGTCTGCTTGTAGGTCAGAAATTATCCTATGAGAATATACTAACTGGATAAAAAACCTATTTCCTGCCCAGGTCATAGTCTACCAGTGTGCCTTTAATTGAAATCTGTTCAGCCAGTAACATTTGCAGTATTAATATATTATAAGGATTTTTTGTTTCTTTGCTAATCCGCCCCTAAGACAACCCACTGACCGCTTCTGGACTTAATCTAAAATTTGGGCCTATTGTGTGTAAAAGGATACAATAGACCCGCATTTTAAGAAATTTCTTTCGAAGGATAGTCAATTCTATGCATACAATATTAACAATTTGATTGTAGCTTACCAAAACAAAGGAAGCACATTAGTAATAGTGCGAAAAATCGATGCACTCTGTTTGAAGGATGGCACCATGATGTCGGCTGCAGCATGTTGGATCGGCTGCTCCCACTGGATTCTGGGGCTTCCATTCTGCCGACTTTACTTCACTGGTCGAAAACTTTATAGTGTATCACAGCAACCTTTATGCACTGCGTATGACCTTATCGGATAGTTGCTCTTGTGAGAGTGCTAGAGCTGATAGCTGGTGTTCATAATTCTATTCGAACAATTGTTAGGAATTATAGAGCCAAAAAAGTCGTCAGGTTACGCGAAAATTATGGTTTAAAAGTCACATTATTCCGTTTTAACTTCCAATACACGTATTACTCGATTATCACAATAATGCAACAGTGTTTCGTTCTTGATGAATGAGAAACGAATAATAACAAAAAAAAATCACTCCAATCCAACAGACAGAGTGAGACGTCAACATTCAACAATGTTAATTTGTCATTTGTCAATTTTGAACTGTCATGTCTGTCATTGTCAGTGATCTGTCATGATCACCGTATTTACTAATTCCATGCCATGATCAGTATGTGATCATTAAATGAATGCCCGCTTTACAACTAATGTAAGAAGAAATGATATTGTATACATTTTTATTATCAATCAATCAATCAATCATGTTTATTGTGGATCATAGATACAGAAATACATACAGGTGTTAAGAATTACAGTGATGTTGATCAGCTATGTCCCACCTTTTAGGCATACAATACAAATTATTCAAATGATTAACATTGTGTCTTATACTATGGAGCCACTGAGCTCTATCATACAAGTGTTTATTACAGGTCAGTGTATGGAGCCAAGTTGTATGTCAGTGAAATCTTCATTGACCTGTATTATAAATTGTATGATAGAGGTCAGTGGAGATTTTACTTTGGTAAGAACAAGTGAAGTTTATTAGAGGTCAGTGAAGGTTATGTATTGTACAGGGTACAGTCTGTACCTCGGGCCAATTATTTGTCTGTACACTATGCTGCACGACCCACACGTCAGTGGTAACAAAACGTACTAACAAAACCAGTAGTACGATACGAATAAGTGGTCAGCTTGTATACGCTGACCACTTATTCTGCGCTTGGCTCTCTAGGTCAAAGTGTTACCAGTTCCACCGGCGTGCCGTCAATTGCAGGCACATTACCATTAGGTACCTCATTACCATTACCCTACTGACATAATGCCAGATAGTGAAATTTTGTCAAGTGGCAAGTCCGGCCGGCGGAATTTATTATTCCGCAACCGCGGTGGCTCTGTCTGACCAACGCATAAAACAGCTTCCATGGTAAATATGGGTACCGGACCAATGCATTGTTCAGACGGACAGTAAATGTAGAACATATTTTTTCTTTAAATCAGGTTTTTTTTTTTTCAATATTTTTAGCTACACAGCTGGTCGCAAAAAAAATATTCAGTAGGTAGGTAAAATTATTATTATTAAGATTTAGGGATTAGGGCTCTGCCTCATATTGGAATCATTCATAAACCCAGTATGAATAAAATCAACTTTCAGCAGTTTTATCAAAAAACACAATTCTTTCTAAAAATACCTCTATGTTTTTGTAGCTACTGCCCCTTATTTATACGTATTAGGCGCTCGGTAGCTGGTTTAGGGTATATGTCATAAAAAGCACAAAATATCTTCAATATTATTTTTAAATTGCCTGATCGATAGCTACTTTCAAGTTTAAACTGATACGCAACTGGTCAGGCCCGCCGAGATCGGACGAGCAAGGCCCGCGCCACACGAGCTTACCAGGGGGCGAAGTTAGCGATGTGAAATAGGTACTGCAGTATTTTTTAAATTCAATCATTCATATCAACAGAAAAAAACACGTTCGAAACGCGTTCGAGTTAAAGTAGTACCTAACCGCAGCGCTTATTCGGAACTTAATTTTTTCTAGTTTTCTATCAAAATTGTTGATGTTTGACATCAATTCTGCTGGCATCTGACATCAGGCTGTAATCTACAATGGTTTAGCGCCCTTCGGTACTCGGGTGCCCGAAGCTGTCCCAAGCCGGTTATTAAAGTTTTCGAGCTCGCTTCGCTCGCTCTTTCTGCATGAGTCAACTAAGTTACTCTTACTCACTTACTCTGTATGAATGTTAAGTTTTTGCTCAGTAGTCTGATAGACCCATCCGTCCTACCCAGGGCAAAAAAGAACCATCCATGAGGAAAAAAAGTGTCAGTTAGAAGTATGTCATTGCTGTTGTTGTTGTTGCTTTTGTGCATAAATGCGTCAAGCAAGGTATTCGGTCCTCTATTGTGTTACCTAACTTTTTTATCCATAATCTAAAGTGCCATATTTTATTTGTCCTAATCATCATTTGTCCGAATGATAACTTGCCCGAACTTAATGTCAAATCAAATAATACAATATGCCCTAAATTTGATTGTCATAAATATTACAATCAATAATATAGAAATGACCTAAAACCGTTTTCAATAAAAGTTATAAGTCCTAAATTCAAATTATTTAATGTTTATTTATCCAAATAATGTTTTTAAAACAAAGTATTACATGCATGCAGCATGCAAGCAAGCATGCAAGCAAGCATGCAGCATGCAAGCGAGCATGCAACATGCAAGCGAGCATGCAACATGCAACAGGCATGGTTTCTGTCATGGCTCCGGCGCTGCGGGTCTCCGGCGGTCCCACGCGTGCTAATCGTCGCAGACGGCTTTCGCTCACCACCGCTGCTTGAGCTCAGCCGCGGCGGCTCGCTCGCAGTCTCCTGCTCCACAGCCCGCGGGCCGCCTCGCCCCTACGCGCCTACGCGATTCTAAATTACACTCTAGGGGTAGGGCAGACAAGACTGCGTGGAGTCGGATTTACAGCGATTCGTTTATGGCACTAAAACCTAATTTTTAGCAATTGTTTTAGGATTAACAATTTTATTAAAATGAACATTCGGAATAACACACATTATATAATACTCTTAGATACTCCTTTTTCCAACCTACACGGTCCGAGTGACAGTTTATAAAAAAAGGCATGGAGCACTGTCAATGGGCGCTGGTCTGCTTGCTGCTTGGTTTTCGCTCAGGGTTTTCGGCACAGAGTACTTTTTGATAGACTGTTTTCGGATGCAATGGGCGTTTCTAAGACCGTTATAGTGTTGATTAGGGTCGTGTTATATAATGCTTACGCACCTGTTATTTACCTATGTGCTTGTTGACTTGTAATAAATATAACTTTGTAGGTTATTTAGTAATTTGTCTTTCAATATATTCCGCTTCTGGTCTCTAAGAATACAATACTTAGGACATTAGGAGAAGAAAGGGAGTACCAAGGTATTCTTTTCAAGGCGACTAATGAACGAATGTCACTAGAATTAAAATAAGTAGGTCTCCTGTGGAATGCACAGGCGTTACGCCTATGCTATACTCGTGCTACGCCTGTATTACACCAGTGCTACGACGGTGCTACGCCTGTGCTTCACCAGTGCTACGACGATGCTACGCCAGTGCTACGACGATGCGACACCACTCTAGTACGCCTGTGCTACACCAGTGCTACGACGACGGTGCAACCCCTGGTCTACGCCTGTGCAACGCTTGTGCTACGCCTGTGTTACGCCGGTGCTACGCTAATACTACGCCTGTACTATGCCATTCTTGCGCTCCGAAGAAAATAGGGAATGAAAAGTTGTTTCTCCAACGACACGCCACGCCACCACGCGCCACCACGCCGTGCCGCCGCCGGTGCATCCAATGTAGGTACACTAGACGTACGACGAACCTAATAACTATATAACCTAACACACTGCTTAACGAAAACGGACATACTATACCTACTTATTTAAAACTTTAGGTCAGACTTAGAAAAATAAACATAACATGCTTACTTATGGTGGTTAATGAAGTGTGTGAGTGTGGGTGGGCGGACAAATCGATTTATGGAATTAACCCCAAATTATCTCGTGGGTTTTTCCAGCAAAAACAGATATGTAAAGATCGCTTTTAGCGATAAGACCGCCCAATGTGTCACTCCTGAATACTTGAATGTGACAAGCTAGTGAAAAATTTCTATACATGCTTAGCCATGTCCTTTCTACGCTTATATCTGTAATATTTATGGTGTACATAATAAACAATATTCTATTCTAGTCTAGGTACTAAACTACCACACCACAGTTTGTACAAAACGTCGTCATTCGTTCATTCAGCCAGATTCAGCCTGAAAGTGTTAGTTATTCCAGTTAGGAAGCTTTAAGCAGCAGCCTTAACTTTGGTTTTGCGCGATTCCTGTCTGTCTGTTCCTGCTTTGAAGATACCGTGTTGTTTGATGATACCGTGTTGTTTGATGATACCTATATATACGAGGAGAAATAATATTAATTACTTTACCATAATCATAATGTTCCCACTCCTGGGACACAGGCGGAGGCCTGTGTTACGGCCCACAACCTTTCATAGAGAGGAGTCTCTATGAAAGGTTGTGGGCCGTAATCCACCATGCGGGCCCAGTGTGGTTTGGTGGATGTCATCATGTCACATGTCTTCGAATTTTTGGTTCTAAGACATGCCGGTTTCCTCACGATGTTTTCCTTCGCCGTTTTGAGAGCATTGGTGATGAAATTAAATACACGAAGTAAAGTGCCTGCATGGGTTCGAACTCATGACTTAGGACTCGTAAATCGGGGCCGATACCACTGGGCCACCAGCTGCCGGTTGATTCTGTAAAAATGTCACCGTGAAAACTTAGGTGAAGTGAGTTGGTTTTTGCTAGGAATTGACACTATCGAGAGCTCACTCCACGCTCACTTCACCTAAGTTTTCACGGTGAGATGTTTACACAATAGCACCGCTGCTCTCAATATTGATTACTTATTTAGCGCCAAATTATATTTTAGATTAAAAAAAAAGAAATTATACTTGAGAGCAGTGGTGGCCCAGTGGTCACGGACACGACTTACGAGTTTTAGGTCGTAGGTTCGAACCCAGAAAGGCGCTATACTTTGTGTAAATTATTTCATCACCACTGCTCTCAAAACGGTGCAGGAAAACATCGTGAGGAAACCGGCATGTCCTAGAACCAAAAATTCGAAAACATGTGACATCCACCACTGGGCCCGCGTGGTGGATAACGGCCCACTCCCTCTCAATGAGAGGAGGCCTGTGTCCCAGCAGTGGGAACATTACTTATAGGCTGATTATGATATGATATATTTCACAGTAAGCAAGGGAATTAGTGGGTACTTCACCCTATCTCTTTAAACAGTGTCTAGGGATAGGTACAACAAACACAAAATACACATGTTTATTTTCTACAAAAAGTAGTTTTTAATAAATACGCAATGACACAAGACAAAGTAATAAATGAGAGTCCTCAATGAGAACATGTTCCATGAACTAATAGCATCAACGACATCCGAAGCCTCTAACAATGCTATCATTAATTTTATAAGTAGAACTAGGTTATTTTTTTTTTTTTTTGTTATTTTATTTACTTTAGATTACGATGGAACTGGAATATACACATGTATAAAAAATCCTTAAATAATAAAATATTATGTATTATTAATTATCAACTATCTAATCTCTGTGACGAGTTCACCTCGACAACAGTAGGTGCCCACAGTTTGTAGGTTGAATGAACTCCCAACTGCACAAGTGGACAATGTATTCATTAGTCTGACGTAAAATGCTATTTAGCTTTGTCGGCATTAAATCACTGCAAAAGACAGTTGATCAAGTCAAAGATAGGTACTCCAAAGGTTTTAAATAAAATCATCTATTTTACTATTTAATGACTAAAGTAGACCACGCTCGAGTTTTTGTTTACCTTGAAGTTTTGTGACCAGCCTACTGCTTCCAAACATCGGGTCAACCAAAACCGAGGCGAAGTGGAGGACTTTATTATGGTCTTTGGTTGGCATTGGACTAGGCAAACGGTTATCCATGACAAAGCCTTGCAGGTTTCTTGGAAAAATGCTATTCAATTTCAACAGTTTATCAATAGGATTGTAAATAATAGCTTGATCCATTTATTATCAATGAGCTATTATACAACATGATAATTAATAATGCTTGCCATTTTCCTGTAAGTACTTATGTAGGTATCATTTAAATTGCCTCTGGCTTGATAACTATTTCACGATTAGAAGTTATATTCATCGTATAAGTTTATTAGCCTGTTAATAAGAAGATGATTTTGGATAGAAACTGCTAAGAAGGTGTACCTTGGCCGAGTAGGCCTCCACCAGATGGACGAGATAACAACGAGTGGCGGCACAAAACTATCGTTTTGAAGGACTGCGCGCTCTTTATAAGTAGGTAATTAGCTGATAAAGGAGGATACTGCCCATCTTTTTGACAATTCCTTCATGCCATCGTAATCCACGAAAAAGAGAAATGTATGATATGAGCTACCAATTACACCATTTAAAAATTATTTAAGTAAACATAAAGAAGAATCCAAGTTAAGCAGGATATGGAAATCTTGACACGGAGTTGTAACAGATCACCATCCAAGTGACCTACTAACTAAGGTAGCGACCTCAACATCCCTGGCGAGCCATGTCTCATGGCCAAAATCTACAAAATTAAGGAAAAGTATGCGCTTGTATACTTATACAAGCGCATACTTTTCCTTAATTTTGCAAAAATCTTGTTACTCAATTTACGCAAAATTCTTGTTACTTAACAAGAATTTTGCGTAAGCCTGGCATTCGAAAGCCCTGTGCCCACAGGTAACGACAAATTTTTCATCCGTAGTCTACATTGTAAGTATCAGCTGTAACAGTTTTATTTGGGGCAAGTAATCTAAAAAAGCAGTATTGTAAGTTGTTGTGGCGACGATGAGGCGGTAGCAGCGGGTTCGGCGACGGCGGGATGCGCTGCGTTGCGTACGCAGTGCGCAGGGCGGGCGGGGCGCGGCGGGCGGGCGGCGCGTGTTCCGCGGGCGCGCAGTGCTCCTCGCGCAGGACCGGAGTGGTGTTCACTCGGCGGCGCGCCACGGCGCGACATGCCCAGCTGATGTTTATTTATACCGCGAGCTCGGTGGAGGGTGCGCGCGGGAGGCCCTCCCCTCCGCGGCACCACGGTTCCGCGTGATGCAGCCGAGCGAGCTAGCCGACGCCGCGCACGCCGCTAGCGGAAACCCCCCGCAGCGTGGCCTCAACGGTGGCCGTTTCGACTTTGACGATGGTGGAACTTATTGTGGTGGATGGGAAGACGGCAAGGCCCACGGCCACGGTGTGTGTACTGGACCCAAAGCGCAGGGAGCTTACGCCGGCTCTTGGCACTTCGGCTTTGAAGTTTCCGGTGTCTACACCTGGCCCAGGTGAGATAGTGACTTCGCCCGGGCCTCGCACACGCCCGAGCGCAAATCCGCGTCCGAAGCCGCTCCAAAAATAGGCTGCTATTAATAATTGAGTTCGGTGTTTCGCTAGAAAACGCGTGTAACGGCGGTGAAAGTGCCTCATGGCCCAATCTCAGCGAAAATACTCATATCGATCGGTAGACACTGATAACAACACGTGATAACAGTATCATATAGTCAAGTCCTGGTGTCGATTGACTTGTCATTGTTGGAGACAGATCCATTAGACAATCTATGAATTGCAGACTAGGAAACGCTATCTCATAGACCTTGATTGGAACAATTTAGCACAATTGCCTAGACGACAGTGATTTAAAGCAAATGACACAATAATACTTAGAGTCTGAAGAATTTGTTATGAAAATATTACGCAAATCCCAAATATTCCAAAAGACAATACGAAGATCCATTATAAACAATGTAGCTGCTCATAAGAGATTATGGTGTCACGACGTTCACGTGGTCGTACTTTCACGTTATCCGTAGCTTTTACAAATTATTGTAACGACTTAATTGTTTTATGTAATGGGAATAGGTGTGTACATGTACAATCCATTAGAGATTAGCAAGGTGGTGGCGGTCTCAGAAGTGTTACTATGCGTATCAATAGTCAATAGCCAGTGTCTGCGAACTAACCCGTCGGTCGCCCTCATTCTCATCTTAACCTTACAGTTAGCCGTTTTATTAGTATTATACTCGTAATATTAGTCTAGATGGAATACAAGAGTAAATAAAAATCATCGTCATTTCGAACTCATAATTTCATAATGTTCTCAAAATACTAACATATGATGCGTTTAGCTGATCTCAGTACCTATTTATTATTAAATAATTACGTTTATTTAAAGGCTTATTTATGTAATATATCATATAAAGGTTGACTCAATAAAGGAATATCCACTTCGAAAATAATGTAGGTGCCTAAACGTTTCCGAGAGCAACTGATAGCCATGAGTAGTTAATTGATTTCGATCTGACTAATAAATTGATCTTGACACCTTCTTCCATTACTGTCTTATAATGCAATTATATAGTCTGGCTACATTATAAAGTAAATGAATACACGTTAATGTATCAACTGATCATGTTTCAAGATCATCAAGTGGTCTCGGTAACTGGAACACTAAGTTACTGATGTTCACACAATATGAGGATACAAGTCAGCTGTTAATAAATTTAATTAAGCTGACTTGTGAATCGTGATTGAAACGATAATCTCAAATATTGCGTACCGGATAAGAAGCAAAGAAAATGAGAATAGGACAGAGGTATCCTTTTTCGTCGGTGCATTGACCTAATGAAAGTTCGCATTGGGATAAGTTTGCTCTGATATAACCGGAAGGTCTGGCAACGGCTTCGCATTTTATTCAGCCTGTGTTCCACATCATGCATCATTTCAGGCAGTAGGTACCTAATTTACAATAACATCAGACGAGTTTTTATTTTATTAAGTAGAAAATATTCATTCCATTTAAATATTTTACTTATTTTAACAGTTTAATTTAGGTAGGTAGATACCTTAGTTTACTACCTTAGTCAAAAGTATAACTTCAATATTGTTCCTTTAGTGACCTGCAAATCCTGCGATAACACCAATCTCAAGTTTAATCTGAATTTTGTTTCTCTTTGAAAACTGAGCTGTAGTAGGTGGAAAGTGAGCATTACAATTGAATATTTAAACGGCAATCGATGTAATCGTAAAATCTTTATTTAGTTTCAGCCCTTCGGACTTGGGAGCTTAGGTTTTACCTACATTAAAAATTTTTATGAACATGATGATATTTATTTAATAATTCTTTCATATAAAACAATTACATTTTGCCTTTAAGGCCAGGATCTTCGAGCGTAGTAGGCATTTAGCGTTACCTCCGTCCTCGCGTGGCAAATGCCGCGAAAGCGCAGTTCGAATGAACTCGCTGACCCCTGTCACGGTTATTTTTATAAGTAATAGTATTGTGAATCGGCCCTATTCTTGAAATATAGGGCTGCTCGTCTACAGTATTTTAATTTCATCATCCTACTTTAGTTTCTTTCTAGTTTTGTGATTGTAAATATTATATTTTTAACCGACTTCAAAAAAGGCGGAGGTTCTCAATTCGGATATTTCTATTTTTTTTTTATGTATGTTAGGGGGGGCATAACTCCATCGTAAATAGACAGATCTGCAATTTTTTTTTTGAAGTGAAAACTTCTTTAGCATCGTTGTGATGTGATTTGAAAATTTTATGAAACGAAAAAGCAACAGTAAAAAGAGACATGAGATTTAACGTGGGAGAAAATGAGATAGGAAGCATTATACAGTGTTTTTGTTTTTTATTATTACAAATGACATCACATTTAATCCTATGCTACTAATTTGTGGTGATGATGATGAGGATGATGGTGATGGCGATGGCGATGGTGATGGCGATGGTGATGGCGATGATGATGATGGCGATGATGATGATGGCGATGGTGATGGCGATGGTGGTGGTGATGATGGTGATGCGATGGTGATGGTGATGGCGATGGTGATGGTGATGGCGATGGTGATGGTGATGGCGATGACGATGGTGATGGCAATGGTGGTGGCGATGGTGATGATGATGATGGTGATGCGATGGTGATGGCGATGGTGATGGCGATGATGATGGCGATGTTGATGGCGATGGCGATGATGATGGCGATGTTGATGGTGATGGCGATGGTGATGGCGATGGCGATGGTGATGGCGATGGTGATGGCGATGGTGATGGTGATGGCGATGGCGATGGTGATGGTGATGGTGAAGGATGGATGGATGGATGGATGGATGGATGGATGGATGTTCTTTAGCATCGTTGTGATTTGAAAGTTTATGAAACGAAAAAGCGACAGTAAAAAGAGACATGAATTCATAAGATTTAACGTGGGAGAAAATGAGATAGGAAGCATTATACAGTGTTTTTGAAGGTTTCATTTCTACCACGTGTGAATTGCACACATGCTGTTTTTTTTATTTTTGTAAAGATCTGATGATGACTTTCAGAGACAAACAACGGAACTCTTCAATAAATGCCAGCAAATCAACCGCGATTGCTGCTATAGCATATGTAATCGCAATCACACAACATAACATCACACCTGTACCCTTCAAAGGGTAAAGCAGATGTGTTCAATAGCTTTGTTACTGATATTCACATAGCAAGTAGTGACATATGAATTTGTTTGGGGTAGGTAAGTACAACTAAAAAGTGAAAAATAAAAACTTTTTTACAAAAAAAAAACCGACTTCCAAAAAAAAACACTACAAAGTGAAAAATAACTTTAGTTTCGAAAGTCGGTGTCAAAAAATGAAAATATATTCTTCACGTTGTAGTGTTTTTTTTTTTGAGTCGGTTGTTTTTTTTTGTAAAACACTTTTTTTGGTTGCTTGAATTCGTCAATAAGTTTTTTTAATTAAATCTACTAATCAAAAACACCACAATACGTATTTTCATTGAACTCTTCCTATTTCATTCACAACGAATTTCATATTTTTAAATAAAAAAACAGCAAGTGTGCAATTCACACGTGGTAGAAGTGAAACCTTCAAAAACACTGTATAATGCTTCCTATCTCATTTTCTCCCACGTTAAATCTTATGAATTTACATGTCTCTTTTTACTGTCGCTTTTTCGTTTCATAAACTTTCAAATCACAACGATGCTAAAGAACATCCATCCATCCATCCATCACCATCACCATCGCCATCGCCATCGCCATCGCTATCACCATCGCCATCGCCATCACCATCGCCATCACCATCACCATCATCATCATCGCCTTCGCCATCACCATCGCATCACCATCGCCATAACCATCGCCATCGCCATCACCATCGCCATCACCATCATCATCATCGCCTTCGCCATCACCATCACCATAACCATCGCCATCGCCATCACCATCATCATCATCGCCATCACCATCGCTATCACCATCACTATCGCCACCACCATCGCCATCACCATCACCATCGCCATCACCATCGCCATCACCATCGCCATCACCATCGCCATCATCATCGCCATCACCATCACCATCACCATCGCCATCACCATCGTCATCGCCATCGCCAACACCATCACCATCATCATCACAAATTAGTAGCATAGGATTAAATGTGATGTCATTTGTAATAATAAAAAACAAAAACACTGTATAATGCTTCCTATCTCATTTTCTCCCAATCTTATGTCTCTTTTTACTGTAGCTTTTTCTACTGTAGCTTTTTCGTTTCATAAAATTTTCAAATCACAATAATGCTAAAGAAGTTTTCACTTCGAAAAAATATAATATAGTTTTTGAGTTTGTGTTTCTAGTTTTGTGATTATATAGGTAAAATTTTTACCTATACAATCACAAAACTAGAAACACAAACTCAAAAACTCAAATTTTGCAATTGAATATAAACCTTATTCCGTTGTAGTAAAGTTGAAAATCTATTACAGATATTACGATAATTGTAAATTTATGGTACCGACCTGCTACTGCTAGTACTGTGACGAAAGCAAGAGAACCTATACAACTACAATATTATTCTGTCGCGTCGTCTTATAAGTGGGTAGTTATAAATACGTAGAAAAATAATAATCAAAATTACCTTATTTTTTTTTAAGCTTTGCAGTTCAATGCTGAACGTTTTTTTTTTCTTTCTTCTGTTTTTATTCCCCATAATTTAATCTTAATTATCACTATATTACAACTAATTTAGTTTAATTATTAATACTAGAACCTAAACAATATTTACAGACTGAATTTTGAAACTAATACACAAACACGGAAATTAACTAACAATATTATAACGTATATTTCGATCGATTAGCGGGAACGCGGCGAGCCAGCAAAAGCGACACAGGTCCTACCTCGGTAACGCCCGGCGGGCTACTGAAGTGAAGCGCGCAGGCCGCCTTTTTAGATTATATCTTGTTAAGACAATAAAAATCAGTTTTGAGAAAAATTAACCGTAGAATGTTCTACTATACATCATTGCCTATTTTTTCATATATTTTTTGCGAGTAAAAGTTAAGTCTACTTCAAATGCGACTTGAAAAACGATTAAAAACTTCGCTGTTTTCGATTTGTTTGCGATTTTTTATGATCGAGTGAAGTTGTAAATATCGTGTTTTGAACCATAGAATAATCAAGAATGTTAGTTAAACTATGCCATATATTTTTTTCAGATTAAAACAAAGAATATTTGATTGTTTAATGTTGAATCAAAAATAGGTCGATTCCGAGATTTCCGAGAGTCCTGGCCTTAATAGGTACTTCAATGCCATAAGTATTTTCTACCATTCAACTTTGATATGATAGGTACTTTCCTCCATAATATGTTTAATAAAATAATGTTAAATTGTAGGTATCTATTAATAAATTAAGTCGTTGAAAAGGCTGTAAAAAAAAGCAGCATTACCATCCAAGGTTAATAAATTGGAAAAGCACTCCAGGTAGTAATTGGAACGCAGACTTTTTTGCTAAAGTAGGTGCTGCAGCTATGCCCTATTATTTTAAATGATCGTAGCTAGCTATACCATAATGGAATAAAAAATAAGAAAAATTAAACATCGATGTTTGTTTTCTACAAACACATATCTTTGGATCCGTAATACCTACAGTGGAATATTTGACAAAAATCCACGTTTTGATGGTGAAGTCATTGTTGATGCGTAATATTCAGAAATAGCGTGTGATTATCTTGAATAATTAAATCGTGTATGTACGTCTCTTATATATCGCACGAGTGCGTGACCCAAATAATCAGATCAAATGGGCATTAACAACCTACGTATACATGAAAAAATGTTAAGTGCAGTGAATTGTCTATCAAAAATAAGACAAAGTTTTATTTGAAATAAATTGTAAGCCCAGAATTTTAAGGAAAGTTACACGACAAGCGAGAATTATAGGCATTTACAGTTTGGTAAAGTAATTACGACACTCGCAACTTTGTGTCGTATAATACAACTAAAACCGAGGACTGGAGCAAATGTCCCTTGTCTATGCCAAATTCCATGGTGACCCATTTTCTTGTAATTCCATAAACTAGAGCGAGAACCTATGTTTACGCGAGGTTCCTTCGCCAAACTTTACACAATAAGATTATTAGATGTAAATAAAACTGTCGCTATTCATCAGAACAAATATTTAAAGCTTTAATGAAAGATAGATAACTCATTGGCCAGATTTAAAATGAGCAATACAGACGAGTATGTATAGGCACAACATTGTCTTATTTTAACGGGGCATGTATGACAGTATGAGCACTGTATTTACCTACCCACCTAAAGACGTAATGATGACTAATGCGCTTATTCGGAATTATACTTAAGTTTACACATGCCCATACAAGTACTTCCGTCCCCTTCATTACTCATAGTTTTGTCTTATATCTGACTAATTCTTCCCGATCTACTTTCAATACATTTGATTCATAACTTGTTTTGAGACGATGAACTTTAGTAAGTATAGCACTCTTACAAATCGCAATAATAATATAATAGTTTTTCAGTCTAGGTCCTAAGTTTCCTACCTGTATCAGAGTCTCCTTCTGTCATCAATGTTAGAAAACTCATAGTTTTGATCACAACTGCTGGGTACGTCTACGTCCTCATTGTCAGCGCAATGAGGTCAATGCATCCAGGTAAAATTACCACCAAGACAAAACAAGAAACATATTTCTCTGAATAAATTAAAACTTAAAAAAAATAGGTGTAGGTATTGTTTATGATTGTTTGAATAAATCACCCTAAATATAATAGGTAGGCACAATTATGATGAATGTTCAATAGTATCAATGCTTCTATAATTTCACGCTATACTGGCGAGATTTCCACAAGCCTAGCTCTATCAATATTTACCGCTATGTGCAAAAAATCACGTCGATCTACCGATCCCTAACATTACCACGAAAGAGTACGTAACGTTACCACGTTAGGTACTCTTTTTGTCTAAATATATATTAGCCTTTTCTAACGCTTTACGAATATCCCTAGAGAGTTCATTCCAGCCTGCCTTTGGCATATCTGTTTTCCTTATTGAATATAATTTTGATGTCTTTATAAAATGAATGAATTAAATGTAAATTGATTAAAGTTGCTAGCTGAAAATATTGTTTGGTTTTGTGTTATACCACCGTGTGTTCATTCGTGTTATATCTATCTAGCTAACTGTATGTTAAACAAAGATGATTCACTAAATTGTTTATATTTGAAGTTATCTGTCCACTCGCGACTGCAAGCCTTCCGAGGAGGAAATGCAGTGGCCTTAGCATAGCATGAGTTTCAGCCGCCCACGGCGTAGGTAGGTACCTACGCAAATTTCGCTGCCCCCTCATTTAGAAATTAATAAAACTTTGTAAATCTGGGCGATTTTTGTAAAAGAAGCAGGATGCAATAGCGAGTGAATCGAGTTTGAAAATTGTATTTATTTATATTTATATATACTTTACTGTACACCAGAAAATACATAACAAAAAAATACGATTATGAATACAAAACATACAATGGGCGGCCTTATCGCTTTCTGCGATCTCTTCCAGGCAACCTTAGGCACCTGGGATAGGTTAGGTTTTCTTTTGACCATAGGAGTTAGTTATGTAGGTACTTATTTAGATGGCTTATGCAGAAAATTTGAGGAATTACGAGAACCTAGGATGCATAAAATTGTGACCTGGGACAAGTTTGATTATTATCTTTTGTCCATTCATAATATGAATGATCGAATGAGTCTTGCCTAATACTTTTCAAGTTGAAGAAAGCTGCATGGACTTTGGAGGCGCGAAGCCTTGGACCGCGAGATGGCCCATGTCGCCTACGCCCAACGCAAAAGAATTAAAGCAAGGGGAATTAACACTTAGTCTCTACAACGATCAAGATAACTACACTGATACACTCACTTAAAGTTGCAGGATAGTGTTGGAACTGCCACGCAGAAATGAAAATGGTTCTATAGTAGTTCAGATTAAAATAATATTAATATTTTTTGTGAAATATTTTATTTATTTAATTTATGGATTACCAACGAGATACGTTTCAATTATCTATGTAATGTTGTAGACAATCACGATGCTGGGATCCAAACACAAGTTAAAAACGAATGCTAACGACGGACAAAGTGTATCTAGGTACTTGAAAGAGAATAGTGGAGTCATCACGACAGACCTCTTAAAAATGAAGAGTTGAGGGCGTTAGGTTTGAAAGAATGAGAGCTGATGTTAAAATAAGATAGGGCACACCGATTAGGATAAGGACAGCTAAGTTTCTAGAGAAAGTGGAAATGGCAGCAGGGCATTCAGCACTCGTAATTACTAAACTATAGATAGGTAATCGAATTTGTGCTATTTTGAAAGGTATATCAAGAGATAAAACTTTTTAACAAAAAAAAATCGACTTCCAAAAAAACACTACAAAGTGAAAAATAACTTTAATTTCGGAAGTCGGTGTCTTTGGATCTGTATTTTTGTTTTTGCCACCAACTTCGGAAATCCGAAAGTTATTTTTTACTTTGTAGTGTTTTTTTTGAAGTCGGTTTCTTTTAAAGTTTTTATTTATCGCTTTTTAGTGAGTCTGTTTATAATTTATCTAGGGATGCCGCGATACGCCTTTTTGCCGATACGATACCGATACCGATACTCTTATCAAAATATCGGCGATACCGATACCGATACCGATACGCTTACTGAATTCAAAAAGGAAGGTAGATTAAATAAAACACAATTAATCAATAGTTTTAGTAATAAAAATTAACATTTATATGATTGTTATGGAATTATCAATTGTCGAAATTTCAAAGTGATTCCATATACCTAGCACTTTTGTGTTTTGAAATTGATATGACTACTATTTATTTTATTTGACTCAAACGACTAGTTATAAATGACATACAATACACAAACAATTACGATATGTAATTCTTAATCTTATTTGCATGGAAAAATACTACGCGCAACAACATTCAACCTAACGAAATGGGATAGATGTGCGAGTGCGAGGCCAAAGCGGGCGGGCGAAACAAAACACTGAATAAAGCGCGGGGTTTCCCCGAGCAAAGTTAGTTCGTGCCTCGTTTGCAACGAAATAGACGGGACAACACGCGCGTTTACATTACATTTTTAAAGCGCGAAATTTGAAAAGTATCGTTGAATCGGCCATAAAAATATCGCCGATACCGATATATCGGCAAACCTGAAGTATCGCCGATATATCGGTATCGGTATCGGTATCGGATGCATCCCTAAATTTATCTATGTTATAATAGCCTAATGGCAACTTGCTCATCGCCTTTGCACAAAATATTGCTTTTCCCGATGCAGGGACGTTAATTGTTGAGGAGTTTTCAGGTATTTCACCATCAGCTCCATTTCACCATTCGCATTGTGACGAGCATAAATTACTTAGCAAACATATTAACGTAATCGAATCGCAACCCGTAAAATACTTATTATTGAGTAGTTCCGGTGGCCATCTATGGTCCTCATCATCAGTTCCACTTCACCAATATGGTGAGTTCCGAGAGCAAATTTACCAGTTACTATTAAGAATACTCAAATAACATAACATTTTAAGAGTTCCTTCGGTTTATGCAGATGGGATCCATCATCAGATCCTACCCTGATGACTTTGGGACCACCTGGAAAGTATATCCTTTAGAGTGCTGACAGAAGTGAAAACAAAACACAAACAATACTTTGCCATCACTCACTGACATATCGGATATACATTAAAACCGAGTATATCCCGAGGACAGCCGAACACATCCGAAACGGGTATTTTTTTAATCGTCTTATAAACAAAACATACGCGGTGTCGCTTACGGTAACAGTAGCGCGAGTTCAATGATTTTTTCCCATCTCAAAAAATGCCCAACGCGCGTAGAAGTTTTCACTTCCAAAAAAAAAATTAAATCGGTCTAGCCGTCTTCGAGTAATCGGGGAACATATTATATAAAAAAAATAATAAAAGATTTCGACGAACTGAGAAGCTCTTCCTTTTTTGATGTCGGTTAAAAAGGTAGTACAAAGTTATCCTGAATTTTGTCTATATTTTGTCTTTAAGAGGGGTTTTAATGGGTAATACGGGCTGGTGTCCGCATAATCTTACGTCGAAGCGCGTAATTTGCGTACAGGCGGGAAATTCGATTATCTGATTCGCCCTAGCTCCTCAAGGAAGGAGAGCAACGCTTTGGTATTACTGACAATCTCGAAGGATTGGAGACCTGGGTTACCGGTTTACCCTGTATATGGACTATGTGGTAACGACCGGTCAGTTTAGAAGCACATGAGTTGCTGTCTCGTCGTCCTCCATCCAGGCCTTAGACAGTGGACTGTCTGTGACTCATACGATAGAGAGGTTTTTATTGTAAGGGTTTTACTCTAAACCCAAACATATTATTGTAGTAATTGTTATTAAATTAACTGTATTGATCTAATTGCTCTAAAAGTCGAGCAATAAGATTTTCTGTTAGAAAATCTTTAGTTTTAACCCGCATTTGGAACTTTTCCCAATAAATGGTCTAACGAGCCGTTGTTTTTTATATATTGTGACTCAGTAGTGTTTTATGTTGGTACATATACTATAGTATAAAGACCTACAGGGTACACTGTGCAGAACCTAAACCCTATGCAATCTAAGAATACAGAAAATACCTACATGATCATTTCCCGTACAGTTTTCTTTCATCTCTGTGTGCACAAACACGCAATGGCGTCATGCAAATCAAACCATAAACTATGTTTTATTGGCCCAATCGCTGGTCCATTGTTCAATTCAGTCGTTTACAACGTAAAATATATATCTATTCACACTCTAAACATACTCGCACATCAATCGTGCGTAATACAGTAAATATAGTTACGTCAATGAAACATCGAAGTTTTCTGTTCAAGATGATATTTGAAACACCTCTCATCCCTCAAAGCTAGTCAAGTTCAATTATTAAAGATGCAATATGAATCGTAATACCTACTTTACTACCACATTTTGTTTGGCAGGTGGGCTCTATTCTATTTGGGGGGCTAAGTAATAACAGCGGCTCGATCGATCAGGTTAAGTTACACTCACCGCGGTTGGTCCGTGGATGGGTGACCATCTTTACATATCAAGAGGCATGGAGATGCCTCGGAAAGCATGTTAAGCTGTTGGTCCCGGCTGTCATTCGTGGATCTTTGGCAGTCGTTACGGGTTGTCAGAAGCCCGAAAGTTGACAACCAGTCTGGGTATCGTATTGCCCATCAGTGCTTGGGTTGTGGAAGTCAGAGGCAGTCGCTCCATGTAAAATATATTATTATTATATATCAAGCTGCATCCGGTTAGATTGGAAGCCGATCTCAACATTGTTGGGAAAAAACTAGACAGATGATGTACCTATTGTATGTCTTAGGGTGACTTTGTTTTTTATGTTGGTACCTATTTTCTGCATTCATGATAGGTACTTTGCTGTAGGTAATGGCGGAATAGCTGACCAAAAATTATTGTGAAATCGCTGAGTCATAATCAGTTGGTTCTACGAAGTATATCTTACATAATTTCTTTCAGTAATAGGTACAGTTTTCAGTCTAACGATTACCCTATGTCGTTTGAGTGATTCATTTTCATATTTTATAACTATGAGAAATGCCCTGAATAGATTAAAATTCTTTTTATTTAAGACCTAAACGCAGACCCTGTTTCGCAAAAGCACACCCATTATAAAACACTTTTAAAACAAAAAAAAAACATAATGTTTGTTCCTTCATTTTCGTATTCTGAGTAGCTGAAAGTCGTTAAACACTGCGTGGTGGAGTGGGACATAACATTTTACGTAACTTGTACCAGCTACATTGTTACTCGTATAAATATCGTGAATATACGTGATGTTAGCTTCGATATCTTTAGTAAACTGCACCAAAGGCAGATAATTTTGTGCTATCATTGATGACTTTACATAATGGAGGTGCTTAATATATCTCCAGGTCAAATTGTTTGGTAGTTTGGTAATAGGTAGGTTAATAAGTTTTTAAATAGCGGTATATTTAAGTTCATAGGTAAGTAGAGATAATTTCAAATAGGTACATAACTGGTGAAATATGGGTGATATAGATACACATCTGTGCTCAACCCTTCGGGAAATAAAGGTGTGATGTTGTCATTTGTGTAAGTTTAAATTAAAAATGTTTTGATACATACCAATATAAAGTTAATATATTATGCCTGTGGTCTGGAACTAGTAGCTCAATTTTTTTTACCACGAAAGTTTGTTCCTCGTAAACTCACAATTTTCTTACATACATCAATCTGATTAGCCTTTTCCCAACTATGTTGAGTTCGGCTACCACCTACCAGTCTAACCGGATGGAGCTGAATACCAGTATTTTCTCTACAACCCAGCTACTTGGTGACACGACCTTGGTAAGACATACAACTTTCTTAGATATTTCTAGTAAAATTGTATGTTTTTCATTTTTACTTACACTTAGGATCACGATCGATCCTAGTTTGTTAGCTTGCAGACATTTTAATAAATTCGTGACTAACTAATACAAGTAAAGTACCTACGTAATGAAATTATAAGTAGGTACCTAATAACTTTGTCCTGCCATTTTTTTAAGACTAACTAGGCAAACGTAGAGCAGTCACGAAGCTCATATTTACATCTATGTTTTGTGAAAATTGTAACATAAACGGTATCCTTTTTTGTGTTATAGATTTTAACTAATTTTTCTTGCACTTATATACAGTATGTTAACTAACAGAGGGCGTTCCCGTTAACCCGCAATAGTATAGCATCCATACATGCTAAAAAAAATATTACCATTCGAAAATAAAATGTTTTTATTATTTTTTTTATATTAAAATATTCACTAAAAATCGTAAATTGATACTCTATTTATTTAATTAATTCTAATTTATTTAATTAAATAAATTCCGACATTGCTGTCCTTCAAGTACGCGTGTACAGAGTGTTTCTTTAACGTATCAATTTACTTTACGATTTTTAATTTACGATTTTTATGATACCGAAATAATGTCTGTTCCAAAAGTATCTGATGAAAATGTAAACAAATGGATCAGAAAGCCTACCTGTGGAGGCCAATTCGTAGTGCCACTTGTAAATCGCGTGCTTTGATTTGATTATAATTTGAATACTTAAACCCGAAATTGTAATTTTAAAGTAGGTACCCAATTTTTTTTTGGCAATTTAGGTTTCATCATGATCATCATTTGCCTAGCCTTTTCCTAACTATGTTGGGGTCGGCTTCCAGTCTAACCGGATGCAGCTGAATTTTTACATGGAGCGACTGTCTATCTGACCTCCACAACCCAGTTACTGGGCAATACGATACCCCTTGCTAAGACTGGTTGTCAGACTTTCGGGCTTCTGACTACCCGTAACGACTGACAAAGATCCACAAATGACAGCCGGGACCAACGGCTTAACGTGCTTTCCGAGACACGGAGGTGTTAGGTTTATGTGTTACTAATTCCCCAATAAACTTTTGGAACAGATCATATCTCCACTACTCCTTAGCAAGACGTGCACCAAATATCCTCTATTATATTGAAGGTGAGATAACCATCAAATGATAACGGAGCTTTTAAAAATAGTGCATGTTTAATCTTTTGCAAAAATTGATCCTAATGAATTTTCAACCGATAATAGAATCCGTTCATAGGCATTTCACGAATAATTTCAAGAAAAGTTTGCGCTGTGATGTGAACTGTGTAGCTACGTACTAAACTAATACATCAAACATCCGAAAGGAGCTATTTATTATCCTTTTTAATAAAATAAAGTTTAGAAAATAATGGCTCTGTGCTAGAATATTACCCGAATACATACACGCGCTATTCACCTTAATTTGTATACAAAGTTATTGTTTGTATATTCAAATTCGTTTGTTCATAACAATAGTCTGAACTAACTACGTAGCGAACGATCCGCGAACCTCTCTCCAGAGCTACTGAAACTTAGTGACGCATAGGTACCTACTTGTAAGTAATTTAACTATTCTGTATTAGAGGTCAAGGATTTACCAGTCCGACAATACGACATAGATTGTAACATGTTTCTGCGGACAAATATGTTTTTATTCTACACGAAGCTTCACCAAAACTAACCACTGCTGATAAAAATTATTCGAGCGGACCCGTTTACTCAGAATCTAATTAAGCACCTACCTACGCGTTTGTAGTATCACATTCTGCATGCTGCATTAATAAAAATATGCATAATAATGAGCTTCTACAAAGATTAACACAGCAAAGCTAATGTTTACCTACAATTATATTATGCTTGACCTGACATGTAAGTGCCAATCCATCTCTACATAGGTAGTATAAGTATCTACTTATTCCTCACTCTGTCTGAAATAAGAGGGGTGATTCAATCGATATCAAATTAGTAGTCGAACCGTTATTAATATGTTGTTGGAAGTGAGCAGACACCAACATTACAGTATAAGACATTGACAAATTCCTACAAAATTATATTTAATTTAATATAAATTCTGCCACTGGAAATGAACAGAGGTTTAGCGACCGGCCCTCATTTGTATGCTCAAGGTCGATTCTCTTTACAGTGAAGTCTGTTGGTTTTACTTGTAATATTCAGTTACGTTACCGCAGAACGTACGTGTAACGTGCGATATAAATAGAGGTTAGGCTCGAGTTGTTCCGACCGAACTCATATGCATAACAGACCAATCTATTATCTTACCGCAACTAATAAAAACTGAAAGGAATTTCAGTACCACTGACACGTGTTGATTGTTGCAATGTTATATTCAACTATGTATAACAACGGAACTTACGATCCAATCAATGTACAGACGTTAGTCTCTAGTCCAATAATTACTACCAACTTTTGATTCTATAAAAAAATAGCTTTGGCAGCCGGATCGGTTTGTCTTTCACCGGGAAAAGATTTGTTCTATTGTTAGTATTTGACAAGTGTGAGGACGACTCATTGGATGATACGAGGTAAATGTGTTCTCTTACGGCTGACCTCATGGCGTGTTCACGGACCCACGATGGATTTGTGTGTATTATTTCTTATCGCAGAAATAGGATTATATTATATATAATCCTATTTCTGCGATAAGAAATAATGCAATATAATAGTGGGTATACTAGCCGTTAAAATGACAGGGTCGTGAAACTTTTCACCGTTGCATTGTCAGTATGACGACGCATTCATGGTAGCCCTTTTGGTGTTACAGGCGGCGGTAAACACTTCCCCTCAGGTGGTTTGTTTTCTAACGCATACCATACCTAAAAGAAAATAAAACCGTTTAACAAGGATGACCCAATTTTGGTATGGGGTTACATGCTATGCCGTTTGCCGGAATAATGCCCTTTCATAGTAATTTTCCTAGCTATGCTTCAATTTGGCCACGCTTGTATTTCGTCATACCTACGCTACACACGATCTCTTGTGCATATATGTATGTATATTCATAAGCGTTTTAGTGAGCTAGGTTTTATTCGGCACGGCATTTTCCTATGCCGTGTCTTTCTTGTGGGTAGTCTCCCTATACGTGACCAACTCTTGTGTGGGCAACACTGTGTTTTGCTACGGTACGTACATGACGCTACAAGGTGTCCACGCACATGATATAGTCACAAGTCAGCGTCACAAGTCGATCAACACTTCAGTTTTATAAATTTTAATTATTGAGCTAATTTTTTATTAAAATCGGAACAGAAGTAAAGTAGCCATTAAATAAAATACGGAAATACTCGTATAATGTATCGAATAGTTTGGTGTCGATTAAGATGATGTGTAACATCGCTGACAGTCAATGAAGCTTATTTTATCCTGAGACAAACTTAAGACGTGGGTGTGTTACGCAGCGTCTACGTGTTTTTTTAGGTAAGGCTAAAAAAACATGTAGACGCTGCGTAACAGCCTTTATCTGGGGTCCTGGTTCTAATTAGTGCTAGGTGGGTCTACGCTTTTGATTACAGTCCTGCGCAGCGGTCGTACATGTAAATGAGAACAAAAACTAACCGTAACTTCTGGGGTCGCTATCACCATATTCGCCGGTGTAAGCAATATGACCCTACGCGGTGTTTACGTATTTTTGACTTCTGATGAAAAATGTAAAAAAAATACCCCAAAAATAAAAAATTGGTAGCATCATTTTTAAGCTTAACTTCCTCTCAAGGGCCCGCTTCAACCTTTCACGCTGCATGTGTGCAAAAATAATAATTATGACAAGATCTTTTTATTAATCACAGAAACGGTTTCTCCTTATAAACGTAAATAAATTACTTGTGGATGATTTACCCACCGATCGAATTTGTCGACTCTATAATTTGAGTTATTTTTGGACGTTAGAAATAGACTCTATCTATCACTACCCTGCCTATTGCCAACAGCGTGCTGGATTGCCTAAAAGATTCGATTATGGTAAGACTGCCATAGATTTTGATTACTTAATGCTAAAAATGAACAATAAACTGGAGAATATATTTATCCTGGCTGCCTTTTTTATCGTATGGACATAAAAAGGGTATAGATAAAAGATGAACAGCCTTTGAAAACCCTAAAATGAAATTAACCTATCAATAAATACTATTACTTATTTGAAGTAAACCTTTCATAATAAACCAAAAAAAAATCGACAATTAATATAAAAATTCAACTTATAGGCGGGCTTTAAGCGCGGAAATGATAAATTAATTCGTAGCCACATTCAATCCTTTGATTGAAGCTATCGGCCAGCTTCAATCAAAGGACTGAATGTAAAAAAAACCGGGCAAGAGAGATTCGGATTCGCGCAGCGAGGATTCCGTACCATCATATGTTTAAAATTTTCATAGGCGAGGCTTATATATTCGTTAGAGAATTTTAACACTGCGCACTGCGGTGTAGAATATTGTAGTTTTAGGTCAGCGCCATCTCTTGACCGATAGCGGAACTAGTTGATGATTTCTGAAAAAGTGTGCTATTTAGAGACATCGTTTTATTTTTCCTATAATCTTTACATAAACTTCTATCACATAGAATTATTTCAGATTTTTCTCTTTGCAATCTTCGGAGATAAGGGGGGAAAACGGTATTCTTTTTACAGACAGACAGACTGAGTCTCACCATAAAAGTTCCGTTTTACCATTTTGGTACGGAACCCTAAAAAGAGATTTCTGTGCCATAGGCTACCGTTCATTTTTATACCTTGTTTTTGTCCAGACGGTAAAAAAGTCAGCTGGTATAGTTGCCCGAGAATTACTTTAAAAAGTAGATACCTACATACATGATTACCTACTTATTTTGAAAACTAGTTGCATTTTGACGTTACCCTGAAAAATATTCGTACAAATGTGCGCGTTTGGAAAATTTGTAGAAAATTTTGTACAATTTTTTTTCCATAATTATTAAATACATAATTTTCCAAATGCGCACACTTCTGAAATACTTGTTTTACCCAACACAATAAATGTGGAAGTTAGTTAGTAGAGGAACTGAATGCGGAATCTGAAGTAGTTAAATTAATTTTTTTTTTATAAACTAGCCTTTACTGAAATAAAAACGTAACCTAAAAAAGAAAGAAATACGCTTACTAAAAAGAAAAAAATAATAATTTAAGTGACATTTCAAAATATACATTTATCAATTTTAAACACTTGATGCACTGTTATTGTGTAGTAGGTACACCTGTATAACGGATACGGTACATCAGTGCCTCAAGCTTTTAAAATTTATACAGGGTTATTGGTAAAAAATTAACCTGTACTCATCATTGTGAACAACTTTTAATATAGGACCAAACCTGAAATTGCGAAAAAAAAATCAGCTGTTCACATGTTGAACATAAATGTAGGGAACAGCTGATTATTTTTTCGCGATTTGAGGTTTGGTCCCGTAGTAAAATTTGTTCATAATGATGAGTACAATGACCTCTTAAGAGGTTGTTAATGTTTTACCAATAACCCTGTATATCTATACAGGGTGCCATTAAAATAGATGGACAAATAACACAGCGCTCAGTACGTCTAACTAAAGATATCGAAGCAAAAAAAAAACACTAATTACAGTGATTTCATTTTGACCTAAATTAATAAATTGCCGGCACATCAGTGTATATTCGTTAGCTGATTCTTTTTCTTGTATTTATGCGTTTGTCTTATATATTTTTTTACCATCGTCCTTATTTTGGTAGTCTGAATGATTTCTAAAAGTTTGTCCATCTATATTAATGGGACCTTATATTTTGAAATGTCACTTAAATTATTTTTTTTTTCTTTTTAGTACGCGTAATTCATTCTTTTTTAGGTTACGTTTTTATTCAAATAGAAGCTTGTTTTTAAAAACTTTTTTGTTTTTACTTTAAAAAAGGTGTCAATAATAAATCTTTAAGACTAAAAGTCTTAAAGATTTATTATTGACACCTTTTTTACCATTTTTATTTATTCATTTACATTATTTTATTGATTTACAACATTGACATTATTTACCCTATTAACATTATTTACATCATTTACTTTATTTATACCACTGATGTTATTTAGTTCCTTTAAATATTACCATCTGTTTGTTTTATATTTTAATTGAATTAATCGTTTTGATTGTTCACGTATCATTTTCTACTCTTCAAGCTTTTTCATTTGATACCCATATTAAGGGGATTGTAAAAAATTGTAATCCGCCATCTTGAAGCGGCGGGCATATTGAATTTAGTGAAATGTTACTAACTGACTTTATCGTTTTCTATTCTTCTTGCCCTTTCATTTGATACATATATTAAAGGGGTAGAAAAACAAAATCCACCATCTTGGAGCGGGGGCCATATTTAATTTAGTGTGATGTTATTAACTTTATCGTTTTCTACTCTTCAATCCCTTTCATTTGATACCCACATTAGGGGGGTTGAGAAAAAATATGTAATTCGCCATCTTGGAGCGGCAGCCATATTGAAATTATTACAATATGCTGCTTTATTTCGAGACATCGCCAAGCGATTGGTCGACTCTTCACGTGACCAGAGAGCTGGCTTATTTTTGGGCCAAAGAATCAACATTGCCATACAACGTGGCAATGCTGCCAGTCTTTTGGGCACGTTTCCTGTAGACAGCGATGCGGATGAATTTTTTGATGCCCTTTGATTATTTTACAATATTGAGTATTTCACATTGTATTCTTACCAGAACTAAAGGTGTATGCCAAATTTCAGCTTAATCGAATACCAAAAAATATTCGAAAAATGGTTTGCAAATTTTGAACGTACAACTTACATACATACTCGTACATACTTACATACGAACAATGCAAGCTAAATAAAAGCTTGTAATAATAATAAAAATATGGATCATTTAGATAAAGAAGTCTCGATATGCAAAGTGTAAAATAGTTCAACATGAAATTCATGCATAGTTAGAGCACGGTAATAATATTACTGTGGTTAGAGGTAGGTACTTATATGATAATTCAAACTCAAACTCAAAGCATTTATTTCAATTAAACCATTTACAAGCCCTTTTGAATTGTCAAGAAGTCGGTCAGTCAGAAAATATGAAGCTAGATGCCCATTCCAAAGCCCATGGACACTCTTTTTATTAAATTATATTTTACAAAAATATTAGTCACATCATTACTTTTGATTTTAAATTTATATAATGTGAGAACGATGTAAAAAATTAAGAAAGACGTACGTGTTAAAAGCGTCCAGAGTACAACAAATAGTACTTAACAAACAACAATCCAAAAATAAAATAATTAAAAATAAGCCGAGGCAACTAAGTGATGATGATGATGATGATGATGGGACTCCCTTTTCCGCACTTAGACTCGCAAACTAAGTGATGACCAGCCCCAACTGACGGCGCCCGTTCACGAACATGACGCATAAATCAGCACCATTCAGCTCAACCGTTTTGAAGGCAGCTAAATGATCCAACACACACGCCACCGTCAGCGAGACATTTGAGTGAGCATGACATACTATCAGCTGCCAGGGCACATTCGAGTCAATGAAAGACATATTATTACCCTGTAAATGGTAGCTAGTTCTATGTACCCTCATAGAACTCACATCTGTGCTATGCTAATGATAATGCTAATGATTAAGACACCGCTCCACAGCGGCCCACGGCTTAGCTTTGCTTTATAACAAAATGTATAGACGGGATCGTCCACTGCCACGCTATGCACAAAACACATGCTGGCAAACAAATGAGTCATGGCAAACCTCTCCGTGCACAACCTACATAGCAGTGCCCAGTGGACGGTCGACTAAATACACACTTTACCTGAACCGCCTTATCGTCTTGTTCTTCTGTCCCCTGGCTATTATCCCAATTTATTTGGGGTCAGCCCTCCTATAATACGGTATAGGAGAGATACTTCTGGTACGGTTTGGGCGTCTGAAATCACCTTATAATTTATAATTTTAGTTTTTTACAAAAACTAAAATAAAATCATCAATAGGTAAAGCTTCTCTGGTACCATAATTATATACACTTACTAAAAGCTTAGAGCTTTTCGACAAATTACACAATGTCGATATGAATGTTAACGTTATTAACGCTGAAATCATTTACTTGACAGTGGCAGCGCATTCGAAGGTCAATGGCAGAATGGCAAGCGGCACGGCCTGGGCGTGGAGACGCGTGACCGCTGGCTGTACCGCGGCGAGTGGACGCAGGGGTACAAGGGCCGCTACGGCGTGCGCCAGAGCACCATCAGCAACGCCAAGTACGAGGGCACCTGGGCCAATGGACTCCAAGACGGATACGGCTCCGAAACATATGCTGATGGCGGTCAGTATTATCTAATTTCTTTCATTGCCAAACTATTGGTATTCAGTCGAAAATACATTACGTTTACATGGCCATGGCATTCTTCGCTAGGTAGATCCGTTCGTTACGAGAAAATACGTTATTGTTAATCTGATGATAACACCCAAAGTTATTGTTTTAATCCGAAAATAAACTTTTAAATCCGGGTTAGCCCGAGGCGCTACTTGCATAGTTATTTGTAATAAATTAATTTCATAACTATTTGTTATACGCGCTGTTAGCCTCTTGACCCAGATTGTACTGGCGTGAACTAGGAAGGAAACCCTTTTGCATGCGCAATGTTTGCTGTTGGAAAATAATATCTGTAAACAACACACCGTCAGGATTATAAATTCTTGCTGAACATACCCAGGAGTATACTAGGTAGTTTGCAGCTGCGATAAAGGGAACGGAATACGTACCTACGTGGTTTTGTTTCTTATTTAGAGATTTCAATAAAATTATGCATGCACCTAGATCATATTGATAGGTGCATGCGTAATTGAAAGCACATCACGTGTATTGCACGTTTGTATGTCGTTAATTCATATTGTGCCAAGTGACAGCTGATAATAATTACAATCATTTGTGGCATAATTTTCCCAGTAACACCTAAATCCGAAGTTGGACTTAATTTAGGTAATGGTTTGCGAGCGTTGTGTGCGACAAAACGTCATATGTTTCCTGACGGCATCCCGTTGACTCATGCTCTCAATAAAGATTTGTCATTCATAAAATTAAAATGGTGAATTCTGTGATTTGTAACATAAGAATTTAACCTTAAACATTATTACGACTCTTTTTTATTACCTCATGCCGAAGCTTTCAGTGAAGTTTTTTTTTATGAACTAGCAGTGTAACTACCTATAAATATTTCCGAAAACAACTGACGAGAATAATAAGTATCGACTTAACTTTAGTACCGTAAATACACATATACATTGTCTTTATAATTTACCGTTCTGACATACTTTGAAGCGATTTAGTTCCACTGATCACAATGTTAATATTTACTAATAGAGGCATCTTATAGAAGCTGTATTATAAATTATAAACATGTTGATTTGAATTTACCAACGATTCTATCAACTTTGTGTAGCCCAGTTACTCGTATGCAATGAAAGATTTCAGTAGTTTTCTCGATGAATGATCGGAGTGAAGCGGCCCTGTGCTCTGCCCGCCACGCACGGCCCGCGGCCCTCGCCGGTTAAATATAGCACAGGCACGCCTGCCGCGCCGCGCGCCCGCCTCGACACACAATCATGTCGACCACTCATTTAATACTAGGCACTACAAAAATTAACTATACAATCACACCCTAATTACACGGACATCATTTTTCTGTTAATCTGTAGAGTCATCTCTATATTTCCTTCCTTAATTTAATAGTTCCCCAAACAGACCTTTTTATCGTCTCTACATCTCGACAACTTTGCAAACATGATAGCGTGATCAGAAAAAAAAATTGTGACATTTAGGTTTCATTCTTGATTGCTTTTCGTAAAACGCAAACATAGGGATACAGCTGATAGTGACAATGTTATAAACACAGGAAATTTAAAACTTGACACAGTTTTACACCTTTCGGCACGGAAAACGTGCTAGACATTACATTCATGAATGCCATTGACGTCATACGGTGCTTGAAGATTGACGATAGCGAGATTGAGTATGAGAAATAAGTCGAGCCATAGAGTAATACTATACTTCATTCGTATTCTCAAGTGATCGCTGCAGAGCATCAGTAAAAGTCAATTTTACACTACATATAAGTATAACATGTTTTAATACCATAAATATATACCATATTTTTTGGCAATCATCATTCTTTCGCCCTCTTTTCTTAGATTATGGCTTTCACTGATATTTTTTTCTGTCCTTATTGTTTTCCTGCCCTTATTCATAACTGCTACGGCAAAAGTACAAAAACCATGTATGTACAGGTGTTTTTAATCTATTAGATATACTGTAGATAGAACATAATCCACGTTTTGGAATAGGGAAACGTTTAATTGCGTCATTTAAAAGCATTTCTCTTGACGTGTACTGGTGATAGATTAGAGCAGTTTGCTCGTAATATTTAAAGACCTATCGGACTCGAACTTATGACGTCTTTACATCGCATTTGCTGTTCAACGTTGATGCCATTATTGTGCGATTACAGATTAGCGAGCGATGAGTGTTTTCTTTATCTCTTTTCAACTGCATCTAGCTAATGGTATTATGATAAAACCCTTATCAGACTTCTGTCGCGCTTAAGTGGTTTATGTCTACAACATTAAAAGTAGTAGTCGGCTTTGCGTGCTTATCTAGTTACCATTCATGTTTTCCCCTGTTACAATCGTTATGGAAAAGTGATAGTAAACCTTCAATTTTATATTTCGACTACCAATTAGGGGTTGTATTGCCACAAGCAAACACGCCCAAAATTAAACCTTGGCCATGTATTTCAAGTACTCTATAAAGGAGCAATATACCTTATCTACTCACCACACCAGCGTCAAAATTCAAATTCGAATAGCCAGCCTTTAATAATAAACTAATACTATTTTACAATAAACATTTTGTACATAATTACGTAATATGTATATTATACATCTGTAATGAGTTTGTTTTGCTTTCCAGCATATACATAAGCCTCCCCCAGACCCTTCCACAGTTTTCGATCGTAAGCTTTCGTTCCATGTTGCGCATGCTGTCGATCTCAGGTCATCCTCGAACCTACGCACCGGTTTTCCTCTTCCCTTCTTTCGGATATTATTCAGTGACGTTTGACCCATTTCTTTGCATCTCTTTGGAGGAGAGTTGTGTTGGAGAGATAATTTATCCGAGGTATAATTGTCGACATATTCGAAATTGCTATTATCAATAAGTACTGGTTCATTATATAGTTGGTTATAAATTTAGTTTTTGATGTGTTCTTCTGAAGTCCTACGTTGGTACTTTCCCTGACTAACCTTGCCACATTGCAGCATATCGTAGATGTTTGAACGTTGCTCCTTCTATAGCCACTCCAGTCTAAATGCCTGTTCTATATTGGCAGAGAAGAGCATCACTTAACTCATGATCAACAGGTGTAGATTTCTTGAGTCAGATCACATTGTGATTATATTATACAGAATGATAAAACCATCGAATATGATTTCAGGCACGTACCAGGGACAATGGATGCGTGGGTTGCGGCACGGCTACGGTGTCCGCACGTCGGCGCCGTTCGGGCTTGCGTCGCACTACCGGGGCGGCACGCGCGGCCACCGCGGCTCCATGTCGTCGCTCAACGAAGGCGGCGCCGACCCCTCCGAGCTGCGCACCACGCGCATGGACGACGCGCGAGGAGGCTTCGTGCTCACGGTCCGCTCCGACCAGCCGTCCGGACGCCGCGGATCGCTTGTCGGAAAACCTAAAGGACTGCTACATGTAAGTTGAGTCTGCATTTGCAATCATTGTCTTTTCTGTCCACTACCGGACCTTTGCTCGAAAGAGAAGTATTCAATTCTCGAAGTCTCCTTGCTGGGCAAGATAGCTTGATCGTGAAAACAGTGTTTTTTCCACTGGTGACATTACTTCTTGTCCTTTGCTGTAATGGGGTATTTAATTTGAAACATGTTCATATTTGTCTATATATTCTTCAAAATTAAAAATAATTTTATGGGTGTTATCACTTGGATGGGATGGGATTGTAGCTTAAATCCTAAAGTGTCCTGACACCTTAGGATTTAAGCTGCAATCCCATCGTACATTAATTATCTAAATTAAGCTGCTCTAACAAATATTATTTTAGTGTAAAGAGATAAGTACGGCAAAATGGGGTCCTTTCGTGAGTATTCTAGGGATGCACCTGGTATCTACTAGATAAACAAAACCAAAATACAAAAACATGATTTAGAAGATCCCTTAAATTGCCTAAGCTATTGAACTCCACTTACTAAGACGACGTATAATGTTTTCAGAAATGGCGCAAACAGCGCAGCGTCGGCGAGCTGGACGGCACCGGCACGGGCTCGGTCCACTCCGGGGGCTCGGGGGGCTCAGGCTCTTCGTGGGTCTCCTCGGTAGACAGCACCCACTCCGCTATGACCCATGCCTCTTTGCACACAAACTCAAACGCAAGTTTCGTTGTCGAGGTGGGAATTTACTTATTTGGTTTAAATCACAAATTTATCACCCACATAATCGTTCGCATGTTGATGCAATGCCATCTTGATGCCCTCCACCCCCGGGCCGATCCCTCGCTAGCATGGCTCCACACGAACAAAATTGTCTACTTATACCAACCCATTAACAAATATTGCTCACACAAAATAAGTACGTGTAGATCCAGTCCTAACTAAAATAAACATGTTGTCATCTTTGTGACACACCATCTCTAAGTCTGAAACCTATATACTTGTATTTATTAAAAATGACACTCTCCACGTCCTAAATGGAAAATCCTGAGCGAAATATGAATAATATTCACAGACTGCTTGCGGCTTGACTGCGGCTTTGTAAATAAAGGTTTACGATGATATAATGTGTGGAATGCCATTACACGATAATTAGTTTGAGGAGAGACAATTTATTAATTTTAAGACCTCATTTCGATGATATCTACGTCTGAATCAATGTCACTCGACAAGCATGTTATTGATATGTGGGGATTAATATTTTGCGTTTTGGTTTTGTTTAATAACCAATACATGAGGCATTGTCAAAAATACAATTAAAACCGATTTACCTCATCAAAAATCGTATTAGTAAGTCATTTTCTTTTGGCAGGATGAACATTTGGATGCGAGTGTCACAGAAACGTACATGGGCGAATGGAAAAACGATAAACGTACTGGGTTCGGTATCAGCGAGCGCAGTGACGGCCTTCGGTACGAGGGAGAGTGGTCGGCAAACAAAAAGTATGGATATGGCGTTACTACGTTCCGAGACGGTACGAGGGAAGAAGGCAAATATAAGAACAACGTACTTATAACAAGCCAGAAACGAAAACATTTATTCCTCATGCGGTCCGCTAAATTTCGGGAACGTGTTGACTCAGCAGTAAATGCGGCGCAACGTGCATCCAAAATAGCATTACAAAAGGCTGATATAGCTATCTCCAGGTCAGTGTATATCAGATATATATATTCCAATTTTTAATATACCTAAACACTGGTCTAAATGATACACATGGGACAAAACTTCAGAATGATCGAAGAATAAATCATTTTTTCACTAATTAAATATTTATCATAATTGTTACAGAACCGCCACGGCTCGAGGGAAAGCTGAACAAGCCGACGAAGCGGCAGACCAAGCAAAAGAAGACTGTGATATAGCGCAAGCTACTGCGAAGCAGTTCGCTCCAGATTTTAAGCACCCAGGCTTTGACAGAATAGGATTAAGAGAAAAATATAGACAAAAGGTTTACGATGCACAAATTGCAGCAACCGTATCACAAGAATCTGAAAAGATCTTGGATGGAAAGAGCATTCCAAATCATATCCCTCCGATGCATTCACAGATTCCTCAAAATAATAGAGCTCCAAATGCAGTACCCTCCAGGAGACCTTCGACGCAATATCCTAAACCCGTAGATCCACGACTTGCAAACAATACTAACTACAATACAGACAATAGAAATCTTGGACCGCCACACGATCCGTACTATTCGTCAAATCAAGATAACTGGAAATCAGCAAATACAACGCCTCAAATTTCGCCCGACAGTCAAAAATCTTACTTGCCAAATGATCAAACATATCCATACGGACCTATCTCACAAGGAGGTCAGCAACAACAGCAAGCTTCCTCGTACAGATTCAATCAACCAAGTATGGACCAAAGTGGCCAGCAATATGTCACCCAAGATCGACGACTGTCTTCGACTAACAGACAACAACCAAACCAAAGACCCCAACAGCAAGAATGGAACCCCCCTCAAGCTCCTGCTCGACGACAGAGTGTGCTCGGTCAGCCTTCCTATGACGCCCAAGGTAACGCGTATGTTGAACCCGCCTCTGCGTATGGACGAAATGAACTTCGCACCGGAACCGTACACTCTGAGGGCCCTCTCGACCGACAAGCAATGCCGACGAATCAGCAACCCTATCGTCCAACGATCGATTCCCAAGGCTATAGACAACCGCATGATCAACAAGGGTACGGCCAACCGCAAGATCATATGTATCGACAGCTGCCGAATGACAATCAGGCATATCGACAAACAGGTTCTGCTGATCAGGGATATAGGCCTACTGCTCCTACTGAACAAGATGTTGTCAACGGAGCTCGGCCAGCAGGACCGCGTCCGTCCATTGACTACTTCGATCATTACAAAAGACCCCCTAGTCGAGACTCAAGTGTCGATCGGTACGGACGGCGGTCACGGCAGCCATCTGTGGAGGCGGCTCCAAGCGGGGGCTCCCGGGGAGGCTCCGTGGCTCCACAGCCTGCGGTGCCATCTCGGCCGGCCTCCCGAGCCGCAACACCTGCAGGCAACGGGCATCTAGCGTCTGGCCGCGGCTCCATATCATCTCGTGCGGGCTCGCGAGAACCTGCACCATTTGAGGACACACTTTTAAGAAAACGGACGCTCGGACAGGAAATATCACCATCACCTTATCAGCCCAAACGTACTGAAAGTTTGTATGTGGCTCAAGTACCAGAACCACCACCACCTGCGCCGATGAGAAGTGGAGGGGGCGGTGGAGGCGGCGGAGGCGGAGGAGGCCGTAAGGTAGGTTCATTACAAATACAATATTATGCATGGATTAGGTAATGCTAGTATAAACAGTGCAATTCAACAAAATAAAGGACCTAAGGCATCATAATGTGATTTCAATCATTAGTAAAACCCATTAAAAATATCGATTATGGCCTTTTATAATGGGTTTAATAATTATATATTTATTTACATAAAAACACGGTAACATGTTTCAGCAATATACTCAGTATATTAATTGCATTCTAAAATTCGTATTAAATCAGATTTTTACTATAACTGTGTTGTGCTAAAACACCAATCAATCCATTCCAAATCCAATGCCAATCTCTTTGATTATACCTACGTAGTGCAGCTAAAAAAAGAAAAACACGAACTATCTTCGCCATATAATATATAATTCATGATGTTATCCTTTTATGATTCTGCCAAAGTGGCCTTTTTAGGCCCCCTGTTCTCTTCAAGCTGTATTGCACTTCAATCATAATCACTTATTCAGTAGCTGAATATTTGAGGTTTATTTAGTTTTTTTTAAGTACTAGGCTTTATAATTGAAAATGAGTAAGCTCTTTCAACTCACTTAAAGTGCTTTAAGCGCACGATTACCATCATAAACAGCTAATAGCGTTAACAAATAGGAAATAAAGACTTTTATACAGAAGATAACTCGATATGAACAGTCGTAAGGCTGTTTTAACTCTACGGAAGTAAATCCGCCGCAAAGTAGCTTTTGGTTATATTCAACACTAGCTTCTGCCCGCGACTTCTTCCGCGTGAAATTTCTTGTTTCCGACCCACGCCGTCGCATCGCATCGCATCGCCTGCCCGCGCTGTCACTTCGTTTTCGCTTAGCGATCTTTCTGACTTTTATTCTTTTTGCTCGGCTCCTAAGGGTTATAGCGTGATGTTACATAGCCTTCCTCAAGAATTAGGCTAGCAAATGTAAAAATATTTTTTTAAATCGACTCCGCGAAAAATCCGGATTAGCGCGTTCAGACAAACAAACTCTTCTGCTTTATTATTAGTATTTACAAATTCATCTTAAGATACGAAAATATGAAATATTATTTATTATCTTCGTCGTGTGTGATAGTACTGATAGTCCATTGAATTGTATGGCGAGCGATATTGTATCTTAAGATAAAATATTATAGTATCTTAGCCGTGTGCAGCGCCCCTTAGTGAACTCCACTGCGGGTGACGTAACCTACGACAAACTTATTATTTGCGGTTGGTACAGTAATCGGGTCTAGGGATCGAACCGCAAAATTAAGTTTGTTTTTTGTTGTATATACTTTTCCGGGATAAAAAGTACCCAGTGTGGTGCCCAGGATATTAAAGAAAAATTACATATACCAAGTTTCATCGTAATCTAACCGGTAGTTTTTGCGTGATGCCTGAACAAACAGACAGACAGACAGACAAAAATTTTTTAAATCACATTTTTGGGTTCGGTGTCGGTATAGTAACACCTGCCATTTATTTTTTTGATATTTTCAATGTACAGAATTTTCACTTCTACAGATTTATTATAAGTATAGATAAACCTCGCTATTGCAGTAATAACCTCTTTGATAAAAATATAAACAATACAATATCTAATATTAGCATTATCTTGTAGCGCTTAAAAAAATACAGTAAATATGTATATGTAATATGTATATTCTTAATAAAGTTATATGCGCAATAATAATTCACTTGCCTTTAACATAAATAGTATACCAAAATTCAATAATATTACGCTGATAATATAATATTTCATGGTGAAATTATAACTAGGCTATAACTTCACAATTTCTTAAATTTTATTTGCAAAATTATCTCCATAAAAGTACGAAAATAATTTAAATACTGAATAATGACTAACTGGATTTGAACACTTTCAACTGGTTACAGGTAAGAGTTGTATAAGCTGTTAAAAAGATAGTATATAAGATAGCGATAAATAAGATAGCGATTATATTGCTATTATACAAATTAAAACACTATTTTGTCCCCAAATTGCTTGAATAACATCTGTTAATGTGTGGATAAGCGCTTACCGTTTATCCACACATTAACCAGTCAACAATGTCAGCTTGAAGTTCACAGAAACGCTTTTATACAATGATTATTCAGCTAATCTGTGTTGCTCGGGCGTCTTATTTGGCGATGGGGAATCCTATTTGGCACAGCTTGTATACCTAATAGATAACAAAATCAGTTTATTTTTAGAGAGCGGAAAATTTTTGTACTCTAGGATTATTCTACAAGGTTATCTACCTTTCATATTATATTCGACTACATATACCAGCTAAACTACGCAAATGGCACTGTTAATAAATATATTCAGAAAAAAAAATACATAACTATTCTAATTTAAACAAACTACAACTATCTACATACAGTACAGAGGTGGGCTGAATGCCTTATAGACGAATCTACTGTTTGTCTAATGTAGGTTACCTATTTATAGAAACTAAGAGAATCAAATTGTATGTACTATTAATATTATAAGAGCTGCACCCTAATTGCGTAACACACTATCCCTCACAACCTGAATCATTTTGAAGGATACTGCTAATCCATCTATATCTATCTACATATATATATATAAAAGGCAACCGTTACTGACTGACCTATCAAACACACAGCTCAAACTACTAAACAGATTGCGCTGAAATTTGGCACGCATATTATAGCTATTATGATGTAGGCGTGCGCTAAGAAAGGATTTTCCAAAACTCACCCTGGAAATTCAACCTTGGCAAACCTTGGCACAAATACTTATCTAAGTAAACTATGAAGGTTGGCATTTTTTGTTTTTCTAAACTATCCCCTAAACGGGGATTGGGGGGTGTCAAAATTTGTATGGAAGAATTTTAACGCGCTCTCCTATTAACTCGAAACTCAGCATTTATACTTAAGACTAAAAATAACGTGTATCTGGGTTTTTCGAAATCTGGGGTAGATTTCGAAAAACCCAGATACACGTTATTTTTTATTTTGTTTTATTTTTAACTGCGTGAAAAGGGGTAGCTAATTTTACAGGGCAGGATTTTACTACGTGACTTGATTAGCTCGAAAATTAGTATAAATAATCTTTGAGTCAAGTTTTGAACATATATTAAACGGTTTTTCAAAATTCCACCCCAGTAGGGGTGAAAAGCGGGGATACAGTTTGTATGAAAATTCTTATCCATTTGGTTAATAAACTTAAAACTTGGCAAGAATACTTATCTAAGTAAATTATGAAGTTTGTCGTTTTTGTTTTCTAAGCTACTCACTAAAAGGGGATTAGGGGTGTCAAAATTTGTATGGAAGAATTTTAACGCGCGGCTCGATTAACTCGAAACTCCGTATTTTATACTTAAGACCAAAAATAACGTATCTCAGGGTTTTTAAAAAATCGACTCCTACCGGGTTAATGTTTAAGGGAATGATTTTACGAGTTTTACCCAGTGGACAGATTGATGGTCAGACTAGTCTTTCCAACGGGAATTTAATTTCCCGTTGGTCAGATTTATTTGACAGCTGGGAAAACAACAGAAAAAAGTAAGTAAACTGAAAGTAACAACTGTTTTGCATTTTAATAGTTATCTTACAATTTTTAGGCATTCTAAAAAATGACCAACATTCAATTCTGCATTAGTTAACATCATATTTTGTGAATAAATTCGTCTCTCATTAGTCATTACATTTTCCTTTGACCGTTTATTTGATAATTTAGTAAAATCACCTTTCAGTAAAATTCTCAGTAAGTTGATTATCCCAGGTCCTTTTCTTATTATTTTTATTTAGTTCTTTATGCCAACTTTCTAAACAGTTAGTAGTTCTGTGCCTCTCCCTAAAAATAGACCAAGTTCCTTCCATTAACTCGAAAATAGGTATAAATAATCTTTAAGTCATAAAAATGAAAACGTACCAACGTTTTTTTAAAAACCAGCCCTGTCGTGGTGAAAAAGGAGGACAGTTTATTTGAAAAATCTCAGTTTAAGTTAAAAATTGGCCCGAATGCTTATAAATTTCTCTAAGGGCTGATTTTTCCAACGCTAGATAATTGAATATTTTTGAATTTTTGACAGTTTTTCCATACAAAATCCGTCAGAGGTCAATTTTATTCTACGAATCAAAAATTTCTGTTCGGTTGAATAATCAGCAGCCCTTTAAAGATCATAAACATAAATTTTCGAATACTACCTTTCAAGAGGAGGTAGAGAGGGTGTAAATTTGTTTTGAGGAAAGTATGAAACCCACGCGGACGAAGTCGCGGGTTGTACAAAATTGTATCTCTAATCTGTCTATCGTCGTTGCGCGTGCAAAAGTCGCTATGAGTTTTTAGTGAACTTATTTGAGGTACATGAATTATAACACTTAGCGTGTTTATAATACGGAACTTTCGATGTATGAATATCACATAGCTACATTCCGTAACTCTTTAAATATTGCACTTATCACCTAGCCGTTTTTACAGTATGTGTGTATTGAAATAACGATTAAAACTACATAAAGAACCGAAAATAACTAAATAACACATAGCGACTTTTGCACGCGCAACGACGCTGTTTTTCCAAGTCCGTTGTGGCATAAACAGAAGAATTTATTTTAATGTTAACCTTCTATACTAATTACATAAACCTCTATCACATAGAATAATTTCAGATTTTTCTCTTTGCAAACTTCGTAGATAAGGGGGGAACGGTATTTCTTTTACATTTTTCATCAAAAGTCGAAAACTATGCGGCCTAAAAAAAAACCCACTTCGAATTTTGCAGAGGCCCTTCCAATCCCTGTTGCAAAAATTATACATATATTTTTATTTCTTTTTATTTGCAAAATAGTTGGGCAAACGTCATCTAAAACTATTCCAAATTTCAAGCTGATAGCATTAGTGTTCTTGAGATATCCAGCTGTGACAGACAGGCAGACAGACAGACAGACTGAGTCTCACCGTAAGGATTCCGTTTTACCATTTTGGTACGGAACCATTAAAAGCTGGAGAGTTTGATTTTTTTTTTTCGTACGCGCTTATCTCTGGAACTGCCTACCTGACGGATTGGAAAACATCTCTGCATTCGGTAGCCCTATCCTTGAAACAGGCAGGTATTTATACTATGACCCTTAGAAACAAAGAAAAAATATTAGAAAGAACGCTAAGCGTAAACAACGTAAAGGTGCGGATGGGAGATGCGATGCGACGCGTCGGGTCGGGGAACGAGAAATTTCACGCGGACGAAGTCGCGGGCAGATGCTAATTGCTTCATATGTTCGAAAAATGTGTCTGCTCTACAACGTAAATAACGCAATAAATGTTGTTGAACTGTCAAAATGAAAGCCATTGGGTGTAGTGATGTGTAACTCGTCAATTTTAAATGAGGTTGAGGGAGCACCTCATTTTGCCTCGCGAGGTACTCACGAGGCACCCCTCATTTGAGGTGAGGAGTCGTCCGTCGGCGTATTCACCTCGCGAGCCGAGCCCGAACCGAACTCCCCCGAATTCAGCCGATAAACCGAGGCAGCTGGGCGGACGGGTGGGTCGACTCGTAAAGTACTCACGATTCCGATTTGACGTCTCCCTCACACACATACTTTGCTTTCGCTCATAATTTTTGACCGCCAAAATAAACGATTCAATGACACTTGATTACCAATCTTATGATAATGATTTTAGAGTTCATAGTTAACGTTTAGAGTTCATAGTAATGGCAGAATTAAAAACATTTTCTCTATTTTATTTGTTTTGAGTAATAATGTTAGTTTACCTAAAGTTCGCCTGATTTAATTTTTACACGCAAACATGTATTCCATACGATTTTTTTTACTTTTCTATCCTTTGATCTCAATTAATAGACTCAGTTCTTTTTTATTTGCTTCGTGTGTTTTATTTACCCTGCAACTCATTTCACGAATTTTTTGTATCTCTTCACAACATGAACAATCTAAATAAAATCCTACAAAAAAATCAGTATCACACACAATACCAATCATCATTATTTCATTGTGCATACCCAAATCATAATGTTTGTTGTGTTTTCAAACTTCCGAGACCTCACTTCACTCATTCTATAAATTCAGTACAAATTATGAAATAAGTCGGTTCATTCGCTCACAAACCTCATGACTCGTTCACACAACTCAATACTCACTCCTAATATCTAATCTGTGACTCACTCTTGCCTCGCACAGAAAATATTCACTCTACGAGCACTCGCGAGTACAACTTCAATAATGTCAATGTCAATTTTTTTGAGGACGCGTGAACGAATGAGGTGGCTCAATATTGAAATTCGAGTAACTCTTTCAAATTGCGATCACGAGTTCCTCAAATGAGGCACCTCATGAGTGAGGGACACATCTCTAATTGGGTGTGTTTAGCGGATACAAGCGCTTACTAAGCACTTAGAAATAAGATGGCGACCGCTTAATATGATGCTCAGCGCCTCTAGAAATAAGATGGCGACCGCTTAATATGATGCTCAGCGCCTCTAGCAATATTCATAACGAATAATCGTTAGATTCTCCATCGTCATTACTCTATTTCCAAACCAACAGTTCAAAACAATATATTGGTGAAATTTTGTTTACAAATTAAATAAATCGCGAAAAACGGGAAAAATATCTGCCGCGGGCGGAGTGAAGGCGCTGACTAATTTCGTGTCCTAGCCGAGAATTTAGTCAGCGCTGTCAGCGCTTAGTAATTTCGTGTCCTAGTCGAGAATTTAGTCAGCGCTGTTAGCGCTTAGTAAGCGCTTGTATCCGCTAAACACACCCATTGCTACTGTTACTGTGTTACGCAATTACCCCGCTGGTTGCACCAAACAAAGTAATGTTTAAAATCACATATTATTGAGGCTAAACGTGCAAAATAAAGCAGATAAAATAAGCACTAAAGCCCGTTAATTGTTCCGTCATCCTGAGCTAGGGCCAAATATTAGCGCGCGTAGCTCTCTGGTGCGCATTTAGAAACATTTAACTTGCTACGACAATGAAGCGATAGCGTGCAATTTTTTTTTCTCCGTTTAGACTTGCTACTAGATTAAGTCAGGTCATAAATAATAACAAGTTTGTTAAAAACATTAGGTTATAGAAATATCTTTATTGTCATGTCACCCTCCAAAATTAACAAAAATAATTCACGGATTATCTGTGAGTGCCCAACTGTAGGTACCTACATAAAAATAAAATTCAATTTCCAGCAAGCTTTAAACTAAACAAATCCGCATTTACTTTAGCAGCGGTTGCCACGTCTTAATGCAAGGGGTGAAAAAGTCGTTGAAACATTATGATAATCTGTCAGCAATAAGTTCAACGACTTTTTTTATAAGCACAATGCCATTGCGATAATAGAATAACCATATAGACCTGTTTTCATTTCAACTTTTGATCATTTTCTGATACCTACAAGTAAAAAATATTTCTACGAATGGTCTCTATTCGTAGAAATATTTTTATAGTAAACTTCTAAATCCTTCCCAAAGATTTTTGGAACTTTAAATGGTACTAATCGTGTAAGATAAGTCTAATCTTAACCATCCAGTGGTCGCGCCTCAAAAAAGGACGCATGTGGTAGCGCGGATTTATTACGAGATACCTACATCTTAACATAAGAATATTCTACTACTCGGATGATAATAAATCAGGTTTATTTTGCTTTTGAATGCAGGCATTAAGTATTCATTACTATTTACTTAAATGAAAACAACAAATAATTCAAAATTTAAGAATAAAAATCTTCTGATTAATTTAAGACAAAAAGGCAACTCACATTGGTGTGAAATTCAGACCTAACCTTTAAAAACTCAAGTCACGATACTAATTATTGGTTTATAAACAAGAAATAACATTTACTTAGAATGATGAAATGACACAAATAAAAAAAATCATACTAACTTTATGTGGCAAAAATTCTCACATAATGAGTCGCATGAATAAAAATTCAATAGTAATCCGCGGAATTCACAGAGCTCCTGGAGACCACCGCACGCGAAATCAAGGAATGTCAAAAGTGTTTTTCGGGAATATAAATTAACCCTAGATAGCTAACGTTCCTAAACTTCTATGATAAGCTAACCATTCGACATTTTGACGACCATTTTTAAACGTGTTTTTTTATTTAAAAAAATTGTTATTTTAATCAGGTTTATTATATTTATAGGAAATATGGGATGTAAATTAAAGATCATTATAACAAAAATGAATATTCATTTAATTTTTAAGTACTAAATCATAAATCTTAAATGGCACATGTTTCATTGAGATCATTAAGGGACTAAATCTTGACTAAATTAGGAAACTAAGTATTGTTTAAAAATTTCTATTTTTATTTGTAGTATAATATAGAAAAAAGATTAAAATTAATCTTGAGTATCAAATTACTTAGATTTTTTTAGCACAAGTTGGGCAAAAGTCAACCATATGTTCGCCACAAATGGGAACTCTGCAACTATTGCAGTGCTTCGATTATGCGCCTTTTTTATAGGAACACAAACTGCCGCTTTTCCTTTTCCTTGTTGAGGTATTTTCAGGTATCAGAGGACTACTTCCAGAACCAGATTGCTCAAGGTCTTGACCTTGACCTTCAGCGCGATCCCCATGGTTCAAACCCATGACGTCTCTTATCTTGTCTTTCATTCTACGAGGCCTTGTTGGTATATCCAGTCGACGTTTTAGCCATGGTTCAACGAGTTTTTCATGCAGTTATTTCATATAGCTCCTTCGTGCCAGTGGTTTACCTCCAGACACCAATACATCACAGAAGTTCGGGAAGAAGTAAGTCCTTTGTGAGTTGCCCACACATGACGATTTTTGCCACGACTATAGGTTGAGGCAAGTGGATTATGCTGTTGGAAGCAGATGATGAATCCTCACTGAGTGGACGAACATCGGAAGGTGACCTGTCTTGTTCCTTTTCAATATCTAACGGTGGACTTACTGAATGTCACTTTCAACGTCATCAGTCGACAAACCATCCTCATTTTCACTATCAAAAACACCATTGTGTTGACAAAATCTTCATCATCGAACGCCCGAACTATGTCGTCAACTGTGATCAAACTCGCAGCCATTCTTCATTGTCAATTAAATAATTAAAAAAAAAACGAAGCAAAAATCAACTCAAAGCACGTAAGCTAAAAGTTACGCATAAGCTAACCATTCGTCAAAATGACGAGTACGCAGTGGGTATCTCAAAAACAAAAGTACTTACCGGCTAAACGCAACCACCACGCGACACAGTCTAGCAGACCCTAAGTTGGCACGAAACCGCGAGTGTGTAGGTAAAACGATGAGAAAGGCAGACGAAGATATTTATTAGATGCTCGTCATTTTGACGAACGTTAGCTATCTAGGGTTAATGTTGCAACAGATGAATCTTACTATTGTACTAATCCGCGCGACCGCCGCCTGCGCAGGATTAACCAATCGTTACGCGAAATTTATGAACAAGGTCTCCCAGGTTATTGTACGTTACTTGGCCACCTAAATAAGTAGGAACTGAAATACGGTATTGCTAAATTGGTTGATTGGTTGGTTGGTTGTTAATTGGTTGATCGAAACATGTTGTATTTCATGGGAATCGTCTGTTTAGAGATAAACATCACAAATATGTGAAGGAATGGAAAGTTTATTCAGATTTATTAACCGCGTTAGCAGTTGACCAAGTTACAAGAGTTACTAGTAAGGCCTAAATAAACAATGTTATAGCTGAAAAAATGATTAAAAAATAGAAGAAAATCTGTATGTCAAAACGCGATGGATGTGCGAATGGCATTGCAATAAGTTTAGTAATGACACGCCAGTAGGCGGGCGGCGCGCGGCGGCATGCGCGGGGCTCGGGGCAGCGCTCAGCCCGTTCTATTTCTAAATTGAGACAGTCACTCGGTGCCGCTTTCCGTGTATCACCTCTTCGCTATATATAACTAAAATATAATAAATCTCAAAAAAAAAATACTTTGCAAGTTACTCACACGACCCAATTACTCGCGTTTAATTGTAAAATGCTAATCAATACGTAACGTAAAAACGGTGCCACTGTACCTTTATATAAGTCAGAAAAACATGCTAAAAGTTTGTGAGCCGAGATTCGTCGAATTGTGTAATTGAAAATGTGGTACCAAGGCGAGGAAGATGATGAAGAGGACCTTGCATGCTCCCCGGCGATCCTCGCCAGGCGAGCTTCCGAGAGTTGGATTAACGTACCTCCCGTAGAGGTAAACTTACTCCCACAACATTTCCACTGACGGGTACTTTACAAAATAAACTTAGCAGTGATAAAATCTAAACCTTTCTTATTATAATGCTACCCGCTGAACTCTAGTCTTATCAATTACAATGACAATGTTATAAAGGTAATACAGGTGCGCTAAACTCGTACCTGTGATAGCTAAAGGTCAAAGATTATGCATCCGCACTTAGATGTATTGGTGTATACGCAAATAAACGCTTTATTTTCAATCGAAAGGCCATTGGAATTGTTTGTGTACGCCGTCACATAAATTAACTTGTTTTTTCTAAGCGTCGTTCGCCCGGGGCCAGATCTCCGGCGCAAATCTAAACAAAACAATTTTTTTGCTCGTCAATTTTCCTGATTTAATGCTGAAATATTATATCGTTTACTACTTTATACGTTACTAGCAGCGCCCTGCGGTTTCACCCGATGGAATATCGGGATAAAAACTATCCTATGTCCTTCCCCTGGATGCAATCTATCTCTCTGTCAAATTTTATCGAAATCCGTTCAGTGGTTTAGGCGTGAAAAATAAACATACAGACACATAGACAGTGTTACTTTCGAATTTATAATATTAGTATGGATTATCTTAACGGCTCGTATCATGCAAGGATAGCCAATCTTAATTCGCTAAACTATGTGTGCTGTAAAATCAAAACACTCTCGTAGATAAAATTATTTCAAAATTTTAGATTTTAAAGAAACTCAGCTTCTGGAATTCTAAAATACCCGTCTTCAAGCTTGTTTCAAGAAATGATAACATTTAGGCCATGTTAAAATAGATTGTAGATTTTCCCTAAAGTTGTGGAGATGCTTCCAGATTTTCCCTAAAGTTGTGGAAGCATCTCCACAACTTTAGGGAAAATCTGGAAGCATCTCCACAAAATCATACGTATACTTATAACAGCAGTATTACTTCAGACATTGGTACATAAAGTTGTCCTCCAAAACAAAGACCTCCTGCTCCAGATGATGTTAAGTAATTTATTATTTATGTACAGATGCTAAGCACGCCGCAGACTCTTCAGCGTAAGAAGTCGTTGCCGGACGTGGCGGGCATGCCACGCATGCCGGACGGCGGCGGCATGTCGCGCGAGGAGGTGTCGGCGCTCGGCTCGGCGCGGCGCGAAGAGGTGCGCCGCATGCACGAGGAGACCGAGAAGCTGAGGGCCAACCCTCTGCTCTACCTAGTCAGTCCGCAAGTCAAGGTTAGATACCGACTTCCTTTACGATTTTTATAGGCTACTGCTCTCAAAACGGTGAAGGAAAACGTCGTGAGGAAACTGGAATGTCCTAGAACCAAAAATTCGAAGACATGTGACATCTACCAACCCGCACTGGGCCCACGTGGTGGATTATGGCCCACTCCCTCTCACAGAGAGGAGGCCTGTGTCACAGCAGTGGGAACTTTACAGGCTGATTATTTTTACCATTTTTATAGGTCAATGTCCTAAATGGAGAACATTATCAACTGCTACGAAAGTGCTACGAAATGCCTACGAATGCTACGACGCACTTCATCGTTAAATGCAAGCATAAATGAGTAACCTTCGTACTCATATCTATGTAAATGTGTTGTATTCTGTTCGCAGGACTGGTTCTCCCGGCAGCAGCTGGTGATCCTAGTGCTGTTCATCAACATCTCTCTGGGCATCATGTTCTTCAAGCTGCTCACGTAGCATCGGCGTGTGGCGCACGTGCGCCTTCTCTTCCCGATGCCGTTAACGACACTTTTGTAAATATTTGTAATTTTTGAACCAGAAATAGTCCAAATATTATTTGATGTGCGACAAATGTTTAAAATAACATTTATTCTTTATTCCTATTCAATACGAGAGTTACATTTACACATCCAATGAAAACGTATTTATTTTTCAATAAGGACTTCAATTTGCTAGTGTACTTTTCTTTGACGTTGTGAAAGTGTGCAAAGAATGACGATATAAGAGTGAAAACATTATCCAAATATTTCGTCGAGCTAATAATTTCGACTTGTTTTGTGCGGGAGTGAATCGAACCTGTTTTGTGTCCGGTAATCGGAAACTTCGCATGTAAGGAGCACGTTGTTCTATAAACCTGCATATTGTAGGTTTATTATGCCTTCTATTATGAAGCTTAACGCCTTTAATGTAATTTTAACAGCTGAGGTGTTGTTGAAAGCAGAGAGTTTTCGAAGAATTCATGGTCGCTTGTTCATGTGGGAAGAAAATATATATATATAATAATGACAGCCCCGAGAAAGTCGATTGTTGTTCAATACACGACACTGCACTCACGACGATCTGCAGCAGCTGCCGAGAGCTGGCAGCCATGTAGCATCCTACTTCATTCAGATTGTAGAGATTGACCGAATTAGGTATCTGAAAACTTTCCGCCACTACTGAAGTCGGTTATGGGGACGTTATTATTACTAAATGTTATTGTTGCTAAGTCAAAGTTTAAATAATTAATAAATTATATTTGTCAATTTTTAATAGTTTGTGCTGGTTATTAAGAGATTGAAATATTACGTACCCCGAGTGATAATAAAGGCACAAAATATGTTAGATATAGGTATCTACTTGTTTCGAAAGTGTATATAAGTAATGAAATTAATTAAAGTTTTATAAATATTACACAAATTACGCATACCTACCTATAAGTAGATACGTTGTTATGCTTGCAATATGTACAAGACAAAAAATAAAATGCATGTGCATTATTTTCCTATTCTATTAAAATTGTAAAAATCTAGCGATGAATACTGAAATTTTTATACAAGATTTAATCTTCATTTTATACCTATGAAGTCAATTCTCTCGTAATCGAATTGTTTATATGGTTAATACTATATAAATGGTATGTTAGATACTTTATAATATTGGCATGGAAAGCGTGCGTTGAGACTGTTGATCGTATTATATACACCTACAACGAAACTTATTGAAAGCGCACATTCGTTGTACGGTTATATATTATACAGTTGGTAAGACAATTTTCACAGTTTCATTATTATGTAAAGAATATAAGTTATGTCTCTAAGAATTTTAATTACTTGTATCGATTTTATCTACGTTTCAGAAATAAAATATTTTAACAAAACAATTAAATGACATTTATTTTCACATGTTCCCAATCCTGTGTTTTTCCCAACGCTGAAATGGAACGCACCCCTCTGCACGAGAATCGGATGCCTTGCTACCTACATATTCGAAATATTTAGTAATATTAGTCATGACCATACATAGACTATAAGTACATTTGCTATAAAATTAGAAATAGCACCATTATTTTAGCACAATAACTGTTCTGTATCTACATGGGTACAGAACCGTTATTCCATAAAGGGATGAAAGTTGAAATGGAATACAAAGAAGAATTATTATACAGCTTTTTCAGAGAAAATCCAACTAAGAAGGCCGTCCAATCTATTATGATCCCTCATAGACTCCAGATTTATTCATAACCAAATTTATTCAGCACCCAGGTTGGTATTTTTAAGGGGGCAAAATTTTTGCAACTTACTTCAACTATATATATAAAAATATTAAGCTAATTAATGCGACTTGCGGCAAGCGATACGCACGCGCGTCATTTGTTTCCGTCCGTCGCTCCACAAGTCGCTCGGCAATCGCTCGTATCTCGTGGCATACTCTAAACCCACTGACCCAAAGAGAATGTAAACACTGCACTGACGTCTATTAAACATGTACTTGTTTAGTATAATACCAAACAACTCCTTTTATTGGTTTTCTCCTCAATCGCAAGACACGTGTCACTTGAGCGTGTAGCGCGTGGCCACGGAGTAAGGCCAATTTGACCATCCAAACCACGAATGGTCATAGGAAACTCTAACCCATCCGAGGCGGAGGGCGAAATTTTTTGAGCTCACTTTACTCGCTAATGCGATTACTTTTCTGCATAAGTCGACAAAGTAAATCCTTTTTCTATATGAATAGTCAAAATATAATCTAACCTATCCGAGCTGGTAAAATTTTTGAGCTAGCTGCGCTACTCCCTGGGTTGTTGCGCTAAAATCACCGTTATTTGCCGGTATCTTTACTTGCTGTCCGTGAGTGTTGCTTTGACAGTTAAAATAAAGGTTTATTCATTCCTAAATGAGGGCGGGGAATTTTGCGTACGCCCCGGACTACTGAAAACCACGCTACGCGACTTCAACCATTATGACGACCTACGAACTGCTATCAGTACCTGGAACGTAGGTACTCACCCTATATTGACCTACAAATAGGCTTGATTCAGCAAGTAGGTAAGCATTAGCTTTGGCTGACACTAAAGCTGAACGGTAGTACAATACTATCGCATGCGTAGGTGAGTTCTTATTAATTTAATTAATACTTTATGGCTTCCTCCCGTTCCACAAAAGACTGTCAAACTATAACGGTGAACGTGAATGGTACCCATTATTACACGCGTTATTTACGCCTAAATACTGTTTATAGTGAGTGGTTGAGTGTAATGACGAAAAATGGCAGTAACACAACTACTTACGGCACAGAAGAGAAACTATCGGTATAATATTTATATTGTAAACATTTGTTCCAGTTTGTAAACATAGTCACTTGCGTGTGACTAATACAATCAAAATTCAATTTAGCATTGTTATTTGATCCAGTTTGGCTATGGTTGAATTTAATTAAATTTTCTGAATTGATACCCATAACCGTAGAGCATAGCGTATTGTTTTTACCTAGATATTTTGCGAGTGTGAAGTTAGCTACTGATTCAGTTTAAATGTTTTTCAACCTCTGTCTACAGAAGGATTTTCATGCTAATTTCAGACCCGTATCTACTTCAGAAAAACTGTCATAGTAACCTAATATTAAATAATAATTTCTTAAGGCGGATGAAATGCATGATGCCATCGATTTGGACGACTTGCTGCCTAAAATCGGGGAGTTTGGTCTGTACCAGAAGCTTCTGTTATGGCTCGTCTGCCTACCGGCCTGTTTACCCTGCGGCTTCTGTGCTTTTAACCAGCTATTCATGACAGACGTCCCAGACTACTGGTGCAGAGTTCCTGAGCTAGAGCTACTCAATCTTACGCAACAACAACGTAAAATATTATCAATTCCACGAAAGGTATTACAAGAGGAACTTGTCGTTATCTTTTATCAACTATTTCATCGTATCATTAGTTTATTAATCGTACGTTGCGGTTGCCAGATGTCAAATAATGGCAAAAGAAATCACCATCATATATAATCAATAAGTAATCAATTCCAAAATCGTAACCAGTAATCATACCAACTATAATCGGTGGTCTCGATATGTAATGAATGTTCACCCATCCACGGAACGATCGCGGCAAGTCCTTCGATCGATCCGTGTGGCTGTTATTATTTTACCACGAGCTCTCAAAATCACATATCTATCAGTAGTCAGTAGCCTAGGTAGGTAAATCCTTATTTCTGTCTATACTACCTAGGCTACCTCCTACCTACTTTTGCCATGTCTTGCCATGGAAACTAACCTTTTTTTATCATTATAGGCCTCTGGCCGATTTTACCAAAACCAAAAAAAAATACAACAACTGGCTGGCCGTTTTCAGTCGAAATAATAATAGTAGCGTTTTACCTTCAAACAAAACGCTTGTTGTGTCCGGAGACTCATTCGGGGTCATATAAACACTATTTGAGTCTAGCATCTTCCGTTTTCGTGTCACATCTATGTAGGTATATGCAACTATCTCCTTCTCGACAACACTATGATGACGTATTTCCGCCCGCGTTCACCAGGTGGCTGCAGCGCGCTAAGTCGTTCATTGTGGCCTCAAAAACCTAAAACTTGAGAAACCCAATAAAAACCAGGCAGTGTTTAAAATTATGACCCCGAATGAGTCTCCGGACACAACAAGCGTTTTGTTTGAAGGTAAAACGCTACTATTGTGTCCTTCGGCCTCATTCGGGGTCATATAAACATTATTTGAGGCTTTGTTTGTTATCGCCTGGTGAACGGGACGCCAATGTGTTGTAAAAGACTAGTTATATTAGATCAAGAAAAAATAAAAAAATTATACTTAAACAAAAATAAACACCAACATAATAACGATTGCAATGCTATAAAATAATAATTGTTAATGTTAGGTAACAGGTAATATGGGCTGGTGTCCGCAACTCCACGTCAATGTGCGTAGTTTGCGTACGGAATTGTTAATGTTATAAGAAAAATTACTAACAATAGTCCCTGACAATTCATGAGAGAGTAAACAGAACACTTATACGTACCTCGAATCCATCATCATGTAATTCTTTGTATAACCTTACCATAATCATGTAAAATTTATTATTATTCATCGATACACCATCTTATTCTCATAATTTAAACGTCTTGTGGGATCATCAATATCACAAAATAATTTATTTTATTTAATCAGAGTTAATTAATTTATTGGCTGAAAAAGATGAATCAAGGAGCTTCCCTGCGCTGGAATCACTTCCTTCCTGTAATGTTTTTTGAAAGTATTACCAGATCTCCAATTAGCTCGTGCCATTATTTCATCTAGAGGTTCATTATCCAACCAACTTCTTGAAGCAACTGCAGAACGAAAACTACCTGGAGTAGCCTCAATTCCGGCTTCCTTCAAAATAGACTTAACCCAACCTGCCAAAATAGTTCTAGTAGCCGGCTTAGCTTTCCCACATACAGTAATAAACAATCTATCGCTAGAACAAAGTAAACGACGCGGTCTTCCAATTTCTATAAGCTTTTTAAGCCAAAGTACCGGGTCAAGCGCCTCATTTTCAAGATTCCCTAACAACTTCCAACCTGACTGTACGTGAGTTTCAGAATCAGTTTTGGAACCAAAATGCGGCCAAAACATGATGCTATTCTCGCCTACTATACACCTGTCTGGCGAGACACTTAGTAAAGTTAAATCGTGTATCCTACGCCCTGAACATAATAACAGTAAAACTGCACAAACTCTTGAAATTTCGAATGGACTTTGATTCTGAAGAGGTCTACTGCCTAACCAACCTTCTAGAGACTGAGGATCCCAAACAGGCGGTGGACACTTTTTAGGCTGTTGCAACGCTATGGCTGTAATCATCTGTTTTACCAAAATGTTTGAACTTAATCGGGCTTCACTCTTTGTATTACATAAAGTGGAAACAACCGATTTATGAAGTAAAATAGTACGATAGGATAATTTTTCTTTTAGATGTAAATCCGCTAAATATCGAGCCAATTCACTACCTGAAGGGTCTGAGAAATTTATACCAAACCTGGAACACCAACTCAGCCATCTCTGCCATGCTGGCCTATATGTATTTAAAGTAGACGACCTCCAACCTTCTTTCAGCAGACGCTTTTGCTCTTCAGACCAGTCACCTAAGGATTCAGACCACCCCCACATCTCCATACTTCTAAGACCAGCTCCTTCACTCGCGGTGGGGGCTGCCCGGTCCTCGTGTCTACTAGCACTTTCGATAACCTGTGAATCGTGAACGGCGGCGCGATCGCTCTGGTCTTCAAGTCTGCTCTCCAGAATGCTCGAGGCCACCTCGGTGCAACTATCAAGAATATACCTCTCGCGTGATTTAGATGCATCAGGACCCGGGGTATCAAACTCGGAGGAGGAAAGACCCAAGCCAGACGAAAATCCCATTTGAAGGCGAACGCGTTGTGTCTCCATGCTCGCCGATCCCGTTGATCTAGAGTTACATAGCATGGTACTACGTGGGCTGTGCTGGATGCAAAAAGATCTGTTTGGGGCACACCCCACTTTGCAAAGACAATACTGGTGAATTTGGGGAGTAGATGCCATTCCTGCAACATCGAGTGACGCGACAGACGGTCTGCGATGTTGTTGTACCTGCCTGGTATGTGATGGGGGATTAGATGAATGTCGTACTTTTGAAGTATGTAATATATTCGGTATATTAACTCCATCAAGATCCGCGACTTGTTTCCCCCCTCCTTCCGCAAGTACGCTACAACCGCCTTGTTGTCGCACTGCAGAAGCAGAGATGTGTGGCTCAGAGACGGAGCGAATTCTAACAAACATTTTAGAATTGTTAACATCTCTTTGTGATTCGAGTGAAGCCGCTCTTCTTCTTTTGTCCATTTGCCCGATAGGTGAAGACCATTTAACTCCGCTCCCCAACCTGTATCTGCTGCGTCTGTTGTTAAAAAGTTTTTTACATGTGGTGGGTGAAGCCTGGATTTCTCGACACAGTGAACCTTCCACCAACTTAATTCTGCCAGCACCTCCGCAGGCAAGGGATAAGTCGACTGAAATGGCATTTTTAGGACCAGATTGCAATAAGCCAGTAGGTGCCGAAAATTCAAACGACCCATTGGAACTACCAGACGAGCAAAATTTAGAACGCCTATGACACTCTGTATTTCTCGAAGAGACGCCTTCCGCCGCCGGAGCAACCTTGATAAAACAATTTGCATGTTGTGAATTTTGTTCTCTGGTAAATATTTTAGATTTTGCCACGGATTCCACATCAAACCCAAGTACTCTATTATTTTCTGAGGGATAAGAATCGATTTCTCTCTGTTCACCTGCCAACCCAGCAGGCTGAGAGTTTGAAGTACAACGTCGACGTGTTTTATAAGTGTCAGTTTGTCCTGTGCTACTAGAAGATAATCGTCGAGAAAAACCACTACTCGAATGCCTAGATTCCTGAAAATCTCGGCAGTCCAGTTGGTCAACGATGCAAATACTTTGGGCGCTGTCGCCAGGCCAAATGGCAAACAGGTCATTTGCAGTAACTGATTTCGATACATTAGACGAAGAAAACAACGGTGGGCGGGTGCTACATTTACGTGGTTGTAAGCTTGCCTGAGGTCTATTTTGACCATCCAATCCCTCTCCTGAATGAAATCGGGAACTCGATTTACCGAAATCAAACGAAATTTGCTTATTTTCAGGTAATTGTTTAAACTTTTTAAATTGAAAATAGGGCGGTAGGTTCCGTCGCTTTTGAGAATCAGAAAGAAATTTGATATGAAACTCGGTGTCAGGGGAGCATGTTCTAAAATTTTCTGTTTTAATAAATTTTGAATGACTCTGTCCATCTCCGGCGATGGTAGAGTAAGATTGCAACGTTTCACCTGCCTTGGCGGGACCAGAGGCGGTTTCTTTTGAAATGGAATTCGATAACCTTTCACTATTTTTATTAATGGTTCTGGTGCCCCCAGTCTCTTCCACTCCGTTACATGATTTTTTAAGCACCCCCCCTGAAAATCTTGATCCGAGTCAAAACTTTTTATTGAATCTAGCCGCGCCCTTGCCCCTTTGAGCATTGTTTTGCGATTCATTTTTTCTAAAACTATAGGGCTGGTAAAAGCGTTGTCCAGCCAGTTGTCCTCTCGGTTGGGGACGAAAAAATTTTGGATTATTCATAAACGGGTTCATTGCGTGATAATTATTATAAAAGGCTCCTGCACTCTGAGGAGGAGGAAATCTATAGTTCATCGTCAGTGCCGAAGTGCGACTGGACGATTGATATCCACTAGGTCCAGGGTACGCCGCCTGGGGTCTAGGGGTTTTCTTTTCTTGACCAGAAAAATTAACTTTATTTGCATAAAAAATTTTGTTAACTCCGCCATTATTCTTAACAAATTCACTAAAAGGTACTTTATCAAACAAAAATTCACTAGACGGCGGTATTTTCTTCAAACACGGCTTAAATGATTTATCTCTTAATTGTTTAATGAATACTTCGCGTCTTTGTTCAATTATATCGGCCCTACGGCCACAAACTAGTTGCAAACAATCACGTGAAATCTTTTGATAGTCATTGGAAAAAACGTCTTTTAATTTTGTTGTCAGTTGTTCTGGGTCCATACTACCCGTATCTTTAGCCCAGTCCACTATCTGTCGAAAACCCTGTTGCATGGCATCGCTTTGTATTACCAGTGCGCGGGTTACAGCTCCAAGAAATTTATCCGCAGAGGTTAGATGGGTAACTTTTTCTAACGATTTGATTTCATCATTTACTTCAAGGTCAACGTATCCAGGACGAGCATTATAAACCTTTTGTGATTCCACATATCGAACATTATTCCAGTTATTATTATTAAAATATTGAATAGAGTTGAGCAATTCTAACTGATTAGATGGAGTTGCAGTGACAGCTGGCTCCTTTAATTGCGTTGCCAAATCAAAATCAAATGATTGAACTGGTACAGAGTCTGAGACGGGTTCCGTAACCGGTTGTTCATGCATCGTTTCGAAATCTTCGCCATTATATATCGGATTATCACAGTCATAATTTTTATTTTCATAGTACATATTATGAGGGTAAAAGTATAAATTTTTCAAATCACTGACCTGTTTTGCAAGCTTTTTGATTACCTTGCTTTGTCCTCGATGACGCTTACTCTTCTTCTTCTTACTTACCTTCTTCCTCTTACGGGATTTATCTACCTGATCAACCTCTAAATCCGACGGGGGTGATTCAGAGGAACTTGAGGAACTTGATGAATCCGATGACGAATCAGATTCTCTATGATTACACGGCTGTATTCTATCCGCCATCGTAAGAAAATCTAAACTGTTTTATTTTTAAGAAGCTATCACTTTTAAATTAATTCACTTTTAAAAACGATCAATCTTTAACATTTATATTTCTAAGCATATACCGAACGCTAACAGCGTTATTAAAATAAACTAATAAAAACTATAGTTTTCTAAGAATTCAATTAAAATTATTCTTTTCTAAGAATGTCGAACGCCAACAACGTTAACTTTTTTAAATTTAGATGTGAACCGTCCGAAAAACAGGACGCCAATGAACGACTTAGCGCGCTGCAGCCACCTGGTGAACGCGGGCGGAAATACGTCATCATAGTGTTGTCGAGAAGGAGATAGTTGCATATACCTACATAGATGTGACACGAAAACGGAAGATGCTAGACTCAAATAATGTTTATATGACCCCGAATGAGGCCGAAGGACACAATAATAAGAACGGGATATATATATATATATATTTTTTTTATTTTTAAATGTTTTTATATTTCTTTTTATACTAATATTTAAAAATATAATTTATGTGTATCTATTTAAATAAAGGAAATAATAATAATAATTTTATTTGAGTCAGACACAGAGATCCATATTTTTGTTAGTAAATACACTTAAAAATTATGTTAGTAACCAAGGAATAATCAAAAATTCATTAATAATAATACATTGAAACAATAAATAGACAATAACAAGAAATTCATAGAAAAAAAAAAAATAATAACTTAATATATGGTGACGAACTGGCATGCAAGTGCATCCACCTCTCCAACATCACCGAGTCCCACGCTTCCTAATAATGGCAAAAAAGTCTTCAGTTTGCGCCTGTGCGAACATCGAAGAAGCGCTGCAAAACCGAGGCAGCCCCAGCAGTATCCTAAAAAAAAATCCGAAATACGTAATGAAATATCATTAAAAATAATTTAAATTGTTTAATTTCTCTTTTATAAATTATATGTCTTGACAACTTTTCTCATTAATAATATTAAAATCTAATAGTATTAAAATAATAAGTAATATGTACAAGTAAATAAATCTATAAATATTGACAATTAATAAATTTAATTACTAGTAGTTTAGTAGTAGTTTTTAGTTTACTATTTTGAAATGGTCTCCCAAACTGCTCCCAAATATAATATACCTACAGTCAAATAGATTCCAAAAATTCTGTTAAATTCTCGTTACTACCACATAGTCATCATCTAATAGCTCACTCAAAGCTTGCTTCAATTATTTTCATTCGATCACTATCACTTATTTTCCAATCGCAAATCACAATTTATCTAATGCTGAACATGAACCTCCTACTTAGTGAGAACTTTCTTAGAAAATAGAAATATTGACCGTCTGCAAAACGCGGTGATTGTACCTGGTCTACTTGTACCATAGTTAGTATTTTTTTCCGGCAGTTTATTATGAAGAAAAGCGTAGTCTAGATAATACAAACAACGTGTGTTCAACAATCACCGTCTGCCGGAGCGGTATTCACCAGTGGATGAAATCACTATGATATAATTGAAGTAAAATCTGTTTATCTTCCAGGACAATACAACCTTTGAAAAATGCTCACGATATGCTATAAACTGGATAGAAATTATACACATGGGTGGAAATATAGAAGTCAATGAGAGTTGGTCTACTGAACACTGTGTTCAAGGCTATGAATACGACATGTCTGAAGTAACATCGTCTGTTGTTATTGATGTAAGTTCCTACTTTTAATACGGTATGGCAAATCCCTAACATCTCTTCATCATCTGTCTAGCCTTTTCTCATCTATGCTGGGATAGGATCGTGCACTAGGGTAAGATAGTTTAACATTAATTTCGTGTCTGAAACTAAGCGGTAAGTTATGCTATAGTCCGCGCCCAACGCACATGAGATTAATGACAGCAAGCGCCCCCAGCCCTCCGTCACACCGCTCACATACCTAAGGCGCGGCCAACTAGTTCCACGCGAACTATAGTCACATATAGTCTGTGTGTAGTTAGCAACTTTTGGGTACGGAATCCTAAAAACCTTCAGAGAAATGTTTTACCTTATACGAGTATATCATGTGTATATTAATAGCGTAAAGAAAAATTATAAAAGACTACATTCCTTTCAGTTTGATCTAGTCTGCGAGTACGACGTCTACCCTACTCTTGGTCTGGTTGCTTTAAATGTTGGAGGGCCAGTTGGAGTGTACACGTTTGGCATTTTAAATGATCGAATAGGACGCAAGAAATCGTTCTTTCTTTGTCTGAGCACACTTCTACTTGGAAGCTTAATGACTGCGTATGCTCATGAATTCTGGTTCTGGACTTTGGCGCGAGTTATTGTAGGACTAACTATTCCTGCGGTTTATCAGATACCCTTCATTATTTGTAAGTAAATAATTATACATGAAAGAGTAGGTAAATGATGATTTATGAAGGTATTTATCCCTACGAAGAGAAAATAATATGAATATTATCGTTATTATCCTTTCAGCTTTGGAGTTAGCAGGTCCAAACTACAGATCTTTTGTAACTGTGATGACTTGCGTGTTTTACACGTTGGGTTTGATATTATTATCCATCGTCACATACTTGCTGAGAGACTGGAGAAACCTCGCCTTAGCTACATCAGTACCTTTCTTTTTTTATTATTTATATTGGTTCGTTCTGCCGGAGTCGCCTCGGTGGTTACTCATGCGTGAAAGGCTGGAAGAAGCAAACAATGTCTTAAAAACTATCGCAAGAATCAATGGGAAGGAATTGCCGGAAGAGTTTACGAATAAACTTCAGAAGCAGGTTATAGAACAAAAAGAGAGGGGAGTAACAGAGGCTAGAACCGTGAGCGTGTTCGCTCTGTGTCGGACCCCGAACATGAGACTTAAAACGTTTCTGATAACTCTGAACTGGTGCGCATCAGAGATGGTGTACGTGGGTCTTAGCTACTATGGGCCGGCTATTGGCGAAAACCAGTACATGAGCTTTTTCCTGTCGTCAGCAGTTGAGATACCAAGTTACCTTGTCTGTTGGGTGCTGATGGACCGTATTGGACGAAGATGGCCACTCTGTTTGTCAATGGTTATAAGTGGAATTTTCTGTATCGTAACTGTGTTACTCCCCAGTGGTAAGCATTATTGTAAAATAACAACTTCCCTTGTAAATAGGTACCTATGTGTATAGAACCGAAATAATTTTCCAGATGCTCGAACGGAAACCCTAATCCTCTATTTAATATCCAAGTGTTTTATATCTGCATCCTTCTTAATAATATACCCTTATGCCGGAGAACTGTACCCGACGGAATTGAGAGGCGTTGGTATCGGAACATCGGCATACATTGGCGGCTTGGGTTTGATTATAATACCTTTTATAAACTACTTGGTAAGAATGATAACCAAAACGTAGTCAGACATTTTGACAGAGCTAGATAAATATAAAGTAACGATTCCCAAGTAATTGCTCGCAATCAGTGTATATATTATGTTTATGCAGATCATCTGGTATCATCTGAATATTGGGCCTTTTGATTTCATAATATACCTACACCACCTATATTGAAGTAGGTAACTACACACATCAAAAGTGTCTAGGGATCAACATATATTTTTGCAATAACTTTTCTCCTGATTGATATTTAATTAAAATTTTCTTTAAGGATTCATCAAATAAAGTGTTTTCGTTTGTCACAGTAACGATAAACCAAGTCACCTTTGCATTAATAAAGAAATTTGCCATTTTCCTAATAAAGGAATTTTTGACATTTGAACCACTAACATTAAAGTTCGAAAAAAAGACTGAAATAACAGTTTTCTTTAAAATTTTATTGGGTAACTTAAACAATTAATAAATCCGTGTTTCTACCGCGAACACTAACAACACAAGAACATCGGTTTGGCATACTCAAAATGAGTTCATCCAAATCACGCTGTGGAATGGCCGCCCATGTTCGTTGCAACAACAAAAAAAGGTCTTCTTGCGACTGGATACCCTCCATATTCGGCAGAGCTCTTCTCTGTAGCATATCCCATGCATGCTCAATCGGGTTCAAGTTTGGCGACTGAGCAGGCCAGAGCAGGACATTGATGTTAGCTGCGGCGAGAGTCTGTCTTACAACTCTTGCGGTGTGCGGTCGTGCATTATCATGCATTAACTGAAATAAGGGACCGATTTGCACTTGTAGAGGAACGATGACGTCAGATACAATGGTCTCAGCATAAATTTGAGCGTTGAGGTTGCCTCTGATCCAAATCAACTCAGTTCTTCCGCCGATCCAAATACCCGCCCATACCATGATGGTTCCACCACTATAAGGATGGACTTCCTGGCAGGATTTTAATCGCTGTTGGCGTCCAGGGGTTCTCCAGTGTCGTATACGTCTTGTATCCGGTCTCATACCAAAACGGAGACTCATCAGAAAAGCACACGAAACGCCATTGTTCTTCTGCCCAATTTCTGTGTTCAAGAGCCCATTGATATCGAATCCTACGATGGTGGTACCCGTAGCGGTCTTCGGGAATGAAGGTTCACTTCATGCAAACGGTTTCTGACTGTTTGGTCGCTAATTAAGTTCCCTGAAGAGTGATGAAGCCTCACGGATAACATCATGGCGGTTATTGTTAGAGCTCTTCGAGTTAAGATTTGAATGTATCGGTCTTGTCTCCGTGTGGTGCAGCGATACCGTCCTCCATGGCGCTCAGCCACGGTACCAGTGCTTCGGTAACGTGTCCAAAGTCGACTGATAACACTCTGACTTGTATTCAGAGCTAAAGCCACAGTACGTTGCCGGGAACCAGCTTCTATCATTCCCACGGCTCTGAGCATTTCTTCCCTGCTTAAATGACGTTGCCGCTCCATAATAACGTTGGTTTTAATCAGTAGTAGGGAAACAGTAGCACTTCTTCTTCTTCTCTTCGTTTTTTTTTTTTTTTTTTTTTAAATTATGGCACTAGCAGGCTTTGTGCCAATGTCAAGTAAAAAGGTTAGGAAACGGACGGGAGAGGTAAATTCGAAAAGGAATTATTGACAAGATCAGGTGAGTTATTAGGATCTAATTATATGTATTACAAAATTAAACTTACACAAAATACTTATGAGGAAGGAAGGAATAATAGGAATTTATATATATATATTATATTATATTATATTATTAAATCTTAATATCATTATGCAAAATAAAAGATGTAATTATAGGATAGAGTTTGGGATTCATAAGTAGGCATGACATTCGGGTAGGAAAAGGAACACGAGCACTAAGCAATTGTTGCAGAAGGGAGGAGTGGTCAAAACGGGAACACGAGAAAATTAAATGGTCCAAATCTCCAACATCAACACCACATTCACATATATCACTATCTACAATTTTAAATCTAGCAAGGTGGGAAGGAGTACACATGTGTCCAAGACGCATACGGCAAATAATGGAAGTAGAACGTTTGTCAAAGTTAAGTTTAAAAAACCAAGGTTTTATAGGGATGTTGGGTTGAATATTAAAGTAATGTTTTCCTTTAAATCTAGCACTCTCTCTCCAAAGCCTATCCCAAGAATCCCGAAGATAAACTTTAGGGAGAGATATCAGGTCATGACAATAATTTTTATAGGGAAACACATCACCACAAGTTGATGCAGCTTTAGCCAACTGGTCAGCTTTTTCATTACCTACAATTCCACAATGACTAGGGATCCAAGCAAACTTAACCGACAACCCTTTACACTTGCATATAAACAGTTTATTACGAATTTCAAAAATAATAGGGTAGTATGGTTTTAATTTAAATGGAAACTTTTCTAAAGCTTGAAGAGCTGATTTTGAATCTGAAAATATTACGGTTTTACTAAGTTTTGCTAAAATAATATATTCTAGGGCTTTAAATAATCCAAAACATTCACCCGTAAATACCGAGGCTTCCGGTGGCAATTTGACCTGTTGAATAATTTTATATTGTTTATGAAATACACCAACTCCCACACAATCACCAGCAGAATTTTTAGATGCATCTGTGAAAATGTGATGACAATCATTCCAATTCTCATTAACGTTGAAGTTAAAGAGAACATTTGAACCTAAATCTCTTTTGTGAACACCTACATCATAGCAGATAGTTGGAGAAATAATAAGAGGGTCAAAATCGTACATAAACAGTGGTAGAGAAGGAGATCGGTCTATACTAGCCTGAATAGAGATAATTTTACGATAGCTAATAATAAGATTAGGAATAGGTTTGTGACGCCAATACTGAGATGTTTGAACTAATTCATTGAGAGTGTGTAACTTTAAAATAAGCGGGTGGTTGGAAAATTGCATAGCTCTCGTAAGAAACCTGTCGGATAAGAATTGTCTTCGAAGGACAAGCGGAGGTTCTACGCACTCAACTTGTAGAGCATTAATTGGGCTGGATTTCATAGCACCACAAACCAATCTCATAGCTTTAGACTGAATCATGTCTAGTTTTTTAATACCTGCAGCACTACCCCCTTCTAGCAGAAAAGTACCATAATCCAACACACTTCTTACAAGGGCATTATACAAAAGTTTCATACAGAAAGGGTGTGCACCCCACCATACTCCTGATAAGCATCTCATCATGTTTAAAGTACGTTCACATTTAGTATCTATGTATTCATAATGCGGTAAACCTGTGAGCTTACTATCTAACACGATTCCGAGAAATTTAGCTTTATTTTGTATAGTTAGTGGACAGTTGTTGTAGTTAACAGTGACAAGGGGAATAGATCTTTTCCTGGAGAAAATTATCACTTCACTTTTAGGTATTGATAATTCAAGGCCATTATTATCTAACCATTTCTTTAGCAAATTAAGAGATAATGATAGAGTATTACAAGCTTTGTTAAGGTTTTTATCAGTAGTGTATAACAACAAGTCATCTGCATACTGGAGGACAGAAACTGAGCCATTGAGAGACGACTCTAAATCATACGCATATATGTTATAGAGCAGTGGACTTAATACAGAACCTTGAGGTAAACCCTTATAAACACAACGAGACACTTTGGAGTCATCAGAGACAACTGATATAAATCTTTCAGATAACATATTAATTATAAAATGTATTAAAATAAGTGGAACATTTAGTGTTATGAGTTTCTGTTTAAGAATTGAAATTATAACGTTATCATAAGCTCCCGAGATGTCCAGCAAAGCAGCCACCACAAATTCCTTACGGGAAAATGCAATTTTAATATCTGTAGTTAGAATGCTTATACTATCTATAGTACTTTTGCCTTTACGAAAACCGAATTGGCTGTCAGATAATTTTGTATTTCTCTCAATGAACCACTCTAATCGATTCTTTACAAGGTGCTCTGCAGTTTTAGCTAGCACTGATGATAGAGCTATGGGTCTATACGATGACGAATCATCTGTTGGTTTGTTTGGTTTTAAAATTGGTAGAATTTCTTGTGACCTCCATGAAGCAGGAACATTACCCGACATCATAACATCATTGATTAAACTTAAATAGTATTCCAAAGAACCATCACTCAAATTGGATAAGAAGGAATATGGAATACCATCTTCTCCTGGAGAAGAATTTTTCACTGATGAGAGAACACCCTTTAATTCAGTCAGAGAGAATGGCGAATCCAAAGATAAAGAAAAATTTGTAGGAATTGCTAAACTAGGAGGAGAAAATATGACATTGGCCTCTGGAACAAAAGGTGGTGCTAAGCGGTCAAGGAAGCTATTGACTAAATTAGGAGAGATGAAAGAAGATTGTTCTTTAAAAGCAGATCTGAAACGTTTAATATTGCGCCAAACTAAAGAAGGTGGTGTGTCAGGACAAAGAGAGGAGCAGAAAGATCTCCATCCTGCCTGTTTTTTATTTCTAAGTAATTCCTGGGTGTCCATAATAACATTCTGCAAATTTTGTAAATTTTCATTAGACATGTCCAGAGCATATTCTCTCTCTGTAGTCTTTCTTCTACGCACAGCGTCTATACATTCATTATCCCACCAGGGTGGGAATGGAATTTTATCAGATGGGTTGTTATTTTTAATGGGAAAGAGTTGATTTGCAACTTCTATAAGGCATTTTGCAAAAGCCTCTGCCCTATCAGATTCTTCACCAATGACAGCAACAGGAAACTTAGAAATTCTGGACTCAACCATGGCTTTAAATATTGACCAATCAGCATCATGTAATTTGTGTTTTAAATTAGAAGATCGTTTTTTGTTAGAGCTATTTTTCAAAGGAGAAGAGATAATAATTGGATAGTGGTCACTACCAAAAGAATGTGGATATAGATTCCAGGACATACGAGAGGCAAGAGAGGGGGAACATATAGATAAGTCTACAGCACTTAAATTTTGTGTTGGACATGTGCGTCGAGTAGGGGTACCTGTATTGAGCACACAGAGGTTATGTGAATCCAAAATTTCTGCCAGGTCTACACCATGGTTATTGGTGATACTGGAACCCCAAGCTCGGTGATGAGAGTTAAAATCGCCTAAAATTAAACAAGGTCTGTGGAGTTGTGTAAAAATATTATTTAGATCAGCAAAAGATGAAGGACAGGGCCGTGGTATATAAATAGATAAAATGGAAATATTATCAATACATACACCAATGACATTAATATCAGAATTTCTGATAGGGAAAACTAATCGAGAAAAAGGAATAGAATTTTTTACTAATATGGCAACACCACCATGTACATCAAATCTGTCATCTCGAAGACATGTAAATCCCGAAATACCAAAAATAAAACCTGGCTTTAGCCAAGTTTCTGTTAGACATACAACTGCTGGATTATATTTGTTTATAAGATATATCAAATCACATTTTTTAGGAACTACACTTCTGCAATTCCACTGTATAATCTTGGAATCCATCACTATGAGTTTTGTTAAGTATATCATTCAACATGGCAACGTGGTACGGTTTCAAGACATTATTCTGTTGCAATATTAATTTTGAAAGCAAATTTAAAAGCATTTCTAACATTCCCACACTATCAGAGTCCTCAGAATTATGCTTTTTTTCCTGATCGCTCAACTTAAAAGCAGAACCATTCTGTGGGGAGGGAAACTGGTATTCATTTAATATTTTATTGTGAGCAACAACATCATAGCCTTTAGTAGGTTTAGGTGGAGAACGAGGTTTGGAAAAAAAGGTCTTTTTGTACGATGTATGGACTGGTTTTTCATTGGCAAAACTTAATCTAGCATTAGTATGATGTTGATGGCCATCATTAGTAGGGGCATGAGCAATAACATCCGCATATGATTTTTTAGAAACTGGGAACAATTGTGATGCTTCAATATAGGAAATACAGCTATGTGACATGGCATGTTTAATTTGCTTCTGTCGGTCTAATTCAGGACAAGTCTTACTAATGGCAAAATGGAAACCAGAACACATAATACATGAAGCTTCTACAGAACCTTCCTCAATGTGACAAGAATCACCTGTATGGCCTTCTTGAGCACATTTAAAGCATCTAGGTGAAGAACGGCACATCACCTTTGTATGGCCATATCTACAACATTTATAACACTGTATGGTCGGGAATGTGTATGTTTCTACAGAGAATGCATTATAGCACATAAATATCCTCTTTGGAAGTACTTGACCATCAAATGTCAATACAATTGATTGAGATGGCTTCCAAGTGGGAGAACCACCTACCATCATTTTGTAATTAAGTCTCCTAACTTTTAAAACCTTGCCGCAGCCTATAGGGGTGGAAATATTATCACAAATTTCCTCATCTGTCCACTCAGTAGGGATACCACGAATAATTCCCATTCTTGTTACATTAAAGGTTGGAATAAATGTTTTCAGTTTGTTTACTAGAACATTTTCATTATTCAAAAAATCATTTGCCGCTGAGAAGCTAGTAAAAGCCACTGAACATTTAAATTCCTACCAATTCTTTTTACACTACCAGGAATTATACACTTGAATTCATTTTTCTTTAAGAAATTACCAAATGTCATGGGATGTAAAATTGTGCCGCTGTCAGGAGAAGATTCAATTTTTTGCACATGAACGACATATGGTTGTGCATCAGTTGGAAGGTACTCCTTACGACCTATGGTAGACTGACCAGATTCAGTTGTTACTGTCTGTTTGAGTATGGGTTGATGTACATGTTGTAAGGGAAGGTTTGGCACTGCAAATGAATGAGGTGCTGATGCAGGTTTAGATGTAGGCTCATGAGATTCCACAACCATCTCATTGGTGGAATTACACTGGCAATCAGAGTCAATTAAATCATCTGGACTGGACCTCTTCTTCCTACGTTTGTTGCAGCGTTTGCATACTTTACAGGCTCGAACGCGTTTTCGTGATGCTTCCTTTCCATCAAGGCCTGATAGAATGGAAGAATCAGTTTCCATGCCACTTAAATCCGAAATCGTTACATTGCAAGCCACAGGGGGACCCGGATTGGGGCCCGGATCCCCCAGCGCAATATCAGGGGGATCGCTCATCCACTCATACACCGATTGTAATAAAAATGTACAAAACTTACCGAATCACACCAAAATATTTACACAAAAATACTAAATTAAACTAACTACAACAAATATATACAACTATTAGACTCAACTGATCAAATTTACACAAATATAAAAATAATTTTGAAAATTAGCTGAAAAGACTCCCGCCTTCGACGAAGTTTCCCGCGCTTTTTTCTTCTCTTCGTTAAAATAATGTCTTCAATGCGTTGTATGTTTTTATAGGGAAAATATTGACAGCTGATTTTCATCTTTTACTCGAATTTGATTAACAGTTCCTGTTTCAAATTATGAAATGCACCAAAAAGGATCCATATAAATTTATAAAATCATAAATTTATTACAAAGCCACATCTCAATCTCAAGAAATCCGCATAAAAATGCTTGATCCCTTGACACTTTTGATGTGTGTATTTAGTTTTTAAGCTAATTACAACATTCACCAAGGTGAAGTCCAACATTACATATTTCACAAATATTTAAATAACTTGATTGATTTATTTTGCTATAATTGCCACCTCTGTAAATTATTCACGGTAGATTGATAAACACGAAAGTGCGTAGGTAACGTGAAAAATTCCATTGACATTTTTTACATTAAATACGTATAAATTTTATCTGTATATTATTATGTTCATGTGCCTAGTACTTCCTTCATTTATTATTAATATAACATTACGAAAACATGACCCATTCAAGAAAATGTGTAGAAAATTAAACAACGTGTATCCTTTTAGCTAGAACAATCTTGTAGCTCCTATGTAGGTAACAGTCAATCAAGATAAGCGAAACTTCACTTGAAGATAGTTAGGTATTCGTGTCTGGATGGGCCACTTTTGTCTAATGTGTTGTTAGAATAAATGGAGTAGGTACCCATCTAAATGCAGCTATAGCACATTATGATACATGTGTGCTATATTGATCATTATACTCGAACGATAAGGAAGCCGAGCGTATAGCCAATAGTACTTTCTAATTCCATACTATCTAAACTACTATTTGACATACGACAACACTACAATCAGTCTAAACATTATTTTGTGTTTATTATATTTTTCTATAGGCTGTTTAGCGGTCTGTTGTTAGTGCATGGTCAGTGCTTTTATTTATACTTGCGCGCGCATCGCTAGTGTTTTCTTTCTTCTTTCTTTCCATATAAATTAACAATACAAGTCTGTTTTTATCCTCGCAAGTGTGTTGAAATAGTACATTACGATATTAGTGCGTAAAGATGGTTATAACATGCGAGGCGGAATTTCAGCCCGAGCCGAAGGCGAGGGCGTAATTGAGCCGAGCATGTTATAACCATACGCACGTATATCGTACACATTTGCGAGGAAACAGAAAAAAAAACATTTTATATTTTGTTCATTTTTAATTATTGAAACAGTTAGTGAAATTACAATTGTTAAAATGATACGTAGTTGTAGTTGGTTTTTTAATTATGTTTTTATTATTATTATTACTATTCATAATGTCATTTTTTTGTGTTAGGGTAAATGTTGGAGACGACGAAACTTCTTGAAAGGCGGCAGAAGAGCATTGTAATTCGTCATTAGTTTGTAAATAAAAAAGTATCATCAGTAGAAGAGGGGCGCGGCTCAGGGCAAAACTTCTTCGTTTGTGGCTCCAAATTTATTGTCCGAGTTATTTTGGCACTTATATTTGCTTTTTTTTGGATGGAATCTTTAAATTACCGAATAAACTGTTTTTTTTTTATTTTAAAAACTCAATCTGTGAATGCACACTGTTGCTTTCCCGCCATTTTAACAGCGCGCTAGCGCTGCCTACTGACTGGCGCCGCGCGGCGATTAGTTCGAAATTTGAATAGCAACAGCGCGCTGCTCACTAGCAGCTGGAGTCGTGCGGCGGCGATCAGTTCCAAATTTGAAATGGCAAATAATGCTGTTATGGAATTTGTATGGACTATAACTTGCTTTGGTAACACAAGCGTTTTTTATGACCCTCTTTACATATTTAAAACCGGTGGAATTACATCAGCTTTACGAGCAAGGGTGTTAAAAAAATTATTACAAGATTTAGATTGATTATTTGCCTACGTACCTAATCCTTTGCGTTGAAGGAACACACACACAGGCACATTCACGATATTTTTTTATAAATCATAAATTAGAATGACTGCCGAAAGTTGTATAAAACTCACGGCATTATTCTAATTTATACTTTATAACACTGCGGTAAGAGTTACATTGCAATGACTTACTAATGGCTATACGTATTTTTAACCGACTTCAAAAAAAGGAGGAATTTATCAATTCGGTTGAATTGTATATATATTTTTAATGTTTGTTACCTCAGGACTCCGTTATTTATAAGCCGACTAGCTGCGCCCCGCGCTTTCACCTGCGTAAGTGTCGAAAAGTGGTCTATATGTTAATCCAGGGTGTCAGCTACCTCTATACAAAATTTTACCTAAATTGGTCCAGTCGTTTGAGCGTGAAGAAGTAACAGACATATAAACACACACGCATACACACACTCACATTGTTTCGCCTTTTTAATATTAGTGTGATTTGCAAAATTGATTTTTTTATTTAAAAGGTTGTTTCAGGTTGGTCCCATAGAAATTTCACCAAAATCGGTTCAGTAGTTCGGTTTTTAAACCAAAATTACTGGTAAAAATTCAAATAATAAATAGTTTTTATATGTTTGTTACGCGATATCTCCGGCAATTGTTAATCGATTTTTTAACACCCTTGCTCGTAAAGCTGATGTAATTCCACCGGTTTTAAATATGTAAAGAGGGTCATAAAAAACGCGTGTGTTACCAAAGCAAATAGTTAAGTTATAGTCCATACAAATTCCATAACAGCATTATTTGCCATTTCAAATTTGGAACTGATCGCCGCCGCACGACTCCAGCTAGTGAGCAGCGCGCTGCTGCTATTCAAATTTCGAACTAATCGCCGCACGGCGCCAGTCAGTAGGCAGCGCTAGCGCGCTGTTAAAATAGCGGGAAAGCAACAGTGTGCATTCACAGATTGAGTTTATTTAAAATTAAAAAAAACAGTTTAAAAGATTCCATCCAAAACAAAGCAAATATAAGTGCCAAAATAACTCAGACAATAAATTTGGAGCCACAAACGAAGAAGTTTTGCCCTGAGCCGCGCCCCTCTTCTACTGATGATACTTTTTAGGGTTCCGTACCTCAAAAGGAAAAACGGAACCCTTATAGGATCACTTTGTTGTCCGTCTGTCCGTCCGTCCGTCTGTCAAGACCCTTTTTCTCAGGAACGCGTGGAGGTATGAAGCTGAAATTTATATCAATTACTCAGGTCTACTGTCCCTTGAAGCTGTGAAAAAATCAAACTTCTAAGCCAACGCAATCAAAAGATACAGCCGTTTATGCCGCAAATTTTCGACACTTGCAAGGGAATCAAAACCTACAGGGTGCTTCCCGTGAACTCAGAATCTTGAAATTTGGTACGAAGCAACGTCTTATAGCATAGATAAAGGAAAAATTACGAAAACCATAAATTTTTAGGCATCACATAATATATTTTTTTTAAATAATTTTAAACTTACTACCCATTTCCTCATAAACGCGTAGAGGTATTAAATTGAAATTCATACCAAATACTCAGGTCTATAATACCTTTAAACTGTAACAAAATCAAACTTCTATGTCAACGCAATCAAAAGAAACAGCAATTTAAGCTGCATATTTTGAAACTCGCAAGTACTCGCAAGGGAATCAAAACCTAAAGGGTACTTCCAGTCGACCTAGAATCTTGAAATTTGGCATGAAGCAACGTTTTATAGCACACATAAAGGAAAAATTCCGAAAAACTTAATTTTTTTTTTTTTTTGCAATGTTCAATGTGGTACTATTCATAACTTTTTCAGTCACCATTTACAGGTCTGGTTCAAATTTAATACTTAATTAATATTTTTGAACCAGATTTCTAAATAGTTTAGTCACTATTTAGAAATCTGGTTCAAAAATATTAAACTATTTAGAAATCTGGTTCAAAAATATTAATTAAGTATTAAATTTGAACCAGACCTGTAAATGGTGACTAAAACTTAGTAAATAAATGACTTTAATAAAAGAACTTTCGCAAGTCTGCTGCAAGGCTAGTATAAGTGTTTCAGTTATATTATAGATAAATGATATGTGTTAATATAAAATAAAGGATTACTTAAACGATAAAGAGATCTTTGTCTTAAATTTATGTTCCTCCATCTTTCCCCATTGTAATGTTATGAATTTCATTTTGCAATAAAAATACCATAGTTATGACTCGATTGTCGTAATGAACGAACTTTGTAAACCTTGCAGGTTTGTACGGAACCCTCGGTGCGCGAGTCCGACTCGCACTTGGCCGGTTTTTTTATTTACAAACTAATGACGAATTACAATGCTCTTCTGCCGCCTTTCAAGAAGTTTCGTCGTCTCCATCATTTACCCTAACACAAAACAATGACATTATGAATAGTAATAATAATAATAAAAACATAATTAAAAAACCAACTACAACTACGTATCATTTTAACAATTGTAATTTCACTGTTTCAATAATTAAAAATGAACAAAATATAAAATGTTTTTTTTTTTCTGTTTCCTCGCAAATGTGTTAAAAAACGTTGTACGATATACGTGCGTATGGTTATAACATGCTCGGCTCAATTACGCCCTCGCCTTCGGCTCGGGCTGAAATTCCGCCTCGCATGTTATAACCATCTTTACGCACTAATATCGTAATGTACTATTAAAATATTATTTTTATTGGATGGACAGGGTACCTATTAAAAAGCGAAAATAAAAACTTTTAACAAAAAAAAAACCGACTTACAAAAAAACACGTGAAAAATACTTCAATTTCGGAAGTCGGTGGCAAAAAATAAAATACACATCCAAAGACACCGACTTCCGAAATTAAAGTTATTTTTCACATTGTAGTGTTTTTTTTTTTGAAGTTGGTTTTTGTTTTGTTAAAAAGTTTTTATTGAATACGGTTTTGACTACTTTTTTCGGTTTTGTGTATTTTGTGTTTTTTTTGTAATGTTCGTCTATTTTTTTCTTTCATTCTTTTTTCATAAATGTATGTATTCTCTGTTTGGGTTTTTAATATGTTTACAACAACGTAAATTGTACTGATCGGTTCATCAGATCCACTGCTAGGCTCAGCCTTCCTTTTTTGCATGATCATCTCAATCCTGTGCCACTTGCATTCAAGTCTTGCAACTCTTAGCCGAATGGACTTGTCTTGCAAAAAGATGTTCTATCCCTTCTCTCTACCTCCTAGCATCTTCTCTCTATGAAAAGGCGTTTTATCCTCAACCATAAAGCTAATTACCCGGCCTCAGTGGTGGACCCATATACATTTTTATTCATTTTGCTTGGGTAGCTTTGTGTTTGCTTCAATAATACGTATTTTTGCCACTTAGTTTACGAATTTGTGAATGTTAATGAAAGATGATGATGATGTTGTTTGTGTTTGTGAAAGTCGGTGGCAAACAATGAAAATGTGAACCCAACGACACCGACTTCCGAAATTAAAGTTATTTTTTACTTTGCATTGTCTTTTTTGGAAGCCGGTTGTTTTTTTTTTTAATTTATTTTTTTATTTAATCCTTTACAGGGCTCAAGTAACCTCGTCCTGCCTCTGGTAGTGATGGGCGCAGTCTCAGTCGTGGGAGGGCTGAGCGCGCTCCGCTTGCCTGAAACATTGCACACTTCGCTGCCACAAACGGCTGAGGAAGGAGAACAGTTTGGCAAGGATTGGACTTATGCTGACTGCATGGCTTGTGGTGATCAAAGGTGAGCATTAAACAGTAAGAAAAGACTCAACAAAATCAACATCATCGACAAAAACGCCATATTTTTACCTATACGATACGCAATTCTAATCATTACATAGATAGGTAGGAAACAATTCAAAGAACTAATGTTAGATTTATCAGAAGTATTGAGTTAGAGATTTACACAGATTCGAGACATTTATCTCAAGTTTTCGGCATTACTAAAAAGCATGTTGGTACTTCTTTGTTACGGTTTCACGTAGGTACAGATAGGTATCCAAATCCCAAAAAAAATACATATTAAAATGGAATTTTACCAAAATACTTGCAAATCCATCCGTACTAAAACTATCACCCCGCGTCCTAATCAGCGGTGCTATTCTGTAAAAATCTCACCATGATAACTTAGGTGAAGTGAGCTTAAAGTGAGCTGTCATTCCACCTCATGCTAGGGATTGACACTATTGACAGCTCACTTTTTCTCATTTCACCTGTTTTCACGGTGAGATAAATTACCTACAGAATAGCACTACAGAAAATCGTATAGATACCGTATCGTATACGCGATCGACTCATTCATATGTCACTAGTTAGAGTACTAGAAAAGCCACAACACTCAAAAATACTTTTCTCATATATTTCGTAGTGATCAATACATTGGTATGAAAAAGAAATTAACTAAAATGATGTATACTTCTAATAATAGATGTATAAATTTATATTAGAAATGCGGAAGTAACTCTGTCTGTCTGTCCGTTACCTTTGCTCCGAACCGATCATTATGAAATTCGACAGATATCTAAGTAGCCTGGCACCAAGAAAGACAAAGGCTACTTATTTCCTGGATATTTGCTTAAAAAAAAATGATGAAGTACAAAATAGGACAGTATGGCTACGCAAGAATCGTAGCACTTCGTAGCACCCTCTACAAAGACGGTGCTACGAAGTGTTACGATTGGGCCTACGAAAGCGTAGAGGCCCCATAACTAACAACAGCAGTACCTATTGGGCAGTAGACTCATGCTTTTAATATAATGGTGTGCGGTGAACATTTCTTGATAAGTATATCTATATTTAATATTATAAAGCTGAAGAGTTTGTTTGGTTGGTTGAACGCGTTAATCTCAGGAACTACTGGTTCGAATTGAAAAATTATTTTTGTGTTGGATAGTCCATTTATCGAGGAAAGCTAGAGGCAAAATAATATTACGCTACGACCAACAGGAGCGAAGCATCAATGAAAAATGTCGCAAAACGGGAAAAATTATTCCTTTTGAGAGCTTCCGTTGCGTACGCTGCGTAAACGGTTAAAGTCTCGCAAAAATATTGTATGACGAAATTGTTCCCCTTTAAAAGTTTAAAAAAGTACGCGGTATCATATCTTTTAAGTTCGACTCACTATAAACTTTTTATGGTAATCAAATTTCAAATTTGTTATAAAATAATGCATTATTTGCGATGGTGGTTTTATAAACAAGATATTAATCCTTATCCAAATAAATACGTTAAACATAACAAGTATTTAATTTTGAACAAATTTGCCCTTGACACCATCTGATTTCAATGAATATCTTAGGAGATATCATAGTTTTAAAATAACTCTGCAAGGCGGCCGGTCATAAGGGATAAGTAATAATCTTAGGTAGGAATATATTTGCGGGTGGAACCGCGGGGCACAGCTAGTAAGGTTATATTTCTAGGTAGGTAAATAAGAGACGATGTATTTATTGTAACTATGTAAATGGCACACCACAGACTGCCTGCAGTATTGTCTCTCCTTTCTCTCTAAATCCATCCAAAGGGTTTCTTTAAAAGATCACTTTCAGCGATAATACTGCCCATTGTGTCACCTCTTGTAAAATGAGTACATTTAAATCTGTAATATTTATGGTGTACATAATAAAGAACATTCTATTCTATTCTAAGAGAGACTTATCTATAAATATATCTTTAATTTTGTTCTGCAGCGTAGAACCCAAATTAAATACTACAAGAAATATATTATGCTTTTAAAAAGTAGTTAATGCAAGATATACCTAGCTGTGTCTATTTCTTTGGCACGCACATTACAGTAGAATGGTGATGATGACGAATCTAATTTGTAGGTTAATCTTAATGATGTAAGTGACCATGCAGTGTCACTCAAAAGAGGATATGAATAATAGAAATGTGGTTGTTACTATGTATCCTATGTATATCCTTATTTCGATGTCTAGATGCATAGGTAGTATATAAAATAATATTTAATATACATATTATTGGTTACTCCGACTTAACAAAAACTAACCTATTTTCAGAAAAATATCAATTGCGGAGTCGTATGAAAATTTAGATCAACTCGAACTCACTCAGGCACCATTAGTTGAAGACGATGTTCCCGACATCCCGGACATAAGGCGTAATTCAATGCGCAAACTCGTGCGCCGCCAATCCAGCGTCGTTGAAACTCAGCGCGATATCGATGGAAATATGAAAATGACATACTGGTTTTAAAACCTATGTATTTTTAAGAGCAATAAATAAATTGGAAGTTTACGAAGTATTTTTTTAGGGTTCTATATCTCATGGGTGACAACGGAACGCTTTTGCTAACCTGCCCTACGCTATCTGTCTGTCTGTTAATATTTTTCACAACCTATCTGTGAAAATATAATATGGCCACAAAATAAAAATAAACCCAAGTGCTAGAAAAATTTGTACAGCCTGATTCATACTTTATGGCGGCTGGGAACATGCGGCGATTCGCTGCGCATTAACAAATTCAGGGTACAGCGGATCCGGGGTCAGCGGGATTGTCCGAAAGGGTTACCGCTGGCCCGGAACATACAGGGCTAAGGAAGGAATACGAGTGGGTTTTAGTCAGTAAGAGTCTGACACTCCCTTCCGCTCCACTCAGAGCGGGAGGGGTAATTTGATGATTTCCCATCCAAAAAAAAAAAAGAAAAGCTACAGCGGAGGTGAGGGGTGGGATAGGTACCTACCTACTGCGCAGCTAGTAGTGCACTACAGACAGAGCCGCCATAAAGTTTGACTAGAACTATACTAGGTAAGTTCAAGTTTCAATTCTTATGCAGTAATTTCAGTTCAATGCGAACAACAGCATCACACTGCTTGCATACATAACTTACATGTAATAAGTTAAGTATGTATATTTAAGCAACGTGTAAGTAGCGCTTTTCAACACGCTCGTAAAGTGGTTCTTATTGAACCGCTTTTAGGACAATAATGCAGTGTATTAAAAACGCGTTCTTTTTCTTTACGTTATTCCACTACAAAAATAACTATTTACTAGTCGGAGATGCGCGCTTTTAATCTCATCAAAGAGACTTCATGCCAAAAGAAACCGGCGGGCCATATTTCACTTTTTTTTTAATAGTCTGTATTGTCCTTGGTCCCAAAATGAACTAATATTTATTTACCCTAAGGTAAATGCGCAGGGACCACGGACTTTTTAACACAGGTTGTATCTTGATCAAAATATGATTTGCGACTATAACAGGTACGTCTTTGCAGAATTATAATCATTTGAATCACTAATACATCTTTCTAAGTTAGATTTGTTCCATAAGAACAAATCTCTTATGGAAAAGTTCTTAGGGAACAAATCTAACTTAAAGATTCAATTCTAATGACTATTAATTCTGTAATATACATATATATTATAGTCGCGAATCATATTTTGATCAAAATACAACCTGATACTGACCTGCAAATTAGAAAAACTTACTTCCGAAACCAAACGGAAAAGACCCTGACTGGCGTTCTATTATCGCGGATTCTCACAGAACTAATGTATATTTCTCTATGCCAATAGTACTTTCTAATTCCATACTAACTAAACTACAATTTCACATACGACAACACTACGATCAATCTTCACATTATTTTGTGTTTATTATAGGTACTTTTTCTATAAGCTGTTTAGCGGTCTGCTGTCAGCTTTTATTTACACTTGCGCGCGCATCTCTAGTGCTGGCTTGGCCGCGCTAGCCAAGCCTTGGCTAGCGCGGCGCGCGGAAAAACAAAACCAGCGCGCCATTTTCCACACAAGTTAATATTTAACAATAGTCTGTTTTTTTCCTCGCAAGTGTGTTGAAAAACGTCATATGAAACGCGTGTGCATTGATAAATCATACTCGAGGCGGTATTATTCGCGCGAGCCGCTATTATTTTTGCAATGTAACTACAGATTTACAGTTTTCTGATTTTTTCCTTTACTTGTGCTACACATGATTCATGACATTGCTTCTTGCCAAATGTCATGATTCTAGGTCAGCGGGAAGTACCCTATTCGGAACATAAGCGGCCATATCTTTTGATTGACTTTAAGAAGTTTTATTTTTTCACTGCTTCAAGGGATTGCAGTCCGGAGTATTTGAATTAATTTGAACTTGTTATCTCCACGCGTTCCTGAGAAACAGGGTCTTGACTAACGGACAGACAGAGGGACAACGAAGTGATCTTATAAGGGTTCCGTTTTTCCTTTTGAGGTACGAAACCCTAAAACGAAAGAACGAGTCGGACTCGTCCACCGAAGTTCCACATCTTGGTAAATATTTATCCATTTTCACTAGTATTGTCTCTAAAAGGCCTTTACTGATTACTAAAAAACTATGCTGGATAGAGAGAACGATTTATTTTTCCTGTAATATAATATTCATCACATAAACCTTCATCAAATTGATTTAGTAATTTCAGATTCAGTCGGAGGTGCGGCGAATGTAAAAGTATCTCCCGGGCCCCCGACTTATGGTAGTAGAAGGAACAGTGGGTTTTTAGTCGGTAGGAGTCCGACATAACCCTCCGTTCTTTCCAGAAGGAGGGTATCCATGAGGATGCCCCATGAAAAAAAAAACACTGGCACTCCGGTAGTGCCGACAGAAGTGAAAACTTGAACAATTACGAGTGTATTTTGTGAATCGTCTTATAAACAAAACACGCGTGTTAAGGTGTGTTCCTTATTTTATAGGGTTTTTTGCAAATCAGGTATGATGACCGCTCGCATGGAGCTCGTCGTCAGTTATATATCCGTGGTTCAGCGCCATCTCGTCGTTGTTGGATGAACTACGTAGTTAGTACGCGAGGCCCTCGTAGTTCTTCCCGATGTGCATAGATGGCGCTGTCCTCAACAACGCGCGTCTTACGTTTTACGTCTTACGTCTTACGAATTTTCGATCAGGGTCACGTGACCTGACGCGAGTTTAGAAGTTTTTACCCATTCCAAAAAAAGTACACAGCGCCGCTAAAGAAGTTTTCACTTCAAAAATTTAAGGGGCCAGGCCCCCCCTGGAAAAAAGCCCTAGATATGCCAATGGTAATATACTCTCCCGAAATTTGTATGGAAAAAATATCGACTACTGGCACCTTAAGTAGGTACATAGTGTTATCTCACTCTTACGCAGTCTCTTATCTCTTTCTAGAGCACTAACTTTCCTCGAACTTGAAATTAAAAAAAATTATAAAAACTTTTATTTAATAAGTACATACCTAATTACAAACTTTGTTCAAATTTTCCTCCACTATTGCGTACGTACGCGCGACATCTTCGTCTTATCTCGACTGTAATGGTGTGTAAACGTATTTCTGCTTTGATAGTGTTCCGATAGACAAGGACAGAGAAAGGAGCCGACCTCCGCTAGGAGTATATTTGTGTTCTGTGTGCGCGACTGAGTGCCTATACTAGGAGCAATCACCCAGTTTAGTAGGAACAGTCGCTGTTACTGAGTTATGCCGGGGTCACACCCGGGAAACGGCAATGCCCATCATCGCCGTAAACACCGCGGTAATTTTTCCAATAATTAACGCGATAAATTGAGATTTTTAAATTTTTAAATTTTATGACATTGATTTTTACAATCTGTGACTACAGTAACTCACACACTTGTTAGAGTTCTAGAAAGGTCATCTACTTTTCCAATATTTGTAAATATGTGAGCACCATGTATCTATCACATAATTGATTTACCTGTAATTGCTTAATTTTTAACTCTTTTTATTATTTTTTTGGGGTAGACTTTTATTCTAGGTGCATCGTCTTCACATATAATTATATTATGTATACAAAACCTTGTAAAACATTTTAAAAGAGTAACGGTGGAGTTTCTTGCCCATTCTTCTCCATACGAAAACTACCTTTTGGAAGGGGCGACTAGAATCAATTCAATTTTACTGTAAGTTTTGACGTTCAAAAGTGCCTTTAATGTGCCTATTTGAAATAAATGATTTGACTTTGACTTTGAGTGGCCACACTTGAACAGTCAACATCAATTGGCAATCAAATTGGCGATAAAATTGGCGCTAATGTTCTCCTTGAATTTGAAGATAGACGTTGACGCTGCTGCATTGTATATACACGCGTTCACGGTGCGCTATGACAAACGTATTGTGGCCGCTTCAAAGTTGGCAATAATTGTCGCGGAAAATCTCTTTCTTCTCAAAAAATACCGCCACCCGAGTTATCGCATAACGTCAATCGGCAATGTGAAAGCCGTTGTAAAATTATCACGATAAGTTGTGGCTATACCTACGGTTAACGCCCAACGTCCCGATAATCAACGGCGTTTCCCGTTGGTGTGGTCCTGGCATAACGCATCTACGAAAATAATATATGAATGGATGCACTCCATCTTCTCTCACTGTCATAGCCTTACGAATTCCATGGCTCTCGCTGTCACGCTTGCCAAATGTCATCATTGAAACAGACGCGATCCCGGTAAAATGGAGCTGAGAATTTTTGAAGTGAAAACTTCTTTAGCGGCGCTGTGTACTTTTTTTGGAATGGGTAAAAACTTCTAAACTCGCGTCAGGTCACGTGACCCTGATCGAAAATTCGTAAGACGTAAAACGTAAGACAGCGCCATCTATGCACATCGGGAAGAACTACGAGGGCCTCGCGTACTAACTACGTAGTTCATCCAACAACGACGAGATGGCGCTGAACCACGGATATATAACTGACGACGAGCTCAAATACATTTTATGTACAAGGCCAATAGTATGTAAAAATGTAACTAATATCAATCGTACCATCTACGTCCTCTTCTAATACGCCTCTGCAAACATTATGGTAATCGAACAAAGGTAACATTGTGTAAAATTTCATACAGGCTCCTTATTAGTTTATCTAGTTACCACTTTAGAAATGATTAACGAAGCACTGCCGCGACCAACACCACGAACTGAAGTCTATCCTGTGTGCTTATTTGTAAATCTGAATAAATTCCTTTCACGAGAAGAATAAACCAGTCACTTTGGTCATCATACCTGATTTGCAAAAAACCCTATAAAATAAGGAACACACCTTAACACGCGTGTTTTGTTTATAAGACGATTCACAAAATACACTCGTAATTGTTCAAGTTTTCACTTCTGTCGGCACTACCGGAGTGCCAGTTTTTTTTGTAGTTTTGGCTACCTCAGCGAAGTTTACCGGGAAACTTGATTCGATACATTTGCTGCCAAATACTCCTAATAATACATTAGAATGTGTACACCCATATTCTAATGTCATGTTAGACTAAAAAAAAAAATAGTAACTGATGACTAGGCAGCATGGTCTCAGACATTAGCCTTTAAAAAAAAAAAATTGCCAAATGTCAAATCTGTCATTCCTTTCTAGTTTCTAGTGCTTCTGTTTCTGTCATACGTTCATTGTAGTGTATTGTGTGTACAGTTGTCGGAGGGAATTCTAATATTCTGTAAGAATGTTTTATCCTAGTAAAGCGCTGTTACTGCGTCTTATACTAGCATGTACAATAATTGTGGTATTGGGACATAGTCATAGCCACTCGCATGATCATTCTCATGGAAATGAACCACCCTCATTCAAATATTCCAAAAGTGCAAACGAACAACACAAAAACGAAGAAGTGATAACTGAACCAGATTACGACTTATACGTCAGAGCATTGAGTTCAACACTCTTTATTAGTATAGCGCCGTTTTTTATACTGTTCTTTATACCTATTGACGGCACTGTGGAAAAACAACCGTTACTCAAGATTTTGCTGTCATTTGCTTCTGGTGGTCTTCTCGGGGATGCATTTCTGCACTTGATCCCGCATGCGCTCATGTCTAGTGGCGGCGCCGAAGGACACAGCCATAGTCACTCACATGACAGTGAGCAACATGAACCACATGACATCACTGTTGGGCTTGGTGTGTTAGGAGGAATTATTACGTTCTTAGTGGTCGAAAAAACTGTTCGGTTATTTGATGGAGGACATGGCCATTCTCATGGAGCAGAAAAGAAGAAAAATGATGATAAACAAAAAAAGAAGACAAAGGACAAAAAAGAAGACATAAAGATTGCTGGATATTTAAACCTTGCTGCAGACTTTACACACAACTTTACTGATGGGTTAGCAATTGGAGCATCTTATATTGCTGGTCAAAACATTGGCCTTATTACAACTGTAACTATATTTTTACATGAAATCCCTCATGAAATTGGAGATTTTGCTATTCTTGTTCAATCAGGATGTTCAAGAAGGAAAGCAATGATGTTACAGTTGCTCACAGCATTTGGTGCAATATCAGGCACAGTTTTGTCTATATATCTAAGAGGTTCAGGAGACGGTCTTGTTTCATCTCTCATTTTACCATTCACTGCTGGAGGCTTTATTTATATTGCTACTGTATCGGTTATCCCTGAACTTCTTGAAAGTTCAACCAAGTTTTCTCAGTCTGTCAAAGAGATAGTAGCTCTGCTAGCTGGAGTCTACATGATGGTACTTATTGCACAGTATGAATAATTTTGTAGCTTGCGAGATGTAAATATATTTACATTGTTCTATTTTTTCAATAAATCAGTTAACATCACATTAATAAATTTACTATTCTTTTGTAAAACTGTCAATAATTTAGTTTTGTTTGATTTTACCTTGTTACCATCTTCAAATGAAAGTGATGTGTAATAAAATAACTGTACAGATAAATCTTAGTCTCACCAATCACAAGATACATTAGGATCTGGTTATGAGTTATGTAATGTTAGATTATCTATTGTGATTTTACAGATGTATACCTCACAATTATTTCTTTTAGTTATACGTATAGATAAATGGAATAACAACAATGATTGTGCCTGAAAGTTACTTAATACTAAAGTGAGATCAAATGGAGTATCAAATAAAACTTCTAACATGCAGAAATTGTTTTATTTATTTAGATTACTTCTTCTTAGATACACCAACAGTTCTTCCTCTCCTGCCAGTAGTCTTGGTGTGCTGACCTCGCACACGCAGGCCCCAGTAGTGACGCATACCCCTGTGGGCACGGATTTTCTTGAGCCTCTCCAAATCTTCACGAAGCTTAGAATCCAAGTTAGATGATGTCAACTGGCTGTACTTGCCGTCAACAATATCCTTCTGTCTGTTGAGGAACCAGTCAGGGATTTTGTATTGCCTGGGGTTGGACATGATTGTAACAATCTTTTCAACCTGAAATATAACAGGAAATTTTAAAGAGAAATTTTGCATTCTGTGCCAAATTTTAATAAAACTGAAGTGTGAAAAAATATAAATATGTGATACATGTTAACTTTGAGTGAGAATGAAAATCTGGAGTACCCAGTAAATATGGATGTGCTTATATTTGTCAGGAATTACACTCGCTACACACCTAGTTAATTATATTTTGTTTATGTGCCCACTCTGGATAGATCAAGTGTTACGATGTATGCATTTACGTTAGTCTCATAGGTTTTGTAAAGACAACAAAAAACAATGGTGGCTAACTGCTTGTGTAGGATTAGAACAAATGAAATACCTATGAACCTATATTTCTATCAAGTAATAGGTAATACGGGCTGGTGTCCGCAACTCCACGTCAATGCCCGTATTTGTATCAAGTAACCAAAAGACATACCTCTTCTTCAGTGCATTCTCCAGCACGCTTGTCAAGATCAATGTCGGCCTTCTTCAGCACGATATTAGAGTATCTGCGACCAACACCCTTGATCGCGGTCATGGCAAACATAACTTTACGTTTGCCATCAATGTTCGTATTCATAATACGAAGAATATGTTGGAACTTGTCTGGAATTACCAGCGACTGAAACAAAGTTTACACTCATTTTATAACGCCGATTGAAGCAAAATATTAAGAAAACTCGCACCGTGTATACTACAAGATCACATTCAATCACTAAATTTCAATTTTGATCATAAGATTAGTAGGAAATTATAAGATTATTACCATTTTTGCAAATATTGGTTAGTCAACCACCACTAACAACAAAGGTTCATGGGGTAAAAGAATGACATTGACAACATTTCTCAAGAGTTGCCATTCTACAAAACTTATTTTTGCTCCTGGCAATCTCTCCTAGTAATAAGTAGGCAATACACTATCGGACTGCTTCTTAGGCTAGCTATACATGTAATGACTATAGTAGCCACAGCCAGCGACTCGTTGGCAATTTAAGGGGGAAGCGCTAATGTAGCCCGCGAAATTCAGATTTTCTCACGTTTTTTGCAATTTGCTGGTCAGCATTAAGTTGTACGTTGATTAATATATGAATCGCGGCCGTAAGAAATATGTGTTTACAGAATTATAATCATTAAAGTCATCAACACAACTCTCTAAGACCACGTAAGTCCAAAGAATGATGATTTCATGAAATAGGTATTCTTGAGACTTACGTGGTCTTAGAGAGTTGTGTTGATGACTTTAATGATTATAATTCTGTAAACACATATTTCTTACGGCCGCGATTCATATATTAATCAACGTAAAACTTAATAATGACCAGCAAATTCCAAAAAACCTAAAAAAAATTGAATTTCGCGGGCTACCCTGGCGCTTTCGCCTTAAGGAGGAAGCGCTAAGGTAGCCCGCGAAATTCAAATTTTCTTACGTTTTTTGCAATTTGCTGGTTAGTATTAAGTTGTACGTTGATTAATATATGAATCGCGGCCGTAAGAAATATATGTTTATAGAATTATAATCATTAAAGTCATCGACACAACTCTCTAAGACCACCTAAGTCCAAAGAATGATGATTTCATGAAACAGTTATTCTTTGGACTTACGTGGTCTTAGAGAGCTGTGTTGATGACTTTAATGATTATAATTCTGTAAACACATATTTCTTACGGCCGCGATTCATATATTAATCAACGTACAACTTAATACTTACCAGCAAATTCCAAAAAACCTAAAAAAAATTGAATTTCGCGGGCTACCCTGGCGCTTTCGCCTTAAAAATATCACGTCGTCCATACACAAATATTGAAATTTCTAGCGATAAATTGCTATCAAGTGTGTGTGGACGTGAGATTTTGGGAACACCAATGAATCTTCACTGGTGAGTGGCGACCAAAATCAGTGTGTGCGTACCTAGCATTACAACATTTCTTGCCTAGATTTTGAAATCACCCGAGCCTCGTCGGCGACTAAAAGTCACTGCGTGTAAGCCTAGGCAGACCAAGTAGACAGGGTATTCACACTGAAGTAGTGGTGGTAGCAGCCTGAATATAATTGTCCCACAGCAGGGCATAGACCTCTTCTCATATACAAAAAGCACGCACATTGATCACCACGCTTGCTCAAAACGGGCGATTTCAGACTTATATTAACTAAAAGTCCAGGTTTCCTCACGATGTTTTCCTTTTTTGAATTTTAAAAGTCATATTGAATTTTAAAAGTCACATTAGTACAAGTGCATGAGACATGGTAGACACAAGCAAAAGGTAATTTTACGTATATAGGTACTAATTCCGTGCAAGGTTTATATGGCCATATGGCCGGCCCCACCGGTTGGTCTAACAGCACATTACGTTAGGTACACACGCAGCGACTTTAGTCTCTAGACTTTGAAATCTGCCAGCGAGTTACGGTCACCGGTGAAGAGGCGACTAAAGTCGCTGCGTGTACCTATAACAATATCCCTTGTTTATAAAAGCAAAGAACACCTTGTCTTTCTCTGAATTTACTCTGATTAGGAAATCGGCTGATGTAATCGCAGTTAGAACAGATTGGATCCGATTTAGTGTAAATTGGAGGTTCCCACCGCTCTGCTTCCTAAATTGTCTACGATCTAGAAGTCGGCGTTAGCGCTTTGAGCAAAGTGGACGAGTAGACCGCACGCATGAATGCTACCAAAAAGTACTTTTTATATAAATGCTACATACAACATGGCGACTGCGTGGGAAACGACAGCATTGCTCACAGAAAAAGAAATCCATATTATTATTAATAACTCTATCTGTCTGTAGGTTACCTTTTCACGCCTAAACCACTGAACAGATTTCGATAAAATTTGGCAGAGAAATAGATTGCATCCCGGGGAACGTCATAGGATAGTCTTTATCCCGATATTTCCACGGGATCAAAACTTATGCGGGTGAAACCGCGGAGCACTGCTAGTAATATTATAAATGAAAGTGTGTCTATTTGTTCCCTCTTTACGCTTAAACCGCTGAATCGATTTAGATGAAATTTGGTATCGATATAGTTTGAGCCCCGGGAAAGGACATAGGATAGTTTTTATCTCGATCCTCGGGATCGAAACTTAAGCGGGTGAAACCGCGGAGCGCTTATCTTCGAATTCTAAATCAGACAGACGACACATTCGTGATGAAGGATCGTACTGGGTTGCACGTTTCCAATTTTCTATCGTTGGCGTCTTTAAAGTCGCGTTTTTGTCATAATTTTAATTTTTTTCATAGTTTTCTTTAAATGTTTGTCGTTTTTCTTTCCACAACAACAATTTCCACATTTTTTTTTATGTGGAGTACTTCTGAATTCTGATCACATTTATTTTTCATTCAATTATTTATTTATTTTTCACGACTTGTAACATTTCATCAATGAGTGTTCTTCCGTCGGTGGTGTGCCGGTTTCTAATTTTTATTACGGATTCCAGTAATTATCTAGAGTTTTGAAGCAACAGTGAATACAATGCATACAGAAACGACATTAACACTTATACAAATATTGGAAAAGACTGTATCGCCAGGTATGAAATCACATTTTGTAAACTGTTCATGTATGGCGCTTCAGGTCGTCAACCGACTTATCACCTAACGTAACTGTTTTAAATTGTATTTTATCGAAACAGTCCTCAGAAAGTAATCCTGCTATCAAATCTTTTATATTTTAGCACGGCATACTACTAGATAGCCGTTGATAGAATGTGGATGACAAAGATGCTTAACTGTCATGTAAGGAAAATTCTAGGTTCACCTACGATTCAAGTTTTACAATACGCGGCAATCATGTGCATAAACAAGTTGACATTTTGACACACATCTTAAATTATTTTCCATTTGCTATAACCGGCTTATTCACTGATACCTGGTGGTCTTCTCAAAGGTTGTAGGTTATAAATCTGCAATCTTTCACAACTTTGACATTCCAATTTCCATTCGTGTTCACAATACCTAAATAGCTAAGTCTGGAGTCCCTACAAAAGACTAATAATATTATGAACTTTATGCATTTTTTCCATCTGTCATAACTTACAAAGCTACATATTCTGCTATATTAAAAAAATGTACTTATTTTATCAAGTCACTTAAGACAACTTCATATTGATACTTTATTAAAAATGCACTATACAGTAGGAATCAACCAACCTCTACAGACAAGCATTTAGTTTATCTACTCGAAAATTAAGCAAAAATAACTTTAATCATATTTTATGTAATAATAAATAATAATAAAATTTATTCAAAAATATAAAGACTAAAGTTAAATACAGTTTTTCTTAAAACTATGTAAACCTGACTTGAGGATTTGTTACTGTTCTCCTGCATCATCCCACTGCTGGGCAAAGGCCTCTCCCCATGACTTCCAGCTCTTATGATCCAGGGCTAAAGTGGTTGTAATAAATAAATCAATGTACTTGTTAAACTGTAACATAATAAGCAACTCTTTGTTCATATGATAGAGATACTGCTTTTGTACTACAGTTATGTGAAATTTAACAGTTTTTTTTTTACAGGATTACTGATATGAGTTTATATCAGTAATTCTGCTTAATTAAAACAACAATAATACTTATGTTACTGATAATAATATTTAACACTGTTGAGCAGGATTGTGTAAATAATTATTTTGTGTTCTATTGTCTTCTTTTCATCATGTTATTTGAATTTTTCAGATCGAAATGAATTGGAAGCTGCAGAAACCTACCTTGACCATGCAGCTGTTACCAATTTCACAACATTTATCAAAATGTTGTCTGATGTTCTGGTTGCGGGGGGGAACAGTCAGGTCGCTAGGATGGCTGCAGGTTTACAGCTAAAAAACCACCTTACTTCCAAAGACCCTACCCTAAAACAGCAATACCAACAAAGGTGGCTGGCACTACCTGAAGACATCAGATTGTATATTAAGAAAAATGTAGGTTATCTAGTATTTTTATCAATATTCTCATTACATCTAATTTTAAGAGACTTAATATTATATTTTCGTTTTTTTAGATTCTAACAGCAATTGGAACCGAGAACAGCAGACCTAGTTCAGCGGCACAGTGTGTAGCTTATGTAGCAGTAGCAGAGCTTCCTGTGGGGCAGTGGAATGACCTCATACCCATGCTTGTAGAAAATGTTGTCAATGCTCAATCCACAGAACTTAAAAAAGAAGCAACATTAGAAGCAATTGGTATGTAACATTTTGAATCAATCTTTGTACAAAATATGTTAAAACTGCGTGCAAATGGTTCAGTGATATTTCATTATTTCCAATATGAACTAAATATGTAACTTAGAATTATAGCTAAGATCTGATATTTTTTATTCCTTCTTCAGGTTACATCTGCCAAGAAATAGATGCTGAGGTGTTAACAGAACAGAGTAACCCAATTCTAACTGCCATCATTCATGGCATGAGATCTATTGAAACCAGCAACCATGTCAGGCTTGCTGCCACACAAGCTTTACTCAACTCATTGGAATTTACTAAAGCTAATTTTGATAAAGAAAATGAAAGGAATTTTATAATGGAAGTTGTATGTGAAGCCACACAGTCCAGTGACATGAGAATCAGTGTTGCAGCTCTCCAGTGCTTAGTAAGTATCATACATAATACTAGTAAATTCTCATTACATTACATTTATATTTGTATAGATTATTTGCTTAGTTTTTGTATATGAAGTTATATGATTGCTTATTATTAATTTCAGGTTAAAATTCTCTCCTTGTACTATCAATATATGGAACCTTACATGGGCCAAGCATTATTCCCTATCACTTTAGAGGCTATGAAGTCTGATGTAGACGAAATTTCACTTCAAGGCATTGAGTTCTGGTCTAATGTTAGTGATGAAGAGATTGATCTTGCAATTGAAGAAGTAGAGGCAGCTGATGCAGGTATGATGAAAATTTTAAAATGTTTATATTTTTTCACCTGCATTTTATACAGAACTAAGATCTTTCATGTCAAACTACTTGTTTTTACAGGACGACCTCCAGCGCGTACGTCTAGATTCTACGCCCGAGGAGCATTGCAATACCTTGCTCCTGTTCTCATGCAGAAACTAACAAAACAAGATGATACTGAAGATGAGTTGGAATGGAATCCCTCGAAAGCTGCATCTGTCTGTCTTATGCTTTTGTCTAACTGCTGTGAAGATGAAGTGGTTCCTCATGTATTACCTTTCATTAATTCAAATATTAAAAATGAAAATTGGCGATACAGAGAGGCTGCATTAATGGCATTTGGTTCTATTCTTGGTGGACTTGAAGCAAATACTCTGAAGCCACTAGTGGAGAAGGCTATGCCAACCTTGATTGAAGCCATGTATGACTCTAGTGTCGCTGTGCGGGACACAGCTGCCTGGACTTTTGGAAGGATTTGTGAAATTGTTCCTGAAGCAGCTATAAATGAAACATATCTGAAACCACTCTTAGAAAGTCTTGTTAATGGATTAAAAGCTGAACCTCGTGTAGCTGCTAATGTTTGCTGGGCCTTCACAGGCCTTGCAGAAGCTGCTTACGAAGCAGCCGATTGTGGAGATTCCAATCAACCTAAAACCTATTGCATGTCAAAATACTTTGATTTTATTATTCAAAGGCTTCTTGAAACCACAGATCGCCAAGATGCTGCACAGCATAATTTAAGATCAGCTGCATATGAAGCTCTCATGGAAATGGTTAAAAACTCGCCTACCGATTGTTATGTTACTGTGCAAAAAACCACTATGGTGATTTTAGAGCGGCTTCAACAAGTTTTGCAGATGGAGAATCATATTTCAAGTCAGGCCGATCGTTCTCAGTTCAATGATCTCCAAAGTCTGTTGTGTGCCACACTGCAATCAGTACTTCGTAAGGTAACTCAAGAAGATGCACCACAAATATCAGATGCTATTATGACTGCCTTGTTGACTATGTTTGCTGGCAATGCAGGAAAAGCTGGTGGTGTTCAGGAAGATGCTCTTATGGCAGTCTCAACTCTAGTAGAGGTCTTAGGAGAAGGTTTCTTAAAATATATGGATGCTTTCAAGAGATATCTTTATGTTGGACTTAAAAATCATCAGGAGTACCAAGTATGCATAGCGGCTGTTGGGCTCACTGGTGATATTTGTCGTGCATTGAAAAGCAAAGTAAGTTTAACAATAATAATTTTATTTGTTACTAGCTTCTGCCTGCGACTTCGTTCGCGTGAAGTTTCTCATTTTAACATAAAACATAGCCTATGACACTTAGGGATAATGTAGCTTCCCATTAGTGAAATAATTTTTGGGATCAAACCAGTAGTTCCAAAGATTACCCCCCTACAACCTCACAAACTTTACCTCCTTCTCCTTATAATATTAGTATAGATATATTATGTCTTCTGAAAAACCTTGATGGAGATCAAAGAGGTTGTGTAAACACACAATTATAAAATTTTAAAAAATATTGTTACAGGTGCTACCCTATTGTGATGAAATCATAGTCTTGCTATTGGAAAATCTTGGAGATCCTTCAATTCACCGCTCTGTAAAACCACAGATCTTGTCTGTGTTTGGTGATATCGCCCTTAGCGTTGGTCCTGACTTTGCTAAATACTTCGATGTTGTGATGCAGATGTTATTGCAGGTAAAAAATCAATATTGTATTTGTAAGTATTACTAACAACAATATGAATCACGTGTGTTCGACATAAATAAATAATAATAATAAATAATTGCACTATAAATTTTAATAAAATCCATAACAATGACCTCATAATTTACATCAAATGTTTTACATTACAGGCAAGCAATGCTCAAGTAGATCGTAACGATTATGACATGGTCGAATACCTGGGCGAACTTCGCGAAAGTGTGCTCGAGGCTTACACTGGTATCATTCAAGGCTTGAAAGGATCAACGGGCGAGGTTTGTAGCATTTCAATTATTATTCAGCTATGACTTAGTGGGTATATTGCTGAGCAAACAATGAACGTGTTTAATGTGGCAGGTGCGTTCAGACGTGGCGCTGGTTGAGCCGCATGTACCGGCCATCGTGACGTTCATGATGCAAGTGGCGTGCGAGCCCGAGCGCACGGACGGGCACATGTCGGTGATCGCGGGGCTGACGGGCGACCTGTGCACGGTGTTCGGCCAGCGCGTGCTGCCGCTGCTGGAGACGCGGCCGCTACTGGACCTGCTGCAGGCCGCGCGCCGCTCGCGCACGCCCCGCACCAAGGCGCTCGCCAACTGGGCCACCAAGGAAATCCGCAAGCTCAAGCATCAGACGCCTCTCACTAGCTGGTATGTACTAAACAAAGCGTGCCTTTGAACGTACGGCGACACATCGAGCTATACATTCCAGTATAAGCCGACTTCTCAATGTACGAAAAGCCTATACAATGCGAGGTCAGCTAAAACTGGAAATGTATTGTCATGTGTACAAGTTTTGTAGTATACAAGGTTTTCCAGTAAACCAATATTCCAAAATATCATGAACATTATAGTATAGGTTTTTCTGTACCCACATTTGAATATCAACGAAAACAGACAAAATGCAACTATACTAGGACTTTTAATTAGCTGCAGTAAAATGACAGCTTATGTATTGTAACATGTGATGTGACAAAAGAATTGTTTCATTCTATTAACATTTAATTCAAAATCAATCAATGTTCAATTGGTTTTATAAAAGAGGATAGTATATTTTTGAGTTGTACATTGTTTTATAGACAACTGTTTCATAGAATTTCATTTCACATAAATTTTTTCTCATATTATTATCATTTCATAGAATAATTAATACGCAGAATACTTAGTATGAAAAAAATTAAGTCATAGATTTTGTTACGAATAAAATTTAATGTTTCGATATTCATATCATAGAATAAAAAATCAAATATTCTTTATCCTCATATTGTTTAGTTAATATATAAAACTTATTACCAAGAAAAACATTTTATCCTTGTTCCTTGTCCTTTTAGTTGGGCCCCTATTTCTGTCTACAGGGTTTAAAGTAAAAATACACCGAACAAACAATATTTGTTAAAAAATAATTCTATTGTTTGATTAGTTTGTTAAATAAAAAAAAAACGGCCAAGAGCGTGTCGGGCCACGCTCAGTGTAGGGTTCCGTAGTTTTCCGTCCGTCACAATAAGTGTTCCCACTTATGAGTTTAAAAGTGGGTATCCATTATGTTCGCGTAATAATCGTAGTCGATCATAGCAACATCTTAAAATATTGGGATTCGATTTTAATAATTCTTTTTTTGTTTTTGTTTGAAAAAAGATACGTTCAGGATAATAAAACATGTAAACAAAGTTAAAAAAATGCTTGCATATACGATTATACTACAAATTTGTCCAGAAATTATTTTGTACAGTCGACCCATCTAATTAGTTTACATTTTATATGTGTGGGTGAAGTCATAGTTATGCACACAAACACTAAATGATACGAGTGAGCTCTGTTTTTATTAGTGTGCGTATGGCATACCAATTACCATATACCAATATATAGTAATCATTCATTTATGTTTCGTAATGAGACATAATATTTCGCATGATATTACTGTAGTAACCTTGGCACAATGGCTATAGTCTTTGGTCAGGGAACGAGAAGTCGTAAGTTCAAACCTTGGGTGCAGCGATATATCCTTTTTGTATTCATTATTATGTTAAAACATTGCTTAAAGTTGAATTTATAACGATTCGATCCCGTTCATGGACGAGTAATGAAGTTTGCAACGTTTGAGACGACCACGGAACTCTCAGGCTATTTTATTTTGACTGTTTAAAAAATAACTACCCACAATTTTAAAAAATTGTTTTCAAACACCTTAATTTATAAAAAAATAGCATTCTTAGTTGTTAATCTACGAGTATTTGCAGTTTTTTTTTGCTAACATACAGCCCACTCCGAATTGAACCTTAAAACAACCATTGTAAGGAAGGAACATATTGGAAGAAACGAGTGGAATCATTTTCTAGTATGCGTTAAGCTCGCTCATTACAACCAATACCAAATAATAATATGTAAATAAAAAATCATAAAAAAATCACAAATAATAAAAAATCAAATTAATTTAATGCTTTTATTTAATTTACCTTTCTACTTTTTTGCTTGAGTGATTTTATTGCCCACAAAATTAATTTAATAAAAAACAAAAAGTAAAAAACAGTAAAACAAAATTCCTCAGCTGGGATCGAACTCACGTCAACGAGCTTACATCAGTAGCTATCGCAGGCGCTTACACCAACTAGCTAAGGGAACTATGTTATACAGTGTGTTAACTAACAGAGGGCGTTCCCGTTAACCCGCAATAGTATAGCATCCATACATGCTAAAAAAAATATTACCATTCGAAAATAAAATGTTTTTTTTTTATATTAAAATATTCACTAAAAATCGTAAATTGATACGTTAAAGAAACACTCTGTACACGCGTACTTGAAGGACAGCAATGTCGGAATTTATTTAATTAAATAAATTAGAATTAATTAAATAAATAGAGTATCAATATTAATGTATTAGTCTAAAATGTTGGGTCTAATAATAATTCCTTCATTGTAAACCCGTTTATTTTATCTCTAACCGTGAATGTATCATACGTATACGCACACAATAATACTGACAGTTACCGATGTTTGCGTGATGTAAACTAATTGCCGAGTGTACAACTTTTTGTCTTTTTTGTACAAAAACTGTTGTTTCCATCAAGTTCAAAATAATTTTCCTAGAAAGTCCTTATAAAGTTCTACTTTTCAGATTTTTTTCATATTTTCTAAACTTATGGTTCAAAAGTTGGGGGGGACACACATTGTTTTTTACTTTTGGAGCGATTATTTCCGAAATTATTGACATTATCAAAAAATGATTTTAGTAAACCCCTATTCACCTTTCCAACAATATATCACACGTTAGGGTTGAAATTAAAAAAAAAATCACTTCCCACTTTACATATAGGGGGGCTACCCTAATAAAACATTAAATATATCGGCAACAACGAACACATTGTTTACAGCACATCCTAGCCAAATTGCGACCTCGAATGGGCCCCGTATCTCGTATAGACGCCAACAATAACTGAGGTCCAGCGTGAAACAATTTTTTATGCTCATAATTAAAAAGTAACTTGGAAAAAGGATGACTAGATTGAATAAGAATCGGGTGCTTTTTATTATAAGGAAAATCCGAATGGTGTAATCTACCTCGAATCCTAATTATATTATTCTCGTCTAGAAAAACGTTAAACCTATTTAATTCACTTTTCTTGGGTAACGGTTTGTTATTAAGTAGTAATTTATAGTCTTTAAAAGATTGACATTGAGATAAACATATAATAAAGTTTAAAGCCCTTTATAGTTAGTTCATGCACAGAAAGAAGGCCGTGAATAGGTTGTTTTCTACATGCGTCAATAAAACTTAAAACATAGGCGACTGTTCGCTGAAGTCTTAATAAGTTTGAAAACCGTGTAAAATCAATCAATTCATCAAGTTCATTTTTATTGAATAAAACATGCAAGGTGACATCTAATTTCATTTCAGACAAAATTTCGTTATTATAATTCATTAATTTAGAAGGCCAATAAGACATTTCATTCATTAAAAAACTAGGACCGAACCACCAATCATCTAAACTAGATAATAAATTAATGTCCACTCCACGAGACAAATAATCAGCAGGGTTTTGGTCAGTGGGAACATGTCTCCACTCACAGCCACCAGTCTTATCTAAAATCTAGGCAACCCTGTTACGAACGAACGGCTGTAATTTATTTGGTAACAATTTTAGCCACCCTAAAACAATAGTGGAGTCAGTCCAGCGCACTAATGTCCAGTGACAGTTGCTCATCCCAAGACAGTTTTTTCAACCATAACTTCTGTAGCAACATTTTCATGACAATTACACACGGAGCCAATAATCCAAGCGGATCAAAAACTTGTGAAACAATCGAGAGCATGTTACGTTTTGTGTTATTAAAATTAACTGACTGATTAATTGGAAAATAAAGGTTATCTGACAGTGGCTGCCAACCTAAGCCTAACGTTTTGGTTGACTCAAATCCACCAACATTTAAATCCAGTGAAGATTGGGGAAAGTCAGAACCAATTACCAAGTGTATGTCATTCGACTTCCAATTTTTTTTAGATTCATCTGCGCTAAAGCAAGAATTGAAGTAACTTTATGACGCAACTCTTTGACCTCATTGATGTCATCTCCTCCGGTGAGCAAGTCATCCACGTAAAAGTCGTGGAGGATGACGTCACCAATCTCCTTATCAACACACTCTAGCCCTAACTGCCGAAGACACCGGGTTGCTAGGTAAGGAGCGCTGGCCGTGACGTAGGTCACGGTATTAAGTTGATAAGCGTGTAATGGAGTTGACGGATTATCACGCCAAATAATTTGTTGAAGATACCTATCATTTGGATGAACAACTATCTGCCGGTACATTTTCTCAACATCAGCAGCTAGGATGTACTTATGTTGTCTAAACCTCAACAGGATCGACAAAAGATCGTCCTGTACCACGGGTCCAATCATCTGGATATTATTGATAGAAATACCAGTATTAGTTAAACTACTTGCATTAAAAACCACCCTTAACTTAGTGGTGGCGCTGCTTTCGCGCAGAACTCCGTGATGCGGAATGTAAAACGCTTGATCATCAATAGTTTTACATCTAGACATATGACCTAAAGTTTCATATTCCATCATGAACTCTTTGTACATATTACAGAATTGAGTTTTAGATTTAAATCTACGTTCCAGAGAAGTAAAACAATGTTTGGCTCTTGACAAAGATTCGCCTAAATTGTCCGGGGAACATTTTAAAGGAATCCTAACACAAAATTGACCATTTTTCAAACGAGTAGTGTTTTTCATAAAATGCTCCTCGCATAGCTTCTCCTCTGAGGAATACGGAGATGAAGTACAGACTTCCTCAAGTTGCCAAAACTTTGCGAGTTGTTGATCAACATTAAAATTTAATTCATCATCACAGTCTGAACGCACCTTTATAAAATTACATTTTAAAACTTTAGTAGAAATACAACTGTTAATTGGGCCTGAGACCAACCAACCCAATTTAGTCTCACAAAGAATTGGTTGCCCATCACCCAATTTAATTCGTTGAGATTCCAATAAATCCCAAAAGATGTCAGCACCCAGCAACATATCGACACGCGCCGCACAGTGTTATTATTGCCCCGAAAAACGGACATGCCCTTTTTATTAACTTATTCGATAGAACAGGTTATTTTTAAAGTAAGAGTAAAATACCCGTGTGGCAATTTTGTCCCAATATGGAGATATAATTTTTTTTTTCTTTGGTTTCCATAAAAACCATAGAAATCGCAATTACTTTAGATCCAATGCGGTTTTGTTATGTCTTTGATCGCAATTAATTGATGCTTTATATTAAGTAAATTACTAAGCAAACGCTCAAATTTTATCGTTAACATGTTGTGAGTAACATTGAATTTTATATATTTTCGATTTTATTTTTTTATGGGCTTATTTCATGTTATTTGGATTCAACATCGAGACAAGATGTTGCTTTGGCACTAAGAAGCACCGATTCAAATATCCAAATCTTATGGTGTTTACTTGTTTAGAACTTACAGGATTTTGAAATTTAGGCGCTAGGGTTGGCAGAAGTCGAATTTCGTTAGGAATAAGGAAAAGTCGGTGGACATGAAATTGTTATGATATGGGACAAAATTTTGGTTTTGACCCAATTGCAACTCGCTTACCTCAGTGGGGCTCAAAGAAGCGGGATTCAAAGAATTTAAATAGTTCGGGAACATTGTCACCTTTCCTTTGCAACTCGCTCGTTTCCTAACGAGCTCTTTTAATTCCCTATCCTCTGGCATTGCGCAAGCTGGTGTGATCAACCTGGAATGTATATAAATAAAGTTATTGCAACGTTTAAATTACAATTACAAATGATGCAGCCTGAAATACGTACAAGATTTAAAGACACTAACTTTAGAGTGAATTTACATAAATAATAATTTATAAAAAACTGCAATTGCAATGATTTTTATAGTCTATCTGTGTTAACTAATGTGATTACCCGACTGTCTCAGTAACTGTATAATTATTACACCGTAAAGCAAAATAATGCAGTTTCTACAAAAATAATACTCTTTATCAATGTGTAAATAACAAAAACAATAATTACTGATCAGTTAATAATTGTATTACAATTTGTAACCACTCACAGAACAAAGAAAATGACAATAACTATTTCGTACTAACCTGACTATTGACGGCTGACTTACACTAATTATACCTGTTAAATAGTGTTGGGTGCACAAATTTAATGATAATTACGCCTTTTCTCAGCTATTGAGTATCCAGACCACGTAAATTCCAATGACCTTCTGAAGGACGAAGCAGAATTTACCGGCTACACCGGGCGTCGACTATATCCACCAATTCTCTTCAATCCCTTTGTAGCAATTCGCTGATCGGAGTAAATATTTTTCAAATCTCCTAATCAGGCTCGTAGGACCATGTGCGGGGTTGATCCAGGTATAATTACGGGAATAAAGCAAAAATGCGTTGCTTGATGTGAACGTGCAATTTTATTCTGATAAATATCACAGATGTAGGTATAGCCGGTCGAAAACGTTAAAAAATAAAAAAACGATTAGCTATAATCTACGTAGCCTCAACATAAGACGTTGGTATGTGAATTTCTGTAGGCGCTTGGGGGTCAATTTTTATATGATCTATTCAAGGAATATCTGATTGTTTTTAGGATTAAATCAAAATGGGTCAATTGCTTTCCATTCCATCACTAGTAGAGATAGTGTGGCAACATAATCTATCAAAATGAAAGTAGGAAGTGTCATTTTACTGCAACTAATTAAAAGTCTAACCCCCTTACTAATAAACATATTATATCAGATGAATAGTTACACACCAATTTCTCTTTCAGTCGTCATTAATTTGACTTTCGAAAGAAGAAGACAAAGTGTTGTGTAACTATACAGACACTATACAATGTTTATTAGTAAGGGGGCTATGTAGCTTAACTATTTTTAATTTTGTGTTTTTTTTTTTCATTTCAGATTTGAAACAATTCACTGCCACAGTGATGCAACGCAGTTTCAGATAACTTGCTGCTGGTAAACTCAACTGTGCTGGCAGGCATATTAAGTCCGTATTAATAAGTCGTTAGGTGCATTCGTTTAGAGGCCTGTATTGTTTTAAACTATCTTTAACAATTATATAGTAGTTATTTTGTGTTCATGGGCTAACACTGGCCTTTTTATAAATAAATATTATTACCTTATCTATGATATTATATGAATATTTGTCTACTTTAGTAACATGTTACCATTATTGTAGCATAGTAACGTTTGGAACTATTTCTGTGTTTAATTTACCATGACAAAACGGTCTATGACTTTTGTTAAAACCATAATAAAATAACAAATCAAAAGTGGATGAATGTTTATAAGCAAGTGAAATGTTTTTATGTAATATATTAACTGTTTTTTTTTGCATGTAAGAAATGTGCTAATTTGGTTATGGCTTTTTCTTCAGATTACCAAGTGATTTTTGGCCCCAAACAATGCACTTAGCGTAGCATTATTGAAACTGTTAAATGTATGCCTGACCATAATCTTTCCATAATTATCTTAAAGTTGAAGCATTTTTCCTATTTGGTATTATAAATACAGACAGTGGCTGTGGTATCTTTACTTATGTGAGATAAAGTGATAGTTTGAAAGGGATGTATGAAAGTTGATGTATGTTACTTTAGGCATGCACATGTGCAAGGGATTATGAATTTTATAAATTATTATTATGTTTTGTACGAAGTATGAAAGAAATTTATGAATGGATAAGAAAGCATGTGTAGATGCGTGCATGATTATCTCAGATATTTTATAAACTTAGGCATTGTCGATCATAATGAAAATTCGGTATATTTAAAGTATGTTTAAGATTCCGTCGACATTACTCGAGACTGAAGGACGCCATATTGGCGACGATTCTTTTTTATTCATCGCAATTCAGGTTAACAATAAAAATCTAGAAGATACCGATTGATGAAATTTAATCAATAAAAAACGCTGACCAATTATAGGTAAACATATGTTACAACGATAAATGCTAAACAAAAATATACTTAATATTATCATAATTATGGACTAATTGTATTAATTAAGAAAGTGCAGCAGTCAGTTTGAAACAACATTGATGAGATAGTACAACAATAGTCGTTTAGCAAATAAACAATGTTGCTCTATAATTTATTATGAATACTGTGTACCTACATAACTCAAATTGTCGAAATCTTGGTCAAATCTTCCTTTGTGATGAATGAAAAGTATCTTTGCCTTCTGATCTCAATATCACATTATTGTACATATGTAATTAAAGCGTTTTTTTTTTCCTTAAGATATTCCGAAATGGCAAAATAGTAATGCCCTGAAAGTAAATTGAAAAGACCAAGCGGACCTTTTTTTAAAACATGGGCTGAGCAATTGCTATCAAATTGTTGTGTTTAACCATAATCAACAAAATTTCGAATGGGTATATTTCATCAAACTTATTCAGTTCTTTCGTGTTAACGTTTTAAATTTATTTATTGTATCCACATTTTGTTGTCTAAAATGATGTTATTTCTAAAATTCGTTTACATTTTGGAATTTTTATATTTCCTTTCCAACGTAACGTTTATTTTAATGTTTCTAGCTAAAACTTTTCGGCAACTTTCAGATTGTTGTCCATTTTAGCTTTACCTTTTCAAGTCAAAACTACTTACCATGTCGACTAGCTCAAAGGCTTAAAATAAGTTCGCGTGTCGTAATAACTGTTAGATAAAAACATCGACTCCGGTACTTGTAATACTTGTCATATACTGAAATATTTGTTTCCGCTAATTGGTCAATCAAACTTGCGTTTATGCTGACTATCAGTGCCTTTAACGTGTACGAGAACGAAACCTAAACTTTGTTATCAATGTCCAGTTTCAATAGGTACTCGCGAAGTCATGACTATATTTTAATCAATTCCTTCCGTTAACTAGGATAGAACTCTTTTTATACCTACTGTTCAGGTTTTAAAACTTACGTGTGCTAGAATTTGGAAATACCCTTTATTTTATTTCAATTGACGTGTTGAGTGTCTGCTAGTCTGTGAGCATCACTGATAGGAATGATGTTTGCGCGAATTATGCAAGAATTTATTACGTGAAGTGTGTCATTACTACCATTAACTTGTTTTACTACCATATATATTTGAAAAAAGTAAACGATTTGGATATATAAAAATTAAAAATATTCCAAATGTCATACAAGTTACGTATGTACTTATATTTAAGTATGATAGGAGAATATGTGAGGACTAGTGCCATGCCATGAAAGGTTCTGATTTAGAATCATAGGCATCGAGTCAATGAATACCACCCACTTTTCCTGCGCGAATCTAAAATCAATTAGTTATTTTGTTACGGCGTATATTTTCATTAGTTTTGACTATGACTATCTGCTACCCTGTAAACTATTCTATGGCGATTAAACAATTTAGAAGTTAAATTGGTTTCTGATTTTTCTACCTATTTGTTTGATTAAGAATTAGTTTCAATATGGTTTTATTTTTAGGGTTCCGTAGCTAAATAGCAAAACCGGAATCCTGAATTCGTTTCTATTTCGTCATATCCAGCTGTCCGGATGTCATACAGCAATTTTATTCGGATACTATTTGCGCGATATAGATGAAAATTGGAAAACATTCTGTGCACCGCTAAACAAAAGTGTAAGTAGTGATTATGTAAAAAAAAAACGAGCAAGAGCGAGTCTCACTCGCGCACCGAGGTTTCCGTACCATCAATTATGTTCATAAATTTTCATCAGCGAGGCGTATATTCGTCAGAAAATTTTAACCTGCATGCTGCGGTGTAGAATATTGCCGTTTTAGGTCCGCGCCATCTCTTGACCGTTAGTGGAACTAATGTAACGTTTGTTGATAATTTCTGAAAAAGTGTGCTATAGACATCGTTTTATTTTTCCTGTAATCTTTACATAAACTTCTATCACAGAATTATTCAGATTTCCTCTATGCAAACTTTGGAGATAAGGGGGGAACGGTTTTTTTTTTAATTTTCGTCAAAAGTGGAAACTAATGCGCCCTAAAAGAAAAAGTGTTTGAGAATGTGCAAACTGCGCTCTTTCATATGATACCCAACATTCCCTAGTAGAATTTATCAGACACTCTTTCAATAGGCGTGACGCGTTTCAAAAAAAATCTTTCTATTTGCAAAATAGTTGGGCAAACGTCATCTAAAACTATTCCAAATTTCAAGTTAATAGCATTAGTAGTTCTTGAGATATCCAGCTGTGACAGACAGACAGACCGAGTCGCACCATAAGGGTTCCTTTTTACCATTTTGGTACGGAACCCTAAAAATATTACTTTTCCCAATTACGTTGGGGTCGGCTTCCAGTCAAACAGGATGCAGCTGGGTTATCAGTATTTTTTTTTTTGTTACGACCGCTTCCCCCTTAAATGGGAAGCGCTAAGGTAGCTCGCGAAATTCAAATTTTCTTACGTTTTTTGCAATTTGCTGGTCAGTATTAAGTTGTACGTCGATCAAAATATGATTCGCGGCCATAACAAATATGTATTTACAGAATTATAATCATTAAAGTCATCAACACAACTCTCTAATGCGCCTGCCACACACTCGACGAGTGGCATGGGAAGTAACGAGGAAAGGAGGCAGAGACATAGTGTGGCAACATTACTCGTCATGCCACACGTCATGCTCCTCGTCCTACCCACTGCTCCCTATTTTGTCGGTTTTTGCGCGCGAGTCAAAGGACCGGCAATACGAGTGCGAGTGGCCGGCCACATAATCGCGCGGTCGCAGTCTGCATGGAGCGCTCGCGCAAGACCACCGCAAGACGCACGCGTATGCAAAATTGGAAATTATGTCGTCGCCAAGCGTGGAATGGTCAAATGAAAAGGTGTTAATAATCCACCATCTCCGTTGGCGAGGACGACGACGACGATGTATATTTCTTTTTACTGCGCCTGCCAGACTATGCTCCTTGCGCTGCTCATCGCTATGCTCCTCGCGCTGCCGTGATTTGCCGCGATGTTGCCCTCTCTGCCCACACACTGCTCTACTCGCGCAATTAATCGCGACGCTCCTCACTTGTCATTTGCCTTGGTGAGACAATGGACGTTGAAACGGTGGCAGCGTGCGCGCTATGCATTTTTAGTATAGCTAATTATATTAATGTAGTAAAAAGAAATATACATCGTCGTCGTCGTCCTCGCCAATGGAGATGGTGGATTATTAACACCTTTTCATTTGACCATTCCACGCTTGGCGACGACATAATTTCCAATTTTGCATACGCGTGCGTCTTGCGCGAGCGCTCCATGCAGACTACGACCGCGCGATTATGTGGCCGGCCACTCGCACTCGTATTGCTGGTCCTTTGACTCGCGCGCAAAAACCGACAAAATAGGGAGCAGTGGGTAGGACGAGGAGCATGACGTGTGGCATGACGAGTAATGTTGCCACACTATGTCTCTGCCTCCTTTCCTCGTTACTTCCCATGCCACTCGTCGAGTATGTGGCAGGCGCATTAGACCACGTAACTCCAAAGAATGATGGTTTCGAAACAATTATTCTTTGGACTTACGTGGCCTTAGAGAGTTGTGTTGATGACTTTAATGATTATAATTCTGTAAATACATATTTGTTACGGCCGCGAATCATATATTAATCAGCGTACAACTTAATACTGACCAGCAAATTGCAAAAAACCTAAAAAAAATAGAATTTCGCGGGCTGCCCTAGCGCTTTCGCCTTAAGGGGGAAGCGCTAAGGTAGCCCGCGAAATACAAATTTTCTTACGTTTTTTGCAATTTGCTGGTCAGCATTAAGTTGTATGTTGATTAATATATGAATCGCGGCCGTAAGAAATATGTGTTTACAGAATTATAATCATTAAAGTCATCAACACAACTCTCTAAGACCACGTAAGTCCAAAGAATGATGATTTCATGAAACAGTTATTCTTAGGACTTACGTGGTCTTAGAGAGTTTTGTTGATGACTTTAATGAGTATAATTCTGTAAACACATATTTCTTACGGCCGCGATTCATATATTAATCAACGTACAACTTAATACTGACCAGCAAATTTCAAAAAACCAAAAAAAAATTGAATTTCGCGGGCTACCCTGGCGCTTTCGCCTTAATGAAATATAATAGACTAAATCCGGGGACGATCGCTAGGGTGTTACCATAGCTTTTTATCTAAAACTAGCTGCGCTCCGCGGTTTTACCCGCACAAGTTTCGGGATAAAAAGTAGCCTATAATATGTTAATCCAGGGTGTCGGCTACCTCCATACAAAATTTTATAAAAAATTGGTCCAGCCGTTTGAACGTGAAGAAATAACAAACATATAAACACACACACACACTTTCGCCTTTATAATATTAGTTTGATATATTTACTTCCGCCAATATACCTACAAAAATACTAAGTTACTGATGCTCGGAAAATTCGATAAAATAATGCCCGTGACTACCGCAGGACCACCAACGCCAATCGCTTCCATATTTGGTAAATAATTAGTGCTCAATTGGTACTAATTAGTACTCGAACAACAGAATTGGTACCTTAGTAGTTTTCGAGAAAATCGACTTTGAAGGTGGTCCTGCGGTAGTCACGCTCCTTTCAGCAGGACCACCATGAGCGACGAAAAAGGGCCCACGCTACAGCTATTCTAAGTATACAAATAATTAGTACCCATAAATGTGATATATTTCGTAAAAAAAAACAGAACTGTAATATTTGTATTTACCGAGAAATCAACGATGTTAACTTTCTCGCAATTGTTCAGCAGGACCGCGATTTTGAATGTTGATTCCAAGTTAGAGAAGCTTGTCGCTTTCCTCAAACCTACATAGAAAATTAGTACCCTGTAAGATAAAATTAGTACCCAAAATTCAAAATTAAAACTCCAGTAGTTTACGAGATATACCATGCCAATGGTGGGGTGGCGGTAGTCACGGTGCCAAATTTTCATTTCAAGATTTCCCTATTAAAAACTCTGTGATTTCTTCCCAAATTTATACAAAAATTAGTACTCCTAAAGAAGTTAAAGCGACTAAATATCTAGATTCCTAAGTGTTGTATTTTAAGAGAAATTAGCTTTCATTACTTTTCCATACTAAATATCCGCGTATAACCCGACCAAATTAAGTTGTCAATGGTGCCAATTCCCTTGTTCACAAACTAAACTAAATTTGAGTTCAGTGCATCTTTATCTTTCTGTTTCATTATGAAAAGGACAGACAACAAATTTTAGTTTAGTCCTGTCAAAGTAATCAGCGCCTGACACTACTCAATACAAGTTTAGACGTGATTAAAAACATGCCTACTAAAGTAACGTCTATTTACGTCAGACGCTGATTAATTTGATAGGACTAAACTAAAACTTATCTTTTGTCCTTTACTTAATGAAATAAAAAGAAAAGATGCACTGAACTTAAATTTTGTTTAGTTTGTGAACAAGGGAATCAGCAACAATGGTGGTATTGAGCTGTTTAAGAGATGTCCACTCGTGCACATAAATTTATCGATGTCGGAATAGTATTAACAACAGTTCAATATCTAAATTTTTATACAAAATGTGTATTTAGGTACATATTAAGAAAAAAAAAATAACCTATCGCTACCCATGGCCTGTGATACCTTTGTTATTGACGTGGGCAGGTAGGTAAGTACTCGAATAATTATTATTCTGTAGGTTTTGTAAGTAGGTACCTACCTTCTGTATTTTTGTAAATGAATATCATTAACGAGCGATAGGCATTTCGTATTTATTTCTTTCCTACTAATTTACCGTTGCTGCAAGCAGTAAGTACCTACCTCAGTATTAAAAACATAATTTACCATGTTGATAATAACGTAAGTATAAAAGGATTACAAACCTAAAAGTAAGTACCTAATAGGTACCTTTATATTTGAATAATATGCATTTCAAAGGGCACATCACGCGTATTTTTGTGTTTTCATATTGATATGAAAAGTATTAAATAATATAATTATTAACCTATTACGTCCGACAAGCACATATATTTAAAATATCTACTAAATCAACTTTTAATATCGTTAACATCGAAATATTTCTGTAAATTTCGATCTAATTGGCCCTTAAAAGAAACTTTTTTTTTTAAATAAATAAACTAAAATTTATTGTCTGTCCTTTTCATAATGAAACAGAAAGATAAAGATGCACTGAACTCAAATTTAGTTTAGTTTGTGAACAATGGAAATGGCACAATTGACAACTTAATTTGGTCGGGTTATACGCGAAGATTTAGTATGGAAAAGTAATGAAAGTTAATTTCTCTTAAAATACAACACTTAGGAATCTGGATTTTTAGTCGCTTTAACTTCTTTAGGAGTACTAATTTTTGTATAAATTTGGGAAGAAATCACAGAGTTTTTAATATGGAAATCTTGAAATGAAAATTTGGCACCGTGACTACCGCCACCCCACCATTGGCATGGTATATCTCGTAAACTACTGGAGTTTTAATTTTGAATTGTGGGTACTAATTTTATCTTACAGGGTACTAATTTTCTATGTAGGTTTGAGGAAAGCGACAAGCTTCTCTAACTTGGAATCAACATTCAAAATCGTAGTCCTGCTGAACAATTGCGAGAAAGTTAACATCGTTGATTTCTCGGTAAATACAAATATTACAGTTCTGTTTTTTATACGAAATATATCACATTTATGGGTACTAATTATTTGTATACTTAGAATAGCTGTAGCGTGGGCCCTTTTTCGTCGCTCATGGTGGTCCTGCTGAAAGGAGCGTGACTACCGCAGGACCACCTTCAAAGTCGATTTTCTCGAAAACTACTAAGGTACCAATTCTGTTGTTCGAGTACTAATTAGTACCAATTGAGCACTAATTATTTACCAAATATGGAAGCGATTGGCGTTGGTGGTCCTGCGGTAGTCACGGACATGATAAAATATACCTAAAAAGTATTAAAATACTGAATCTGGTCACACGGTCCTGTGTCACCGCGCCCGCGTGCCCACTATGGACGCTTCAATGGAAGTTCATATGTTTGAGTTCGCGAAAAACGAAAAGGGTTCCCATTGTGGAAGTTCTGGTATAGTAACCAATTACCAAATCAATCAAGTCAGATGGGCAGATGTGCACAGGCTGGGATGCGGAGTGCGTCAGGGGGGACTCACCTGTTCTGCCCTCTTCAACCTGTACATAAACGAACTTTTTGAAGAGCTGGCAGAGAGAGACATAAGGTGGCTGCTCCACTAATAGACAGTATGTGAACAGCTTATGATTTATAGACCAAATGGTTTTACTCAGCCCCTCAATAAATGTTTAATTTAAAAAACATTTCAGTTGCACAGGTAGTCTAAAACTTGTGCAGACACCGAAAAGAATCCAGGATACGGACACAGAAATCGACACCGGGCCCATGAAGAGCCCGACATAAGCGCGTGCGAAGCTCCTTCCTTTGCCATATCTACCTCCTTGCGGTCAATGGCAGTTAGTAGGTAGGTACTAAAGGTTTGCGCCAGTTATCTTTAGCCATGGACAGCAGGGTAAGCCCGTTGTTTACTGGGACCACATCTCAGTCAGGCCAGGCGCACTCCGCATTATATGGCATGAAGCTCAAGTCTCAGTCAGTTTATAAGTGTAATAGTCTATAGCATGTGCTACACGGTTTTAAACGGCGGTTTGAAACAGAAAAAACAGATTTGCGCTTTGCCGGCTACACGGCTTAAAACCATCAGTGTTTTATAGAACGTTGCGTGAATAGGACGTCTCTACGCTCGCACCGTATATTCACTATAACGACGTCATGGCCTATCTAAAGAACAAAAACTTGGGATGTGTCTTGCTCTTTTGTGTGCAATTGAAGAAAAAAATAATATGGATGAAGCGATGGTTAAAGGAGAGATTAACCCTTAGTCATATGAACTTATTTAATTTTGAATAGTAATCCTTTGCCCGCCATAATCAGAATCTAGTAAATTTATAATTTCTTTGTGGCTTGGCGCCTAATACGCCGAAACCCGCTTACCAAGGTAGGTGGACCTTTGGGGTCGCGGGCGCACAGAGTGGGGACTCCGTCCGCCCATCAAGTGACCCCAGGGAAGACGGTGGCACAGTGATCACGTGCTGCCGTGCATAGCGAGGCTCAGGGGAGGCCCCTTTACAGTCTCCCCAGGGATGTGCCTTACAGGCGTTGCACGGGGGGGTTCCGGAATTGGTCTTTTAAGAGGAACCGGGACCACCCCTATGTGCTGAAGGTGATCACCGGGGCGGTTTTAGTGAGGTAAAAATCCCACACTCCCCGACCTCCCTCCCCGGAGGTCGGGTGCCTTTTGAAGGTTTCCCCCCGACAACAAAAAAAAAAGGTATAATATCTAATTGGTCTTTTAAGAGGAACCGGGACCACCCCTATGTGCTGATGGTGATCACCGGGGTGGTTTTAGTGAGGTAAAAATCCCACACTCCCCGACCTCCCTCCCCGGAGGTCGGGTGCCTTTTGAAGGTTTCCCCCCGACAACAAAAAAAAAAAAAGGTATAATATCTGTATAAATCTTATCTAGGCATGTGGCACTAGTTGGGGTTATTCTTGTGCATGAACCTGAGTTTTCAATGATAATGGACTTGTTTGAGTTACAAATCCTGTGTAACACTTCATCCATTACCTTTTCAAAGCAGTCATACAATCCTGACGGTGGTCTATACACACTTAATAGAGTGCTCCAATTCTATACAGGCAATTTCAACTGTACGCTCAACAGATAGGCTCACAATATCTTTACGATCTTTAAATGTGAGCTGGTTACTTACTAAAATTAATGAGCCACCATGTATAGCATTTATTCTGCTGAACGAACTACTTCTGCTACCAACTAACTACTTCTTGTTCTTTTTCTTCTCGTGCCATTTTGAGAACGTCGTCGCGTCGCCGAGTGCGTCTGCCTGTGCTCGCCGCTGCAACGTGACTGTCGTTCGCGAGGTTTTAAACAAGCGGCTAGACGGTTTCAAACAAGTTTTAAACCAACGCTTCTACCAGTGGTTTCAAACGCAAGCCTTGCTGCCAAGGGTGTTTAAAGGTCAAACGAAATTTGGCATAAAATGACTATCTACACTGTTTTAAACCTCTGTTTCAAACCGCCGCGGCGGCCGGGTCGCACATTAGTTCGATACTCACGCGCCGTGTCGTCGCGTCGTCCGTTCGTCGCATAATAAAATGAAGACAAAAACTTATTGGATCGTATTCCTTTTAACTGCCATAGTTATGTATAGATGACAAACCAAAATGTGCCCAGCACGCCACGGTTTGACTACATGCACACAAAATACTTTTGACAGACTGACGCCGAAGGCACGTTTTTGATTTTTTTATAACACACGACATGAGTGGGTCACTCGTGTGCTCGGTTAGGTTAGTTATTAATAAACTACCAACAGTTATTTACCCCAAAAAATATATCATGTTTTGATAGGTATCGGTTTCCATCATATCTGCGGAGTTTCGCTAACTAATTCAATTTAACTGACAGTATTTATTGTGTCGAGTTATTATTGTCTACTATTGCCGAACTGTCCTTAATAATTTAAATTCATGCTCGTGACTGTGCCTTACCTACGTTCTCTCTGTGAATCTGTGACCATCTGCAAGTATAATGCATATTATACTCTTTGGTATAATGTACTCTGTGATCATCTGTGACTGTCGCAGAATCTCAATTCTGTATAATATAGTGTACTCTGTGATCTTGATTCTATTTTAGATCTGTCTGTGGTCAGGCTAGGTTGTCTTGCAAGTAATCAGTGTATTTTTGTGTCTTCTTTGGTAATAAATGTTGTCTTTCTAAGTCAAAATTACCAAAAAATTAATTGATATCGAAAAACTAGCCATTGAAGCTAGATTATTACACACTTTGTTAATATTTCGAGCACATCTCACATCATGAAGCCACCGTATAAAATCGGTAAGTAATTTTACTTGTTTTATAAAATAAGAAAGTAAGTTATAAGTTCTGAGGGAGCAAATTAGTGAGTTTAAATATTTATCATTCCTAAATACAGCCAGATAAGTACTACATTTAATTTTACAATAAAAATTATTTTATAGGTTATCATAGCCATGCGACTTAGACCTAGACAGACCGGCGCTATTGTTTACTGCTTATTTACACTAATTCACGCTAATGTTCCATATCACATTATCAGCAATTATTGCTATTCTGATGAGGCCTAATATCTTTAGTGCATAAAGTGATTAAATGATAGCTATAAGATAGTGTAAAATTAGTAGGTACCTAGTGAAACCTCAAATAGAAAGATTAATTAAAGGGAATGTGTCAAAGACCCCAGTACTTTTGAAAACTGTTATGGACCGAAAAAGGCAAGCCATCCTATACATTATTTTTTTTACTTGTAAGAAATGAAAAACCAGACTATTGATTGGTAGCTACTTGTAGCTACCAACCAATAATACTTACCTATATCAAAAATATTGTTTAAATTGAGCATATTGAACATGAGGTTGTTATTAAATTTTGTAATTTCATCACTATTGCATAAGAATAAGCTTTTTATTTACCTACTGATAAAAATATTACAACTACCTGTTGGCGTTTTTGTCTAGTAGTAAAAAACTATCAAATCAATAACTTAAATGATATTGATTTGGATTATAAATATGAAAACAAATTTTTAAATAATATTACCAAAAAAAAAATTACCTACTTACTTACTTACCTACTAAAATATATTTTATCTGTTGTTATGATAATTTACTTTTTATTTTATGTCTACAGCTATAAAAATTACTGTATTTTATTTACCCAATATTTTTAAACATTTTTATTTAGATGTCTTATTAGGAAACTTCTAGATATTATTTTATTCTTTTACATATTCTCAGATGAAAAAGCATGACAAATAATATATGATTAAGTAATTTAAATTTTTTAAATACTGTAGATTGATTTTAAACATTGACATTCTTTTTGTATTACAGCTGATGAGAAGCTGGCTGAGCTTGGCCGCAAAGAGATCATGCTGGCAGAGAAGGAGATGCCAGGATTGATGGCCTGCCGCCGCAAGTATGCTCCAAGTAAAATCCTCAAAGGAGCTAGAATTGCTGGAAGTCTTCACATGACAGTGCAGACTGCAGTCCTCATTGAGACACTTATAGAAATTGGTGCTGAAGTAAGTGCTGTTCATTTCAGAGTTATAACTATTTTAATTGCAATGGCACCTGTCCATTAATTAAATACTTTAGATATCTCTAAAGTATTTAATTAATGGACAGGTGCCATTGCCTTGGTGGCACTATTTCACAATCTATTCACCAACCCCAACATAAACCCCTCTAAATAAATGAATAGTTGGAACGGTGGCATAGATGATGACTCATCTACCTATCTAATTCAAATAACTTACCCACTTATATAAAATTTCAAATAACTTATTTTCCTAAAAATCCATAGACTAATATTATAAATTGTATTATAATTCCATTATAATAATTCCATTGAAATCCGTTCAGACGTTAAAGCGTGAAAAGGAAACAGGCAGACAGAGTTACTTTTGCTAACTCTATCTGCCTGTTTCCTTTTCACGCTTTAGCGTCTGAACGGATTTCAATGGAATTTGGCACATATTTAGATCTGGGTCAGGACATAGGATACTATTTATCCCGTAGGATAATTTCCGGCCTCTACGCGGGTGAAGCCGCCGGAAAAAGCTAGTATTAGTCGAAAATTATTTTCCTGGTTAAAGTAATATATCATACTCAAAGATAATACATCAAAACAAATGACCCTTTAAATCCAGTATAGATCTAATCACGGAATGATAAAATTGATAAACCTATCGAAATAAGTACATGAAATGTCGACATTAGTTATTAAATTGTTACATTTGTTAACTGCCAAGGTTTTAGTTTGAGGAAATCTGATACCTAAACCATACTAATATTATAAATGCGAAAGTGGGTCAGTGAGTCGTCTTAGGGGCGGATGTGTGTCTATCTGTTACCTCTTCACGCTTATTTTAATATGATGGTGAGGCACGTGGTTCGTGTGAGTGTTTGCGGGACCAGTAGCGAACAGAAAAACAGTCCAACCTCAATTTATGTAGCAGTTTATTAATCACAATAAATGCACACATAATATCGTCACTTAGCAAAGAACGCACTATTACATATTTACCTATAGTTTTATTCGAGCACATTATCAGTTACATATATCGTGTTCACGGTTAGCAAGCGAGAGAAAGGAGCACCGGAAACAGAGTAGTCAATATGGGGTTCACACATCCGGTGATGCCATACAAGAAAAATATAATAAGGGCATCAATACACGGTAAATCTAATACTTCCCCTTGTCCTATTATATTTTTAGTCAAAAAGATACAAAATATACAAATGACACTATACAATAAACACTGCAGTCTCTATCACTTACATAGGTATCACATAAACGTAGCAATTAATAAGTTAACAAGTCAATAAAATTGTATCACAGTTTTTACATAAGATACACATTATACTATAATATACTTATTTTATAATTTTAACCACATTCAAATTTTGTGTGAAACTACTGTGTTTTTGTTTACCTAAAGATTTGGTAAGAACATCCGCTATCATCCTGTCTGTAGGTAAGTATCTAACTGTTATAGAACCATTATTAATTAAATCTTTGACAAAATGATATCGAATGTCAATATGTTTGGTTCGTTTATGACATACTTCTTTAGACTCTAATAACTTCTGGGCACTTTGACTATCATTATACAAAATACATTCATCCAATTCAATTAATGTTAGTTCTGAAAGTAAATTTTGAATAAAACAGATATCTTTACAAGCATCGCCTATTGCGAGGTATTCCGCTTCCGTACTTGAGAGAGCAACACACCTCTGTTTACGCGATTCCCAGTTTATGGTCGAATTGCCTAGTTTTATAACGTAACCAGTGTACGATTTACGATCAGTAGCGTCGTTAGCCCAATCAGCATCAGTGTACGCGCTCAATTTCCAATTGACATTTTTTGTGAAAAGCAAACAGTGATCAATTGTACCAGCTAAATATCTAAGTACATGTTTGGCTGCGAGCCAATGGGTTTTATCGAAACAGTTATTAAACTGGCTTAAATAACTACAAGCATAGGCAATATCCGGCCTAGTGCAAACACATAAATACATGAGACATCCTAAAAGTTGTCTGTATTTATAAACACTATCATCCAACTCTACACTTGTACGTTCAGACTTCTGTAACTTACAATTAAGAGGCAAAGGTGTGGTTACTGGTTTACAATTTTGCATGTTAAATTCAACCAATAATTTCTTTGTGTATTCAATTTGGTCTAAACATAATATACCTTTTTGTCTATGTCTAGAAACTCTTATACCCAAACAATTTTTAAGTGGACCTAAATTTTTTACATTAAATTGTTTTTCTAATGCTATTTGCAGATGAACTTTAATTTTACTATTTTTATTATAAAACAGATAAAAATCGTCTACATAAAGTGCCAGTAAAACTATGTCATTGCCTACCTTTTTACTGTACACACATGGTTCACTTTTACATTGATTAAAATCATTAACAATTAACAAGTCATGTACCTTTTTGTTCCACATCTTGCTGGATTGCTTTAGACCATAGATAGCTTTCTTTAGTAAACAAACTTTACCATTAAAGTGTTCCGAAAAACCTAAGGGTGGTTGCATATATATTTCTTCATCAAGATCTCCATTTAAAAACGCAGTTGCCACATCAATGTGATCAATTTCTAAATTTAGTTGATTGCTTATATTAAACAGAATTCTCATTGAAGAATGTCGAACCACCGGTGAAAATGTATCATTGTAATCTATTCCTTGCTTCTGAGTGAAGCCTCTGGCAACTAGTCGCGCCTTAAAGCAGTTGAAATTACCATCTGTGTCATGTTTAACCTTAAAAACCCATTTACATTGAACAATGTTTTTGTTAGGAGGCTTATCAACTATTTCCCATACCTTGTTGGCGACTAGCGAGTCATACTCGCGCTGCATAGCGGCTTGCCACTCATCAGAATGTGGAGAAGACAACGCATCTTCATATGAATATGGTTCTCCACACAAACCGTCATGCAAGGACATAGACACAAAACAACCATAATCTTTGTACCTTATGGGAGGAATATTGCGTGTAGAACGCACACTACGCCTAGTAGAGACTGTCTCTGTGTTAATAACTTCCCCTCCAGCAGACATCCCACCACATGTCAGACGGCTATCACCTCCAACATCAGCAGACTTTCCAGCTGAGGTGCTCAATGAGTCATGAGTCTCGCTAGATGCTCTTGAGTTCTCTTCTGATACTGAAATGTCAGAAAAAGAATTTATGTCATTTTTTAAAATACTTGAATCTGAATCATCATTTGTAATAATTGAGTCATTATTTAATTCAATATTATTATTACAATTCATTTCAATATTATTATCGATTATATCATTATCAGAATTCAATTCAATATTATTTAAATTATTATTATTTATTAATGACTTGTTTCCATCAATATTCATAAAATCTTTTAAAAATACAAAATTATGTTGGTCATTTTTAAAATCATGTCCCAAATCCTTGTAAAATTTATTCTCTATGAAAGCTACTGTCCGTGACAATACCACTTTCTTAGGATTTGCAGGCTCCACAAGTCTATAACCTTTGCAGGTGTCACTGTAGCCAACAAAAATGGAAAGTCTGGCTTTCGAATCCAGCTTCTGCCGTTTTTGCGATGGCACCAGGTAATATGCTAAGCATCCAAACACACGAAGATGGCTGAGGTCAACTGGAGACCCAGTCCATACTTCTTCGGGCACTCGTCCAGACAAAGCAGCTGTAGGTGACCTATTTTTTAAATAAACAGCTGTCATGACAGCTTCACCCCAGTATTCCTTGCTGAGACCTGCCTCTGCCAGCATACTCCTAACCTTGTCCATTAAGGTACGGTTCAGTCTTTCTGAAACCCCATTCTGCTCAGGGCAGTAAGGGACAGTGACCTGATGGACAATACCCTGCTCTTTTAAATAGTTGCTAAACTTGTTGTTGCAGTATTCACCGCCATTATCTGATCTTAAAATCTTAATTTGCAAGCCTGTCTGTTTCTCAACTAGTGTTTTAAATGTAATAAAATGGTTAATTACCTCAAACTTATTTTTTATCAAGCATGCAAAGCTCTTCCGAGTGTAGTCATCAGTAAAAGTTACGATGTACTTTGCTCCAGACCAGCTTGGCTCCTGCATAGGTCCACAGACATCGGAATGGATCAGTTGCAGAGGCTGCGTCGTTTTCGATGTGCTGTCAGGAAAAGCTGCGGCCGACAACTTCCCCTCGAGACAAGCAACACAGTTCTTGAGTGACTTTTCATCCTGAAATAGACAACGCATGCCACATGCAACTTTCTCCAGTGTTTTCATACCTTGTATATTCAGGTGACCGAGACGTCTGTGCCATAATTCTGCAGGAAGACCAGCAATATCTCTGGTACTCAACAGCTCCTCTCCATGATCAAGGAGTAGAGAGTGACCATTTTTAGTGAAAGACCCGAAACCTTTTACATTTACACACTCAGACATAACAACACACCCATTAAGTTTAAACAAACCATTAATACATACACCAGATGCAACTAAGTTGCCAGACTTGTCTTTATGACCAACATTGTCATTATAAATAAAACATTTCTCACTGCTAAACCTAACTGAATGGCCAGACAACACTAATTTGCTAACAGAAATAAGATTGGCCGCAATTTGGGGAACATATAAAACATTTAAAAGTCTAACCTTATGATTTGACTGAATCTCCAAAGTGCCTATACTTTCACACTTAATTTTAGAATTATCAGCCATAGTTATTAAGTTATCTGACTTTTTCAAATCCTGAAGTATGTCCCTGTTGTTCACCATATGACTGGTAGCTCCGCTGTCAATATAAAACTCACTGGCTTTTGACAGAAATGCTGATGCTGAAAAGTCTTATCTCCGTTTTCTTTATCATTGGCTTTTCTGGCCTTTTTAAGTTTCTTTAATTTAAAACAATTTAATTTCTTGTGACCACTCTTTTTGCAAAATTCACAAACAATAACTTTTCTACTTTTGGAGACATAAGCTGCACTTTCTTCATCACCAGATGTCTTCCTCGAATACTCTTGCAGTAGTCGGGCTCGCACAAGTTCACTCGATACCGTAGTAGTGACCGCAGCAGTTGACAAATTTGAAACAACGGAATCATATTCAGTTGGCAGACCACTCAACAAAATCTCAGCAACTTCCTCATCTTCAGTGTGTTTCCCAATGTCGTCAAGCTGCTGGACTAGTGTAAACACAGCATCAATATAAGCTTGCATATCTGAAAATTCAGAGTACTGAACGCGGTGCAGTCTCCTCAGTAGAAGAACTCTTCGGTAAAGGCCTTTATCTTCGTAAACGTCAAGCAACGCCTTCCAAGCATCTTTAGCAGTGTCAGAGCTCCGTACATATTGAAATAAATGCGGCTTTAATGTTAAGCAAATGCGTGCAAGTGCTCTTTGATCACGCCTCAAGTGACCTTCGGCTTGGTCTGTTCCAAGAACGACTTCCCACAAGCCTTCTAAAATAAGCAGGTTCTTGACTGAAAACTTCCAGGTATGGAAGTTAGATATACCATCCAATTTTTCGAACCCATTGAGGTTATGTTCCATGATGCACGGCTTGCAGTACTGCGCGTGCGCACCGAATCACACTCCCAAAGCGACGATTACTTTTCAACGAACCTTTTTATTAGATGCAAAGCAAAGCAAGCTTCAGCAAGCAGCCAAGATGCTCACTTCTCTGGGCCCATAACCTTTTAATATGATGGTGAGGCACGTGGTTCGTGTGAGTGTTTGCGGGACCAGTAGCGAACAGAAAAACAGTCCAACCTCAATTTATGTAGCAGTTTATTAATCACAATAAATGCACACATAATATCGTCACTTAGCAAAGAACGCACTATTACATATTTACCTATAGTTTTATTCGAGCACATTATCAGTTACATATATCGTGTTCACGGTTAGCAAGCGAGAGAAAGGAGCACCGGAAACAGAGTAGTCAATATGGGGTTCACACATCCGGTGATGCCATACAAGAAAAATATAATAAGGGCATCAATACACGGTAAATCTAATAGCTTAAACCGCTGAATCGATTCTGTATATAGTTTGAGTCCCAGGAAAGGACATAGGATAGTTTCTATGCCGAATTCCCGATATTCCCACAGGATCGACACTTATAGGTACGGGTAAAACCGACCGGCGCTGCTAGTATTATCTACAATTGGATTTGTTTAAGTAACGTTTAGTGGAGCGTTAGCAAACCGCGGCGCAGCCGACTATGAAAGAACACTAATGCGACAAAATATAAGCATGGGAATAGGTTTCGCAACCTCACATTCTATTAATATCTTGACCAACTGTCTACTTGACGGTGTTTAGAATACAAAATAGAAAAAGTGGGCAAGTGCGAGTTGGGTTCGCTCGTCGAGGGTTTCATTATTAGATCACGAGAACTATAAAGCCTCAATCTAAAAAAAAAAGTCGGTATACTGACGATAGTTGAACGTGACAACGTCATAAGAAAATACTGATGGAATAGTTGCATTGCATTTGTTAATATTCGCTTGCACTTCAAGCCGCCATGGAACGCCTCCACGCTACAGAGCGAGGCCGCGAGGTAACGCTACATGAGTCATGTTTTTTCGTGAGTGCAGCCAGCTTCATCGATTTATTAGACGTTGTCACGTCAAAAAAATCGGTTGTCTGTAAAGTCTGTTTACGGACGATAGTTTAACGTGACAACGTCATAACAAAACATTAATGAAATTGCCGAACGCGGAGGCCGATTCGGCAGCGTTCGACATCATCTGTCTCTCATCGCTCGTTCCGCGCTCTCGCTTGCACTTCAAGCCGCCATGGAACGCTACAGAGCAAGGCCGCGAGGTAACGCTACATGAGTCATGTTTTTCGTGTGTGCAGCCAGCTTCATCGATTTATTAGACGTTGTCACCTCAAAAAATGTATATCCTGGTGTAACTATGCGAATAGTTAAAATGAGGCGACTCCTCCAATAATAGGAATACTTGAATTGCGTACCCTATTTGCAATCAAACATTGACGAGCGAGAAACACGTCAATACAGATAGGTAGGGGGCAGAGTTCTCGTATCACAATCCATAAAAGAGAAAAAAGTGGCACTCCGGGAGTGCCGACAGAATTGAAAACAAAACACAAACGGAATACTTTGCCATCACTCACTGACATATCGGATTTACATTAAAACCGAGTACATCCCGAGGACAGCCGAACACATCCGAAGCGGGTTTTTTTAATCGTCTTATAAACAAAACACTCGTGGTGTCGCTTACGGTAACAGTGGCGCGATCAATGTTCAATGGTTTTTTCCCCATCTCAAAAAATGCCCAACGCGCCTAAAGAATAGAATATTCTGATAGAAGGTTTCACTTAAAAAAAAATAGGTACAAATCATACTCATAAATAGCAAAACTGTATAAATATTTATAGGCAAAATATATGAGTAACATTGTGTTTGTTATTTCATATGGATATTGAAATGTGGCAAAGATTAAATCATCACTTGTTATCTTATTTCTGTGAATACGTGTAAGAATTATGCTGATATTTATCATCGTCTGGTGGCCTCTATCTTTAACCCCTGATCTGTTTTTAAATGTGTTTGCTACTATTATGAAATCATTTTTGCAATTCATGTTTTTCATTAAATTGCTAATGGGTACCTACTAGTCACTATATTTAGTATTTTAGTTACAATACAATAAAATGCGCGATGTTCTGCGATCCTTCGTTATGCAGAGGTCTAGGCTAGGTCCTTGTCTACTTAAAAACCTCTGGATGTACCGCAAACCGTTTAACATCGACTACTTAGCCGCTACATGTTTAACAGCTTGGAAGTGGATGTAGATAACCGAAAATAGTTTAGAAACACATGAAAATATTGCAGAGTCGAGGACATTTCCAAGCGCTAATCACTCCTTGAGTTTCCCCTAACATTTAGCCCCAATGACCCAGCTCCTCTGGGCAATAAAGAAACGCGGTATCTTCGTAGCCCATAATTTACGGTAATCCAAGTGATTACCGTAAATTATGGGCTTACAACCAAAAATATTAACTTAACACTGTTACACAGGTTCAGTGGTCGAGCAGTAACATCTACAGCACGCAAGACGAGGCTGCTGCAGCATTAGTTGCGCGTGGAATACCTATCTATGCATGGAAAGGAGAAACCGAAGAGGAATATGTTTGGTGCATTGAGCAGACATTAATATTCCCAGACGGAAAGGTAATAAAAGTGTGGGTTTTCCTATGCTAACATTTTACTACCTACTTCGTTGAGGAAATTGCTGTTTACCTTTTTAAGACGCTCTTATTGTTTTCCTTAGTTTGATGTATTAACATCAACCTGTTGCTGTGTTGTTTTATTAAAAACAATTCGTAAAGCTTCTTAGATCTCGATAACATATTTATAAAAACATTTCATGTTGGTTTTATTCGTAATTTAATACACAGTACAGTAGCTCATCTAGCAAAATATACTATAGACCGCAACTCCCAATAACGCATTGTTTAATGGAATTAAAAAGCGTGAGGTTAAGAAGATTTGTCATTGGTGCTTGGTGATCCGTGACTAGTAGCCAGGCCTGCTGGGAGCGTGCAAGGTGTGCGACGTACCCGGGCGCTATGTCTGAGCTGAGCAGAAAGCTTAGCGATATTATTTTCTTACCCATTCAGATTATTTTCTTGACATTAAATTCTTTTTCATTTCAGCCTCCGAATATGATCTTGGACGATGGCGGCGACTTAACAAAATTGGTTCATAAGAAATTCCCACAATATTTAGAAGGTATAAAGGGCATTTCTGAAGAAACAACAACTGGCGTACATAATTTGTATAAAATGTTCCGTGAGGGTGTATTAAAGGTTCCAGCTATCAATGTAAATGATGCAGTAACCAAGAGTAAATTCGATAATTTGTATGGATGTAGAGAGTCATTACTCGACGGAATTAAAAGGGCCACAGATATAATGGTCGCTGGAAAAGTATGCGTGGTTGCGGGTTATGGCGATGTGGGCAAGGGCTGCGCTCAAGCTTTTAAAGGATTCGGGGGTCGAGTCATTGTCACTGAAATTGATCCCATTAATGCTCTACAAGCAGCTATGGAAGGATTCCAGGTAACAACCATGGATGAAGCTGCTGAAGTGGGACAGATATTTGTCACCACTACTGGATGCCTAGACATCATTTGCAAGGAACACTTCCTGAAAATGAAAGATGATGCAATTGTTTGCAACATTGGCCACTTTGACTGTGAAGTAGATGTTGCTTGGTTAGAAAACAATGCTAAAAAAGTAAACATCAAGGCACAAGTTGACCGCTATGAGCTTGACAATGGGAATCATATTATTGTATTGGCTGCTGGACGTCTTGTTAATTTAGGATGTGCCACAGGGCATTCGTCGTTCGTTATGTCGAATTCTTTCACTAACCAAGTGTTGGCTCAAATTGAACTTTGGACAAGACATAATGAATACCCCATTGGAGTACACACACTACCTAAGAAATTAGATGAAGAAGTAGCTGCTTTACATTTGGACCACCTTGGTGTTAAATTAACTAAGCTAACACCTAAACAAGCTAAATATATTGGCGTCCCAATCGAGGGACCATACAAGCCAGACCATTACAGATATTAAATCGTGTGAATCTGTGAATTTTGACTTTTCACACTTCTATAAGCTAAACCATGTTTGACCGTAAGAATGTCGTCGGAGTTAAATACTTAAAAATACACCATTGCGATTATTTGTAAATCATTATTTCCTTCTAAGATACTTAAGTACTTTGATCATTAACAGTATGAGTGTTTACGAGAAGGTAAATATATATTTACCTTCAACACCTTCCACCTTTAATATTATAATAATTATAAATACATTTTGATGTGTTTCATTAAAACTCCTTGTAAAGTACGATTTACACCGGTCCGGCGCCACATAGTAGTTTATAGTTCTGACGTAGGGGATTGCGGCAAGCCGGATTTTTCTTAACAGTGTTTAATAAAGTTCGTATTAGCATACTTACACACCTACACGATTGCCTACATGTTGAAACCTGTCAGCTTCGCGGCGGTTACCATTTTAAAATTTAAAAAACAAGGCCACGTGCGAGTCGGACTCGAACACCGAGGGTTCCGTACTTTGTAGGTATGTAAAACTACAAAACGGTTTTCTGATTTTTTCCTTTTTTTCGTACATGACATTGTTTCTTGCCAAATTTCATAATGTAGGTACCCTATGGTACGATTCACACCAACCGGCTCGCATCGCGCCGGGCCGGGCGGCATTTTACAATGCGGTAAAGAACATTGAAATGTATCAACAGTAATTAGAATTACAGTTCATATTTGCATGCAACTTACGCATATTTGCCTCCGTCGGCATCCCGCGACGTGTCGCAGAATGCATTTGGCTGTCGCGACGGCCGACCGGCCGGCTCCGAACTGCGCCGTCGGCATCCAATCGGCTGCCGTCGGGTCCGTTCGGAGCCGGTCACTTTACGTCTACGCGGCGCAATGTGAACAGCACTTCTGGGCGCTTGGAGTGCGTACGGATTTCAGCGGACGCTGTCGGCTGCCGCGGCACGCGTACGGCTATCACGGCAGCCGAACGTATGCCGCGGTAGCGGTACGGCTCCGACGGGCGCGTTCGGCATGCGTACGGCTCCGTTCCGATGCGGCGCGATGCGAGCCGGTTGGTGTGAATCGTACCTATAGGTTTTGATTCCCTTGCAAGTGTCAAAATATGTGGCATAAACGGAACGCGTGATGCAAGTGACGATAAACCCTGGTCTATATCACGGATATAGACCTAGATAACGAAAGTATCACGATCTGTATGAAAACCTATATGCAAGATGAAAACCATTTTTTGACTACCTATCTACTATGACGTCCCAAGCAAGCACTATTTAGCGATGAGAAAATCAAATCGATTCAAAGACGCTGCCGTGTACGGCAGGCCGTCTCGCTCCACCTGTGGGGCCTAGCGCCAGCGCTCAAGCTCACCCCGCCAGCAGTACCATAGGAGTATATCGTCGCTCGCATGACTAAAACTCGTATCTCATTTTTTGGCTGATTTGAGTTGGGACAGCTACATTTTTCTATTCGTGATTTTTTACACTTTTCACTAACCTCTATGTTAGTACCTCTATGTTATTTGGATCTCGAAATATAACCATTTTGAAAGGCAACAAAATGAAAGAATCACGAATGGAAGTGTAATTGTTCTGACTCAAACCGGCTAAAAATGAGAATGTACTTTTAGTCATGCGAGCGCCGATATGTGTTCTGTAAGCAGTACTACTAAGTACAGTCTCGTCCTAACCATATTGGGCGCCGGGGTGCGAAAATCAGCTTGCGCCCCCCCCCTTGCTAACAAAAAGAAATTAGACGATTTCTATTTCCTAGAGTTTACCTTGTACCTACCTCCACAAAAGACTGAGACAGTAGCACATTATCAAGGCCCAAGGTCGCTAGGCACTTGACATTTGAGGCCCCCCTCAACCGGTAGCCATTTGGAAATTTTGCAAATAAAACTCACTAGTATTGAAAGTTAACCGACTAATTTATCTAAACAAGAAATAATGCAGACTGCAGTCTATGTTATATGTCATGTGACGCCAATGGTCGTCATGTGCAGCGCATATTATACGGGTAGCTAATAATTATGTATCTATAGGTACTAATAGGTATTATAAAGAGAAACAAGAAAATTCACGCGAACGAAGTCGCGGGCAGAAACTAGTAAACTATAGAATCATATACGTAGACGGGGAACTTTTTTCTGTGAAAAGAATAGATGACGTCTTCATAGACTTCATTATATCTGACTCTGTGTAAGGTACGAGTCAGATATAATGCAATCTATAGAGTGAATTTTCTTTTAAGGTAGGTAGATGTTAAGTAATTTTTACCCTCTTTAGCGCTGAAAACGACCGTTGTGCCGAACAGTTTGACGCAGGTGTAAACAACAGCAAATTCCTACGTTTGGGTAGATTCCAAAACACATCTTTGCTGAGGCTGAAGAGAGCTCAGAGCGCTGTTCTTAAAGTTAGTCGTAAAGGAGATCCGCCAAATCCCATACAAAATTACCCCAGCTCCGGCGCAAAAGATATGTATCTCAGTTTTTAGATTAAAAATAGTAAAAAAATAATCAGGTTTCGCTATTGCTAAATTCGATGGCTAACATAGTTTTTTTTGGCCGTGGAAGCTAGCCGTAATGACCAATTTTTAATGTTTTTTTATTATTTTATTTTTTTTGCTCTTCAGTTCGAAACTATAAAAAAGTGAAAAATAAAACAAGTAAGTATGTAGTATCGTTATGAAATACTTTATTTTTATTTTCTCTAAAAAAATATCAATAAGTCGTTATTTATAATGTCAATTAAAAGATACACATTCTTTTGACTAATATTGCGAAAAATGTTCAGTTGATGGACTGTTATCCACTACAACAAAATTATTATTATTAATTATCACTATTTTCTCTCTCTCTCTCTCTCTCTCTATCTCGTCAGCTCATTTATCCATCTTCTCTGGTGCTTTCTGTTCCAATCAGGAAAGAAGAAGAAAAAGATGAAAGGATCAAACGTTTTGTGTGTGACCGACACGCACCTGTGACGTGAGGGCACAATTGTACATCTTATTGTCTCGCTCACACATAATGGTAGAGGGAGAAACACAAAGACGCCAGCGTAAGCGCTGGCGTCTTTGTGTTTCTCCCTCCGCCGCCCTCAACCGCCTAAGGGCGGTTTATGCCCACGCGCACGCGCAGTCCTTCGCTAACGTTTGTGGTGTAGTGTACAATGCGTGCCACGAAAGAAGAGACTTGACAAACCACGTGGTTTGATATGCGCAGTAGACGATTTATAGGTCTGTTTAGCGGTATGAGGTCTAAGGCGGGAAGGGACTGGGCGTCATCGGGGCGGCGGTAAGAGCGCGGGAGGCACAGCACGGCACCGCGCATGCGCGTTAGACATAACGAACGTGATTTAGACCACCCAGCTCTAGGTTTAGATTTTGTTTTAGTGGATTTAGAATAACAGTCCATCAACTGAACATTTTTCGCAATATTAGTCAAAAGAATGTGTATCTTTTAATTGACATTATAAATAACAACTTATTGATAATTTTTTAGAGAAAATAAAAATAAAGTATTTCATAACGATACTACTTGTTTTATTTTTCACTTTTTTATAGTTTCGAACTGAAGAGCAAAAAAATAAAATAATAAAAAAACATTAAAAATTGGTAATTACGGCTAGCTTCCAAGGCCAAAAAAACTATGTTAGCCATCGAATTTAGCAATAGCGAAACCTGATTATTTTTTTACTATTTTTAATCTAAAAACTGAGATACATATCTTTTGCGCCGGAGCTGGGGTCATTTTGGCGGATTCCCTTTCTCTTTCCAACGAAAGAACTTTACCAGCAGTGTAAAGTACTGATAGTTCGCACTATCATTCGTAGGCATACCTACTCAACTTCCATTCAATCCTGTCGAAATCCTTACCAAGAGACGCAAACACAGTCTGTAGGTATATCAAGGTCCTTCAAAACCAGCTTCAGCCATAGATTCTTTTGTTTCCTAGAACCTTTACAACAAAGTTAATAAAGCCGAATGGCTCGATCGATGTTCTTATTAAATCGATCGATGTTCTCGATGTGCGGTGCAATCTGCTCTTAAAAGGTTCGCGGAGACTGGTTCTCACACAAACAGGGTGAAAACGTGTCACTACTGAGCGTCAGGACAGAAAACTCATTCGTGACTCTCAAGGACCGCAAAAAAACTTCTGAACTCGCTGCGGCTCTATCGGAGGACATTGGAAAGCCGATTAGTTCTCGGACGGCAAGAAGAAGACTCACAGAAGTGGGCTTAAGAGGCTGTAAAGCCAGGAAGAAGCCTCTGTTATCAGAGAATAACAAAAAGATCCGCTTAGAATGGGCTCTACGACACCAACATTATACCGACGAAGATTGGTCCAATGTTGTATGGTCCGACGAATCGAACTTTGAGGCAACTTTTTATATCATCTGTATAAAACAACAACAACAAATTACTAATTATTTTCATTAATTTTTGAACGAATTACAACCAATCAAACATGGGTGTTTTTTTTTTAATGTTTTTATTCGGTAGGTATTCGGAACGCCGGGTGTGACGTTTGTGAGGCGGCGTGTCGGCGAGGAATACCATCCAGATAGTGTGGTACCGACCGTCAAACACGGAGGCGGCAGCATTATGATCTGGGGCTGCATGGCTGCCGATGGGGTTGGCGAAATATTTGTTTGCGAAGGCCGCATGAATATTGAAAAGTACATCAATGTGCAGCTAGAAACTGTCTTGATGCCTTCGTTGGTGCGCATTTTCGGTGGGATGCTCCATGTCATAAATCGGCGACCACGATGGCTTGGTTTAGAAATAACAGCATTGTCCTGCTGGACTGGCCGGCGCAGTCTCCAGATCTGAACCCCATCGAGCATCTTTGGGGTATACTGAAGCGCAAGGTACGGGAGCATAGCATTACATCAAAGGCAGCGTTAAAAATGTGAGTGGAATGCCATAAGTCCTGATGAGTGCACAAAGCTCGTACGCAGTATGCCCCAAAGGATTGCTGCGGTGATAAAAGCGAAGGGTGGACCCACTAAATATTAATATTTTTTATTTTTTTAATCAATAATATAAACACAGAAAACAAAATTAGTTTTATTTTTCATCCCAAATGTGTGTAATGCAATCATTTGTAGGGTGCCTAATACTTTTGGCCAAGACTGTATTGTAGCAGGCAAGGTGACCAAATACTTTTGAACAATTATACATTTCAATAAGTTTCATACAGTCCGGTTCGGTTCAGTTTCGTATAGTTTGTTTTGTTTCATTGTTTGTTGTATTGGTCAGACGGCAGGCAAGCTACCATCAGGGTAACAGGGTCGGTGGAGCCTTCTAGGCCGGGACCGTAGGCCTGAGCGGCAGTCCAGGGCTGCACATTGTGCGAGAAGGACACTACTAATTTTTTACAAGTTTAGTTCAAATAAATATATTTTCGTTCTACTTAAGGGGCTTACATGACCCAAAGCGCGGTCACTGTCGGACTGCATAGAAAAGAAAGAGAAGCGCGATGACACAACGCTGGTAATTTATTGCAAATTAAGAAGATTGGACTAAAAAATTAAAACAGTGTTTTAGTATGTTGCTTGTAGAATAATCTGACAAAAAATCAGAATGATTGTATGTATATTATATGGTCTTTTTTATAAAAAGGAAGTTTTTAGAGGTGTTTTTATGATTTTTTTTCTATCGTACCTACCAAGTTAGTTGTATTATGTTTTCAACACACTATCAACCTAGCATATATCCTGAAGAATATCAAATATTTTTCTGATTTTTTTTACTGTAGTCGATCATATACTTTTATTGTTTCTAAAACTTGCGTTTTTTTTGCGTTTAGGTCCTGTAAGCCCCAATGAATACTGTACTGATCATTATTTTTACTATTAAGTAAGCTTCCTGCCTGTCTCTAACTTAATGTGTCCAGCCCACTAGAATCAATTTTATTTTGTTGTCATTTTTGACATTTAAAAGTGCCTTTTATGTGCCTATTTGAAATAAATGCTTGGTTTTTCCGCAAAAGCCATTTAACGAAGAGAAGAAGAAATAAATGCTTTGACTTTGACAGTAATGTTAATTACTTTGCATACCTAGTATTGTATACTATCAAGAAATGTTCTTATAACGTTTGCCATAAAAAAAAAAAAAAAAAAAAAAAAAAGTATTTTCTAACTGAACAGACAGCTGTGCTGCTGGGGAGTTTGCTGCGCCACTTCTCCCCAGCGAAAGCACTAGGATATGGTGAAGGGCGGGCGGGCGTTTTGGGGGACTGTCTTTTGTAATTTTGATGTTAGAAAAGTGCTGATTCTCAGCCTAGTTTGAATAAATGACTTTTGATTTTTTTTAATTTTTGTATCAGCTAATTGGTAAACTGATACATAGCAATATGTTGATTTAATTGATAACTAAAAATCTATTTATAAATAAATTATGTCAGCACCTTGGGAATTGTTGTTGTTCAATCTATTTTTTTACTCTATGTATGAGAAACAATATTTATAGAAATAAAATAATTATTAAATCTAAGCACCTATTTTATTACAAATGATTATTCTATGTTTCACTTATGTGTTGTAGAATTTCAGCAATTCTTGATCTTTAGGTTTCAGAATACATTCGTCTTTCAAATTTATGACCCATCCAGGCTCTAATCCATAAAATATTTGTCTAGGATCTTTCCTTTCACATAACATTTGGTAATTTGGTTCTATTTCCATGTTTGGTAGACTATACCCATATTTTTGAGATAATTTTAGCCTTTCCTTGGATACTTCTTCTGGATCGGCCAAATATCCCCGGGTTTGAGCACTGGTATAATACTCAATAGCATCAGGTGGTGGAATCATCCTCCTTGGAATAGCTTGCCCCGACTCAAAAAACTTTTTAGGGTTCTTGAGCAAGAAAAGACTATGTGGGTCATAATAGGCAGTTGTAATAACTCCACCATTTTTTTCAATGGCAGCAATGACTTGTTCACTAGCCCACTGTACTTCAATATTAATCTTGGCTGCAAAGAGATCTGCTCCTTCATCAGTGAGATGAATACCAAACTGCTTTTGGTCTGGGAAAAAATTGTAAATGCCTGACCTAACAATACAAGCAATATCTATAGGTTTGTGTACATCCAAGCGGTCTTTATCAATCATACCCTGCAGCTGGTGTAATGACAGTGGTGGATATTCCCTTCTTAGGCTGAAATAGAAAAGAAAACAAATTTTACTCTGTTTTAATTAATTGGGTACATTTGATTATATTGAAATGAAACTAAGTATAATCAAATGTACCCAATTCTGAACAAGTTTTAGTACCTACTAATAAGTAACTAATTTGAATGTACTATTTGATAATACAGAATGAATATTTGACTTCAGGGGGACACCAAAACTATGAACTATAGAAAAGTAGTCCAAGGGTTTACAGCAACTTAATATTGAGCAGTATACAGGCTCTGGATATTATGATAACAAGAGGTTAGATAACCAATAATTTGATGACTTACTGGTGGCCTCTGTAGTAGTGCTCTTGAGGTACCCGCAAATAGAAAGGATTATTTCCAGTTTCATAACCTAACCTCATAAAATTCTGCCGCTGACCTGAACCTTTATTACCAGAGCCGTGTTTATCACCACCATGTTGGCCGCGGCCCCGTTTTGCCTGCAATGCAACAATAAAATCTAAGGTAGGAACACAATTTTATACTTTTTACTAAACAAATGCAAATAAGTACTTACAGGTTTCTTTGAATTAGGATTGTCGCGAATATTAGCAAGTGATATTCTTGGTAGGGACCTCAACATAGAGAGGGATTTCTCTATAACTTGACGAGACCCCATCGCTTAATTTTAAATTTCACTTTCTACTCATTCATATATTTTATCTTAAGTGTATACTTTATTAAACCCCGCACCGCAGAGTACAATAATATCATCTAAAGCCCCGCAGATTACCTTAGCACCAATTCAATTCACCACACATACCGAACACATAAAGAAATAAGAATAAGACATTTAATGACAGTAGTGAGTTAGTGTCATCTGTCAATTGTCATCTCAAATTATAGGTGTTTTTAGGTTAGAAAACGTCATAAGAAAATACTGATGGAACAGTTGCATTGCATTTGTTAATATTCGCTTGCACTTCAAGCCGCCATGGAACGCTACAACGCTACAGGCCACGAGGTAACGCTACATGAGTCATGTTTTTTCGTGAGTGCAGCCAGCTTCATCGGTTTATTAGACGTTGTCACGTCAAAAATAGAGATGAGGCTTATTTACTTGAACAAGCACGCATAGGTATATCTCTGGACTAGACCGCACCAAGTTCGAGTATTTCCAGACAAAGCGAAAATGTTATCAAAAGAGATAATTATATACGTAAACCATATTCTGATTATTTGAAATATGTCAATCTTCAAAAATACGTGTTTGAAATACCGGGTCAGTGGGTCGTCTTAGGGGCGGAGTGTTGGAGTTGGAGTATACGCTTAGGGGCACTATGAGCAGCAAAGAAATGAAAAAAAAATTTTTTTTTCGTTAAAAAAAATTTTTGGGACAAAATTTTTGTTTTTTATTTTCGAAAATGTACCAATTTTATTGCAGTATCTGGTTGACCTTGACCATAGAAATCATTTAGGTTCTGAGAAGCATGGACCTACGACGCACCGTTTCCGAGTTATGGGCTTTTAATTTTTTTATTTTTTTTTATAAAATACTCTATATTTCCAAAATGGTAGCTCGGATGAAAATCTTTTCTGGAAAGAAATTGTTGCTCTAGTCAAGAACAAAAAAATAAAAAAAAAAAAATAAAATTTTTCTGTCGGTCAAGATATGTATTTGATTTGAAAAAAAAAAAAATCTTGCGGGTTTCTTTACACCATCTCATAGTTTTTGACTAGAGCAACAATTTCTTTCCAGAAAAGATTTTCATCCGAGCTACCATTTTGGAAATATAGAGTATTTTATAAAAAAAATAAAAAAATGAAAAGCGCATAACTCGGAAACGGTGCGTCGTAGGTCCATGCTTCTCAGAGCATAAATTGGTTTCTATAGACGAGGTTAATAAGGTGCCGCAATAAAATAGGCCGACTTCTTCTAAAAAAAAATCTTAGTTTGACCAATTGAGTCCTTTCTGCCCCTAAAGATACGCAAGCTGAAGATTAGAGCCGACACTTAGAAAAATTTTACATTTTATTTTTTTACAATTTTACAAAAAAAATTTACAATGAAAAATTTTACAATTTTACATTTATTTTTTTTTTTTCAAGTCAAATACATATCTTGACCGACAGAAAAAATTTACATTTTTTTTTTACTTTGTTTCGCGGGTTTCTTTTACCCCATCTCATAGTTCTTGACTAGAGCAACAATTTCTTTCCAGAAAAGATTTTCATCCGAGCTACCATTTTGGAAATATAGAGAATTTTATAAAAAAAATTAAAAAATTAAAAGCCCATAACTCGGAAACGGTGCGTCGTAGGTCCATGCTTCTCAGAACCTAAATGATTTCTGTGGTCAAGGTCAACCAGATACTGCAAAAAATTGGTACATTTTCGAAAAAAAAAGCAAAAATTTTCTGTCCTCGCTCCATAGCGCCCCTAAGGCACGGCTACACTCCAACCCTTTTCTCACACTGAGAAGGCACGAACATTGACCACCGTACTTACTCAAGACGGATCGGCGATTTCAGGCTTTTATTATAAGTTCAGGTTTTTCTTCGATGAAGGAAAACATCGCGAGCCTTACCTTCACCGATGTCTGTTAGAGACGACTTATCAAGCTATACCTACATTTCCAGTTTTAACTGACTTCGCATTGTATAGACGCTGCGCGCAGACGCGCACATCAAGCTACCCGAAACTGTCAAATTTTCTCAATCAATTTTGAACCTTATATTTTAGCGATAAAGTTGAAAATCTATTAAAGAAATTTGACAGATTGTAGTAGCTTGATGTGGTGGCGTCTGTACCACGCTTTTTGTAAATGAGAAGTCAGCTTATACTGGAAATGTCTAGCTTGATAAGTGGCCGTACATACATAATATGAGTTTAAAGTCACGTTGGGCCGAATTTGAACCCTCACAGCCTCGTGTATGAGAGGCGTGGTCTTTTCTTAACTACTGGGCCTATTGGACTCTTCCTATGTGATCGAATCAGAAATGAAGAGATCCGTAGGAGAACCAAGGTAACCGACATAGCCCGAAGAATTGTCAAACTTAAGTGGCAGTGGGTAGGGCACATTACTCGCAGTAATGACGAGGCAGATTATTTGGCAAAACAAGCATGTTCGGATGGCACAGATTTCGTAGCTAATTGTCATTACACGGACTACATTCCTGTCCTTAAAAAGATATGTCTACAAAATTGGAAAGACTACTTTGATCTTCGTTCCAGGGAAAAAGGCATTTGGTATAGAACAATCCATTCACAGCCTTCATATTCACCTTGGATTGATAAGTGTTTTGTTACCAGGGAGGACTTAACCATATTATTAAGGCTTCGTTCAGGACATATGCCTCTCAATAAATTCGGTTTTATGATGAATAAGTTAACATCACCTGTTTGCAGTACGTGTAACGAAGATGAGGACACGTATCATTTATTTTGATGAGATGTGTCCGGAATCAATCGCTCAGAACACAAATTGGCGCGCATAACATAAACCTATCAAACCCGTTATCGGATAATATAATTCCTGTAAACAGACCCAGAACCTAGCTGTAAAATTCACTAATGTAAATTAATGTTATTTTTTTGTATACCTATAGAGTGTCATATTCGCATTTAGCGAAAAAGCTCTTTAAATAAAGATTAAAAAAAAAAAAAAAAACAGATGGGCGATGGGACCGAAAGGTTCTAGAGTGGCGATCGCATAACGGAAGACGTAGCGTTGGAAGGCCTCCAACAAGGTGGATCGACGACTTTGTGAAGGCCGCAGGAACTCGTTGGATGCGAAAAGCACAAAACCTCCGACTATTAGGTACCTATCTACTATCATCTATGTCGTATGGTATCCTACATTATGTACAAAGTGGGCTATCGCGCTTGCATTCCCCGCTAAAGGCGCTAGTGTAGAGTAAGGTCTCTAATTCTGTCTAAAAAAAAATTTCAATAATACTGAATATTCACTGTTTGCGAGATTTTTATCGCGTAGGTATTTTGTAATTATTCAGAAATGTTGTAAAGATTGTGCTTTACTGGTTATCAATGGCTTAAGATTTTAAATAGTAACTTAGAATCTAATTTGGTAGAAATTGGAGGAAGGATATTTGTCTGCTATAAGCTTGCCCATTTTAGGATTATTTTGAAGTTTTAAAATAAATTAAACATTTTATGAAGTTATGGGTAGAATTCAAAACATAGCAAATAAAAGTACTGATAGGACCTTACTCGCCAGTTGCGCCAACTGGTGAGCACAAACACAAAAACGATAGCCACCATTTTTTGCCTTATCCTTATTGTGCCCAAAATCGTTTTAAAGTGCCATGAAATGTTGGACTTTGAATTTCTATGATTTAACTTTTTTCAGAACTTAAAATTACTTACTTATTACTTCAAATCTGATACTTAAAACAAAAATAAGTTAGACAGCTAGCCAAGTGCTAGATAAGAGTAGGAAATGGTATAACAGGCTTATTAAAAAAAAAAACAAGTATTTACACTGGATTATTATTATTCATAATGATAAACATGAACATTACACAGGTACACTTTTGGTATGTACAGATCAGCAACAAAGGTCGATTAACACAGCTTCTTTTACATATCATGTAAATTGATACAGTAATTTGTTATTCATTTATTATCCATTTTAGCATTTCTTATAATAAAAAAAAGTTAATTCAAAGAGTTAATGTTGTCTAAGCTTTACTTCTGTCCAATTTTAATTAAATGTCTTGCGTAATAATTAAGATATAGAAAACTGAAGTGTTAATCACTCTTAGTTACTCACTGTACTTAAATATAATTTGAAACTTTCACACAAGTAGTTTGTTTACCTCTTCTGGTTTTCTGCGAACAATAGTATGTGGATCAGCATAACCATTTACTGGGTCATGAACTGCTTGGTACAATTGTGCATATATAGCAAATATTACTTCAAATGCTCGTTTTTTTACTAATGACTTGTGAGTATGACTCAACAGCAGATTGAGCTGCGGTAACATGTACACATCTGGAGATACTAAGAACATATCAAACTTGTTTAAAAATGTTTTCAATGTGGATGTGTCCATTCCAGGTATAGCTGATAAAGGGCCACTTAGTTTTTCTTGAAGAATAGTATAAATAGGCCCCAGATTTAAATTAGCAACAAGGAAGCTAGCTTGTTCAGATGTTAAAGTATCAATTTGGGCTTCAGATTGAGCTTGTAGCCTCTCATTATATTCATCCATTACTGTGTACAGAGATAAGGTACACTGAATATGATAAATACAGTTCAACATATATACTGACATGTCAGAAGAACTCAAATGGCATGCAGTCTCATTTATTGCATGTAATAAGGGATCTAATATATGCGTAATTATCATTTTTCTATCAGCAGTATTTATATTATGGGACACATTCATTATGGCCAACAAATCACGAAGGAAACTGACCAAATCAGTCACAACAATCGAAGGGTTTAAATCTACCGGTGGAGCTTTGACCCCATGGCTAAGTTCCTTTTGTATTTTACTATCCAGAGTTATAAGGAAAACTTCTTCACTTTTCTTCAGTAGCTCCTCAAATGTATTTATTAGATGACCATTTGATATAACAGCCTGTATGACATCCTTATAATAAATTATTAGATTAGTTATAGACCACAGAACAAGGGGATCTTTGTCAGGTTTCAATATGAGTTCTGCTCTAACTTTGAGCAGAGGACAAATAGCTTCCATGATGTTTGTCAGAGCATCAATAATAAGTTGTTTCTTTTCAGGCATATTGCAAAATTTAAATAAAGTTGCAAGATTTTCTTTTTCTACTGGTATTACTTGATATACCCATGTTAAAATATCTCCGATATACCGTTTAGCATCATTGGCATAAAATTCAATGGGTTTAGAGCCCTCTGTACCTTTAGTTAATGCATCAATAAAGAGTTGTACAATAGTTGCTTTGCGAGCTGAACTATACTCATCAATAATATTAGAAAATAGTACTTGTCTATTCTGAAATTTTGCTAAAGCTGTAGGTACCAGTGCATTATTTGGTGAATCAGTACTTAGGCAGGCTCCAATAGTCCAATGATACAATTTCTCTATAGCCACTTCTTGTTGCAGCCCCACTGTCTCCATGATATCAAATGCAGATGTCTGATGCCAACATTTTATAAGTGTTTTACAGTTACTATACAACCTTTCTATTTGGGATAATGTCTCAAAGAAATCATGTGTTAGAGGCGTTTTGACTGAAACATTGTATAGGTATTCATTTTGTTCTGAAGATAGTTGAAATCCTTGTACAAAAGCACTGACCCAAGTCTGCTTCTTTTCTGTTTTTTTTCTTTCATCTTTGAGTTTAGTTGTTTGAGTTATAAGATGGTGGGTTTTATTTTTGGAATCAGATAATCTGTTTGACATATCTTTGACTGCCACATCTAAAGAAGATAGAGAATCAAGCAGCACTTGCAGCTTATCTTTTACCTTACTATATTCTAATAAAACAGCTTTGTTTACCAGCATATCCCGTTTTTCAATTTCATTTACGATTATTCTTCTTGTGTATGCAGAATTTGATGAACAAAAGCCAGACACGGAATGTAGTGCATCTGTATTATCTGAAAGGATATGACTGTCAAAGATTTTATTTATTCTTTGTCTTATAGGATTATTATAAGTAGAATCCATCGTATTTGTTATATACAATCAATAAATTATTTTCGAAACACCACTGACTGCCACTATGAGATAATGAGACTACTACAGTCTACAACTAAAATCTCTTCTTCTCTTCGTTTAATGGCTTTTGCGGCAAAACCTACAACTACAATAAATCAAAATCAATAATCTAATGTATTGTCAAAAAATACTCTGTGGCCACAGAGCTTTTTTTTTTTTTTTTAAAGGCTAAGGTCTGAGACCATGCCGCCTAGTCATCAGTATATTTCTTGAGTCTAACAAGACATTAGAATATGGGTGTACACATTCTAATGTATTAGGAGTATTTGGCAGCAAATGTATCGAATCAAGTTTCCCGGTAAACTTCGCTGAGGTAGCCAAAACTACAATAAAATTCTCAGCTCCATTTTACCGGGATCGCGTCTGTTTCAATGATTACACATATTGTCCAGTTGCGCAGACACTTGAGATACAAAACTACACCAATTTTACATCACAATATCTACTAGGAATCAATTTGCGAATAATTAAAACAGCCAAATAGACTTCACTCGAAGAAATCCCGCCAAAAACTCCCTGTGGCCACAGAGCATGTAACACACAGAGTACTTTTTTGATAGACGAATTGTACAGACGTCAGCACATCAAGTTACTACAATCTGTTAGATTTCTTTAATAGATTTTCAACTTTATCACAAAATCATTAGGTTCAAAGTTGATTGCGAAAATTTGACAGTTTCGGGTAGGTTGATGTGCTGGCGGTCCGTACAATTATTTTGTTTTGCCTGAGCCTATATAAAATGTACTCTGTGCCTGAGCCTGACACGTAAGTCCACAGCTGTGGTCCACACTTACTCGGTTCGGGCTCAGAACAATAAGGGTAGGTACCTACGGGTCCACAGTAAGCAGAAGCACAGAGCATGTTACAAAAAACACTCGTAAGCACAGATTACTAATATGTAGCAAGCAAGCTAACAGTAAAACCCCTATATGACACTACTCGATAATTAGGTGATGTGTTTTTTTAATAGGGACTCTTCCTCCCTTTATCTTATTACACCATCCCGATTTAGGGAAAGGGTCCCTGAATATCGCATAGTGTAATGAGGCTTTTAGTCTGATATTAGTAGTAGCTATTTATGGTCTGCCAGTGTTGCAAAAGTGAGATTTAGCTATTCGCGAGACTTGCCAGCTGAAAATGTAGGAAACCTTTTTTTTATAATCATGTGTTCTAATCACTGACCTCTATCATACAATAATACAGGGTCAGTAGTTCTAATAAAATGGCTTTAGTATATACATACTATAGATTCTTTTAAACTCTTTGGTTATTAATTTTAAAACAGTTAAGAAAGGAGTTAAAGGAGTTAGAATACATCAGCATAGCTATTCACAACCACTCGATAAGCTTCCGTACCGTATCAAACATTGTTAAAATCCTTTGTGGTAGCGCAGGGAAGTATGGTGGATGATGTAACTAATAGAAATTTCACATAAGGCGTTTATTTAGTATAAAAAGACATCATTCTTACATAGCAAACGTGCTCCCCGAGCGCGGTGAAAGAAATGACAGTCAAACGTCAGACTGACAGTCTACGTTTAGAAATTAACCAAACATAACAGTTTCCTCCCTCACTAGGAATAATTCAACATATCATATTATCAATTTGAGTATTTAACTAATAGTAAAAAGAACAACAAGTTAACACAGACTGTTGAAGAAATAACTTTTATCGTTGATAGCAAAACTCTGTAAACATAGCACTAACATTATCATCACAATGTCATAAATTGGATACAACAAACAGCAAGTGATAGGTATCAAACTTAAATTACAAGTTTAGTCTACTAACAGGTTTCATTATTCTCTTGCTTCTACGTGGGACAACAGGTGTGGTAGATTCAGGTGTAATTGAAGGTAGAGATACCGATGGTGTTGAAGGTACATTAACATCATCAGGTTGCAAAGTCTCTCCAGTGTCATCGAGAGGCATAACTAAAGAACTCGGAGGTGGTGTGGTAGATCTTATTGGAGCTGAATCCAGATGTGGACTTTGCAATGTATCAGTGTCATGGTCATAACATGACCTATCATTTGTAGCTGGCGTATTATCTCCAACACGACGCAATTGGTCGATGTGACGACGCCACAGCATACCATTGTCCAATCTAATTAAATAGTGTAATTCCCCAAGAACCTTTTCAACATTACCTAACTTCCAATTTCCTTCTCCTAAATAATTACGAGCAACCACTCTTTCACCGGTTAGTAATTTCCGCACACGAACCACCCTTACCTCTTTCTGAGGAAGTACAGTGCTCTCATCCGGACAGTTCATTTCACTACTTTTGTTAGGACACAACAAGGAAAAACGCGAGTTCGGGCGGTAAGTAAAAACCATTTCCGCAGGGGGTTTACCTGTAGCAGGGTGAGGAGTGATCCGGTATTGAAATAATATCTCATTTATTTTCCTCTGTAAGTTATTTTTGTTAGTTTGTAAGCAACGTAGTTTATTTTTGAAGGTTTGAACATATCGCTCTACCTGTCCGTTAGTTGCAGGGTTGTATGGGGCGGATCGCTTGTGTGTGATACCATTTTTTTTTAGATACTCATCAAATTTAGGATTGGCAAACTGAGTTCCATTATCACTTGTGAGAATTTTTGGATATCCGAATGTAGTGAAAACTTTATCTAATACCTCAATAGTAGAGTCAGTATCAATTCTGTTTAAAATGTGAGTTTCTGGCCATTTAGAAAACGCGTCTACTATCAGGAGAAAGTATACATTTTGAAACTTCCCTGCAAAATCAATATGGACCCTCTCGAAAGGTTTGGACGGATATTCCCAAGTGTGTTTTTGAGCTACTGATGGGGGCGAGTTAAGGTGTAATGCACACTCTACACAGTTCTTAGCCAAATTTTTTATATCTTTGTCAATCCCTGGCCACCAACAGTAGCTTCGTGCCAGGGCCAGCATTCGGTTCATACCGAAATGGCAAGAGTGTAAGTCATTCAGAATAGTACCTCTTAAACAAGTAGGTACCACGACGCGTGAACCTCTCATTAAACAATTTTCCAACAATGAAAATTCTGTCTGGTCTATTCCGAATCTGTCGCTGTGAGCAACTTTCTTTCCGTCCAAAACGCCTGTAAACAATGGTCTCAGAGTCTGATCATCTTTCGTTGCAGCCGCAATGTCTTTTGCAGTGACTGGTAGAACGCTTATCATTGAAATTAGAAAAACATCAGCCTCTTCTATTGAAGCTGATTCTTCAGCTATGGGTAATCGTGAAAACGCATCTGCATTGGCATTCTCTTTGGAGTTTTTATATTTGATCTCATACTGAAAACCTTGTAAAAAAATTGCATAATGTTGCATGCGTGCAGCAGACAAATGTGGTAACGCCTTAGAAGGCGAGAAAATTTGCACCAATGGTTTATGATCTGTAAAAAGGATGAATTTTCTACCATACAAGTATTGAAAAAAACGCTTAACCCCAAATACAATAGCAAAAGCTTCTTTGTCAATCTGTGCCCATTTACGTTGAGAGGCATTCAACGTCTGTGAAGCATAATGGATGGGTCGCTCTGTCCCATCAGGCATGATGTGGGAAAGGATTGCTCCAACCCCAGTTGGCGAAGCATCAGTGGCCAGGACAAGTGGTAAGTCAGGTGAGTAATGGGCCAACACTGTGTCAGACAGCATTTGTTTTTTAATTGTTAGTAAGGCTTTTTCGCATTCTGTAGACCAATTCCACACAGTTCCTTTTCGCAGCAGCTCATGTAAAGGCTCTAAAGTATTACTCAAGTTCGGTAGAAACCTTCCATAGTAGTTTACCAATCCCAGTAAAGCTTGAAGTTCAGACACATTTGTAGGATTAAGAGCCTCTACAACAGCCTTCACTTTACTATCGACTTTGTGTATGCCTTCTTTGCTTATCTTGTACCCACAGTATTCAATTTGATCTTTCATGAACTCTGACTTTTTCAAATTTACCTTTAGGCCATATTCCACAAGTCTTGCAAATACCTGATTTAGTCTGTTGAGGTGTTCAGTGTCATTTGGAGCTGTCACTCGGATGTCATCGATGAAACAATGCACTCCAGGTATATCCTTTAATATGCTTTCTATTTTCCGTTGCCATTTGGCAGGTGCGCAGTTGAGACCAAACATTAACCGCGTACATTTGTAAAGGCCTTTGTGAGTGTTAAGGGTCAACAATTGTTGGTCTTCCTCTCTGACTTTCCAATTTAGATAAGCGTTACGCAAGTCAATTTTTGTATACTTCTCTCCTCCAGCCAAGCCATTAAATAATTCTTCCGAAGTAGGCAGAGGATGTTCATCAACCAATAAGTTTTGATTTACCGATATTTTGTAGTCACCGCAAATCCTAATTTTGCCATCAGGCTTAACCACAGGTACAATTGGTGTTGCCCACTCACTGTAATCAACTTTAACTAAAACCCCCTCATTTACTAAATTATCAATCTCCTGTTCAACCCTTTCTTTGAGTGCAAAAGGTACGGATCTAGCCCGAAAAAATGATGGTTTGGCATCTGGTTTTACATGTAAAGCGACCGGTTCCCCTTTTATTTCACCCACATTCTTGCCATTGAACAAAGCACTGTACTTCTCAAACAATTTTTGCAAAGGAACAGCATGCGGAACATTACCTGGAGACACATGGTTTACATGTGTCATACCATCCCTGAAATCCTTGAAAGTCTCAAATTGGCGTATCCATTCCCTCCCCAAGAGTGGATGCTGGCTCCCAGATATGATATATAATTTTACTTTTTGGGTCTCTTGTCCAATGGCAGCTGTGACGTTGGCAACACCTAAAACATTTAAGAACTGATTAGAATAGGTACACAATCTTACTTTAGTAGGCACTAGTTTCTCTTTACAGATTTTTTTATAGTCATTTTCATTCATAATGGACACTGCAGAACCACTGTCAAATTCCATTAGCACCTCTGAGTTACTGATTTTTGCTTTAATCCAAAATTTTTTTGATGAGTCCATTTCACAATTATTCACATGAACAATTTCTTCATTATTTCCTTCTTCAGTTTCCACTGCATTGACTTTTTTTATCTTCATACACATTCTTTTAATATGTCCCACTTTTTGACAGTAATTACATTTTGCATTTATCATAGCACATTTGTTTGCATAATGCTCTCCACCACAGCGATAACACTCAATTTTTTTTTTGCAGTATCTTGACTTTGTGGTCTCACAAAATTATTCTTCTTTCTAATGGTTGTCTGTACTGCCTGTACTTCTTTGGTATGGGCACCTTCTGCTAGTGCACTCTCCATGCCAGCAGCTATGTCCATTGCTTTCTCTAATGTGAGATCCCGTACTTCCAACAGTCTGTCTTTGATTCTCTGAGATTTAAGTCCGCATACAAGCTGATTTCTCAAGGCAGTTGTCAAAAAGCCGCCAAAGTTGCAAGTAGTGGCCATTTTGCGCAACGTTGCAATGTAGTCCTTTACAGACTCTCCCTCCAACTGGTGTCTGTGATGAAATTTGAAATATTCTGCAATTTCGAGAGGTGTCGGGTCGAGGTGTTTCTGCAGCGTGCATACGTTCCTAGTATAATCACGGTCTTCTGGTTTCTCTGGCGAGACTAGGTCACAGAGTGTTTCGTACAAATCCGCCCCAACGTAATGGAGAAAGTATGAATTACATGTTTTGGCACTGGTAACCCCGTAAATAGAGAGAGCACCTTCGAATCTTTGTACCCATCTGGTGAATTTATTCTTCGAATCGTAGAATTCTATGAAATTCGCCGGAATGTTGACTGCACTCGCACCGCCGCTGCCGCTCGGATCTGTAGGCATTTTGCAGCGTGGTTCGATCGTCGCCACTGTTAAAATCCTTTGTGGTAGCGCAGGGAAGTATGGTGGATGATGTAACTAATAGAAATTTCACATAAGGCGTTTATTTAGTATAAAAAGACATCATTCTTACATAGCAAACGTGCTCCCCGAGCGCGGTGAAAGAAATGACAGTCAAACGTCAGACTGACAGTCTACGTTTAGAAATTAACCAAACATAACAAACATCAACCAAAGTTATAGTAGGAGCCCTCTAAACGCCGTTCAAAAGTTCAAAACACAAAAATTTTATCAGTTTACATCAAATAGACGACCGCTATTCTTCTGACAACTGCTTGCTGTCGGGGGCAATGCAAATCAGGCTATCGGAATGTATCATTTTCGATACGATAGCCTATCGGATGGTTGAGAATAGCTACGCTGGAGTGCTTTCTGCTTTCTATATAATTGTAAATAGAAATACTGACTGACTTCCGGAAACAATGGTCTTGAAATGAAGAATGTTAATTATTAGCAGTGTGTAAGTACGCACAGCTACACATCAAGCTATACATAACCAGTTTAGGATGACTTCTGTTTGTACGAAAAACCTATACAATGCGAGGTCAGCTAAATCTGGAAATTTAAAGCTTGATGTGTAGCCGTGTTACGTCTCTCACAATGTGTACCACCGTTCATTTATCTACTGGAACTCTACTCTGTACTAAGTTGAATGTAGTGCATACTAATTCCATGAGAGTATAGTAATCTTTTCTACGGTAATAACGAATGAGTTTAGTCAGAAATAAAAGCCAAATTGTCTATGGATACATCATATGATCATTGATCACCCACTTCAATTGATTTCCTAGTCTGTGTCTCTTTGGGCTTTTTCTGATTTGAGTAGCTTGGATTTTCAATAACGTAGCGTAAAGTTAAACTGTTTTAGTGAAATAATTTCACGAGCAACATGAAGGGGTGCATTTTTAACATTGATTCTGGGTATTTGGAAGGATTGTGCCGTGGTTTCAAGTGTGGTATCCTCAAACAGGCAGACTACCTGAACTTGGTGCAGTGCGAGACACTAGAAGGTAATTAGACAATATGAGATCAATAGTTCAATTTTGAAACCACTTGTGAACGAAATTATTAATACCCAATTTCACAATAATTAATTATGTTAATCATTTGACATTAATCAATGTTTACAGATTTGAAACTTCATCTGCAGGGTACTGACTACGGCAGTTTCCTGGCCAATGAGCCCAGCCCTCTTGCTGTCTCCACCATCGATGATAAGCTTCGTGAGAAACTTGTCATTGAATTCCAACATCTTAGGAATCACTCAGTGGAGCCCTTGTCTACCTTTTTGGATTTCATTACATACAGTTACATGATCGACAACATCATTCTGCTGATTACTGGTACTTTACACCAGAGACCCATTTCCGAGCTGATTCCAAAATGCCACCCGTTGGGTTCTTTTGAGCAGATGGAAGCTATCCATGTTGCTGCTACTCCTGCAGAATTGTACAATGCAGTCCTTGTTGACACCCCTCTGGCCCCATTCTTTGTGGACTGCATCAGTGAGCAAGACTTGGATGAGATGAACATTGAGATTATTCGTAATACTCTGTACAAGGCATACCTGGAAGCCTTCTATGATTTCTGCAAGCAGACTGGTGGTACCACTGCTGATGTTATGTGTGAAATTTTGGCAGTAAGTAGTCTACTTGTTAATGTTCATTTCTTTCTAATGAAGTATAGCTTTATAATAACAAAATTTTTAGTTTGAAGCAGATCGCCGTGCTATCATCATTACCATCAACTCCTTTGGGACTGAGTTATCCAAAGATGACCGTGCAAAACTATATCCACGCTGTGGTAAACTGAACCCTGATGGACTGGCTGCTCTAGCCAGAGCTGATGATTACGAGCAGGTCAAGGCTGTGGCTGAGTACTATGCAGAGTACCAAGCATTGTTTGAAGGTGCTGGCAGCAATGTTGGCGACAAGACTTTGGAAGACAAGTTCTTTGAACACGAGGTACTTTTTATAAGATTCAATTAATTTTTGGTCTAAGTTACTTTAATTTCCTACTTTTAATATTCCATCCCCTAAATATTAACTTTAACACATTGAAGGACACTCAACGAGACACAATAGAAGTTTTATTGTTATTACGTTGAGGGGCGTTAAGTGTCCCTCAAAGTGTTAATGAACATAATAATATTATTTTGCAAGACAATAATATTATTATGTTCAATAAAGTTAGTAGAAGAAATTGATGAGTAATTAAATTAATCAGACATCACTTCTACTATCCACTTCACATTTACGAGTTTTTTTGTTGTATTTCCTGTATTTGTTTACAGGGTTTACTTAATTTCACATCCTATATTTTTCTTGAACGGCCTGATTTGCATCACAATATACAGAGTAGGTTTTTGAAATGAGGCAGTAGGGGCAGGTACTTTAACAGTGGTAGTCACAAGAAAACGGTCTCAGTAAACTGTCCTTAACTTTTTGGGACACTATGACCTGCATTCACAGACTAAGAAAAAAATAGAAGTCTGCAAGAAAATGGGTTATTTTCACAAAACCTTTTTTGATGCCACTCGATTCTATAGAGATCAAAAACTGAGGGATTGATTTTGACTGGACCAACTGAGGTTTAGGTGCTAGAAAAGTCGGAAATCACAAAAAACTTTTCCCATACTATAATTCATAGGAAACAAGACTCCAACTATATTTACGATTTTTTTACAAAGCAAATAAAATTATGAAGCATTTTCTCTCTATATTCGAAGTTTATTGTTTTTGGCAAGACTGCACATCTTAAAAAAAAAAACAGTGGCACTCCAGGAGCGCCGACAGAAGTGAAAACTTGAAAAAGCATAGTAATTTTATAAATATGTATGTTTTCGTACCACTTGCTCAAAAAAGTGACATTCTATGCCACAAAAAGCGAACATAACAGTAGTCATTTTTAATCTGTTAAAAACAGGGAAAGAAAATTGTACTGAATTTCATTCATCCTCTAGGGGGAGAATGTGATTTAAATTTGGAATACTTATCTACCGAAATTTAAACTGAACTACATCTGTGTTTACACCATTGAGTTTGTATATAAAGCATTATACATCTTTTTGAAAAAGGAATACGCATTTATTATGCAGTTATGATTATTAACCTTTTAACCGCCCGACTTCATATCGGTTGGCGTGCCCCCAGCGCCCGGCACAGTGAATCAAAAAATTAATACCTACATCAAAGAGGGATGTGCAATAATTAATTTTTCGATGTCGATATTTCGTTTTAATAACGACATTTGCATTTGCGAGCGTGGTTAACTAACAACTACAACTCGACCAACCTAAGTTTGCACCTCGCGTCGATTACGTCACACTGACGCTTAGGTACGGGTTGCAAAAAAGGATTCGCGATGACTTTAAAAAATAAACAAATGTTTGTTAGATTTTACTTTGCGTTTATTGTTTTTAACATTATATTATACATAGGTACACGGCTACACGCCGCATTCCAGCAAGGTGCAACTTAGCTTGGTGGAGATATAGTTACCTACTTGAATACTACTTACTTACCTTACGAAATTATTCGGCATTTTTCGTAAGCCAGTAAAACAAAAAAGTGTTTAAAAATTTGAACGATTTATTAATTAGTACTTAGGCTATTCACAATCAAATCAGTCCAGAGAAGAAAACAGAGTTCTTTTGTGTATTCATTTATACTCCAGTTATTCTACTAAACAATTAACAACAAACATAAAAATAAAAATTTTACTTAGACAACGTCAATAACAGTTTAACTATTGACTTAGATGGTAACGATATTTATCACAATCACAATTTGTATCACACTAATTTACAACAAACATAAAAATAAAAAATTTACTTCACAATGTCATTATCAGTTTACCTATTGACTTAGATGTAACGATAATGTTGTTTTGAAAGTTTCATGAGCGTGGTCAATCATCATTTTTATATTGTGCAATCTCGGTACACTACTTGTCCCTGCAGGTGCTTCATAAAAAGATACCATTTCTAGAATTGAGCAATATCTATTTTATAGAACACCGTACTATGTAATAACGGGTCTGTAGACCAGTGTTCTTCAATTGCTATTCTTTTGTTTCTAGTGAAAAGCATTGTTACTGCTAGGAAAATGTCAAGGTCGTCAATAGTCACGTCGCGCCAAAGTCGTCGAATTCTTCTATCATTGGGGTAGCAATTTGCGTTGTCCAATTAGTGGTTGTGACATTGTTTCCTTGAATCTGAAATAATACAAAATAATAATTGTAGAGTAATAAATTGTGTGAGTGGAAAACTCACATCGGTCTTAAGGTGGAAAACTTGAATAGCCTACAAAAGCAAAATTAGCAGTGCGATTCTGTGTGGTGTGTGGCAGTGCGGCGGCACGCACAAAATAAACTCTACCTACGTATCTACGAGCGAGTCAGCGAGCACACACGTGACTCGCGCTCCAACCAATCAGAAACATCGTTCCAGAGTGGCCGCGCGCGCATTCTCATCGCACGGCGCGCTCTCGCCATCTCAACTCTAATTAAGTTTAAAATTTCCATTCAGACATCACCACCATACTACACAATAAATTAAAATATAATAACTAGGTATGTAATAAAAAAAATAATTACCTCTACATCAATGTCAAACTCTTCGTCTGCTAAAAATTCTTCATTTTCATCGCCTTTTAGAATTCGTATTAACTCTTCAGTAGATAATATAGATATATATATATAGATAATTTAGATAGATAGTTCGTCATGATAAATTTCTGTCATGTACATTTATCGACATACGAACGTAAAACTACATGCACAAGCACAACACTGATGGAAAATTCCAGAAGTCGGCACTCGTTTATGACGTAAGAAGCGGTCGGCTTTATCCGACCGGGGCGCAGGGCGTACTAACCAACTAACAAAGTAAGTTTCGGAACATGTAGGCTAGGGATGGGAACCATCAATTCAGTCGCTGACATTTCACAAGTAAATTTACTAAATTTTAAAGGAATTAAATGAAATACTCACAAATATTTGTAAAAAAATGGTTTATTAACAATTGCTGTATTTGTTTTAAAGTTAATTAGTCAGTATAACGAGAAATATTTTGATTTATGTTTATTTTTGTATCGGTAAATCTTGGCATATGTCCCGTCCCTCATGTCGGATTTTGCCGTCATGGGCGTTGCACATCAATACAATTTTCTAAAAAATAATGTTAGTAATTCATCTAACTTTGGACATTATTTTTAGGACTTCTAATTAAGAGACCAAAGTATATTAAACTGTAAATGATTACTTAGTTAACTATTTACCTTATTTATACATGTTTTTGATAGAATACAGCGTAATTAAATAAAAAAGCCGATTAAACGAGCAGTGAAATTTTGGTCGGAAATATACGACTCTGGCGACAGGGGCCCGAAAATATTTGTCGGATTAATCCGACGTAGGCGGTTAAAAGGTTAAATAAAATTACGAAAACCGACGAGGCCGTATGAGCTTGATGCCTTTGCTTTTCCGACAAAAAAAATATTAGTTTAGGAATTTGCCGCGTTTTGTTTTCTTCAAATATATAAACGTTAAGTTTATTTTAATTTATTTTTTAATAAATGCTTATCTCATATTATTATTGTGTTAATTTTTTCGCAAATGGTACGAAAAGTAGAGTATTTTCCTCGGTGATAAAGCTGTCTTAGTCTTGGGTGAACTTAAATCCCTCGCTACACTCAGGACTCGTCTTAAATCCCTCGCTTCGCTCGTGATTTAAGTTTTTAACACCCTCGCTACGCTCGGGAGTAAACCTCGAGTCCTTCGTTACGCTCGCGATTTAAATCGTCACCCGCGACAGAAGACACTGCTTTATCCCCTTGGTTAATAATCTACTATTAAGGGTCTTTCGTCCCAAAGAAAATGTACCGCGCGTTGATGTCTTTATAATGGCCAAAACTTAAAACACAGGTGTCGGTTACGGTAACAGTATCGCGAGCTCAATGGTTTTTTCCCATCTCAAAAAATGTCCAACGCGCCTAAAGATTTCACTTCAAAAATATTGTGGGCCTCATTTCCTCTGAAAATGTATGGGATTTTTTTTTTGCAATTACTGACTTAGTACTCAAACCTCAGTAGGTCTAGTACAGTTTTTTTGATCCTTATAAAAATCAGGATTGATTGCCACCAAAAAAGTTATTGTGAAAATTGCCCATTTTGTTGCTGACTGAGCAAGTTTTTCAAAATCTGTAAATGCAGATCAAAATTTCTCAAAAAGTTAACCACAGTCTCCAAAGGATGTTTTCATGTAACTAGCCTGCCCTAACAGCCCCTTCTAAAAATTCACCCTGTGTTGTTAAGTGTGGCAGTATTTTAATATTTGTTTTGATTTTCAGGTGACCCTCAATGTAATGGCATTCCTACAACAATTCCATTTCGGCGTTTTCTATTCATACCTGAAGCTTAAGGAACAGGAATGCCGAAACATTGTATGGATCAGTGAATGCGTGGCTCAAAAACATCGTGCTAAAATTGACAACTACATTCCCATTTTCTAAACAGTCTAATCTATGGCATCCTGAACTTTGAGAATTCCCAAACTACTTTTTTGCTTTGAACATCCCTATTTGTAATTTTGATCAGGCCAGACAAACGTACAGTGGGCCGCACGTCAGAGTGGTAACAAAACCAGTATAAACTGGCTCCTTATTCTATTGAAACTCCGCACTACGCTAGACCAGCTCAAGGTGAAAGTGTTACCACTGACTTGCGGTTGTCAGTACTTATGTATACAAAAAACAGTATAATGTAAAAGAATGAGAAATCCAAAATTTGTATATAACTTAAGGTAAATGTTGTTAATCACATTAATTCTGTATCAACACCGCAGCAACTGTATTTCAGATTGAAAATGAATAATATATTATTAACTATGTTTGAAACAGTATTTAAAAGTTTTAAATCTCTATTTGAGGTTCATCTGATTGATGACGACTTCTTTGTTAATATATTTATTGCTCTTATAAACATAATATACGTCTTATTACAACAAAACAAGGTTTATCTTTAGACATTGAATAAAACGATCAAGTCGTGTTTTTCTAAATTCATTCCGACTATGGTAATGCCGTAATGTTCTTAATACAAAACTGATATCATAAACCCGGTTCTGAAGTCAGTTTTTATAATAAAAACGTTACTTTTGTCGGAGTAAAGCCGATCGTCCACCGCCAGCTAAACTAATTAAGAACTAAGCTCAGTGAACTAATCCAAGCTAAACTGGGAATAAAGTTGTCCGTCCACCGAAAAATAGCTAAAACTACGTTAGTGATGATCAGTTTGTGGTGGAGTCTCGAGTTAATCGGACGTGATGGAAGAACAAGAGAAGAGCTATCACGAGAGTTCAGTGGAGGATTATATTAGTCATAGGAAAAAAAGAGTATTTTGCCTCCGGATTAAACAATATAGGATATTGCTTGACGTATTCAATAAATGCATCCATGCTGCAAATTCGTGTTTCACTGCCTGCGCACGATATCACAATATAAAACAATACTAGCGAATGGCGCCAGAGGGGTTGAGAGGGACTTAGCTTAGTTCCTGTAGCTTCGGATCGGTCTACATAACTAAGTTTCACTTAGTTGGGCTATTTTAGTTAGCTGGCATAATTTGTGATGGACGTGTCGCAGCCAACTGGTTAAATTAGCTGTTTAGCTGGCGGTTGACGATCGGCTTAAAAAGACCAAAATACAATCACTGGCACGAAGGTTTAAGCTAGGACTCAAGTTGGGCGCTGCGCAGCTGGAGCAATTTTGACTCTCGATTCTCAAACTGGCAGATTTATAAGAAAAATTTCATACAAATAGCTGCGGGAGCTATTTGTATGAAATTTTTCTTATAAATCTACAAGAAACTGGAGACAGCCGTTGCTGCATCCGTTAGCGGGAACCTTACAAGTTGACAGTTGTGTTTAGTTTTGTTTTAATTAAAATTATGTTTATTACAAATTGAAAACACATATAAAAAAAATAACTTTAATGTTATCCTGTAATTAAATATTATTAGGAAAGTAAAAAAAAAATGATTGTATATTACTGTTAATAAGTAAAAGTAAGCGGCAATTCCGCCTTTAAAAATACTTTACTCTTTGTTTAGAGCACAGTAATATGTCCTCTTATTTACTTTAAAATCGTGGTGATAATTAGTTTGAAAATGTATGGCTATTAAAATCGATAGACGCCTATTTAATGTTATATAGTTAAATAAAGTATTCATAATAATCCAAATTTGATTCTCATCATTTAATAAAATATATCATCTCCTGTAGAACCTCACCTCCATGGGCTCCGTGTACTCCGTGTCCCGTGAAACCCACCCAATAACCAGTCTAAAGGGTGTTCTCACGCTTGTATAGAGTCGAAGGCTTTCTCGTAGTCCACAAATGCCATACACAGCGCCTGATTGTACTCCTCGGTCTTCTGTACAATTCGCCGAACAGTATGGATGTGATATAAGGTGCTGAAGCCTTTTCGAAAACCGGCTTGTTCTGGCGGCTGGAACTCGTCAAGTCTCCTGGCGAGACGGTTCGTGACGGCCCTCGAGAACAGCTGGTATACGTGGCTCAGAAGTGAGATGCGTCTATAGTTCTTCAGCATGGATTTGTCACCTTTATTGAAGAACAGAACCTGCACCCTGCTCCACGCCTCGGGCGTTGTACCCTCTTGCATGACGAAGTTAAAGAGACGCGCTAGCTTTCTCAAGACTGGAGGCCCGCCCGCTTTAAGAAGCTCTGTCGTTATTCTGTCATCCTTGGTGCCTTGTTGTTCTTGCAGCTCGAGGGCCGCCCTAATCTCGCACTGGTCGATACCCGGGATGGCCTCCATGTAGTGGCGCGTTAATTCGGCTCGATGGTTATCTGCACTATGTCCCGCTGGTTTCACCGTTCGCGTTGAGTATAGGTGCCCGTAACAATCCTCGACTTTCTCGGACTTCGAAGTCACGATTCTGCCATCCGCAGTTCTTAGTTTCGTCAGATGGGACCTCTCTAATTGCTGGGCGAACACTTTCGATCATCGCTTCTGCTCAATCGCGACCTTAACAGGAATGAAATTGTCCAGAAAAGAACCGGGTTACCATAGCTTCCAGAGCAAGCAAACTGAAGTGGCAGTGGGCTGGCCATGTTTGTCAAAGGATGGCCGGTGGTCGGTGAAGCAAACGAGTCCTTGAGTGGAGACCGCGTATCGGCAAGCGTAGTATGGGACGCCCCCCAGCTAGATAGACGGACGACCTAAAGAAAGTGGCTGGGACGGACTGGATGCGGAAGGCGGAAGACAGGGTGCTATGGCGCAGCCTGGGAGAGGTCTATGTCCAGCAGTGGACTGCAATAGGCTGAGTTGATTGATTGCTCGGTTGCTGCTCTGCATGTACACGGAGCTGACAGAATACGTACCGCGCTACTTTGCTTAGCTCAGTCGATCTACAAATTCCTTTATTCTTTCTGTCCCCACGGGTATAAAAAGAAGGAAAAAATATTTATAATTAAAAGATAATGCAGTTCAGAAGTCTAATTGTTCAGAATGTGCTTTATACGGAGAGGGAGAAGACAAGAAATGCGAGGTACTCGGAAAATTGGTGGCGGAGGAATTTGTGTGCGCACCAAATGTTATAAACAAATCTTAAAGTATTTACAGGAAGCTAAGGGGTATCATGTAAATCAACTTACAAATGAAGTGATAACACGCCAACCCTCGAGTCTTCTTGTGTCCACACAAGCTATTCAAAAGTAGAAATAATAGAAAATATGGTTTTTCAAAGTTCGTTTTTATCTCATACCATTTTAGTTAGTAGGTAGTTTTAGGGAGGGTACTCCCTGATCCCACTATTGTAAGATATGCCTACAATTACGTAAGATAGATAGTGTTTCAGAATATGAATGAGAATCACTTTTAGAACATATATTTTTTAACATGACTAATATAATTTCGTTAAATCAAAACACCCAATTTTCTGGGTGTTTACCAAAGCACTGGGCTTAAACCCGGTTTATTGCCCACTATACACGCTTGGCAGATAGATGGGTACCTGTTGTAGGTAAGGTATTTGTTAGTCGGCTCGGAAATGGTACAGCCCAATTCAAACTTTATGGCGGCTCGGAACATGAGGAGAGTCGCTGCGCAGTAACGAATTCATGTGTCAGCGGAGAGTTAGGGGTGGGGTAGGGTAGGTACGTGAGTGTGCAGCGAGTAGCGCACTTCAGACCAGTCATAAAGTTTGAATCGGGCTGTACCAGGCCCGAGTGTAGGTACTTAAATTAATTATGTCTGTGGCTCCGTATCCGTAGAACTGCTATTTCGGCATAAAATGCCGCCTGCACCAAAATTTAGCTTTTTATTATTTAGCGTAATTTTGTAGAGAACAGAAAGTGTCACAGTCATGGTCAGTTGGCACGACTCAGATCGGCTGAAATCAAATGGATGGATGCCTGAAATGTCAATATTTTAATAAATATGCTTACCTACTGCTTAGGTAGGTACCAATTAGGCACACATTCTTGAGGAATATATCAATAAGTTAACATAAAATAAAGGTACCCATTGTATTGATGGTTTCATACCAATTATAATACATTTTCACAAGGTAGTCAATTTAAAAAATTCAACCTTTTCCCAAATATTTCAAGGTTGACTTCCAATCTAACCAGATGCAGCTGAATACCTGAATTCTGTATGGAGTGACTGCCTATTTGACCTCGAAAACCAGTAACTGGATAATAAGATACCCATTGGTAAAACTAAGTGCCTACCCATAACAGTCAAATATTTACAAATGTCACCCAAACCATGCTTTCTAAGGCACTGTAGGGTCTAAATATGGATATAATGGAGATGGTCACTGATCAAATCCTGCAGCTGTCAAAAAAAGGGAGGCTAATAAAAAAAAAACGAATGTGGTTATTATTCTTTAATACAATTTGTTTGTTCTGCAATAATGTCAGTGATGGGACCATCATACATCATAGTCTCTTTAGATTTGTTTAATAATAAGGCTGTGTGCTCCTTCCAGAATCTATCCTTTAGCATATCATCATGAGTATCTACTATGACATTACTGTGCTTATCTAAATTATTATGGAAAATGCTCTTCCGGATCAACAATGTTCCTCTTTTGAATATTTCTGGTTCTTTATTATAATTTATTAGGAATTCTTGAAATAAAATTTCATTTTTATCAGCGGATACTGTCCCACATAACCGTTTCTCAGCCTGAAATAGAAGTTTTAGTATTAGACACAGGCAACAGTTTTAGTATTAGACACAGGCAAAAGTAACAGATTACCATAGTTTATGTAATAATTCAGGAGTTGAAGTATCTTGGGTAGAAGACTTCTTAATTAATACATAAACTTACACCATTTACCAACAGCCATGGAGGTAGGCAGAAGCAAAGGACTGCTGTATTTTAAGATTTTTTCATATTTTTATAGGTAAGCTGTAATGATTTCCCAAAAATAATTAATGAATTAACTCACTTGCGATGGACTCAGGTTTCCTTTTAAAACCAAAGTCCAAAATGTAGTGTTGTATAAATTATTTATGTGCACATCAGCTTGTCTCCACTTCATGTAATCTATTAGATTTTCATCACTGGGATAAAGTACTATACGACCATCAAATGTTGGCGGATATTTTAGTGGTTCTTCGTCGAAAAACTTTTTCCAGTAGAATACATATGATGAAGAAAACTTGCTGTTTATAGAAGTCAATAGTTTTGATGCCCGTCGTTTGTACAATGTAGTACTTTTTTTGAAAATAAAAGAATATTCGTCGCTTTGCCCAAACGCCATTAACAAGTCATTAAACTCACGGAGCACGGTAAACGCGGCATAATTCATCAATTTCAAAGCCCTGATATCGTTCGGTTTAGTAAATTCATGTTCTTGCGAGAATTTGTGGAAGCATTTTCCATCTAGTCTTACGACTATCCAACTATTAGGCAAAAGGGTATCGTCAAGTTCGAATTTTTTAACGTACTCAAATGAACTTTTTGCCATTTTATGGATTTGCAGCAGTGCAATTTGAGAGAATGGTTTTCTTCTTAAGAAATTATTAGATATCATTAAATCTTCCAAAAAGTTTTTCAAACTTTGACCCCGTCGAGGAAAAGTAAACTAAGGCTTTTTACTATCACTTGAACTTCAGTTATAAAAATAAACACAAAGTTGCAGTTTTCAGTCAAAACTGTAAAAAGCACAAAGCAAAGCGTTTGACCGTCTATCGTGTGACGTGTCCACTGTCGTCAATCAATGTCAAGACAAGTGTCAACAGAGAACATTGTCAACTGTCAATAAGGGTGCATTCCGAGTTGCGCTGTAATCGATTTGAGCGTGCTTATTCCTGCGGGGTAATTGCGTAACACGTTATCATCGGAATATTCGGAATCGGTTTCATTTGACAGTTCAACAACATTCATTGCGTTATTTACGTGTTGAGCAGACAATTTTTTCGAACATATGAAGCAATGGATTAGCAATTTGCTACAAAATGATTCAGATTCCGATTGATAGTGTGTTACGCAATTAGGGTGCGGTTCCGAATTAGCGTGAGCGCGATAACGATATCCCGTGAATTGTCATAGATGACGTCATGACATACGCCATCTTGCGATAACGCCGATCATGCCATAGAATAATATCACCGTGGGCGCTGGCAAAAATGACAGTGTGTGTGTGTGTGTGAGTATGTGTCAGTGTGTGTTTTGTTTTGAGTTGCATCATATCTTTAAATTAAACTAACGCGGCATTTTCGAAATTGTGCTTCTGACAGTCACCACCTAACCAAACAAGGAGAACTGAAGAAGAAATGTGGTGAAATACTATATAAATAACAACATTAAATTTTAACTTAAGACGAAAGCGCCAGGGTAGCCCGCGAAATTCATTTTTTTTTTAGGTTTTTTGCAATTTGCTGGTCAGTATTAAGTTGTACGTTGATTAATATAAATGATTCGCGGCCATAACAAATATGTATTTACAGAATTATAATCATTAAAGTCATCAACACAACTCTCTAAGACCACGTAAGTCCAAAGAATAACTGTTCAAAGAAAATCGTGGATAGTGGTAGTCAAACCAATCACCAATCTCTTATGGAAAAGTGTTAGTGGTAGAAATCTAACTTAGAAAGATGTATTATTGATTCTAATGATTATATTTCTCTAAATATGTACCTGCTATTGTCGCGAATCATATTTTGATCAAGATACAACCTGACAACGACCTGCAAATTGCAAAAAACGTAAGAAAATTTGAATTTCGCGGTCTTAACTACCCCGTTTTGACATTGAGTAAGGTAAGCACTGTGAGCGCGGTCACGAGCGTTCCGAATTGTTGACAGCTCTCAGCTGTCATAATTAGTGATGTTCAAATCCGCTATAAACTATAAACGTGTTATAAACTATAAAATATATTCATATAGTCTGTTATTTTATACGCTATAATTATAGCGCGCTATTTCAAAACTCGGGCGCAGTCTGAACGCGGAGACGCTATAATTTATCAACACGCTATCACGCTAAACGGACTTGATGAATTGATGATGTGCGGTAGATATTAACGCGCTATACATTATAGTCGCTGACGCTATCTTGCTATCTCGTTCTGGCCCCGCTGTGCGAACGCTATCTTGCTATCTCGTTCTGGCCCCGCTGTGCGCGTTTGAACTTTTATTCGTTGAGTAGGTCGAGGCGCTATAATATAGCGCGAAGTCCGAGGCGCTATAATATAGCGCGAAGTCAGAGCCGCTCATAGCACACGCTATACGCTATGTACACATATATAGTTTGTTATATTTTGGCGCTATACGTTTTATTAACCACCACTAGTCATAATAGTAAACGCAATAAACTATTAGCTAATACTTAAATCGGAACGCATGTGAGATGATGTGCATGCATGTGAGATTGTGAGTGCTGAAAATTCAAAATGCGGCCTTGTTTTCAGCATAAACAAGATCAAGTGTCACTGAAAAGAAAGAACGAATTGCGTGTTTTCAGATTTTCTGTCTGGTTTTGAATTTATTTTTTTGAACTATGTCGCGTGTATATTATTTAAAGAAAATTCTTCCTAAAAGTAAGTGCCATAGGACTATTATTACGTATAAGATACAGCGGGTTCTCAATATTTATGAAGTCGTTTTTTGTTTGATGTTTTTTATTCAGGTGGTGTTGCATAGCCATCTCCACTCATAAGTAGCTTCTAAGTCCTAAATGGTCCATATTTTACCGGCTATGTGTAGCTGCTACACATTGCTAGCAATGTTTCTAGTGAGGCCTGATAATACTTTTAATATTGGTGCAATATTTTCAGTGGGGCCTGACCACTACGGTAACTATTACTGCAACACTATTTGAACTATTTCGTCAGCCATTGGTGTCCGTGTAAACCTCAATACTACTGGCCATACTGTTGTCAAAATACATTTTACCAGGCAATACATTTTCTACACTGAAAATGTTGTTGTAGTACCGGCCCATACTTGAAACTGTTTCGGCTACATATTGCAGTAAAAGTATAGTCCGTCAAGGAGCATCTTAACATATTACAATTTTATGGGAACTTGGAAAAAGCCACATCGTATAAATGGTTTAGAAGAGAGTGTGCATGGACGATAGATCTCAGATAGACATGATAATAATTAATAGGTATCATATGCTGCTTTACTAAAACTTCCATTAACTCTTTCTATTATATTACAGATTTATCATCTGTAAACTTATCACTATGCAAGTATTCTCATAATACAACAACACCTGAAGAGGCAGAACAAATTGAAAAGGCTGGAGATGAATCCAAGAGGCCCCAGTCTAAAAGAATGGCAGAATTTAAAAAAAAGCTGAGGGAGACTACTCCTATTGATGATCTTGGGGAACAACCAATGATGCATCCGTCTCAAAAAGAAGAACCTTTTCCTCCTTGGCCTAATGATGTCAACCCTCATACAGGAGAAGTAGGTGGGCCCAGGGGACCTGAACCTACCCGATATGGAGATTGGGAAAGGAAAGGAAGATGTTCCGATTTTTAAAGAAATTTTGCCAAACTTATACTAGTTAGACAGTAGAAATTATACTATATAAAGCTCGATTACCACTGACTCACTGATTGACATAATTGTTCTCCCAGATGGTGAAGGGGGAGGTGGGTATATTTTTACAGATTCGTATACAAGTAACTCTCACGACTATGGGAAAAATCCCAAACCTCCCCTTTTCCACCCCACTCTCCCCCCTCCCTATCGTATCTCGGAAACTAAGAGTCTCGTGTTTTGTTGTTTTACGGATTCGTATAGAGGAGGCTCGGAAAAGTAAAATCCATTTTTCAAAGTTGGCCCCCTTGCCCCCCTTCTCCCCCCCCTCTAGGTAGATCTCGGAAGTTAAGAGACTTGGAACATTTTCTTTTTCAGATTCATATCAAGGGCCCAGAGTTGGTCAAAATCATTTTTCAAAACTTCCCCCTCTCCCCCCTTCACCCCTCCCCCCATCGTATCTCGGAAATTAAGAAACCTGGGTTTTGTTTTTTTACGGATTCGTATAGAGGAGGCTCGGAAAAGTAAAATCCATTTTTCAAAGTTGCCCCCCTTGCCCCCCTTCTCCCCCCCTCTAGGTAGATCTCAGAAGTTAAGAGACTTGGAACATTTTTTTTTTCAGATTCATATTAAGGGGCCCAGAGTTGGTCAAAATCATTTTTCAAAACTCCCCCCTCTCCCCCCTTCACCCCTCCCCCCATCGTAAGAAATACTCCTCAAAAACACGACCCCGCGAGCTGCTTGCAGCTCGCGCAACGCCCAAATACTTTTTACAAGGGTAAGAAATACTCCTCAAAAACACGACCCCGCGAGCTGCTTGCAGCTCGCGCAACGCCCAAATACTAGTTATACTATATAAAGCTCGATTACCACTGACTGACTCACTCACTGACATAATTGTTCTCCCAGATGGTGAAGGGGGAGGTGGGTATATTTTTACAGATTCGTATAGAAGTAACTCTCACGAGTATGGGAAAAATCCCAAACCTCCCCTTTTCCACCCCACTCTCCCCCCTCCCTATCGTATCTCGGAAACTAAGAGTCCCGTGTTTTGTTGTTTTACGGATTCGTATAGAGGAGGCTCGGAAAAGTAAAATCCATTTTTCAAAGTTGCCCCCTTGCCCCCCTTCTCCCCCCCCCTCTAGGTAGATCTCGGAAGCTAAGAGACTTGGAACATTTTTTTTTTCAGATTCATATCAAGGGGCCCAGAGTTGGTCAAAATCATTTTTCAAAACTCCCCCCTCTCCCTCCCTTCACCCCTCCCCCCATCGTAAGAAATACTCCTCAAAAACACGACCCCGCGAGCTGCTTGCAGCTCGCGCAACGCCCAAATACTTTTTACAAGGGTAAGAAATACTCCTCAAAAACACGACCCCGCGAGCTGCTTGCAGCTCGCGCAACGCCCAAATACTAGTTATATTATATAAAGCTCGATTACCACTCACTGACATAATTGTTCTCCCAGATGGTGAAGGGGGAGGTGGGTATATTTTTACAGATTCGTATAGAAGTAACTCTCACGAGTATGGGAAAAATCCCAAACCTCCCCTTTTCCACCCCACTCTCCCCCCTCCCTATCGTATCTCGGAAACTAAGTGACCCGTGTTTTGTTGTTTTACGGATTCGTATAGAGGAGGCTCGGAAAAGTAAAATCCATTTTTCAAAGTTGCCCCCTTGCCCCCCTTCTCCCCCCCCCTCTAGGTAGATCTCGGAAGTTAAGAGACTGTGAACATTTTTTTTTTCAGATTCATATCAAGGGGCCCAGAGTTGGTCAAAATCATTTTTCAAAACTCCCCCCTCTCCCCCCCTTCCCCCATCGTATCTCGGAAATTAAGAAACCTGGGTTTTGTTTTTTTACGGATTCGTATAGAGGAGGCTCGGAAAAGTAAAAACCATTTCATTCTCTCCCCCTTCTCCCCCCTTTAGGCGGATCTCGGAAGTTAAGACTTGGAACATTTTCCTTTTCAGATTCATGTCCGTGGGCCCAGAGTAGGTCAAAATTTGTTTTTTCAAAACTCCCCCCTCGCCCCCCCTTCACCCCTCGTGAAGGGGGAGGTGGGTATATTTTTACAGATTCGTATAGAAGTAACTCTCACGAGTATGGGAAAAATCCCAAACCTCCCCTTTTCCACCCCACTCTCCCCCCTCCCTATCGTATCTCGGAAACTAAGAGACCCGTGTTTTGTTGTTTTACGGATTCGTATAGAGGAGGCTCGGAAAAGTAAAATCCATTTTTCAAAGTTGCCCCCTTGCCCCCCTTCTCCCCCCCCCTCTAGGTAGATCTCGGAAGTTAAGAGACTTGGAACATTTTTTTTTTCAGATTCATATCAAGGGGCCCAGAGTTGGTCAAAATCATTTTTCAAAACTCCCCCCTCTCCCCCCCTTCACCCCTCCCCCCATCGTATCTCGGAAATTAAGAAACCTGGGTTTTGTTTTTTTACGGATTCGTATAGAGGAGGCTCGGAAAAGTAAAATCCATTTTTCAAAGTTGCCCCCCTTGCCCCCCTTCTCCCCCCCCCCCTCTAGGTAGATCTCGGAAGTTAAGAAGTTAAGAGACTTGGTACATTTTTTTTTCAGATTCATATCAAGGGGCCCAGAGTTGGTCAAAATTATTTTTCAAAACTCACCCCTCTCCCCCCCTTCACCCCTCGCCCCCATCGTATCTCGGAAATTAAGAAACCTGGGATTTGTTTTTTTACGGATTCGTATAGAGGAGGCTCGGAAAAGTAAAATCCATTTTTCAAAGTTGCCCCCTTGCCCCCCTTCTCCCCCCCACCCTCTAGGTAGATCTCGGAAGTTAAGAGACTTGGAACATTTTTTTTTTCAGATTCATATTAAGGGGCCCAGAGTTGGTCAAAATCATTTTTCAAAACTCCCCTCTCTCCCCCCCTCCCCCCATCGTATCTCGGAAATTAAGAAACCTGCGTTTTGTTTTTTTACGGATTCGTATACAGGAGGCTCGGAAGAGTATGGGAAAAATCCCAAACCTCCCCTTTTCCACCCCACTCTCCCCCCTCCCTATCGTATCTCGAAAACTAAGAGTCCCGTGTTTTGTTGTTTTACGGATTCGTATAGAGTAGGCTCGGAAAAGTAAAATCCATTTTTCAAAGTTGCCCCCTTGCCCCCTTCTTTCCCCCCCTCTAGGTAGATCTCGGAAGTTAAGAGATTTGGAACATTTTTATTTTCAGATTCATATCAAGGGGCCCAGAGTTGGTCAAAATCATTTTTCAAAACTCCCCCCTCTCCCCCCTTCACCCCTCCCCCCATCGTATCTCGGAAATTAAGAAACCTGGGTTTTGTTTTTTTACGGATTCGTATAGAGGAGGCTCGGAAAAGTAAAAACCATTTTTCAAAATTCAAACCTCTCCTTTTCCATTCCACCCCACTCTCCCCCATCCCTATCGTATCTCGGAAACTAAGAGTCCCGTGTTTTGTAGTTTTACGGATTCGTATAGAGGAGGCTCGGAAAAGTAAAATCCATTTTTCAAAGTTGCCCCCTTGCCCCCCTTCTCCCCCCCCTCTAGGTAGATCTCGGAAGTTAAGAGACTTGGAACATTTTTTTTTTCAGATTCATATCAAGGGGCCCAGAGTTGGTCAAAATCATTTTTCAAAGTTGCCCCCTTGCCCCCCTTCTCCCCCCCCCTCTAGGTAGATCTCGGAAGTTAAGAGACTTTTTTCAGATTTATATCAAAGGGCCCAGAGTTGGTAAAAATCATTTTTCAAAACTCCCCCCTCTCCCCTTCCCCCAACGTATCTCGGAAATTAAGAAACCTGGGTTTTGTTTTTTTACGGATTCGTATAGAGGAGGCTCGGAAAAGTAAAAACCATTTTTCAAAATTCAAACGCCCCTTTTCCATTCCACCCCACTCTCCCCCATCCCTATCGTATCTCGGAAACTAAGAGACCCGTGTTTTGTTGTTTTACGGATTCGTATAGAGGAGGCTCGGAAAAGTAAAATCCATTTTTCAAAGTTGCCCCCCTTGCCCCCCTTCTCCCCCCCTTCACCCCTCCCCCCATCGTATCTCGGAAATTAAGAAACCTGGGTTTTGTTTTTTTACGGATTCGTATAGAGGAGGCTCGGAAAAGTAAAAACCATTTTTCAAAATTCAAACCTCCCCTTTTTCATTCCACCCCACTCTCCCCAATCCCTATTGTATCTCGGAAACTAAGAATCCCGTGTTTTGTTGTTTTACGGATTCGTATAGAGGAGGCTCGGATAAGTAAAATCCATTTTTCAAAGTTGCCCCCTTGCCCCCCTTCTCCCCCCCTCTAGGTAGATCTCGGAAGTTAAGAGACTTGGAACATTTTTTTTTTCAGATTCATATCAAGGGGCCTAGAGTTGGTCAAAATCATTTTTCAAAACTCCCCCCTCTCCCCCCCTTCACCCCTGCCCCCATTGTATCTCGGAAATTAAGAAACCTGGGTTTTGTTTTTTTACGGATTCGTATAGAGGAGGCTCGGAAAAGTAAAAACCATTTTTCAAAATTCCCCCCATTCTCTCCCCCTTCTCCCCCCTTTAGGCGGATCTCGGATTACTGTCCAATTCTCAAAATTTTACAAGGGTAAGAAATACTCCTCAAAAAAACGACCCTGCGAGCTGCTTGCAGCTCGCGCAACGCCCAAATACTTTTTACAAGGGTAAGAAATACTCCTCAAAAACACGACCCCGCGAGCTGCTAGCAGCTCGCGCAACGCCCAAATACTAGTTGCTTTATAAAATTACATTATACTATCAATGTAATAATCTTTAATTGTTACCAAAGGTCTTCAAAAGAGCAATGTTCTGTAAGTTAGAGGGACTCATATTGAGATGGTTGAAGTGTAAGCTGTTTTAGTGACAGGGGAGAGAAGTGCCATTACATTAGTATTTGTTAAATGTACAACATTTTATGCATACCTTCATATTGAAACATGAGTTTCCTTTATACTTAAATGTACATATTCTATCAACCCAGTACTTTTATTCAGCCTATACTGTCGCAATGCTAGGCAAGGGTGGGAGACCATTGGAACCCATAACAGCTTAATGAAACTGTTTGAGGCAAGATGTTGAAGATATTTAAGTATTTCTTTATTAGTATTTTATTTAGAACTTATTGTACCTATTTATTGTTTGTTGGTCTCTTCTGAAGAGGAGGAGTTATTAGAAAATAAATACAATTTTGAAATGTTGTACTTGTTATCTTTTATTGATTGGAAGATTTACCAACAGTTTTAGGCATCTTCTTATTTGTGGAATCTTCAAGTTCTTTGGCTTTATAATAATGTGGAGCAACTTCCAAGAACTTATTGTACCTATTTATTGTTTGTTGGTCTCTTCTGAAGAGGAGGAGTTATTAGAAAATAAATACAATTTTGAAATGTTGTACTTGTTATCTTTTATTGATTGGAAGATTTACCAACAGTTTTAGGCATCTTCTTATTTGTGGAATCTTCAAGTTCTTTGGCTTTATAATAATGTGGAGCAACTTCCAAGAGCCATTTACTTTCTATTTCTGTAACTTGCCTCATAAATTCTTTAGAAGTAAATACTAATTCAAAGTAAATCACCCATCGAGGAAGTTCTTCAAATAAAGCACTATTTGGGTGAATCATAACAGTCTGAAAAAAAAAAATTGGCTGAGCATTGTGCCTGCGACAAGATGAACATCTACATTGGTATGTAAAATAATTATACTAAAGTCATGCATCAGTAAATAATTTATAATACGGTACTGCAAGGATTTATAAGGTGTAGCCTGCAAAATTAAATTTTTCTTACGTTTTTTGCAATTTTCAGGTCAGTGTCAGGTTTTATCTTGATCAAAATTTGATTCGTGACTATAACAGGTACGTATTCACAGAATTATAATCATTAGAATCATTAATACATCTTTCTAAGTTACATTTATACCATAAAACCAAATCTCATAAGGAAAAGTATGTAAGAAAATTTGAATTTCACGGTCTACTGCACATTCACCAATTCACTATAAGGATACCTTATACTAAAAGTCAATTGGAAAAGCATGATTCAATTAAGGTACACTTCCAATGGTACACTGCAGACCGCAGATAGCACTAGTTTTGCGGTTGACAATAACCGCAAGCGATATATGCGTCACAAAGACGGCAGCGGCGCGCGGCGTTTCTCTTTTTCAGTTACGCGAAAGCAATTGGTCAAATAAAAAAAAATACGTCAACAGCCACTGAGTATGCACTACGGTTATGTCGTCTGCAGTCGCCGCTCGACTGTAGCAGTAAGTGGCAATGCTCCCACCTATGCAATCGATTTCATGGAGTTACATAGAAACCAATAGTGGCACTGCAGTCTGAAATTGTGGTGGCGGGGTATGCCGCTGCAGTTTGCGTTTTGCTGACGCCCTCGGAATTGTACCTTTAGGTACAGACGGCAGCACATCAAGCTACTACAATCTGTCAAATTTCTTTAATAGATTTTCAACTTTATCGCTCTACTATAAGGTTCAAAGTTGATTGGGAAAATTTGACAGTTTCGGGTAGCTTGATACGCTGGCGTCTGTACATCTAATATTGCCACCGTCACGTCATACTGCTGCGCCAGTCTGCGCAAGGACTTACTTGGTTATGTTTCACAGTTTTGTAATGGCCACCTTTTGAAAATTTGGCTATGTGGTAAAAGTAACCAGCAGTTATAGCTTTTCTAATGTTAGTGTCGTCACTTAGGCTTGACACCATTTCAATTTCCACTCGGTCCATAAGACCAGCTAGCTGTTCACGCACATCCCGCGCTCGCTTCATTGATCGGTACTGTATAAAGTTCTCATAGCACCACTGCACCGAGTATTCAGAGCCAAGCCATTGGTTATACACATTCATTAATGTTAAGTGGTCTCCATGCGGGTGGAAGAAGTTCTTCCGGGCAGTATCTGCATGTATTATCTTATCTTTAGGCCTGTAGAATACTGAGCTATTTACTGATAACATTGCTGCAATAGTGACGATTTCTTCTGAGCATTTATATCTAAAACAAAAAATTAAATAATTATTGGAAAGTAACAAAACCACCAACGCGCCGCAATTCAGTACCTAAGCAATTGTTTGAGATATATTTAGCTTTCGAATTTGAACTGTAACCAATTCATTGCATCGCAACCCTTAGCAGCGGCCGTAAACATACACCGGATAAGCGATCCGCCGGTGCGTTGCGATGCGGCCCGTTTCGGTCCGACCTAGTCTGCGTTAGCCTTTATAGTCACACAGACGGACACCAATATTTCAATTATTTTTAGCTTTCTTACAATTAATTGAATTGACACAATGGCGTTTTTTCGTGCAAGGCCCCTATAACTATTGACTCCATGCAGAAATATAACCTGCTACTCTATCCCCAAATCATAATTCTTGTATACTTGCTTCTTACTACTTTCTTAGCTATACTTCTTTTATGTATCAAAAAAATGTAGGTGATGCTTACTTTTCGCTTGCCAGTAACATTTTTGCAAGCATTGGATCTGTGGGGAACTCAGCCATTCTTCTACCAGCTTTTGTTAATTCACCATGATGATTAAGAGCTCCCAAAGCATAAAGTTGTTCTAAGGCTAACACTAATGTTTCATGTGGTGGTGGGTCCAAGAAATCAAAATGGATTAGATCATTAATCCCCAAAGCTTTTAGTGTGAGAACAGCATTGCCGAGATTAATTCTCTGTATTTCTGGAATAGTGTTATCTTCAAGTTCATACTTGTAAGCCCAGGCTGTGTATAGGCGGAAACATTTACCAGGTGCCACTCTACCGGCTCTACCTGCACGCTGGTTTGCTGATGCTTTAGAAATAGGTACCACCATTAAACTTTCCATGCCTGTTTTCGAGTTAAAATTATTCTGCTTTGCAAATCCAGGATCAATGACATAAATAATATTATCAATAGTCAAAGAAGTTTCAGCGATGTTAGTAGCTAACACTACTTTACGAGCACCTTCTGGAGTAGGCTCAAATATTTTAGCTTGCATATCACTTGGTAAGTTTGCATACACTGGTAATATAAGCAATTCTCTTAACTTTTTACCAATCCTTTTTGTTCGTTCTTGTAACATTTCAAAGCAAGTCTCTATTTCTTCTTGTCCTGTGAGAAAAACTAATATGTCGCCAAGTGGTTGTGTGGCATGAATCTGTAATACAGAAACAACACAAGCATCTACATAATCTGCTTCTGGTGCTTTTGTGTAATAGATATCTACTGGAAATCTTCTTCCAGGGATTCTGAAGATAGGAGCATCATCAAAAAAACTTGAAAATTTCTCAGCATCTAATGTGGCACTTGATATAAGTAATTTTAAATCGGGTCTAAACCTAGTTATATCCTTGACAAGGCCAAATAGAATATCAGTGTGCAGCGTTCGCTCATGAGCTTCATCAATTATCATTACACTATAAGAGGCTAAGTCTGGCTCTGAGAGAAACTCTCGATGGAGAGTACCATCAGTCATATACTTAATGACAGTTCTGTCAGATGTGCAGTCTTCAAATCGAATGCTATAGCCAACTTCATTTCCGAGTTTAACATTCATTTCCTGAGCCACTCGAGCTGATACAGACATGGCCGCTACTCTTCTTGGTTGTGTGCAACCAATTTTCTTACCATCTTCAGTGAAACCTGCATCATGAAGATATTGAGGTATTTGAGTAGTTTTACCAGATCCTGTCTCACCTTCTACTATTAGTATTTGATAATTCTTTATAGCTTCTATCAATGATTGCTTAAAAGGGTAAACTGGCAGCGACTTTTTTGTTTCTTCAATGGTCATTCGTATTTTCTGATACTCAGACTTTTCTTCTTGTTCTTTCTTTTCTTTATTACCTTCCAATTGGAGAGCTTGAATAAAATCAATCTGCTCATCCAGTAATAGCTCATATTCATCATGAGCTTTTGCATCCTTTGCACCAAATTTAAAAAAAGCAGATTTTATTTGCTCTTGTTCCCATCTTTGTTGTTCTGAGTGTGGTAATTTTTCTCTTTCATCAACTTCAACATATTCTCCTGTAAAGTAACAAAATTAGGTAAATATCTTATATACAATACACACGCATTAGCTAATTAGCTGCTAGTGTGTCTAACAAAATAATAATAATCCCATCGCCGTAACTCTACTGAGCGCACACGCCCCACCACGACTTCAATCGTGGTGGGGCGTGCGCGCTCCGGACTCTAGGCCTATCAAAGTCAAAGCATTTATTTCAAATAGGCACATGAAAGGCACTTTTGAACGTCAGAAATTACAACAAATAGAATTGATCCTAGTCACCTATGCCGGAAGAGTTTACTTTGCCGGAACAGGTCTAAAGTGAAGAGCCAGACCAAGAGAGACACAGAAACCCGCAGGGCACCATGTGCCGAGCTGTTGGGCAGTAGCGACCCCACGGACCCTAACTCCTGGGAAACGTCATGTTCCTCACCTCTGGCTTGCCTTTACTGGCCGGCTGGAGTGAACAATGACAAGGAACAGATCTTCAACCTCATTCTTGCCTTTATTGGCCAGCTTGAGTGGAGATTCATAAGAGCAAACATGCTCGGAGGAAGGAAGTACTCCAGTAAGATGCTGGTAGGGATCTTGACCGTACTTCCTGGATTATCCTGATAGCCGTGGAATACCTCTCCACTCCTCACAAGCACCTCAGGACATGTTGCCCCCTTGTCGCTACGTCACTATGTGCTAACGACCGTTCCCGGGGGCCGATTATTGAGTGTGCAAGTCACCCCCCCTGCCATTTTATCCGTGTATATATAAAACATTGATTAGGCAGATGGTCATAGTTCTTGGTAACCAGTCCACTTTAGAATAGAATCTTCTTTATTTTAAAGAGACCAAGACTCAAACTCACAGCTGTTTAGCCACCCAAACCAATAGTCAAACTTTTTATTTTTCCATATCCTGCAATAGTCCTACACCAACCGGGGGTTATCCTTGGGTGCACTTGCATAGTGTATACAGGGATATTCGTCGGTTGGTGCTGCATTTCATTAAAATTTCCTAAGGGGCCTCTGCGAGTTGGCTTCGGCCCCTCGTATGCCTTACAAAGGACCGGGACCCCATGGTCCCGAGATATGTAAAATAAAAAAAAATAATAATCTTTTTACAAAGGAGAATGGGTAAGACCGTACCCAGACAAAGTTAATTGTAGCATTATGAACTATGTTGATCTTTATTACCCCCATGGAGTTGTTTAATTAATCCTAAGTGTTCAAACACACTATGCCGAAGGTACGCGACCGAAGTTCCGCGGCTGATGCGTACCTTCGGTATAGTGTGTTTAGACACTAAGGCATGTCTGAATTCACTTGGAGAAAAAAGTTATGTCTTATGGTATTTGTGGACTACAAGAAAGCCTTCGACTCCATCGTAATATGGGTAGTTCTGGCCTCTTTGCAACAATGACGAATTGACTGTCGATACATCGGAGTGTTGAGGTGATTATATGACGCTGCCACGATAACTGTTAACCAGATCCAGGGTATGAAAACCATCTCCATCCAACTACTCGGGAGAGTGAGACAGGGGGATGTGATATCGTCCAAAATTGTTCAGGAATGCGTTAGAGGACGTTTTTAAGACGCTGGACTGAACTAGACAGGGTATCAACGTGAATGTAGAGTACATACACACCTTCGTTTTGCCGATGACATCGTTATAAAGGCAGACACGCTGGAACAGTAAACCAGATGCTGCATAGGCTAAATGGAGCCTATCGGCGGGTTGGCCTCGGTATGAATTTGTACAAGACTGCACGCCTTGCCAAGTCCAAACCACGAAATTTATCTTCTCTGAGCTGTTGTGAAGAAGTATGCCACCAGCTTGCAGTGTAAGCAAGTTGAAGTGGCTGTGGACTGGCGATGTTTGTCGAAGGACCGATGGAGCCGACGAGTCCTGATGTGGGGACCGCGTATCGGCCTGCGTAGTGTGACGCCCCCCAGATAGTTGGACAGACAACGTCAAAAAGGTGGCTGGGACAGCCTGGATGCGGAAGGCGGAGGATAGGGTGTTGTGTAGGGAGAGGCCTATGTCCAGCAGTGGACTGTGATAGGCTGACTTTATTGATTGACCATAGCTTAGTTACTACCACCAACTGTGACAAAAGGCCAGAAATTTAGACTTAATATTTTTTTTAAGTGCATCATCAGCAGGCTAATAAGTTTTTAGAGGATAAGTTAAATATTTCCCTTTATAAAATCAATCTTACTTCCTCAAATATGTTTTTTTTCCAAGTGAATTCAGACATTCTTAGGATTAATTAAACTACTCCCTCCCTGTGGGCATAAAAACATACATACATGGTTCATAATGCTACAGTCAGTTCATAATGTACATTGTCCTTTAAAATAATAAAGAAAATTATTATAGCATTCAAAAGTAAAGGTAATAAATAAAGTTTATACATTATAGTTAGTTTATAAGTATACCCCCTTATTAATAAATGTATAGCGTCTATATTACACAACGCATTGTATTCTTCTTTCGAAAGTCAAATTACTGACAACTAAAAGAGAGAAATTGGTGTGTAACTATTCATCTGATATAATAAATGTTTATTAGTAAGAGGGTTAAAGTTTATATAATTTGCAAGAAACGAAACCTTTAGCATCTTTTCCCAAATCTTGTGGCATATGATATCTCTGGACATTCTCCAACTCTCGGGCTTTTTCATGTTCTTTAGCTAATTTTAATATCGTTTTTTTATGTTCTCTTTCCAACCTTTCTCGTTGAGTTAAGCTGTAACAAAAACAAGATTAAGTTATTCCAAACACAAGATTTAAAGTACTTGGTACCTAAATTAAAAAAAATATGCACTCCAGCATCAAATTTGCACAACACTGTCCCTAATATATTAACGGTTTTTAAAAATTCATAGTAGTTAAATAGGGGAAGAAAAGTTGGAAGTTTGTAATTTTTGCCAATGGGAAATCCCAAAGGGCAAACGGCTTGTCTGCTTGATAAATAATCTTAAATTTATTCATTAACTCACTATCAGATAATGCATGGTCCAAACCTTTGGCTATACAATGTGAAAAGTTAAACCGGCCCCTGGAGGGAAAATACCTTAATAATTTTTTGTTGTTTACAATGTTTTGGTCAGTGGGTCGTCTTGTTTTAGGTTATTTGGGAAAAACTACAAAAGAGTAAGCCTCTAGGTCCAGTTGCGGCTGATGCTGATTATGATACCACTTTATAAGCATTGTCAAAAAATAAATCAGCTTACCTGCTTTCATCAAAGAGGTATTCATCATCAGCTATGTCTGCTTCCAACTCAATAACCTTGTCGTCTTTCCTCTTTTCTAAGTATTTGCGACGTGAGTGAACGCGCAATTTAGGCAATATTTTGTCTCTGTCCTCTGCTTCCAACTTTAGACGCTTAGCTGCTTCTTCGTAAGTCCTTTTACTGGAAGACTCCGTAACTTTCTTTACCTTTTCTTCATCTCGTTTTTTCAATCTCTTAGCAAATTCGTCACGTTCTCTTATATCTTTTAAACGGTCTTCTTCAGCACTATCAGAACTCGACGAGTAACGTCTTTTACTCAATTTATCCATTTTTGCAGAAAGTTATATTCTAATCAAACTAGTGTACTATTGTTTTCACAATCATAATCATACCCACAGAGTACTTTTTGATAGACTGAAAACCGTAGAGTCCGTAGACAGGTATTCTCTGTCTACGCTGAAAACCATATCCACAGACACAGAACATTTTCTTTTTTTATAAATTAGTTTTATGGCCTGGTTGCTAAGACCTTTTAGCCACGTCTTTGTTTCATTTTTCTTGAGTCTAACATGACATTAGAATATGGGTGTACACATTCTAATGTATTAGGAGTATTTGGCAGCAAATGTATCGAATCAAGTTTCCCGGTAAACTTTATTACAGAATAAGAAGAAATGTTGTTCAAATAAATGTATATTTTAACAAGTCAAAAACTAGAAGAAGAATAACAAACCATAGCAACGTAACACACAGATATAGGAATATAAAGATTTATAGCAACTGGATGCGCTCTACACTAGAAGTGCTTCCTTAACATTCCCTCTTCTTCAAGCCGAACTCTTCACAGAGCCTTACGAGTCTCGGTTTATAAACAGGCTTCGTAAAAATGTCAGCAAGTTGTTCTGCAGTCGGTACTTGCTCTATGGTTATATCCTTCTCGGATACACACTGTCGCACATAGAAGTGTTTCAGTTTTATATGTTTAGTCTTGCGGTGCTGCTCGTATGGAGGGTTATATGCGAGCTTAATTGCAGACTCATTATCGATTCGCAAAGTAGGCGTATCTAGATTAGTTTTTAGATCTTGGAACAATCTCCTCAACCAAACCATTTCACGACTAGCCTCACTGGCTGCAACTATCTCCGCTTCTGTGGATGATAGGGAAACCATGGATTGCTTCGAACTTCGCCAGGATATTGCTGAGCCAGCATACAGGCATACAATCCCGCTCGTTGAGCATCCGCTCGCTTCGTCTCCGCCGTGATCTGCATCACTATAACAGATGAGACGCTTTTCACCTTTCTTGTACTCAAGTCCAGTATCAATAGTCCCTTTCAAATATCTAAATATCCTCTTCACCTGTTGAATATTGCCTTTGGTAGGTTTATCTAGGTTTCGAGATACTACTCCAACCGCATACGCAATGTCAGGTCGAGTTCCAACCATATAGGACAAAGATCCAACAGCTTCCCGATAAGGAAAAACTTGCATTTCTGGATTTTCTTGTTCCTCATCTCCTTTCCCGGATTTTATTATTGGTGTCCCAACCGCCTTGCAATTGCTCATTCCAAACTTTTCTATCAATTTTCTAGCGTAAGCAGTTTGGTGAACTTTTATAGTACAATCTTTGTGTTGTTCTATCTCCAGGCCAAGAAAATAGGACGGTACTTTCGTGGTGATTTTAAATCGCCGTTTTAATTCATTTTCAATGAAATCGTCAGCCTCTTTCTCATCTGACGCGGCCACCAGTCCATCATCTACATAAAGCACGAGTATTATCTTCTTTTGTCCACGTTCTCTGATGTAGACACAGGGGTCCGCTTCGCTCCGAATGAAACCTATCTCCATAAGAAAGTCGTGGATACACTCATTCCAACATTTAGGTGCCTGCTTCAACCCATACAAGCTTCTTTTTAGTTTGCATACGCGACCAGTCCCGTCATCGTATCCTTCCGGTTGTCTCATAAAGATTTCCTCTTTGACCGTGCCATATAAGAAGGCTGTAGAGACGTCAAACTGTCTGAGTGCTAAATTCTCATTGGCAGCAATACTTAGTAGTATTCGGATTGTGCTCATTTTAGCGACAGGGCTAAATGTCTGATCATAATCAATTCCCTTCTTCTGAGAATATCCAACAGCAACTAATCGTGCTTTGTACTTATCGACAGTACCGTCAGGGTTCTTTTTGATTTTAAATACCCATTTGCATCTTAGTGCTTTTCTATTCTTAGGTGGGTTCGTCAGTTCCCAGGTCTGATTATCTTGTAAAGATTTGACTTCATCGTTCATCGCTTCGATCCATTTATCTTTTTCAGAGCTTCGCAAGACGTCTTGATATGTAGTCGGTTCAGGAATAGATACAGCTTCGCTAACAAACTGCTCAAACCCTTGTGGAGGTCTGATCTGGCTTCGATCACGTAATTGTCGTGTCATAGGTTCCGTATAATTACAGGTTCATCATTTACAGGCTCATCTTCCTCTAAGGACTCATAATTTTCTTCGACGCTTTCATACGCTTAGCTGAAGGTGGACGCGAGTGACTCTCTTCGTAATCTGTAAGAGGCATTGGCAGCTCGTAGGTGTTCATTTTAGGTTCAGGTATTGCAGAAGTTGTATCAATCTTAGTTTTCTTAAGTGAAGATAACTCATCAAACACAACATCTCGAGATCTGATCAGTTTCAATTCCTTTACATTGAAAATTCGATATCCTTCATCAACGTCGTACCCAATAAGAATACCTTTCTCAGCTTTTCTGCCAATCTTACTTTCTCTCTTTTGTTTTGGGACATGCACATAGCAATCGCTTCCAATGATTTTCAAATGATTAATCTTGGGCTTCTTGCCGTACCAGAGCTCATGCGGTGACTTATCTTCTATAGGAGTAGGTCCCGTTCTGTTTAATATGTAAACAGAGGCTTTGGCTATCTCTGCCCATAAACCATCTGGTATCTTTTCATGAGCGTGCATTAGTGCTCTTGTCATCTCCACGATTGTACGGTTCTCTCTTTCTGAGGATCCGTTTTGTTCTGGAGTTTATGGCATCGTAAATCTTTGTTTTATGCCATATTTTCTCAAAGTCTTACGTACCTGTTCGTTATAGAACTCCCCTCCATTATCGCTTAGCAACTCCATGACGACGTGTCCGGAAGTTTTTGCTTCTGCTAGAAAATCCTTCAAGCGAGCGTGAACTTCAGACTTCTGTCTCAGGAAGTAGATCCATCGATATTTTGAGAAGGAGTCTGTTGAACCATGAAGGTTGTAATGCACTATGTTCTAGGAGTAGAGTCTTCTTATGTTGTTGCTTAGCAACTGTTATGTTCTGTTCTGTCGTCTTATATTAATTCCAGATAAGTTTAATTTTATATTCATAAAATGTAAACTACTTATTAAACCACTGTGTTACAATGATATTCTATTTTCATTGTAAGGAAGCTCAGCCAACAGGTTATGGGCCCAGATGTGATCTGGTGTAATATCTGAGCAAAATAAAAGTAGGTATCTCAATTTCGAATATGGAACAAGCTGTTGTAAAGAGTATTGAGAGATTGGCAGGCCAAGCCAATTATGGTACGTGGGCTTTTGCCATGGAAATGTTCCTGACCGACCTCGATCTATGGGAGTGTGTGACCAATGATTTTGTGGCAGACTCTGCGGAGGCTAAAAGAAAGGATGCCAAAGCTCGGAGTAAGATCTGCCTCATGTGCAAGGAAAATATTTATCCTATGATCATGCATCTCAAGACAGCGAGAGATACTTGGCAAGCGTTGCAAAAATCTTATGCTGATGGTGGGTTACTGCGACGGCTATATCTGTTGCGGAAATTATTTAACGCCAAATTGACAATGTTTTCATCAATGGAGGAATATCTCAATGATATCCTGTCAACCAGCCAGTCATTACTTAGCATAAGGGCAGGTCTGGATGATGAATTTGTAGGGATCATTGGGTAATATTAAAATAAATTGTACAGTCACCAAAAAGAAACGAAAATGATATTCGTTAAAAAAATGAAAAGTGTTACAAAAAGGAAACAAAAAGGAACTAATAGGGCAATTTCACACTATGACCAAAACAAAATAGGTTTCTGTTTTTTTATTAATTATATAATTAATAAAAAAACAGAAACCTATTTTGTTTGTTTTTTTTTTTGTTTTTATTTTGTTTAACTAGTTCAGTTATTACCCATGTGAATGATATCATTCACATGGGTAATAACTGAACTAGTTACAACAACTTGGTAATGTCACATTTTTAATGGTTTCACATTTTTTCTTAACCTAATTAATATTCGAGATCAATTTATCAGTCTCATAGTATTGGCTCATTATAACATGGCTAATTGTTTTCATAATTTTTCATAAGTAAAATTAACATTTTTCTCTGAACAACTGTTATCGCTGACGTTAGTTTCTTGTTCTGTTTTTTAATGGTTTCTTTCAATTTGTAGTAGTTTTTTAGGTAAAGTTTTCTTGATCTAGTTTTCTTTTCACCTTCTTTCGAGATTCCTTTTCTGATTATTTTTTAGCCTTCTCCAGTCTCTTCTTCTTTTATTTTGTTGACTTTCTGGTAGTTTAGATATTTTAACATACCTGCACTTTACCCTTTCCAAGTTTCTTTTACAAATTTCTTCATATTTTTCAGGATCGATTTGTTTTAGTCGTTCTCGATAATTGCGTTGTCGTTCTGCAGGTGTCATGGGCATTTTTTCTAGAACAAATTTTATTTTGTGAAAAATCTCGGTTGTGTACCCTAACCGATACACTATTTTAATAAACGCGAACAAGCACAAGCATAAACACAACACAACATATTCAGCTTAATTGGACAGGAATCTGTTAATCTGTAAAGTTTAACTGTCCTATTAAACTGTATAGTTCGTTATTTAACCCAGATTGTAATTTGACAGGTGTAATGTTAAACTCGATACTAAAAAGCAAACACAAAAACACACAAAATGTTAGATTACTATCTGGGACTAAAAACGAACTTTAGAAAAAATATAGCAATATTTACACGTATTTTATATTAAGAACATTTTAATTTAATATTAAGAACATACACGTGCGTAATTTTCAGCAATATAAAATCACCCTTACTTCCTTTTTGTTAACTCATTTTTGTTATGTTACAAAAATTGTAACGAAAAGGAATATAAAACACTTGTTGAATCAAACCTCAAACGAATCAAAAATCAATAAAGCTCCTTAGGTAAAATTGTTTTTTACTTTTGATTTGGGCGAGAATAATACAATATTTAAATAGTCTAATAGTAAATAAACAACTTACCAGGCGATAAACAGACCAGCGAACAAAAGGAACGTATTATTGTTGAAAAAATTCACCACTGGCTTAGGCACACTGCACTCAGAAAAAAGCACGTTGCAAAATGGCCGACTGTCACTAGTCAGCCCTACGTGATTGGCTGCTAACAAAATACGCAGTGTCGCCAATTCTACATTTTAAAAACTAGCGAATATTGGTGTTACAAAATACAATAACAAAAATGACAAAAATCGTGGACGCAGATTCGATATTAAATAAATTATCTATTTCTTTATCATTTTAAAGAAATAATGCAGGGTCTAGATAGTCTTATTATTAATACTGAAGTTCATTTTAGCTTGAATTAATGAAATATGTAGCACGCAAAAATTTAAAGGCTTTTTTGTAACGCACAAGTCTTCGAGGACATAATTATTTACATGGGAGAAATATGATATACCCCAAAACAAAAATTTATATTATAAAAACTAAATGCTTTATTATCCTGTGAAATTCATATTATTCATCCTTAATTCTGTATGTCTACGTATCATAACTTGTTTTATAAAATATATGCATTATTTCGATAGAACCTAGCATGGACATTTCAGCATGTTAGAATGTACAATTATTTTTGATATTACCCCATTATGTTGGCCGGTTTAACCGATGCATACAATCCTCTGGTGATGACATTGGAGCATTCAAGCATGAAGATTACAACAGAGTCTGTGCAGGCAGCGTTGCTCAAAGAAAGCTTGAGGAAAAGCAGCTCAATGAACACAGTTGAAGATGACACGGCAACGGCACTGATGTCAAACTTCAAAAAGGGTGTTATATGCCATTTGTGTAAGAAGAAAGGGCATTATAAATGGCAGTGTCAACGTCGTAAAACAGGAGACAAGTCTGAAGACAACAAAGACACATATTTCAATAAGAAGAAGGACAGTAAGGAGACCTCGGGTCTAATGGCCGCTCTATCTATGACGGTTGGTGAGGGCCATTGGGTCGTAGATTCCGGAGCTACATCACACATGACGTCTGACGTGCATATTCTAGAAGATAGACAGTCCATTAGTTCTAAGCTAGTGACGACCGCGAACAATAATAAAATTGTATCTAGCGAACAAGGGGATGTGTATGTAATGGGGCGCTCTGTGAGGTTCGAAGATGTACTTATGCTTCCAGGTTTGACGACAAACTTGCTGTCGGTTAGTAAAATGTGTGCTAAGGGTTGCACTGTTGTTTTCGATGGGACTTGTTGTAAGGTTTACCAAAAGGATTACAAGGTAAAAGTAATTGGAAAGCCAGTATTGACAGCACCACTGAAACAGGGGTTATATTATATGTTTTAGGTAAAGAAGCAGCAATGGTTCTGACGTGTCCTCCAGAAGAATCTTCTCGTGCTAGTTTTGATTTGTGGCACCGAAGACTAGGTCACCTGAGTGGAGCTCTGATGGTGAAGTTAAAAAGTTTGGCAGATGGTCTGACTTTTAAAGAGGTGAGCACGGAACCTTGTGAAGGTTGCTGTAAAGGGAAGGAGTGCGTCAAAATGTTTCCAAAAGGTAAAAGTAAGAGAGCAAAAGACTTTCTTGAACTCGTGCATTCGGATTTAGCGGGCCCTATGGAAGTGGAATCCTGGGGTGGTAACAGGTACTACCTGATTTTTGTGGATGACTTCAGCCGAAAAACATTTGGCTATTTGTTGAAATCCAAGACCGAAGTTTTCGCTAAATTCATGGAATTCAAGGCACTAGTTGAAAATCAGACGGGAAAGAAAATAAAGAAATTTCGTAGCGATAATGGCACTGAATATACCAATGGAGAATTTCAAGGTTTCCTGAAGAAACATGGTATCCAACACCAGAGATCAGTACCTTACACTCCTCAACAAAATGGAGTGGCGGAACGCACAATCCGCACAATAACTGAGAAGGCTAGATGTATGGTGCATGAGGCTGGTTTGGACAAGAGATTCTGGGGCGAAGCTGTTGGTTGTGCCGTGTACCTGAAGAACCGATCTCCAACAATGGCCCTCAAGGACAAAGTTCCAGAGGAGGTTTTTACAGGAGAGAGAGTCGATCTATCGAATCTGAAAATATTCGGATGTAGAGCTCAGGTTCTGGTAAAGGATCAAGTCGCAAGAAGTTTGATCCAAAAACGATTGAAATGATAATGACTGGGTATTCGACCAATTCGAAGGCGTACAGATTTATAAATTTGAAGGATGATCCAAGGAGGATTGTCATCGCTCGAGATGCTACTTTTATGGAAAATGTTCCCATGGTTATTAAAGAAAAACAAGAACCTGCTGTTCCTGTTTCTAAGAAGGATGCTGTGGTCATAGATTTACAGTGTGACATTCCAGGAGTTAGTCGTTCCACTACTCAACTAGAGGTGCCAAGGATTGCTGGTCCTGTTGCAGTGGGGGTTCCGGTGGCTAGTTCGAATGAAGAAGAATCTGGAAGTGCATCTAGTACAACGAGGGCTAGTTCACTGACGAGATCAGATTCTGGAGAGAATTTCTATGACTCTATTGACGTAGAGGATCCTGCGGTAGAAGATTTGCAAAGTGCAAGACGTTACCCTGCTCGAAATAGGGTTCCGAAACGAGAAAAAGATATGGTATATAATTTCCATGTGTCAGAAGATCCTGATCCTATTTCTGTTAAGGATGCTATGGAGCGTTCTGACAAGAAGTTTTGGGTGGAAGCGATGGAGGACGAGTTCAATTCCTTGAAGGTGAATGGAACCTGGGAATTAGTTGATCGACCGTTAGACGCTAATGTTATTAAAACAAAATGGGTCTTCAAGTTAAAGATTGGAGCGGATGGCAGCACCCAGCGCCATAAGGCCAGGCTGGTTGCTAAGGGTTATTCGCAAAAACCTGGTGAAGACTATTTTGAAACATTTGCACCCGTAGTCAAGATGTCGTCGTTTCGTCTTCTACTAGCACTGGCAGTTGAGAAGAACCTGAGCGTTCATCATATTGACGTTACCACCGCTTTTCTAAATGGAGATCTGCGTGAAGAAATTTATATGGAACAGCCACAATCTTTTGTTCAAGAGGGGAGTGAAGGCAAGGTTTGCAAATTGAAGAAAGCCATATATGGCCTAAAACAAGCTGCCAGGTGTTGGAACCAAAAGATTCATGACCATATAATAAAGATGGGTTTTTCTAGGTCTAAATATGACCAGTGTGTCTACACAAAAATTCATAATGAAATTTTTACTGTAATAGCTCTGTACGTGGATGATTTTTATATATTTACAAATAGAGCTGTAGAAGCCAGAACGGTGAAAATTCAGATTAGCAGATCCTTCAAAATAAAGGATTTGGGTGAGGCAAGAGAATGTCTTGGAGTCCGGATTGAGCGGAAGAGTGGTAGTGAAATCCACTTGTCTCAAAAGAAATATATTTCAAAAATCTTAGAGAAATATGGAATGTCGGACTGCAAACAAGTTAGTACGCCAGTTGAAGTGAACCTTCGCCTGAAATATGGTGAAAAGAATGACAATACTCGTTATCAGGAAATTATCGGTTCACTAATGTATCTGGCATGTTGTACAAGACCTGATATATCGTATGCAGTTACGATGTTGAGTCAATTTAATAACTGCAACGATTCTACTCACATGGCGGCACTGAAACGTGTGCTTAGGTATTTAAAGGGGACAGCGGAACTATCGCTGTGTTACAAAAAATGTAATAAGCCTTTGGTTGCCTATGCGGATGCAGATTGGGGAAATGGGCCTGATGGGAAATCTTTCTCTGGTTATACCCTTGTTTTCGGTGGTGCTGCGGTGTCTTGGCAGTCCTTAAAACAGCGTTGTGTTTCGTTAAGTACTGCTGAAGCTGAGTACATCGCAATCTGTGAGGCCGCTAAGGAAGTGATATCAGTTAATGGATTATATTCTGAACTGACTGGCTATAACAGTACTGTTACTATTTTTAGTGATAGTCAAAGTGCCAGTAAGCTAGTCTATACTCCTGCTATTGGAAAAACGTTCCAAACACATAAATATAAGATATCATTTTGTTAGAGAGCTAGCAGAGCAAAGGGTTATTTGTGTTGAATATTGTGAGACTAGCCTTATGCCTGCTGATATGATGACCAAGGGAGTTGGTAAGCAGAAACATGTGTTCTGTACACAACATAGTGGATTAAGTGGGGGTGTTGAACCATGAAGGTTGTAATGCACTATGTTCTAGGAGTAGAGTCTTCTTATGTTGTTGCTTAGCAACTGTTATGTTCTGTTCTGTCATCTTATATTAATTCCAGATAAGTTTAATTTTATATTCATAAAATGTAAACTACTTATTAAACCACTGTGTTACAATGATATTCTATTTTCATTGTAAGGAAGCTCAGCCAACAGAGTCTTTGAACAAAACATAATATCTGTATTTAGAGATCGAGTAAGGGAATGGACCACATACGTCTGTACTGATTAGCTCTCCAGGTTTGTTTGCTCTTGGTCTCTCTCCGAACTTCTGCCTATGGCTCTTGCCGAAGACGCAGCCTTCACAGATATCAGCAGAACTTGAGTCTAGCTTCACTCCAAGCTCCCTTTGTATCAGTTTTGCTACATGTCTCTTGTTCTGATGTCCAAGGCGTTCATGATAGAGTTGAAGATTCTGTGACGTCGTTAGTTGGTTTATCTCAAGCTCGGGCATCAGTACTTTTACTTTAAGTTTGTACAGACCACCGTACTTGTCGCGATTACCGACTAAAATGACTTTGTCATCGTTCTTCACATAACATGACTGAGCAGTTGACTGAAAGATGCTATTCTTTAGCGTATCTTGTGCAGCTAGCACAGAAAATAGATTGCGTTCAATGCTTGGAACATACCATACGTTTGTTAAGACCAGTAATTCTTTGTGGCCGTTTATAGCAGCTTCAAGTTGAATAGAGCCTTTTCCTATGGCTTCAATCACCTCTCCATTGGCTGTCATAACTGTATGAGACTCGTCAAAAACTTCGAAGGTGCGAAATACATCTCTTCTATTAGTGACGTGGCTTGTCGCGCCATTATCCACATACCACAAGTCTTTATCTGTTTTCTTACTATCGCAGGCTAGAGTTAGGCCTGTCAGCATCTCAATATTTGAAGATTGCTTTGGAGGTTTTGGAGGTCTACCGTCCGCAATCCACTTCTTGCAAGATGTGACTTTATGAAAGCCTTCTCCACAGTAATTGCATTTCTTCCATTTCTTTTTGCTAATCCCTTGTTTTTCGTAGCGCTTCTCTCCTCTTAACATAAGAAGTCCATTGCTACTTCCGCTTTCTTCTAAATTCTTCTGATCTAAAGATCTCTCAAAAGCACACACTTTGTGTCGTCAGGTTTTCTATATTTTTGTCACTCTTATTCATCAACAGCCAGCTCGACTTAAAGTTGAAATATTGCTCAGGAAGTGTATCCAATATTTTACATATCAATAAAATTTCTGGTAGATCATTTCCTTCAATCTCATTGTTCAAGTCATACCAAACAGTCTTGAGTGTCGAAATATGCGTGGCCATATCATGCTCATTGCTTTTCTGGTAGCGGAAGAACCTCATGCAGAGATCGTAACTCCTGTCTTCCTTTGCTCCATCATAAAGCCTATGAAGCTCTTTCCACATCTCACATGACGTTTCACATCGCATTACCTTTTGTAAAGTTTCTTCAGTCATATTCGTAGTAAGAATTAGAAGTGCTTGACTGTCACATTTTTGAAACATATCCATTTCATTCTTAAACTTTTGTAAATCTTCAGTTCTAGCCGTTTGACCTGGATCTTTCGGCTTAATTAACTTGCCTTCAATTGCTTCTAGCGTACCTGGAGTACTCTTCAGTAGTAATTTTACCTTGTATCTCCATGTTTGCCAGTTAGTGATACCGTCGAGTCGACCGATCTCGATTTTTACGCCGGACGATTGTGTTGAAAATAGGTTGGAATCGTCATGCGTGCCATGAAGTTTGTATTTTATATAGTCTTTGCTTCCGTTGCTAGGTTACAACTTGTTTATAGTTTTTTGTGTGTCAGTTAGATAATCCTATCTGTGATGTCTTACTTTAATACAATGATCCTATTTAAAACCAACTGCGCGTTAACTCTATTGTTTAGTTCCCTTTAGTACACTAATTTACAACAGGTTATGGGCCCAGACCGTAGTCTCGTTGATACTAAATTTTAGGGACAGCGATAAAGTATTGAGAATTAAAAATGACGTCGCAAAATATGACGCAAATTTCCAAGTTGTCGGGGCAAGAAAATTACGCTACATGGTCTTTTTCTATGCAAATGCTTCTTATCGACAATGATCTGTGGGATTGTGTGCAAGATACGTTCAGTGCGACCTCAAATGAGTTGGTGAAGCGTGATGCTAGAGCAAGAGCCAAGATCTGCCTGATGCTTTCGGAAGGTATCTACCCCCTTGTGACGGAAGCAAAGACGGCACGAGAGACTTGGCTGGCACTAAAAAATGCCTATGCGGATGCTGGACTAATGCGAAGGCTTTCGTTGCTGCGAAAAATGTTTCGCATCAAGCTAGAATCATACCCAAGTATGGAAGCCTACGTCACGGAAGTTCGAGCGATTCAGCAGCAGCTGCGAAGCATTGGTGCCGGACTTGACGATGAGTTTGTCGGAATAATAATGCTGGCGGGATTGACGGACAACTACAATCCGTTAGTAATGGCCATAGAGCATTCCCGCTCGACAATTACCTCAGAACTGGTCATATCAGCACTTCTGAAGGAGGGTCAACGTCAAGAGTCGAATGAAACCCCAAAGGATGATTCGGCGTTAGCATCTAGCGCTGGTGGTAATGGAGGAAGAGACCACACCAGAGAGATTGTTTGTCACTTCTGCAAACGGAAGGGCCATTTCAAGTGGCAATGCAAGCAGTTCAAGGCCAAGCAGCCGGATAAGAAGAAGTCAAATGCGAATTCGGCTATGATGACGAATGTGAACGCGACCTCAGACTTTTTGACCTTGTTGTCATCTGCAGGTAGCAGTGATAACTGGGTGTTGGATTCAGGAGCTACGTCTCACATGACACCGATGAAATCCCTCTTGAACCCCACGAAATCTTGCTCCAAAACGATAACGTGCGCGAATAGCGAAAAAATTGTTTCGACTTCGCAAGGTTCTGTGGAGTTAAACCTGCGTCATGAGGAACGTGACACTGTAGTGAAGATGAATGATGTTCTTCACATTCCTGAACTAATTACCAATTTAATGTCTGTAGGAAAGTTTGCAGATGCAGGCAATATTATTGTTTTTGATAAAACCAAATGTAGTGTTTTTAGCAATAATGTAAAAATAGATGGTAAGGCATTATTTACCGCACCGCGCCAAAACGGACTTTATGTTTTAGGTTCCGGTTGTAATCAGGTGACAGCTCTTTTAGGGGAAGACAATCAGGACAAGTTTGAATTATGGCACCGGAGATTGGGCCATTTGTCTTTCGCGCAAATGCACATTTTGAAAAGAATTGTCAAGGGCCTCGATTACGGCAAAAAGGGTGATGGAGCCCCTTGTGTTCCTTGTAGTCAAGGAAAGCAGTGCGTAAAAAAGTTTCCTAAACGGAAGAAGTCTTTCCGAGCCTCCGGCATGCTGGACCTAATACATAGCGACGTAGCTGGTCCAATAGATATGGAGACTTGGGGAGGAAACAGATATCTCCTTCTGTTCATTGACGACTTTAGCCGAAAGGTTTTCGGTTACGTCATGAAACAAAAGACTGAGGTGATAGAGAAGTTTAAGGAGTTCAAGCGTCTGGTAGAGAACCAAACCGAAAGGAAAATTAAACGGTTTAGAAGTGATAATGGTACTGAGTATACCAATAAGGAGTTCCAGGCTTATTTGGCCAAATGTGGAATTACGCACCAGACGAGCGTTACTCATACTCCTCAACAGAATGGAGTTGCGGAAAGGACGATCCGCACCATTACTGAAAAGGCGAGATGCATGCTCCATGACAGTAACCTAAGTAAACGGTACTGGGGAGAAGCGGTGGGGACTGCGATCTATTTGAAAAATCGCTCACCCACATTAGCAATCGCCGGGAAAGTTCCCGAAGAAGTTTGGACAAATCAAGAGGTGGATCTTACCAATTTAAAAGTTTTTGGGTCCACAGCTCAGGTTTTGGTAAAAGATAATAGCCGAAGGAAATTCGACTCCAAGACCCGTGGGCTTATCTTCGTTGGGTACAGTGAAGTACAAAAGGGGTACAGATTTGTCGACCCGGTCAATCCGCGCCGCATAATAGTTGCTCGCGACGCCGTGTTTGACGAGCGGTCAAAAGTAATCAAGGAGATTAAACCCCCTGAATGCAGTGCACAGATTTCGAGGGAGAAATCGAGGCAAGAATATGTAGAGGTACCAATTTTTTGTGAGCCAGATACTGCTCAAGGCACTTCTAGGGCAGTGGCGCCTGAGGATGGCCCAATTATGACACCAAGTTCATCGCCCACTATTGCTGAAGAAGAGTTTCACGACTCTTTCGAAGAACCGTCAACAGAGCCGGTTCAAACTGTAGAGGAGCCTGAGGAACGGCGTTATCCTCTAAGAAATAGAGTCAGAAGAATAGAAGAGGACATGGTATACAACTTCCATGTCACAAATACTCCTGACCCGATTTCGGTTATGGATGCTATGAAGCGTTCTGATAAAGACCTGTGGAAGAAAGCTATGAAGGAGGAATACGACTCTCTTATGGAGAATCAGACTTGGGAGCTCATCGATCGTCCTAGAGACGCTAATGTCGTCAAAAGTAAATGGATTTTTAAGTTAAAAATCGGGGCAGATGGAAAGGTTCAACGGCATAAGGCTCGCCTTGTTGCCAAGGGTTACTCTCAAAAGTTTGGAGAAGATTATACCGAGACCTTTGCTCCTGTAGTCAAGCTCTCATCCATTAGGCTTCTGCTGGGATTATCAGCAGAATTAGATTTGAATGTACACCAAATTGATGTCACCACAGCATTTTTAAATGGTGATTTAGATGAGGATCTGTACATGGAGCAACCTGAATCTTTCATAAAGAAGGGAAATGAAAAGAAAGTATGCAAGCTGAAGAGAGCCATCTATGGTCTCAAACAAGCTGCACGTTGCTGGAACGTCAAAGTACATGATCATATAATTAAAAGTGGTTTTACAAGATCGAAGTATGATCCATGCGTGTACAAAAAGGGAAAAGATAATACCCTGATTGCAATAGCACTTTATGTCGACGACTTCTATATTTTTGGAAGTTCAGTTGGGGACATAGAAAAAGTCAAAAAGACAATCGCCAAAGCGTTTAAAATTAAAGATTTAGGTGAGGCCAAGGATTGTTTAGGAATCCATATCACGCGATCCAATGGGCAGATATCCCTATCACAGGAGAGCTTTGCCAAAAGGATTCTAGAAAAATATGGAATGCAAGATTGCAAGCCTGTATCTACTCCAATGGAATTGAATCTACGACTTGCAAAGGGGGAAAGGCGTGAGGATTTTTCTTTCCAAGAAGTAATAGGATCGCTCATGTATCTATCCTGCGGTACAAGGCCTGATTTGACATTTGCGGTCAGCTATTTGAGCCAGTTTAATACATGCTGGGATGAACAGCACATGACTGCGCTCAAGCGGGTGCTCAGGTACTTAAAGGGCACCGTGGATTATAAACTAGTCTATGAAAGAACAGGCAAACCCCTGGTTGCGTACTCGGATGCCGATTGGGGAGCCAACGCCGATGGGCACTCATTTACTGGTTATGTTCTTACTTTTGGTGGAGGTGCTGTGTCCTGGCAAGCTCGCAAACAACGATGCGTAGCCTTAAGCACAGCTGAGGCTGAATATATAGCCATCTGCGAAACCTCCAAAGAACTAGTCTGTGTTAAAGGCTTATTGGAAGAGCTAGCTGGATTCAACGACTGCGTTACAGTGTTCAGCGACAGTCAGAGTGCAAGTAAATTAGTGTACTCTTCTGCGATTGGTAGAAGGTCGAAGCACATCAACATACGCTACCATTTCATAAGAGAGTTGGCCGAAACCGGTGTGATTCGTATAGAATATTGTGATACGAACCAGATGCCAGCTGACTGTCTCACTAAAAGCCTGGCCCGCATTAAGCTAAAGTATTGCATGGAGCGCATGGGGATTCAGTGGGGGTGTTGAAAATAGGTTGGAATCGTCATGCGTGCCATGAAGTTTGTATTTTATATAGTCTTTGCTTCCGTTGCTAGGTTACAACTTGTTTATAGTTTTTTGTGTGTCAGTTAGATAATCCTATCTGTGATGTCTTACTTTAATACAATGATCCTATTTAAAACCAACTGCGCGTTAACTCTATTGTTTAGTTCCCTTTAGTACACTAATTTACAACAGATTGCATATTTGAGAACCCGTTGGTTTTTCACTATTGCAACTAAACAATGTTAATTGTTAACGCTCTGCTACCATATTAAAGAATAAGAAGAAATGTTGTTCAAATAAATGTATATTTTAACAAGTCAAAAACTAGAAGAAGAATAACAAACCATAGCAACGTAACACACAGATATAGGAATATAAAGATTTATAGCAACTGGATGCGCTCTACACTAGAAGTGCTTCCTTAACAAACTTCGCTGAGGTAGCCAAAACTACAATAAAATTCTCAGCTCCATTTTACCGGTATCGCGTCTGTTTCAATGTTTACACATATTGTCCAGTTGCGCAGACACTTGAGATACAAAACTACACCAATTTTACATCACAATATCCACTAGGAATCAATTTGCGAATAATTAAAACAGCCAAATAGACTTCACTCGAAGAAATCCCGCCAAAAACTCGACACAGAACATATATATACCCTAGCGGGCCACAGAACACTATTACTCATAAGGCGAAAGCGCCAGGGTAGCCCGCGAAATTATTTTTTTTTGGTTTTTTTGCAATTTGCTTGTCAGTATTAGGTTGTACGTTGATTAATATATGTTTCGCGGCCGTAACAAATATGTATTTACAGAATTATAATCATTAAATTCATCAACACAATTCTCTAAGGCCACGTAACTCCAAAGTATAACTGTTTCATGAAATCATCATTCTTTGGAGTTACGTGGTCTTAGAGAGATGTGTTGATGACTTTAATGATTATAATTCTGTAAATACATATTTGTTACGGCCGCGAATCATATTTTGATCAACGTACAACTTAATACTGACCGGCAAATTGCAAAAAACGTAAGAAATTTTGAATTTCGCGGGCTTGTTTAGCGCTTCCCCACGGAGATCATGATTTCATTCTGAATAGTTACTTTACTTTACTCTTTGACCAAAGAGTTCTTTGACTCAGACAACTTGACCGCGGCAGTGTTGCCGCTAGTCATTTGTAGGGTTACCGTACGCAAGACATGAAATTTCCGTATTGAAACAAAAATGGCCGTACGTTTTTTTATTTTAATATTTACATGAAAAAGAAAAATATAGACATGAAACACAAGTAAAACAAATAAAAAAACCTTCCGTTTATGAAAAAGATGCCACTGAACCTGTAGATTTGATAGAAAAAGGCACCACAAACAGATCACTGGGAAACAATACTGATCTGATGGGAGAGCCATCAAATCCACAATATCACCTAATAAGATATCTTCATAGTAACTGTCCTTTCGTTTTTTGTTGTGGGGGAAACCTTCAAAAGTCATCCGACTTCCGGGGGGTCGAGGAGTGTGGCATTTTTACCTCACTAAAACCATCCCGGCGATCACCGTTGGATATCACCGATCACTAAGACCACCCCTATGTGCTGATGCACATAGGGGTGGTCTTAACTGCCCTATGTTTATAGTAACCGTCCTATACCCATTAGGATTAGGGGAATTCCCTGAATATCAAACAAAATACAATAATGTAGAGTTGCATTCATTTTTAGGCAAACGCTGATTACGTTTCATCTACAATTTATTTAATTTCGTTTTGAGGTAAATCTTACTGCATTTCATAAATAAAGTAGCTAATGGTATACCCAATACTTCCTTATGCTTTGATTGCCTGATTGCCGTATTTTTAGCGTACGGCAATGACCACTCTGCCGTATACCGTAAAATTCGTCTTAAAAGAGCCAGGTGTATGATAGAGGTCAGTGGTGTTTTACTTTACCGATACCAAGTCAATACCAAGCAGGTTACCTACCTATAGGTTATTCTCATAATGATACTTACCTACCTAATATTACAAGCCATTAATAAAAAAAACCATAAATTAAAATAATATAATAGGTAGGTTCCTTACTTACCTCTTTATGGTGACATTATTACAAAAAAAGTAAGTAAAAACGAAAGTAATTACCATTATAAGCGCAAATTTATTATTAAAAGAGTTCGACTGTATTTTGGAACAATGTTACGTTCTCATTTTCGCTGGTGAGTATAAAATCCAATACTTAATTTATTATTGTATCTAGGTCCTTATCTATACATTTTATATCCCCAACCCTACGTACCTTACGACTAAAGGCACCTAAAGAAAGCAAACGCAACTCAACTGAACTGACGATTGAAAAATCCGACCTCAGTAGGTAGTAAGGTAGCTGACTGGCTGTTTCAATCGGATACCAACAGGAATGCTCTTTCTATCCATTCTGGGGAGCTGAGGGTAAGCGACCACATGAGATTATTATAATCTACAAAGACTATTTATTCATCAATCAATTCCATCAATCGTGAAATTATGAGTGACTGATGGAATTTCATGGAATGGACTGCTATGTCTGCCATTAAAAGGTTACATGCTCTGTGTCTGCTATTCCATCAGTCATTCATGTATGTACATTGTACCGACCTACATATGTACGTAGATGCAAACATCAATAATCACAAAATACGGCAGAGCAAAGCTGTTGATCGTTTTAAATAAAAGTTTTGGGACTTTGAAACAGGATTTATTCTTACATTTCAACATCTTTGTGATACTTGATGTTCGAGAGCCGTCCCAACGCGCTAAGTATGAAACATTATAAGCAGCCAACATGCTCCGATGATTAGGGGGCCCTTTGGCAATGCAGCAGCCGGCCGGCTGGCTCCGTTTACATGCATCCGCTTCAAACATGTTCTAGCCGGTTTGTGTGAAAAAACAAGCGCTCTCTGAACTTTCCTCTGATCTGTTACCCCGCGGGCTAAAGCAATGTGAGTTCACCACTGGGATTTAGAATTTTTTCATTATAAACTGCAATGGAGTTTACGGTATTACTAGCGAACTAAATTTTTCATATTATTTACATGTAGGTACTACATACTTATGTAAAAAATTTAGTTCGGTATTTATTTAGTAGTGACCGACCGAAAGTTCGGTTTCGGTTTCGGTTTCGGCCAGTTTCGGCCAAATAATCTAGTTTCGGCCTTAGTTTCGGTTTCGGCCAGGAAATGGCCGAAACTTTCGGCTGCGCCGAAACTCGAGTGTTCATGAATTATCGTCCATCGTTCGACGAACTTCGCGGCTAGCTCGTGCTCGTTCGTCGCGTTGCCGGCCCAGTTCGCCGCCGTCCATCGTTAATCGCATGGAGTTGAGGTTGTGTTTTGCACATACGAGGGCGGTCCCATAATGAATTGGCCTAACTATGAACTAATGAAGGAAATGAAACGAAACCAATTTTATTTTTCAATATAATCACCATGAATACTACTAACACACTTCTGACATCTGTGAATCAACATCTCTAAACCTTTATAAAAATAATCACAATTTTTAGCCTCAAAATGATCGAAGACGGCCGCCTGCAACTCTTCATCGCTTGAAAATTTTCTTCCTCTTAAGAGGAAGAAAATTTAAAGCGACGCGGCGGGCGGGCGGGCTTTTTTTTTTTAAAGCGAGACTTAAGTCTCGCTTGAAAAAAACGAAGACGAACGAACGAACGAACGATGACGTACTTTTAGAGAGCCCAAGCCTAGCTGCAATTTCTCTAATCTTCAAACGGCGGTCACTCAAAACCTCCACTTCGACAAGAGCAATCGTTTCGGGAGTGAGCACTTCCACAGGTCGACCGCGTCGTGGCAAATGTCTTCGACGGTTTCTCTCCCGAGGCGAAACTCTTTCACCCAATTTTTCACTGTGCTATAGGAGGGGGCAGACTCCTTATACACGTCATCCAATCGTTCTTTTATTTGGGCAGGGATAAACCTTCTTTAAACAAAAACTTTATGACACTTCGATACTTCGTTTTCGACATTTTGAAAAAATACACGACTCATGTTAATGCCTGCCAAACTAAGACTAAGCATTTCATGTCGATGCGTGTTTCTTATATTAAGTGCACGATAAACGTACTATTTAAGGCGAAAGCGCCAGGGTAGCCCGTGAAATTCAATTATTTTTAGGTTTTTTGGAATTTGCTGGTCAGTACTAAGTTATACGTTGATTAATATATGAATCGCGGCCGTAACTAACATGAATTTACAGCATTATATTCATTAAAGTCATCAACACAACTCTCTAAGACCACGTAAGTCCAAAGAATAACTGTTTCATGAAATTATCATTCTTCGGACTTACGTGGTCTTAGAGAGTTGTGTTGATGACTTTAATGATTATAATTCTGTGATTATATTCTGAAAAATCTGAGGTGGACTCCACCTCACTTTATTGGATGCTAATATTAAACCTAGTTTCGACCTAAAATAGTGTCAGAAAGCCGTAATTTTTACTTAAAATCTTAATAAATAACCCCATGCGGGCAGAAAAAGTCGCATTAGCCCCATGTTGGGGTAAATGCAACTATCACAAATAACCCATTGATTTTTGTAGCGTATGTGCTCACAATCGTGAGTCATGGTCCTCCAGCATGACATTTACGCAAAAATGATCTCAGAGTTGAACCAAATCCGACTAAAACCATGTTTTGTATTTTTGGGGGCTAATGCCGCTAATGTCCAGTTATGCAAGTTTGTAGTATGTAAGTTGAACCGAATCCGACTAAAAGCATGTTTTGTATTTTTGGGGGCTAATGCCGCTAATGTACAGTTCCTGTTGAAAACCAGCGTCAGGCACTAGTTGTCTGGCATTTTTGCTGAACTGGGCCTTTTTGGCGCAGCCGTGAGGCACACTTTCCTGCTAATTTCTTACATCGGACTTTGCACTTTTTATTTTTATCTTATTTTTTATCTGATGTACGACTAGGTATTATCTAACTATCTGGTGTATTGTGTGTCTCTTGGTCTGTGCTAAATAAATGTATTTTCTTTCTTTCTTAATGTGACTATTTTATGTAGGATTAGTGTTGTGTACAGGTAAAAATATCGATAAATTTTAAAAGGTGGAGGCGCTTGGGGGAGGCCTATGTCCAGCAGTGGACGTCTTCCGGCTGAAATGATTATGATGATGACACTTCGTTTTTAATTTATATTTTCAATAAATTAAAAACAAATACAAGTACCTAGTATTAAAAATAAATAAATAATGATATTTAATTATCATTCAACCGCCTCGAGCAGCTTTCCTTTTGAATAGATAGTTTCTTTATTCCTTATTATAGTTTCGGACTATCTAAAACAAGTCAAATATCAAATTAGTTCAGAGGTTTTAAAATAAAAACTCATAAATAGGTAAAAGTAGTTAACCGGCGAGCTGGATACAGTCGACCGGATCCTGAGGTTTTCCAATCATGCCATTTACTTACGTCTTGAAATGAAAATAGATTTAAATCTTAAATGAAATTGTAATAAAATGCATTCAGTTCGTACATGTTCTAGACTCTACTCTAAGTATGCATATCGATTTGCAGTTATCGATATTTGATATCACTAACTTTTATGTTTTTGATAAAATTCGAAGCAACGCAATGAATTCCCGCAACGCGATAAATTGAGGCTAATGTATTACATTATATTCCGAAATATAACATAAAAGTTATAAAAATAAGTGTAAAGAGTACCCAAGTAACATCTTAGGTTCTAGAAAGGTTTTGAAAAGGTTTTGAAAGGTTCTAGAACCTTTTCAAAACCTTTCTAAAACCTAAAATGACCTAAAATGTTACTTGGGTAGGTATCTACTTACATTTACCTTTCTTACTTTTGCATAAAACTTGTAATCGCATGAAAAGTATTTTTTTTTGTTTAAAATTTATGAGACGCTCGCCAAGAAACACCTGATTAAAATGGCAGCTAACAAAAAAGCTCTGTAATTCAAACAGTTTTGACTCTTGTGGTACCATCTGTGGTAACATAAGATAGGTACACTATCATTTTTCTCCAGGTCAATAGAAGGCATAGTACCTATTTAAAAAACAATAGAATAGAAGATATCGCTGTTAGTTAATGCAATAGCCTCCATTGACCTTAATGTTTTCTGTTGCAGTATTCCCGATAAATTAAAACATGTGGATAAACATTTTTTAAGTACCTTATCCAAAAAGGGAACTCTACTCAACAATTATTTAAATGCTCTTGGAAGTAATCTTAATTTAATTACGATTCATGGACCAACTGCGGATCAGGTAAGATTGCTGATGTTCAATTTTGTGAATAAGATGCGCATAATTCAGAGTGGTCAGTGGATTGCAAGAATCCCGCCTCATTAACATTGTTGTGTGAATATATATTTTTGTAGGTGACAGAAGATATTGATTTATCTAATAAAACATGTTTGATCACGGGTGCGAACAGTGGGATCGGATTGGAGATGGCGAAATGTCTAAGCTCTCGAAACTGCACTGTGCTTATGGCTTGTCGGAATCCTTACGCGGCGAATATTGCAAAAAATGCTTGTGAAAATAGTCATCTGCTGAAATTATACGAGCTCAATCTTGCTTCACTGAGATCCGTGAAAAAGTGCTCCAATGAGATTCTGAAAGATCAGCCGTAAGCTATTTTTCTCATAACTAACATTTCGTAAAGGCACTCCTAAACTGGGTGTAATCCGCATGGAATCGGCTGAAATTACGAGCGTTTCGTACTTCGTATCACCTATGGACATAAGTTTAGTTTGGGACCCGAAATAAGAATGATTGACAACACTATTTGACAGATGTAAAGTTACTCCCCATGTGATTTTACTCGTCCGAAATAGTTGATAAATCGGGAATAGGGTTCACTCCGAAGTACTGTTACCGGAAATATTTGATGGGGTTGTTTGGGAAATACTACCGGGAAATATTGCTGGTATTTCAACCTACTCTAAAACCAAGCAATAAGCTTGCAAGTATTCCCCGTTTAGGAGCGCCTTAAACATAGGTACGTTCACCTAGGTACTGTAAATTAATAATATTTTACTTTTTTTTTTTTTAGAAAGCTTGATATCTTAATTTTAAACGCGGCTGTATTTGGATTACCGTGGACTCTTACGGAAGACTCATTGGAAACAACATTTCAAGTTAATTACTTAAGTCAATTTGTCTTACTAACGAACCTTGAACATATACTTGCCCCAGATGCACGGGTCGTACTTGTATCTTCGGAATCGCATAGGTAATTTATTTATAGTAGAGGTGTATTTGTGGTGCTAATAATTATGTTATAAAATTCAGTTGTGTAAATTTGGAAATACCGTTATTTTTTCTCAGGCACGTAAGCTGGGATTTCAACCATCAGTTAACACCCACTGAGGCGATGGTGTCACTGCCTGAACAAGAGTACACTTCTATAAGAGCTTATAACATCTCTAAACTGTGTGGTATTCATTTTATGCACTTCTTGAGTTACCGCTGGGTGAACACGGGTAAGTCGGTGTTCTGCGCCCATCCTGGATCCTTTGTCAAGACTAGACTGTGTCGGAACTGGTGGCCGTACGAATTACTATACACAAGCATGAAGCCTTTTTCCAAATCAATTGTAAGTTACCTTTAACATTTCTCATGGTCTTCGGACAAAATTAGTCTTATACATTTGTTACGTTCAAACAAATCTTAAAAGCCTTTGACAGAGGCAGTCGATGGTGTTGGGGACCTCGTGCACTACCACTCGCAAAATCTCCGACCAAGAGGCATAGGTTCATGTTAAAGTACACAAAGTTTGATCACAACTATAGGCCGACCGCTTAACAGTCGTTGCCGGAGGTAGCAGCGCGGTGCGGGAGGGGCGTGGTGACGTGATGCGAGAGCTCAGTGATTCGTCAACTTGTGACAACTACCACCCCCCCGGAACGCGCAGCTACCTCTGGCAACGTCTCAATTAACACGTTCACTGCCACCATAATTTTATTGAAGTTCGTAGCGATGCCGCCCTATAAAGCCACGCACTATCACTGAAACATTTAGGACACGCCTGGCGTGTTCAAGGCGTAGTTATAGAAATTCGCAAGAACACGCTAGGCGTGTCGGCGGCATTATTTATTTATTTATTTATCCATTTATTTCCGGCGTCAAGGCCCATATAAAACACATTCAATACAATATCAATATAACTTAAAACACACAGCCTGAACCACACCTCGCAAAGTATCTCATAGCTCGGTCACTCCTGACCAAATATGGTACAGGCAAAACAACACAATGAAAATTCGCACAAACTAAAAAAAATTGCAGAGTTCAGAGTATCAATCATTATTTGATTCCCAAATCTAAAGATCACAAACTGAATAATTAACTAAACATGATAGAGCAGCTAATAAAACATCCTTAGAGCATAACAATACACAGCAGGAATCTTATTCGTGGCCTGTGGCTTTTCACTAAGCCCCTACAACAAACCTCATGTTTGTTACTTTGAATTCCTCCTGAATTCCGAGTCCCACGGACTCTATGGTCTCTACAAGACCCCGACCAGCCGAACTAAGATTCACCACTATCACTCGACTTTAATCTCTACTCTGTTTCATCAACCAGACTTCTACTTTGCTTTCCTCAAATTCGTCATTAACACTCTGATCCCTTGGCCTGTGCCATGGCATATGCCTCAGCCTCATGAGTGTACTTGATTCAACTAGAGCCATGTAATCAAACTTTAATCAATCTAACAAAAAAAACATCAACCAGAGCCATGTACCATCGTTATCCACATTACAACAATAATCTCTTTCATTAAGAGCCATAGATACCTGGAAACCCACACACGAGTAAACCACTCTAACGCCACGGCACTCCGGCCGACCAGCAATCGCATTGCTCTCACACATCCAGCGCATGGATCCATGTGTATCACCCCTGTGACTACACACTTTTTACTACGGCCGATAGAGAACCCCTACTCGCGTGGTTCCCACTACTCAGGCTGTGGCTGTGGCATTGAACGCGGTCGGCCTATGGGCGAAGGTAGGTTCGCACGTTCGTCGTGTAACCAGATGATCGTTGCGGCCAAGTGCGCGATGCTTTAACGTGTGATATATTGTTGGAAAGGTATTGAAAAATGAATAGGGGTTTACTAAAATCATTTTTTGATAATGTCAATAATTTCGGAAATAATCGCTCCAAAAGTAAAAAACAATGTGTCCCCCCCCCTCTAACTTTTGAACCATAAGTTTAGAAAATATGAAAAAAATCTGAAAAGTAGAACTTTATAAGGACTTTCTAGGAAAATTATTTTGAACTTGATGGAAACAACAGTTTTTGTACAAAAAAGACAAAAAGTTGTACAAAATAATTTCTGGACTAAGTTTGTAGTATAATCGTATATGCAAGCATTTTTTACTTTTAAACTCATAAGTGGGAACACTTATTGTGACGGACGGGAAACTACGGAACCCTACACTGAGCGTGGCCCGACACGCTCTTGGCCGGTTTTTTTTTACCTAGCCTCCGCTGTCCTCCACTCCCCCCTTCCTTTTTTCTTTGTAACTACTCTACGCTGTCCCATTCCTGGGAAAGGGCTTCTCTCCATTTCCCTTTCCTTTTTTTTTGTAACTAGTCTACGCTGTCCCACTCCTGGGAACAGGTTTCCCTCCAGTCCCCATACTTTTTTTTTTAACTAGTCTCCGCTGTCCCACTTCTGGGAAAAGGCTTCCCTCCTATCCCCTTCCTTTTTTTGTAACTAGTCTACGCTGTCCCACTCCTGGGAACAGGCTTCCCTCCACTCTCCTTCCTTTTTTTTAATTAGCCTCCGCTGTCCCACTCCTGGGAAAAGGCTTCCCTCCACTCCCCTTCCTTTTTTTGTAACTAGTCTACGCTGTCCCACTCTTGGGAAAAGGCTTTCCTCCACTACCCTTCCATCTTTCGCGAGCTCGCGTGTCCTCCTTCCAGTTATGACGGAACCTATGCAGCTCATGCCGCCATCTTCTGTATTTGTTTGTCCTTCCACTTTTTTTTTCGTGCCGCGTCGCTGGTGCAGAGGGTCCGGGGCAGCTCGAACAGTCTCCTGAATGTCATTGCAGGGAAATTTGATTGCTCGCTCGTCTATTATTTGTCCAACCTGCATGTGTACAAACAGTTTGTTCTTTTCTTTTTTTTTACTAACAAATTATGGATTTATAATTCGGAAATACATAAAATGATTATTATTATTATTTAATCCATCTTAGAGTTGTCTTTAAAAGATCGCTCTTAGCGATAAGACCACCCATTGTGTGACCCTTTGTAAATTTTCTATATTATGACTGTAATTTATATGGTGTACATAATAAAGAGTATTCTATTCTCCTACGTGGTCTGCCGCGACGACTAACTGAACTGAACGGAAATATTTATAATTATTTAATTGTATTGTTTTTAATCAAATGAATACAATAAGTACAATCAGAACTTGAGATGGAATCCTTTTTAAATAAATAAAAAAAAAACAGGCTGCAGGCAGGACAGTAAGAATAATAACTTTTTAATTTTGTATTGTAGAATGGTTGTGAGCTAAAAATAAATGATTTAAGATTAATATCCTTGAGAAATAATTTTCATACAGTGTCTATGCCATCCAGTGTACATTAAGCCTATCATTATCGCACTGGATGGCACAGGCACACCAGCCGGTATTATTATTATTATTAACACTGGCCAAACCGCGAAAGCGTTTTGTTAATAACGACAAATGACTTCAGTCTCATAATTAATTTGCACAGAGCCAAGCAGCCAGTACGCCAGTATACTGCGCCGTCTCTCCCGACTTGCGCGGCCTCTCTGATGTCTACTACAAGGACTGTCGGCGCTGCGAGGTGAGCGACCTAGCGCAGGACTTACACCTGTCATTCAGAATCTACGATCTAACTAAAGCGTTGCTCCGCGACCGCGTCGTAGCAAGCGCTGAAGTCGTCTCTGTTAAAGAATCAGTCGCCTTCCCAGATATTGATGAAACAACATTGGTGGCTAATTACTCCGGTTAATTTGTGGCAATGCCGAATTAAATTTATTATTATTACTTTTACGTTTGTTTTGTTGGTTTTAAAATATAATAAACATACTATTTGAACAATTGTATTTATTTTAATATAGTGTATGTAAAGTATTCAATAACGGTTATGTAAGGTATATAATTGAACAACACCTAGGATTATAAAAAAGCCTTAATATAACTAACACATATGCACTTACAACAATAATAGGTACGAGCCAAAGTTTAAAACAAGTAGGTACTCGTAACGTAACGACTAAGATACAAAAGTACGTGCAAAATACATACTTATAATATTTACTTTTAACTGAACCGCCAGATATTGTCGTACACAAAAATATACTTAGAGGCGTGAGACGCAATTGCAAGTGTTATTTTATCAGCGTATGTATGTAAGGCCGCGTCGTATAACGCACGAGTAAATTACAAAATTTTTAAAGATATATATTTTTTATTGTATCGTATTTTATTTAGAGCTGATACGTAAAATGCATGAGACGATGGAAATTCATAATTGTTTAATTAAATAGGTATATATAAAAGTACTCCTACTTACCTAGGTTTCAAATAAGTAAAACAGCAGGTAGCAGCGAAGCAAACACAACATAACAATATCCATTTTGCGCAACATTCGGCAAACAGTAACAAGATGAACGATTGCACGTTAATATTATACAGTTACGTTTGGGGATTTAATTGAATAACTTCTCTACATCAGCCTTAATATGTAAATGCTACAACACGAAGCTTCTTGAAAATTATGTTCAAACTTTAAACCAACAAACAATTGCAAAGTTTTTGTTTTCAAGACAACTCGCAGCTAATACGTTGACACGAGGAAACAAAATATCATGGATCAGGAAACAAAATAGGTACTGTACTTGCTTATCATACAAGTGTTTTCTAATAAATAACATAGGGTACTTAACTAAGCCATTATAAAGAAAATCAGCCTTATAGTATTGAAGCCTAAATCCAAAGGCGAGCTCCTGTTTGAAAAGTATCATCATAAATAGCCACCTCGATGTTCAATAGAGCAGGATTCGCTTCTCGACCTGCTTGCGGCAGATGGGGCAAACGGTGATGCGGTCGCCGCACATCTGGCACATGCCGTGCCCGCACAGGAAGATCATGTTCTTCAACCGGTCCAAGCAGATTGGACACATCGTCTGTAACATATGTTATTACAAATGTATCATTGCGTTACAACTATCTTTGTGGGTTGTTATCTCGTTACCTACCGGGTGCACCTAGTATGTAGGGTTGCTTGTCAGTAAGTACCTTTTCACTCGTCCCGGCAACCGGGTAGCCGGAGCCGACTATCCGGTAATACTTGCCAGTCAAACTCTGCCGGTACGTGTGAAAGCTGACATAGATGACTATACACTTCGCCGCCGGGTACGCGGAACCGGCTACCCGGTTGCCAGGACGTGTGAAAAGCGCCTTAGGTATGTCAAGACCGGCAGTGGGTCAGGCAAACTGATTACAAGGATAGGCCAAATGCGTGTCTGACTAATAGGGTTCCATGGTCAGTACTGATATGCGTATCACATGCCGTTCATCATGACCCGTTTTTTTCATATTGGTGTTTTAATAATGATTGATCATTATAATGAAAGTAAGTAAAAAATATCTTGCTAGTACATTTATTTAGAAATAAAGGAATGCAAAATAAAATCTGCTTCGCTTTAAATCCAACATGCCTGAGGCGGGAGTTGTACGAAGTTACCAAAAATATTAAAGACAGAAATATCGTAGTGCTGACCTGTTCCTTGATGTCCTGGAGCTGTTGTTGTAGCTTCTGCACGTCGGCTACGGCGGGCACGGGGGCCGCGGGGTTTGCGGGGATTACAGGGCCAGCCGGGGCGGCCGGGCCGGCAGGGGCGGCGGGGGCGGCGGGGCCGGCGGGGGCGAGGGCTAGGGGCGCGGGTGCGGCCGCGAAGCGCGAGCCGTTGTTCATGTAGTGCGGCGCGGACTGCGCCGGCACCGGCTGCCCCTTGTTCACCTGCACCTGTGCAAGGTTGCTGCCGCTCTCTTTCTCCACTGTGGATATACAAAAACTCACAACTGAACATTGTGGCTAAATAATCTTAAATTTTGAATAACAGGCGGATACTATATAAAAGCTGTAGAACCGGAGTGAACCCTAGGGGATTCCACAAACGTTCTCCTTCAACGTTTAACAATATTGTATCGAAATATAGTTACAATCAATCTTGTGCGGCGGTGCGGGTGGCTGCACCGGTGGCTGCACCGGTGCCTGCACCAGCGCGTGCGGCGCGGCGGGCGGCGCGAGCGGCGTGCGGCACTCCACACACTTGCGCATGAGCGGCGCGCAGGCGGCGCAGGCGCACACGTCGCCGCACGGCCGGAACACCACGGTGGCGGGCGCCTCCGAGCACACCACGCACTCGCCCACGCGCGCGCGTGACGTCACACACGCGCGGCAGATCAGGCACTTCTTCACCTGCACTCAAAATAATATCTACCATGCAGATTTCGGCTATTTCTTGGCGACTATAGGTTACGAATGTGTACTCTGATGTGGCTAATGTAACCTATTTTGGCTGTAAATATACATAAGTGTGAGTGCGCACACGTTTAAATACCATTATGGTAAAAGATGTTGGAATGGTTAACTCCTGAAATCGTACATAAACATTGCACTAAATTCAGCGCTTATTCGTGCGAATGGACTTCTCCCATTAGTGAATTCCTCTTCCGGGCGACAGAAAGAGGAAAATTCTGTTTCGTACTGGCAAATTATTTCACCTTAATGTGCAGATTACTTTGACAACTGCAACCCCAAACAAATTGGGATAAGAGTAGAGATAATGAAGGTAGGACGATGAGGATTAGTTTATCCTGGCAGTTGCTTTCTATAATACGGGGCGTTCCAGATTCAGATCTAAGCTATTCAGCCTGCGACCCGTACTTGAGAAGCATCTAGAAAGATGATATAAAGTGAAACTTGTTACCCTCGCTGCGCAGACGTTACAGCAGCAGATGTGTCCACATGGGCGGAAGAGTGTGTCTCGCTTGGCATCGGAGCAAACAAGGCACTCGTCTGTGGTCGGGTCGTGCGGCGGTGGCGCGAGAGGCGCGGGCGGTGCGGGCGCCGGCTCCGCGGCCGGCGGCGGCGACGCGCTGCCTCCGGCCACAGCCGCAGCGCTCGACGAGCTCGACTCGTTCTCTGCTGTGCCTTCGCCACCTAAACTGGCTCCTTCCTTGCGACAAGACGTCAAAGTCTTGCATAGATTCGGATCCGGGCATAAGTCCAGAGGCGTCTGACCTAGAAAATGAATTAATTTCAGAATAGAATATTGTTTATTATTGAAGGTGGTTAACAAATTTAGGGTCAGATCACACCGAGACGCGACGCGGCGCAACGTGACGCAACAATAGCGCAAATGTGTATCTTTTCGTGTAGTAAATAGTTAGATTTTGAGTCGCTTTATTGAAATGTGCGCGCAGCATCGCGTCTCGGTGTGACTTGACCCCAAGTTGGAAAACAGTTTCTCTACAGCATACTTCTAGGGTGTACAATAATAAGAAAATAAATATACATTGAATATTCTAACATGGATCAAAGTAATAGGAAAAGATACACATGATGTAGTAAAAAAGAAAGTAGGTACTTAAAAGTCTAGGGACTCTTTCTTGGGAGTCATCAAAATATTCATTAGTCAATATCATTTTTGTAAAAGTAAAATACGCGGTTGCTAATTAAATATGACACTACCATTAATTGTCTTTCTCAATTTGGCTTGTAGCTAATTTTAAATACGTGGAGCCTCACAGAATTATGCTGTTTTGCATCAGCGTGGTTTGCTAAGGTAGAACGTACCACACACACACACACGTACACATACTTTGTCAGCATGTCGTGCTCTTTCTCTTGTATTAAATAAATTAATATTGATGATTTATGAACAGATCGCTTTCATATAAATATAAACAGGGAAAGGTCATAATTTTATGTTCTATATAAAAAGGTTTGATGAAAGATTTGAAGTGAAATGCTTTAGTGATGTCCATATTGTATAAAACACTGTATAAAATTGTATAAAGCTTTAATTAATTCTTTAATTTCAAAAAGCAATGCAAACAAAAATGCACGATATATTATTCTTGTACCTTTCTTATTCTTAATGGTGAGATCAGCGCCATGGGCGGCGAGGAAGCATGCGATAGAAGCGGAGGACTTTTTATCGTGCGCATGCGCAAGGCCTGTGAGCAGCGCCGCGTCGCGCGCGTCCTGCAGGCGCCGCAGCTGCTGCAGCGTGTGGTGGCGCAGCGCTTCGTGCAGCGGAGTGTCGCCATCCTGATGGAGAGTTTTTGTGTTATTGAGTAATGCTCTATGAAAGAGTATTGCTAAAACCGCGCTGGTTTATATACATCCCTCATCAATGCAAGAAAAACACTAGCTATGAATGCAACTTTTGGGATGTGTCCCACCAAAAGGCACAAAATAATAACGGAGTTGTCTTAAAAGTCACCTTATCGCAAATATTGAGATTCGCTCCATGTGCTACGAGTAGACGGACGATTTGCGTGTGTTGCCGTTCTACGGCGAGGTGTAGGGCTGTTTGCAGATTTGCGTTTTGGAGGTCAGGGCGCGCGCCGCCGCGGACCAGCAGCTCAGCTACCTCCGCGTGGTTGTTCAGCGCAGCCAAGTGTAGTGCCGTGTAGCCGTCGTCCTTCGCGTCGTCAACAATCCACGGCCGTGGCAGCTTGCCCAGCATTATTTTCATTGCACTGTAATCAATGCAAGGACATGTGTAAGAATGGCACGTAAACACAGCCAAGATTTGAAACAAAATAATTAGTGTCGCAAAGTTTTTAATAATCCATTAATGTTTCGTCGAGATCCGCTTTTAAACTAAAGTGTTCGCTTTGCCAAGACTCTATTTACCTATAGTACGAATATGTAGATAGGTACTTCTAACTTATATTTAGTACTAATTTGGTACTTTCTCGAAGTTTGGTTATAATTTTGTGCTTCAAAGATATAGGAGATAAGCTAAATCTAAACAAAGCCAGCGGGCCCGTCTTCGTTTTACCAGTTTACCGAAAATAAAAGGTCCGAAACTTATATTATATATCATTATAAAGATTCTTTTCGCCTCTTTACGTTTATAAATTACACAGGTCAACAATTTTTTTCCCAGAAACCACTACTATACTTTTCCGAAGGATTTTGACGCGCTGAATTTGAATCTGGCCTCAAAATTGCTCTATCGCGTCAGAGTTTTGAGATATCCTAACCTAAAAGTGCAAAAAACACCGTTTTTTCTCGTTTTTGAGGTTATGTAGCACGGCTGATTCTATTTTCTTTCAAAAATTATTAATATCATCTCAAAGGACTAGTCTTCTTCTTTAAAATGACGTTGAGTTTACTCAAATATCTTTTTTTTTCGCTGAGATATCGCATTTTGAAATTTTCCAATGGACTATGTGTATGAATTCTCAAACGTAGAACAATCCACGTACACGAAAATTTCAAAATCAAGATTTGAATCCAGCGCGTCAAAATCCTTCGGAAAAGTATAGTCTGGTTTCTCGGAAAGAGTGTTCGTCAAATTTTGTCGACCTGTGTTATTTATTTTTAACTTTTAATTTCAGCGGGGCTCTTTTTTCATTATTTGTGTCGCTAACATTAATTTTGATGTTTAGTGTACGCTACCATAACATTAATACATCCACCCTTATTGCGTAACACACTTCAATCACCATCCGAAAGATTATGAAATAAAATCTACATTCTACTACAATGTAAATAACGCAATGTATGTTATTGAACCCCCTTACCGAGAGGAGGCCTTGTCCCAGCAGTGGCAGGGCCATATAGGCTGTTTATGTTTATGTATGTTATTGAACCGCCACAATGTGAGGCATTGCCATTGTAACTGTCTTACGCCTTTACCCCGCAGATATCTAAATGCTGTCTTCTCGAGAACATACATATATTAATGGATGAACCTTGAAATCAGAGTGCTGATTTCCGTCATTTTAAGAACACGGTCTGATCTGTCTCAATCTGTCAAAAATACCTCTAATTTCCCAAATTTTTGACATTAATTGTCGCTGAGATGAGATTGCGATTAGATTTTGAACGTTTTTAATGACGTGAACGACGTGGACGTGAACGTCTTCAGAAATGAATGCCGACATGTCCATAGTAATATACTTATGCTCGTGACTGTACATAGTACAAAATAACAGGACAGTTTATTAGCAGCTAGCAGCTTTTAAACTGGCTGGCCATAAAAGTTCACAGTGCCGGAGCATATCGTGTACCAATACAAGTTGCTTTGATACCGTCGCAAACAACGTAATTCGATAGTGTAGATTGCGATGTTAGAGCAACTTCGTAGAGACTACTATAGTGACCTCTTTTCTCGAATAACTTTCGCAATACCTACTAGCTATTTAGGTAAGCTAGAGCTTACCTAGATGTAGACTTATATTTACTCGTACTTTCAAAGAAAACGTTGATGTTGTAATTTGAACGAGACTATAATAATTATAATGAATGATTTAGGCTAAAATTACTCCATGATGATCCACTATGATTTATTTCTATTCAATGAAGCATTTTTTCAATCGTGAAAATAATACAAAAATGCAATTTGCCCAGTTAGTCAGTCACAGATATTTGTGTTAGTCAAGAAGAGTTCCATACTTCTGTGTTTTGTTGACTTCTCTATTTTTTCGAAATATGAAATGCTGGTTCGGATGGACATAGAGGTATACGCTGATCTCTAGATTATAGTGGTCGCTACCGTGATTGTCGAACGTAGGGTACTTCCAGTGTTCCATGCTTGGGTCCAACAAGTGTTATCGTTTTTTCCATTAGGATTTCTCTGACGGAGTCTGGATTTGTGTTCTTTTCTTATTACGCGAAATGTGGGTAAACCTACCATACAACCCTGTCTACCCCTTCGGAAAATACTACAGGCGTGATGTTATGTTTTATGTCATTATGTAATTTATAAAATAAGAGCAAATACAGACTGATGGTCAGTTATCTATTCTAACCAGCCTATACTTATAAACTACAGAAAATCTGAAAACCAAATATTTATGTTGGTTTTATTCTAAGTACCTATGCATATGCAAATTTATGTAAATAGTACGTTGTATTCAAAAGCCGTTGCCAACAACGCCTGCCTGTGACAAAACATTTTTCAAAAAAAAAAATGAGATTTACACCCCCGCGTATAGCAGGCGATATTCACTGGGATATTCATAGACTGTTTAAGAAAAAAAGTGGATGTAATGCATCCCCCACTGAGCCCACTATTATTAACTCGTATGATGGATTCATGAATTAGGTATGTCGTTTTAAAATTGAGGTACAAAAGTTTCTTTATTTATATAGCTATCATAAAAAATGTATTTTATTTTATTATCTAATATATCTATTAAATTATATCTGGGAGTCGGGTCTTTGGCTTCAAGCACTACTTTCGTCGAACATAGGCACTTTGTTCGACGAACACGAACGAACGATGTACTTTTCGCCTCGCTGCTTCCCTACGATTAGGCATTCCTTGCTGTTCTCCCCATCGCTGTCGTTGTGGCGAAGATGTTAACAGCCTCGGACACCACGGCCCGTCTTGCAGTCGAAGTGCGGGTCGCTTAGCGCGGCACGCGAACATTAATGACATCATCCGACGAACTCTTGTCACCGTCGGCGTTCCAGCTGTATTAGAACCCAATGGCTTGGCACGCGACGATAGCAAGAGACCGGACGGTATGTCTTTATTTCCATGGAATGTGGGTAGGTCTTTAGTGTGGGACGCAACGTGTGTCGATACTCTTGCGCCATCCCATCTTCCTGGCTCGGCATGCTGTGCTGGTGCTGTGCTGCGGCTGCAGAAAACCTCAAGCGGCGAAAATATAATAACCTTATCGGAAACTATATTTTCGAGCCGTTTGGGGTTGAAACTCACGGTCCGTGGGGTCCGAGTGCTCACGGTCTTTTTAAAGAAATTTCTAAACGGCTGGTTGACACTTCCCGTGACCCAAGGGCTGGTTTTTACTTTGGCCAGAGGCTAAGCATCGCCATACAACGTGGTAATGCCGCCAGTCTCTTGGGTACATTACCAGTCGACAGCGATGCGGATGAATTTTTCGACGCAATTTTTTAGTTTCTGTATAGTTTTAGTTAAGTTACAATTTAATTTTGTTATTTTTGGTTTTTGTGTCTGTATATTATAATGTCAACTAGGTTCTTCACAATTCACATTACGCAATTTATTAAATAAAATTAATAAATTGCGTAATGTGAATTATGAAGATAGTATTTTTTTTTTCAAATAAAAATACCTATGTAGAGTACGTGAACATATTGAATCTTTCTGAATCTCTTCCTGGAGATAGCGTTAATGATTTGAAATGTACGAGTAAGTAGGTAAGGTCGTCTACAACTTGTAGAGTCGCAAGTTGTTCGGTAGGAATTACTTATGGTTAGGTACTGGTTAGAACGACGAAACCTGGGAAAAGTTTAGGATTATGATGCTAATTAAATTATTTATTCACATGCCATATAACTACATGCTGATAACATTATGATATTATGATCCGCTTGGAACCGTAGCGTTTGTTACTATGCAACAGTTAAATCTATGGATAAAAACGTGTTTGTTTTTAAGACTACGTCTTCGGTGCCCACTTTCTTACAGCAAATCAAGGCGGGAAATTACATGTTTTGAAACCCCAAACTCGAGCCAAGTAGGTAACGAGAACACAGCGAGTGTATTTTTTATTTGTGTGCCACATAAATTCGGATCACTACCTATTCTTTATTACAATTTAGTGCGAGTAAATAAATGTTTAGTAAGAAGGCAAATAATTTATGTAATCTCAGATGCAGAAATCAACGACGATGTCGAGGTGGGTGAACTCCAAACAGAAATAGCGCAAGAGTTACGTTGCTATATCTAGATACAAGGTTTACTCTACAAGAAAAATTAATGATCGCTTCAATAAGAACGAGAACCTAATAATACGCAAAATTTGTATTTAGCGTATTATTAGGTACTCTTTAAAATTAAAGCGGTCCTTAGGATTGTTCCTAAGGACCGCTTTAATTTTAAAGTAAATAATAAACTACACTCTGATCTGGTCATTAGTACAATATAGGGATCGCGATCGTTATGATAGTAGAGTTACTCGTAGTTAAGAGTTGACAACATTAAGCGAGTGGATGGCAACAATGATTTAGACGGTTACACATTTTAATATGCTGCGTTACATTCAAAGAGTAAAAACGAACGAACTAATTAAATAAGGTCAAACGTCGACAGCGGCGGGCGCGGCGGCGGCGGCGGCGCGGCGGCGCGGGCGCTCGCCTGCGCGCACGCACAGCGCTCGTCCTACGCGCCAGCAGTCCGCGACAGCGCGCCGCACGCCCCGCCCCGCTCATCTGTCACTGTGTCGCATCATCAGTGATACATTTATGCACTGATCTAGCAGTTCTCATTAAATTGTACACAAAGTGACTGAATCACGAAGACAGTGCTACAACGATACCGACTATTATTAATTAGTTCAAGAATGTCTCTTGCTTTGGCGTACCTAAAGGAATGGTGTATAGCAGTGGTAAGTTTATATATTTCGGTTTCAGTTCAATGTCATTACAACACACAAAATGTTATGCATATATTTGTAAGTATGTAGATACCCAGACCTGCAAGAAAATTAGAAATTACTGCTCAAATATTTTAAATTTATATTTGAGTGGAATACAACAAACAAAAACCGTTAATTATATATTTTCTGGATCTTGTCAACACACTGTTTAATATATTAAATTGTATTTGTTTCAAACCAACGGATTTTCGACAGCATGGAACAGTGTGTGTGATTCATCAGAATCGTTTGAACGAACAGAAACTTACACATACGGGATATGTACGTAAGTGTATACGGATTTAATTAATAAATTACGAGTTTAATAATAAGCGATGAGTTCAACATTACTTGTGTAAACAGATCGAGTGGCACGTCACTGAGTTTTCCAAGATTCTATGTACATTTTTTTTTATTAGCTTTTTGTTGGCCCACTGCTGAGCAAGATCTATGTACATAATACATGTATGCATGCATTTTTTGTAGCTTAGGTACTACATATACACCTATCTTTAAAAAAGGTTATGATGTAGAATATCTTCTCTTAGTCCAATATAAAAATTCTATGCAGAAGACAGTGTGCGTGAGTGAAAATCTAATCGTAAGAGTGACAACAGACTCCAAAAGATAATTTTTAAATATTTTATGTATGTACAATACAGGCATGAGTGGCAAACAAATGCCTACTATATGTCGTGTAGACAAATACTATAACTTTTATAGGGTAAGTATTATAAATTACACGGGTTTTATAACACTGACGCTGAAAATTTACTGAACAAACTTTACATACCACGGAAAAGGGTTCTTTTTTTAGGGTTCCGTAGTCAACTAGTAATTATCTTATCATGGATTCCGGACATACAATTACTCTCTAAATGATCTCTTATTAAAATGCTGCAGATCAATATTTTGATAATCTAGTTTAACTATCCAATGTCAAGTGTTTACAAAATTTCAAGACAATATTAGTAACCGTTAAAAAGTTTCCTCGTGTAGAGACGATCCCAGATCCCGGCTACAGCATCAGGCGATGCAGGCCAAATAAATGAACTTATACAAAGTTTCAACTTGATAGCCAAAAGGAACTTGTCCAAAATTAGGTTGCAAGTATTCATCTTAACATCCTACCAAGTGAAACTAAATTTAAGCTTGTATAAAAATTCTAGCGTCTCACAATCTGTCATACCCGTGCATTTTCTCGGATACAATGTGACGAAGGAATTTAAAATGTGTCAAGATGTAGGTATACTTTTTTATTAGGGGTGAGTTAGAAATGTTATTAATTTGTATAGGCATAGGATATAATTTATATCATACTACCTACCAACTATGAGGGATTCTAAAAATATGCAAACATTTCTTAAAGGATCAATGAACTGTTTTAATAATATAGCAGCTATATCATTAAAACAGAAAAACGGGAAAACGCTTTGAAGTTCAAGTTTCTAAAATATTTTATATGATCAACCTTAATTTTCGATGCTACCAGGGTCTGTATCAGTACATTAGTTTACTAGGTAGGTTAGTTCAGTTCAGTTGGACACGCTCCTAAGTGCTGATAGGTGTCTTCGGGCCGGGTCGTTTTTGTGAGGAAAGAATTTCACACTTTCCGGTCTTAAGAGTAAAGTCTAGGCGCCATGAAAAGGTTTCCCTCTGTAAGAAAAAGGTATTAACTCAGTTACGATAACTGACCATTTTAAACTGATCAATTTCACAACATGTACAAAAAAATGATCTAAGTAATTAAACGAGATTTATGACTGTATCATGAAACATGCGAATGAAGGGAACAGGAAAATACCTGCCATTGTTGCCAGTTCGGAGAAAGACTACTAGATGACTAAATATATCTAGTATTTCTGTTAAAGATTCGATCGAGTATTTGTTAGTAAAATTGTGGTACCTCCATACAGAATCATGATAGTGTAAAGGCTCTCACGGACAGACGCGACGCGACTCCAGTATAACAATTTCTATGAAGCTTACATATAAATTGTTCTACTAGGTTCGCGTCTGTCTTCGGGAGCCTTAAGTCCAACTAGCACTTGACTCTTTTTAATAGTTAGTTATTTGTGTCGTTTAGGTACTTTTCTTTTTGATAACGTATATTGAGTAAATTTGAGTATCTACCCCCAGACAGTGAAAACAAAGGCGTGCGGATGAGCTCGATGGTTAGTGAACTGATCAGTCAAGTCAATGTGCAATATAAAGAATACTATAAATCTCAGGTATATTAAGAGGAAATGCGGGTGGTAGTTTTTCCATAGAAATTCTCTCGCCTGTTTTATTTCTGGTTAATGACCATAAAATAAAGCAATGATTTTTTACAGAATAATAAATATTAACTACTTGTATGTCCCTATGTTTTCCTTTTTGATGATACATTATTTTTATAAACAGTAGAACCCTCAAAAAATTCTCAAAATTGCCGATTTAAACCGCTGTCAACAGAGGCCTAGTGTACAAATTTGACAACTAAAGAAGAAAAAAAAACATAGGGACACAGTATGTATCCTTCTTATTCAGTTTATGAAACATCTTTTAAATTGGTACAATATTGGACGAGGAAATAGGCGAGAGCCAAATCTCGAATTATGACTTTTTATACTTAAGATTTTTCAAAAGTCTCTCCGATCGCATTTCCCCTTAACGTTTATGTTATTCTTGTGGCACTCCCGGCCCGAAATGTCGCGTGCTGAGTAGGTACTAAACATTTACAAGTAACACTGATTTCCATTCCAGGAGTCCCGGGGGGACCTCATCATTTAGTGAACACGCGCGGCGCGGCTAAAGTGAAGGAAGCGAGCGCACACATCAGTCCTGATAATGTTCAGTTGCATAATTGAATACTCACTACTTAAATACTAGTAATAATTGCACATAACATATTATCATGCGTTATTTTAAAATGGAGTATGTATTTGTACCTAATACAAATAATATTATCAGTCGTTTTGTGGAAATATGTTCAGTAAGCATCGAGATGAGTCGAAGGTGACGTCTTAAACTCGATTTATAACTGCTGCCTCAACCTATGACGGGTGTCTCTTAAGTGATAGCTTCAAGATAAGTAAGTACTAAGTAGAGTTTCAATAATTACCAAAGTTTGAAGCGTGTCATGGATCGTGTTCGGCTTAAGGATAATATAATATAGGACAATAATGTTGCATTGTTAGCTGGTCTCCTACGAGTAATCCGTTTTAATTAGAGACTTACGTTACGAGTTTATGAGCTACGACGCGTTTCGTTTAGTAATAGAGTAAAATTTTAAAAGGGAGTTTCCTACTTTATAAAAGTCAATGTACGGTGCCTTTTTGCATGCTTGACTCGCCAATAGGTAAACATTTCTGTACTATAATGAGACTCATTAGATTATTCAATTCCTGAAAACAACTTAAATGTATCACTTTAATAATGAACTGTACAAGGAATTGGACTTAAGTAATAAGATACCCTAAATCTTTTACTGTATGTTATAAAATGTTTGTTAAGCTGTAGCTTAGGCCAAAAACTTTATCATGTAAAAATAATTACGTATTCTTCTGTAAACTAGAGGATATTATTTATATTTAGCACACCAATAAAAATGTTGATCTACCCAACCCAACCTACCTATTGTTACAGTTGAAACAAAACTTAACATTAGCGGGTTAATTACACAGATCATACACGTACTTCTTTATAATTTATTTAGTTATGATCAGTGATCTTTACCACTTTGACTACTGATTACTTGTTTTATTTTCGGTAAAGTTTCATTCTTTATTTGTGATTCATGATTTGTTACTGGAAAAATATGACTCATTTATCTAAATGGAGCTGCCATCCAGATTTTCATTTTTGGCATGATATTTTTGTATACCTACCCTATCTATTACCGATGTTAGTTGAAAATTACTATAAATAAACATGACACATAAACTTGCAATAAACCAATATTATTTGGTCCTAGCGAGACATACCTACTTAAAATTTAAACCTAGCTAAGTGTCAGGTCAGACAACTACCTACCTAAGTAATAAATTGTACTGTCTCTCTGTCTCTCTGTCTGTGGTGGCTACATGAAACAACAAAACAACACAAAATATCAAATTAATGCGATTTAGATCGTGCTAAAAACTCAAATGGTATGGTAATTTTACATTATCTTAAAGTAAGTCTGCAGCGATCCCTACAAAATGTGCTGTCCTTACAAAAATAGCAAACACACATTACTATTATGGCAATGGAAGGAGGGACCTTTTAACTTGAAACGACTTTGATTCAACTTAAGTAAATCCACCGAAAACAAAGCAGCGGAGAGCTGCTTAGAATTTTGAATGGAGAAGTAGGTTTATCTCAGTGGATAAATAAATATAAAGTGAGCATGCATTTTTAAATTGTATCGTCGTCGTCGGTGCAGTTCCCATTAACGATTAACATTGGACGCGTTTAATTCCCTGGTTGTTTACAATCAACAACAAATTCAATAACTAGTGGAGCGTACATGACATTTAGTAACGTGATGTGAAACAATCGGGCCGTGAATCATTGCGTTGCCGCGTTGTCACAGAACTTAGCATCGTGCGTAGTATTCGAGAAGGCAGGCTAAAGTTGCCGTCCACTTATAGATTCCGTAATGAATAATGTAATGTATTGTCGCGACGGAACACATTTACAGGGCAAATATGAGTGGCCCAAGTGATCATATTCCTACATAGTGAGCTGATTCCCCGCGGATCCAGAATAGTAAGTTATGGAAATGTGCGATTGGGGCAGAGCGGGCACTAGTGGCCAATAACAATGTCGCATTAATATTCAACAGGCGCTCTTTGGACGGACGGCTGCTCTGCGGACAGCATCGCCGCCTTTCTTTACTCAAGAGATGGTCCTCGTGGCTCATCTTATAAAATTACATTAGATAACTCCGTACCCACTATAATAGTTACAGGGTGCATTAATTACTTGTGAACCTGCAAATTAAACAGCCCCGCTACTATTAGTCTTCTTAGGTCTGCAATAGTACCTACAACTAAGCATATACCTGCAGAAGTGCAGAGCATTTCTTTAAGTTTTTAACATCGTCATTTTAAAGCATAGCATCATTTTTAAATTTATGAATTATATTTAAAAAACAAAAAAATATGACCTTGACAGTAGAAACAGCTTTGAGCTTTAATATTTCTTTAATTTCTTATGATTTTATTTTATCTACTTATTAACTAACTGCCCTGCCAATAATATTAAGGATACTCATCGAGATATAAGTACTAACGTACGTACGTTAGTACTTATATCTCGATGAGGATACTACGTATTTAAACATGCAACTTTCTACCGTTATCATAGTAGGAATTAACTACACTAGTCATTCAATTTCAGATATTAATTAACATGTTCATTAAAACTTCGGCTAGTAATATCTAAGCCAGTTTTTATAAAGATTAAATTAAGGATATTAACATAATACCTACATTTTAATTAGTTTCGAATACAAACCTATAAACTTTGGTCTTATGAAAACTAAAGAAGGTAAAGACAAAAACCCAACAAAATATATTATTAACACGAATAAAATACTAAGGAGTGAATGTTTCAGAAAAGTACGCTTTGAAACATTGTGGTATCGAAATGCTAACAGAACCATGTTGCTTTCAAGCAGACAAAAGATGAGTTGGCTGTCGTCCCACTTGTTTGTCTACGAAAGTTTGCCAAAATTCTTTTATTGACTGAGTGTACGGAGAGGCGAGCTTTATGGGCGGCAGCGGGAATTCTCTACCGCGGTACGGCTGCCACGTTCCCTCATACAAACACACCTACCTACTAGGATACGTAGATTAGATAGACGCGAAACTGGTAGCTATAATAAATTACTTGTTTAATACATATTGCATTCATGAATATCTCCTTGGTATACATACCTACGAGTCGTCTACATCACACATTAGTGGAGCTTTGAAATCACAAGAAAATGCATTGGTTCATTTATTAAGTATATTATAGGTATTCTGGAATATTGATCAGGTACATAATATTTGATGTTGTTTCAGGGGAGGTCAGTGAACGCTGAGGATTGCCAGATCCCGTGATCGGAACTATGTATAGCTCGACTACCCTGCGGGAGGTGACAGTGGTGGATGGTGTACAACTAATAATAGCCTCCCCTCCAGCGCGCGATCATTGGAACGCTGACGGGAGCGCGCACATGTGGCGCCCGTCGGCGTCGGACTCGGCGTGCACGTTTATTTTCGAAACGGTCGTCACGCGGCGCGGTTCACGGTGTTCCTTACATAAGAGCGGCCCGGCGGCCTCCGGCGAGTCCGCGCGGAGGTTCAGACGTGCACTTCGACCAGTCCTCGCGCGCTGCAGGTCGCTGCACGGTCGGGTAACCGATCCGATGGACGCACGCCGCCGGTTCTATTTCGGGAAAATACAAATTTGGAATGGATGGTACTCCCGAGTCGTAAGCGAACTCCGCCGGTTGACTCCATTTTTAGAGCTGGTCTGCGCGTGCGCAGCGAGCGCGCTGCCAGTGCTCAGCGAGCTGCCACCACGCCGCGTCGCTCGCCACCCCCACGTTGTCGCCCACTGTCGCGTTGTGTTCCCATCACCATCGACCAAGAGATGGCGTCACGCACCCTACCATCGCTGCATATTATTCATGTGGAACAGGTAGTTGCTAATTGCAACTGCAAAGGATTGCAGTACACTCAAGAATGAAGACACAAAGCCTTGCGCGAGTTCCGTGCTTCCTTACTTCCCATAGTACTTATAATCGTATGGAATGTAAAGAAGTATGGAGCAGCGCGGGCGTGCCCGCGGGTCCGGAAATCGCATCATCCTGGTTCACATGTGTGACAGAAGCTTTGTCTTGTTATTTGTGATCACGGTTTAGCAGTGTTTCATTTTAATTAAATTGTGTGATATCTGTTTATCGTTCAGAAGCGACGTGTATATTTGCCATGGATTTCTTGTATTTCAGTCTGTGAAACGGAATAATAACTAACTTGTCACAAATGAATACTGCTACTTGTAAGACGCGCAGTGGTAAATATTATTATTTTATTAATTAAATCTTGAAACTTAATCTATAGTGACGCGTGTTCAAAAATATTTTGATATCTTGGTGTTTTGTATCGTTTAAAATCAAGACATAGGCTACGTTTGCCATTTTAGTTTTTTGGGTAATAAAAGTAAGAGAAAAGGAGAGATTGTTTATTCGGTGGCGAGCTGTCGTAAAATAACATCTGGCGTAGGTAACAGTTCTGACTAAGGCAACATAAATAAACGCGAGGCTAACGCAGCCCGGAGCTTATAACTTCACTCCTAACTTTAAATTAATTATGTGAGAGTTGTGGGAATAAGCTAAGGAAATAACTGTAGATTTAATTCAAAATTATTAAAATAATTATTTATTACATAGTTAAAAATTGTTATTGAATGGTTGAAATTATTTTCTGTTTCTTCGAAAGACATTAATCTTTATTTCTTAATTACCTATTATCATCAATATTTTACAGCACCAATACTTTTTTATTAATCTAATCTAAATATGTATTTTAATAATTCGGTAAAGCGAGGTAATTAATACTTAAACTTTTCTGTACAATTACAGTAATTCGACTGATTTAGTTAAACCGTTTTCAGTTAATCGCTTAAAGGAATATACCTTTTTAAGTAGGTGTATGTAAAATACTACATTAATTAATACCTGGATAGAGTGCCAAACTCATATTAAGTAGTTTAATTAAAGATAATGATTATGTCTCTATTTACAGGGATTTAATTTTTTTTTCTGAAGTAATATTTTGTTATAGTAGCGACCTATCTTCAAGAATACTCAGAATCTAAGACGTCGGATGTTATGTGTAAGTAACCAGCATTGCTAAACCGTTTATCTGGTGAGTGGATAGCAAAAACGGGGAAACAAAAACGGCAGCGCGTTGGGGCCGCGCCTGCGCCACATCTGGAGGAGCACTGCATCTCATTATGCGGATCGGTCGCGGCTGAATGGACGCCCGAGCCCGTGCCCTCGCCGAACAATGCTCCTAATATAACTATATTATTTGGACATCACATTGTTTCTTGCTTTTATACAGCTATATTGTTCGTCAGTTCCGACTTGTAACTTGTAATGAGTGTGCTTTTCGTGTATTTTGATTTCCAAGACAGGCGATCCCGATCCCAACACAGATGAAGAGACTGATTAAACAATTATTGTATGTTTTGTTTTTACACCTAGAAACGGTTTCTGTCAGCAAACGATTACCGAATCGTTTGCTGACAGAAACCGTTTCTAGGTGTAAAACCGTAACCGTGTAGGTACCGACGTATAAGGAAGGATAGAAATGAGAAATGCTATAATACCTTGGTTAGTCAGCGTAGAGTACGTAATTCACTAATATAGAAACTTAGAAAGTCTTGCTCATTATAACGTGTTTTATGAGCTACTTAATTTTACACATTCATCAATTCAAATGCCTAGTCCTACTAATCGAATCCGTCGTTAATATTTTTGAATCAGATTCAAAACGATAGGACTATTTGAATTGAAGTATTTTTTTTATTTGTAAAATTATAATCATGTTGTTTTTCAACTAAGTTATTTTACGTGGGCCTTGAATAGTCGTTGTCTTGTTGCCAAATTAAAATATTACATGTTTAACAAAAACGTATAGACCGTAAGTAATAATATTGTCTGCTAACTGGTACTAGGATGTATTCGGAACCCATGTATAAAAATAATAAAAAAACGCTGTAAAGGTTAAGTATAGTTTTTATGTGAGAAACAACAGGGCGAGATCGTCATCTTCAGAGGTACAGTTTATACAAGAGCGGGCACATATCTGTACTAGTGTGTTTGATTCCTCATTCGTTAGCATTGTTTTATATAGAACTCTAGTGGATGGAATTGCTTTTCAAATTCTCATTGAATATTCAATCATCAAATGGTAAATTTTAAAATAACGCCGAAAACGGGGCGATCATTAACCAGGTTCCGTTCATTGTTTCAAGAGGCGAGGGGGCAGCGGCGGGACTAGGGCAATGACAGCGGGCACGCATTATGATCAGGATCACACACACATAAGCGTGCAGGCGCGGCCAGCGACCAACTCGATGCACCAAGAGACCAAACACGACACTCTTCGTCCCTTCAAGAAAGTGAATCCAGCATTGCTCACTGCCATAGATTAAATAATAATTACCCACAAATCAACATTTTACCCGACCCGCGCCCTTTAATAGCGAACGCCTTTTACTATCGCACAAAAGAGTGTTCTATGAGAAAGGGATCTTGACCTACCAGTTTGTTCGGTACGTTCGACTCTCAAAAACAATTTATTCATGCATCCATGCAACGACTACGACCAACAAAAGAATTTAAAACTAGACAGGGGGATAATGAATACTAGACAAAGGGCATTTTAATAGAGTTACTTGCGTGCAATTCGGTTTAGCGATTTTATTGAAGATGAATGTAAGAACGGGCTTGTAAGAATATAATAGAAACGTGCTGTATGAATGATAACATGTGCGTCACAAACCATGGTGTAAACCATTTTTTATACACGATGTAGTTTTTTCATAGACTATAGATACAAGACCGAAACTGTAGATGTCTTGTTATTTGTGGATGACGTGCGAAAATAACCACCAGACGAATCGTTGGCAATGCTCCAGAGGCCACTGAAAGTCTCCGACGCCGTGCCTCACTCTACATATATTTTCATATATTATCCGTAGATACAATTAAAACTAGTTATAAATTACAAATTAGTTAAGCACAGCTAGCCATGCCATAGAACAGTTTGCACAAACCTACAGTATGTCTGTGAAATTATCTAATGATTATGTCCTTTAATCATTTTGTAACGCGTAGTCCGCTAAACGCAATGAAGCGTTAAAGATATCGCTAGAAATGTTGTAGCTCTAATTTTTCTATAAATGTCGTAATAGGTTTAAAACTCTGAATTTTGTGAGTACCGACCAACTTATTTCATAATACTATTTTTGATAGTTTTAAAATAATAATATAACTTTAAAGTTTTCCTGATTTAGTTTCATTCCTTTTCTCGTTGCGGAATTACAGACAACAAATAATTAATACTAATACTGAAATAAATAGAAAGTGAGAGAGAATTTTGCAAGTGAGTTTGCAAATTATTCATTACAATAAAACGAACCTATTACTGTTCCACTGCAGGGTAAAGGATTAGGTAAGTATTCAAAGCAATCAACATTCCACAATAAATAAATATCCAAAAATGTAACCATTTCAATATAGTAATAAAGGGGTCTGGGTATCTTAATTTAAAAGCGTGGATCTGCAAACCCTACATAACCAAACAGTCTTATCATGTAACAATTAAATAATTAGCACACACTTTCGATCATACATGTTAAAAAGAGGTGATTTAGCCTATTTAACATTGCTTGGATTATGCTAGTTTACATTTAGAATAAGATCTTTTTTTCAAAAAGTTTTTTCTGATTGCTTTGATTTTGATTGATTTTTAAGTCTATTTTTTTTTAATAAACAAAATATGTATCGTTCACTTTACTGCCATGAAACATAAAATTATCGCATTTTATTTTCGATAGTAATTCACGATCATGAAACTATCGTCACGGTTTCAGCTACGTACACTAGATGGCGACACATGTGTGGTCTATATTAGGACTATTCGGAATTTATAATGAATCACACGCATCTAAACTATGATATCGACGTAACAAGTTAAGTAGGGATAAGACTCCATTTATTAAGAAAAATGTTTCCAATATGAGGATTATATGAATAATAGTAAATTATATATTTTTGATATCATCAAGTAATGAACATTGATTACGTATTGAATTTTAGCGAGAAAGTTTTCAAGTTCAAATTGTGTAATGCTACGGCTACATTGTCGCGATAAAGTGAACTACACTTCGCGCTCTCTCTGTTCAACAGCGAGACGTCGAGCGGTGTGCGAGAGAGAGCGCGCGAAGTGTAGTTTGCTTTATCGCGAAAATGTAGCCGTTGCATTAGAGACAAAACAATCGCAGTAAAATAAACGAGTTACCGATATCGCTGCAGTTTGGATACACTATCTGAAACCTACGCATCATATTAGATTAAGTATGTGATGAAATCTTACGAGCTTATTTTGAACATGTTGTAAAACCGAAACAAGAAATGCCATAAAAGTGTATAGCTCACGGCGTAAAATCAAATACTTAATCTTGAAGAGCCAATTAACTTCCAATCCAATAATAAACGATACTGAGACGGGAGTGGAAACTTGGTTAATGAGATCACAGCATTACCAGTATTATTTCTGTCTTTGTTTTCTTGCTCCATATTTGTTTTCTCTTCCAGTTCAATCAGTACGAATTATAAAGCACTTTAAGAAACAATTTGTTCTGGCACTTTAGTGGTCTTTTGTCTTTTGTGGTGTGGTTGCCGCGTTTTGCTACAATGCATATAATACACACACATTGACACATTGCAATGTGTCAATGTGTGTGTATTATATATATGTATAATGTTTATGTATGACAGTAAAATGCATATTGAATATTCGTCTTAAGATTTCAAACGATTTTCTAACGAATAGTTTAGTAACTGAGTTCAGCTTCGCTGGTTTTAAGATAAAAAATATCAGTTAATGTTTATTTATTGTTATATAAGCTTTCTATCCAAACATAAACAAACTGGTCTCTAATAGGATTACTTTGTAGTCTGTTTGTTCGTGGACACACGTGAGTCCTACGTTCTGCGTTAGAATCAAAAAAATTATGTACCTATAGGTTTACGGCTGAAGGGAAGGTAAGGAAATTCTTTATTTCCTTTCCAATTATAAGTAAATAATTTCAAGTTGTTTACTGATAAGTATCTAAAAAGCATTTTTGAATCCCACCAGGATTACCTACTGTCTGTGTCGTATTTGTGAACTCTATGTTTGATGCATCCCAAGGCAAATGATGATAATGTTTCAAAATCATATTGATTTGTTTTAGTGAAAAATAAGATAAATACTTACATAGATCTTGACTATAGAAATATAATTGCAACACATTGACGCTTCGGAGCGCAGCTTTGTTAGCCATTTGATGATTGACAAACATCTGCTATAATGCTCAAACAGTCATTACAGCTATTATTTACTTAAATTTTAGCGACCGTATTTTAAACAAGTAAATAAGTAATTAGTGCCATATGTGTAGGGCCGGGCGGCTGGGCGGCTGGGCGGCTGGGCGGCTGAGCGACCCTGGGCGCCATCACTAACGCGCCCGTCCCGGCCGGCACCCACAATAAACCGCCACCAAATTATCTTTTCAAACAATTAGCTGAGACTTATTGCCCAACAAAATGTTCGCCCGCAGAAATATCGGCGTAATTAAACAAGCTGTAATTAAACCAACGTTTTTTAAAGATATGAATAATAACGTTAACCGTATTTAGATTACAATTTCGCAAACGAGTCTGCCCGTACCTAACTGTGTTTTGGTTAGGCAAATAATAATAATAATATACTAATACAGGGTATTTATGGTGGTCCTACCACAAGGAATTTCAGCACAATGAACATAAATCGCTAGCTTAGTTCTAAATTAAGGTTCTAAATTAAGAAATCGAAATTAAATTCGAAAACAGTTTTTATTTAACCTTAAAGTCACGTACTTATCAATCCACCTAGTAGCATTTAGGTGATGAGATTATATGTATGCATATAGAAAATGCTTCTTCAGGTAGGTCAGTTTTTATCATACACAAGCTGGTGAGACGAGATATAAAATGCTTAACGTCATTTGTTCAATTAACTCCGTGAAATTCTAATTTTTTTTTAAGTTTATTGCAAATTGCGGCGTTGTTTTACGTTGTCTGTTTATTAAAATTCAACACGCGGCAATGTCATAATAGCCTCGTAATGAATTTTAATAAATAAACAACGTAAAACAGCGGCGCAATTTGAAATGAATTATAAAAAATAATTTTACAATAATTACTAAATTATAATCATTTATAACACCAATAGAGCTCTCTACATTTTATTTGCAGAAAATCGGCATACATATTTTCGCTTTCACTTTCATATTTTATTTGTAGTGCAACAAACTATTATTTGAATAATGAGTTTAAAAAGAAATATGAAATGAATAATTTGTACTTATAAAAAGAAGTCTAAATATCATTTTCCACGTTTCTAACTTTAAAAATATCGAAATCCATAAAAAACTTCCATCCCCTATTTACCCCTTTAGTGCTAACTTTCTGTCAGTGAATGAATTAAAGATTTTTATTTAGTGCGCCTGATAGGATTTCCCATCGCCAATAATGAGATCTTTCACATCAAACATCCCCCAAATGGGGGATGAAATTTGGTATGAATGATTCTCAAACTTGAGGATGAATTTTGAAAAAACCCAGGTACGATTTTTCAAAATTGTGCTCACTTTCGGTATACAGTATGTTAACTAATAGAGGGCGTTCCCGTTAACCCGCAATAGTATAGCATCCATACATGCTAAAAAAAATATTACTATTCGAAAATAAAATGTTTTTATTTTTTTTTATATTAAAATATTCACTAAAAATCGTAAATTGATACGTTAAAGAAACACTCTGTACACGCGTACTTGAAGGACAGCAATGTCGGAATTTATTTAATTAAATAAATAGAGTATCAATTTACGATTTTTAGTGAATATTTTAATATAAAAAAAAAAAAAAAACATTTTATCTTCGAATGGTAATATTTTTTTTAGCATGTATGGATGCTATACTATTGCGGGTTAACGGGAACGCCCTCTGTTAGTTAACATACTGTATAAATAACGCTTTTGCAAAACACGTTTCTAGACTCGGCGGTTTAAGCTGTGCGTTATCTGTCAATAAATTATTTTTTATGAAGTAGATAAGTACATACCTTGTTTTTTGTTGTAAATGTGAGCTTGTGAGCTAGTTGTAGGTCTTGTACACGTATAGAATCTTCGATTTTTTTTACCATTTACTATCTTGTTGTACGTTTTTGTCCCTTGTTAAAGTACTTAGGTATTGACAGGGCTACATTGTCCTCTCATAGCAATTGACAAGGTTATTGAAACCATTGAAAAAGCTAATTATTTAAAAAAGTGTAACCGTGAACTTTCTGGCTGGCCTTTCTCCATAGGAAACGACCAATTGGAACCGTGCTCCTAACCTCTCACCTAACTAACGTTTCATAAGTGCCAATGTAGGTTAATGTGTAATAAAGTATTCTGACATGAATTGAAATAGGGGATGCCAGTTTGAATGTAGTCTTTTTTGCCGACGGAAAAAATGCATGGTGCACTCGGCTTGTACGTTATAGAAGACAGATAATTTGTCAACAAACGGCCATTTTTCATTAAAGTGTTACTGTTTGTTTTTGCGAATTTGACAGACTCAAATGATTAAAACGCATTTGCAGTCGACAGGATTGCAAGAAAACAATAGTAAACAGAACATTTCCTCGGGCTATAAAAGATAAAAGTTTGTGCACCTGGCATAGAGACATCATAAAAAATCCTCAAGAATGTAATAAGTATATAGAATATTTTTGACGAAAATTTTCAGGTTTTTTACTACAAAGCATGTTACAATAAGCTTGATCTCTGATTTTCTATATAAATAACGACATTATGGCCTGATCACCAGGATTATAATGACCAAAAAAATAATAACGAACCAAGTATACTGAACCGACAAACACTATTTTGTCGTCGTATCATTACGATTTTTTTTTTTTTTAGCCTATGCTGGACAGCATAGGCCAGGGGTGGCGAACCTTTATGGATCAACGTGCCATTTTTTGTAAAAAAATGTTTGATGAGGTCATAGATGTGCCATTTTTTTGTGATTACAGGGAAAATTATAAAACAATACTATCGATTCCGCGCTTCCCGCCTGCTGCTCCTTACACCGCGCCTACTCACTCCGTAAAGTAGGCTCAAACGCGTTCGTTTGTTAAATTTCAGTGTATTACGTACATAGGTACTTTTTCGATCGAAGGCGTGCGCAAAATAATTTGTCGCGTGCCATCAATGGCACGCGTGCCACTGGTTTGCCATCCCTGGCATAGGATAATAATAAAAAAAAAAAAACATTACGATTGCCCTAGTGCTACACATTGGCGTGTTTTTCATGATACGTAGGAGTCGGTTTCCAGTCTAACCAGATGCACCTGAATTCCAGTATTTTATATGGACCGACTGCCTATGCCTCCTCCACCCTGTTACTGGGTAATGCGATACCCCTTGGTAAGACTGATTGCCAGACTTTTGGGCTTCTAATAACCCATATCGACGGTCAAAGATCCATAAATGACAGCCGGGACCAACGGATTAGCGTGCTTTTAGATGCACGGAGGAGTCTCAGTATGTGAAGACATCCACGGACTGCTTAGCTTAACCTAATCGATCGGCCCGTGCGGCTGTTATTACTTAGCTATTAGTCCCTCATACAATATCAAGAAGAATTCAGATGAAAAAAAAAACTGTGTTCTGTTCACCATTGTTCTTTTATACAGAAAATGCTCTCACTTTCACTGGGCTGCCTTTACTTTTAAATGTAGGTAGGTACTTACACTCGGCACTGCTTTACATGACGTTTACCAAAAATATGGCTCTATCACTCATTTACCTACGGGGTCGGTTTCGTTTGTCATTCTGTTATCTTTTCGTGACTAATGACCATTAAAAATACAAACCCAGTAGCAGTTTCCCGAGGATATTTTTGTTAAAGACGTTTATATTTCTTATTTTGTATATTTGTGTTTTGTTGTGGTTGTGTTCGTAAATCGTGTGCGGTAAACAGGTGTGATTTTATGTATTATAATAGAGAATATGCAAGTAATTCAAAACTATTTCATTATTGAAATATACATTGCATACAGGGTGAGTCTTCAAAGACCAGCCAAATTTAAGGATGTGGTCACAGATATAGATAGACCTAGATAACGCAAGTATCACGATCTGTATGAAAACTAAGCGTGCCATTTATTGACTACCTACTATGACGTCAAAAGCACTATTTAGTGATGGGAAAATCAAATCGATTCAAAGACTCCGCCGCGTGCGGCACGCATCTCGCTCTATTCCCGCTGGGTGCTAGCGCCAGCGATCACGCTCACCCAGCCAACAGTACTCAGGAAGTCAGGACTGAGCGCGAAAGTGGCGGCTTACGATTTTTGTACGTTAGCTGGGCACGCGAAGTAGTTACTCTTGTGTTATCTAGGTGTATCTGTGTCTGTGGGTACAGACCATCAAACTGAACAGAACTGAACAGAGCTCCATGGGACCAATATCGTAATCGCAAAAAATTATCAACTGTCCCATAGGAAACTTCAATAGGTACCTTCTCGACCTAAACGTATGGGGACGGCTGAATTTTTATTCGCGATTACGATGTTGGTCCCATGGACAAAATTGTTGAGTTTGATGGTCTGTACCACACTCTTAAATTTGGCTGGTCTTTGAAAATAAACCCTGTATATAGTAGTAAAAAAAACATTGCTATGTTTATCAATTTTTTATTACTTATTTATAATTTAATTTTATGTTGCTTTTTTTGGTGGAACGGAACGCAAACTCGAAACGCGTCGTCTTCAACAATGCCGGAAGTGACGTATAGAGCCATGTGAATAAACATCTATTCTTAGCAAACTGCTTGAAATCTCACTAAGGTAATTTAGTAAGCGAAATAGGTAAGAGTTGAATAAAGCATACAGAATATTTTAATTTATATTATGATTTGGGACTCAAAAAGAGATGTAAACTAAGCAGTATCGGCTAATGACGTCACATCATGGCCATGACGGTAACGGGCGTTTGAAATGTAGGTACTAGACAATTGTTGGAGTTTAATAATATTTGTAAGCATTAAGCAGTAGTTGGATTTGACTGTGCTTTTCTTAGGTTCATATTACATTATTTACATGCATATTCCCCATTATGTACTGGATTGCTATGCTAAGCTGATTTATGTACCTACAAAACGATCAAATTCCTCTATATTCAAATTCCTACCCATATTTCCATAATTATACTAATACTATATAGCAAGCCCCAACTTCGCACGGTTTTAACGACTTGACAAAACATCAAAATTTATTTATTACTAGCGGCCCATCACATATCCGTCAACCACGTATTCTGTATATCAAATTATGTAACATTGCATAGAAATAATTGCTGGGAACCGACTTTAATTTTTGATGTGAAAATTTACTGTTTGCGGTAGAGCGTAATGTAATGTATGAGTGCATGCAACGGTAAGGGATCGTAAGAGTATTTAAAGTTGTGTTATAACATTAAAAACTTGTTTCCGTAAAAAACGTCAGTAAAAGTTGGAATTATGACCTTCAATATATTTTTTTTTTATAAAAAACGTTGCCCCACACTAGGAATTACTCCTGTATTGTGGGTGGGTTGTGTATTGTGGTGGTGGGTTGTGGTGGTGTATTGTGGTGGTGGTTTATATTTCCCCAGGTTTCCAGGTATAATCCAGTACAAATAAAATATTACAATGACGGGGAGTACAAGTGACTCTCGGCTTTGTTAAATATATTTTTATCACATCTATTCAAAAAGTGCTAGTGTATTCTTCGTAAACAGGGACTAAAATAGCTCTTTAATCCCTAGGGACTACAAGTGATTTGAATTTAGGAATGTGGATATTGTTAGTAAAAGATCCAATCACAAAGAGATCAATCACGAACATTGTATGAACAAGTAACAGGTTATATGATAAAGTAAAAGGAGCACGTGTCAAATAAAAAAAAAAATTGTGAAAAATAAAAAACGCGCGAAAAGCATTCTTTGTTCGTAATTGTTTACTCAAAAGTGTATGTAAATAAATAAACGTACTTATTCATAAGTTGCACTTACTTATTTTGTCATAGAGTGTGATAAAAATAGTGTCCACCTCGGGAGCAACACTATTTCAAGCTTGAGTGACGTGCTTTGAATCCCTTTCGCCTTTAAAATAGTTGTTTGTTCCCTTGGCAAACATTCTACTATTTTACACCCGTTAGAATAGAATAGAATGTTTATTTGCATTTAAACTAAAAAAATACCGGCCAAGTGCGAGTCGGACACGCACACGAAGGGCTCCGTACCACAAGGTAAAAACTCCGAAAAATAAAATAAAGTTTTAACAAATGTTTTTATTTAATAAATTTTTTATTAACATTTTTAATTTTTTTTTATTTGTTGTTAGAAATAAACACTATGTGGAAATTTTAACTGTGTATCTATTACAGTTCATGAGATAGAGCCCGCTGACAGTCAGACGGACAGAGGGACGGACGGACCGCGGAGGTATAGTAATAGGGTTCTGTTGGCACCCTTTAGGTACGAAACCCTAAAAAAAGCAATAGTTGATATAAAACAATGTAGACACACGTTAAGAAAACGAATAAGAAAGCTCCGTTGAAAGAATTTTTACCCGCACTTTACCAGTTTTTCAGCACATCATTTAAATGAAAATATAAACATCCGAATTGAGAACCTCCTCCTTTTTTGAAGTCGGTTAAAAAGCAAATTCAATCATTTGTCTTTCCGAACAAACGTTCAAATTCGTTTTGAGAACTAAGTCTAGTTAGGAGGTGGCCATAAAACAAATAGACCTCTTTATATTTTCTTGGTAGATGATAGCAGTCGTTACGAGGAAGTGGGCTTCGCAAGGAGACCCGTGGCGCGAGCTATTGCGCGAAATGACTTGGATGTACTGCAACAGCGCACACGGGACTACAACTAACTGCTTTAAAAACATTGCAAGTGGTATTTGCCGTTTATGTTTCAGACTGCGTATTAAAAGGCTACGACAACATGTTTCTTTAGCCGCTACAAACTCGAAAATTTAAAAAAAACTCAATAAACACACAGATAATGTAGGCTAATACAAACATTAGCTTTACTAGAAGATATAAACTAAATGTCCATCTTTAATGGACAATTCTCCATACAGAAGTGGTAAGAAGACTTGGAATGGAAACCTTATCAATCAACGAAATTCAGACGGCTCATGAAAATGTTCTAACAGAAATTACCATCACGTCTTTTGCCAATGCTCGATATTTCACCATCAAACCAATAAGTAAAGAGGAATTTTAAGAAAAAAAAATGCCAGCAAGTTTTACGAGTTTTTCCTTTTATCCTTAACTGGTATATATAGCACAAAGAAAACATTAAAGTTTTCTTTTGTAACAGGAAAATATCTACGAGAAATATCTTCCTTCTAATGTTATTAATAACTATCGTGGCCTTAATACTGTTACAAATTAAATTCCAACAATATTTTTTATGAAATAATATGTAAACTGCAAAATTTTACCACTATTTACTCTACAAATTTTTTGGAAGACTCCATGTTGGAGAACGATTCAAACAGTTAATCTCGCCATGTCCTTCAAAAATCTGGTTCGGATTTATTAAAACAGATCTTAATGCTAGACAGGTATTGCATTTCCGGTACTCCAAAGGAAATTAATAGATAATGCCTATCTGGAGAAAAATATTGTTTGTCTTTATTTAGGGGAGGGGTAAGAATGGAATATAATGTATAAAATAAATACTTTGGTACATTACAAAAACATTTCAGTTCATTTGTCAAGAAATCACAAGACCTCCCGTGGTGCACGCACTGTTGATAGGTAAGTACTGAAATAAGATATCGATATAAATTAATTAGTAATTGATAGGTAAGTACTGAAATAAGATATCGATAGAAATATCGATATAAATTAATATTTATTTTGTAGACGTACCTATTATTACGAATTCGAATAGTTATCTATAGAAAGACGAGTCTTGATGAATTGAAACAGATCGAAAAGGTTCCCAAGGAATTTTATGTTGGGAATAATCCCGAAAGCGGCCGACACAATTCTTCATTTCATTCACGTTCCCTTGCGATGAAACTTTTTCTCTGCAATTTTTCTGTGGAGGGCGGGGAGTTATCAGGTGGGGCGCTTTGCGAGTCGCAGCACGTAGCGGCCCGGGCCCCGCGCTCCCGCCGCCGCCCGCTGAATACAAACTTCATTAGCCGTTTGATAATTAGCCCGTTAAACGCCCCTCACTCAACCAGCTACTGACTCTTAAACCAACGATATCTGTACATGTTCTAACATCATATCTTAAATTAATTATTACACTGAAACACTCATACATGACATAAGGTGGTTAGGTACTTACAAAAGAAATCATACTTTTTTGTCTTCAAGCACAAATAAAAATAGAAGATTCGTTGGAGCCTGATTTTTACCCCTAGGTTTTGATGAAACTTACGTAAGTATTTCGCAATTGGGACCGAATTTAATTGAGGTAAATACAGATTGAATTCCTCCTAGTCAGTAAATATTCTGACTTCAAATTAATATGAAAATAATTCAATAATAAAACTACGTCAAAGCAATATGTATGCAGGATATAAAAATAATCTTTAAATTATTTCGCTAACCTCTACCAAGAGCAACCCTACCCAGGAACGGTTAATAAAAGTGACAATTTAACCGGAACATCTCCGGAAGGAAAGGACGAAACAAAAGAAGCTCCAATGAGCGAGGAGTAGAAAGAAGTTAGAAAAATTAGGAAACAATGAAGCAGGAAACGTGTTTCCTCGGCGAATAGCAATGACGCGGATGGACGGCGGCGGCGCGGCCGGGTGGCCGGGCGCGCTCCCAGCTAACGGGGTTAGCTACGCGCTCGCCTCAGCCTGATCGATACATGTTATCGCTACGAGATTTAAATTGATACATCTTAATCATCTCAACCTATATTACATCACACATTCATTATGTTTTTACAACAAATATAGACATTTTGAACTATATAGTCGAGGTAGAAATATTTGGAAATGAAAACTTTACAATTCCTTTTGACGTAACGTAGCCGTACATCCCTATAGATGTGGCATTTGTTGCATTGTTTTGTAATTTTCGTGCAAGGAACTGAACTGACTTTGATAAACGACGTGTAATTCGATTTATCTTCACACGGAATATGTATTAAAAATTTGAAAGATTTTTAAATCACGTGTTTATCCGTGCGGTGCGTTTTACAGTACAGATGTTATTTCTATAATTACTATAAAACAAAGTCGCCCCGCTTAGTTATCATGTAAGGTTTACGTGTACTACCTAAATTAATATTTTAACTTAAATCATATAGTTTTTCTAACTGTAGAGACAGCTGTGCTTCTGGAGAGTTTGTTGCGCCACTTCTTCTTCCCAGCTAAAGCACTAGGAACTGGTGAAGGGCAGGCGAATTGGGGAACTGCCTTATGTAATTTTGACGTTCGAAAAGTGCTGATTCGCAGCCTAATTATTTGAACAAAATACTTTTGATTTTGATAGTACAGACATTTCGATATTATGACAATCATGTCGCTACATCATTAAGTAGATTGCACCCGTGTGATTCAGGGGCGGCTCGTTCGCTAGTCAACATTGACAGACGGCTCTTAAATAAACACAGCGGAGAGAAAGTTAACATTTCACAGAAATAAACTACATACATATATAGAACTAGCCAACATCAGCTGACGCTATGACTATAAACAGGGTTGAATGTAAATATCCGTAAACCATTCAAATATTTATTCTGTGTGGGGTATTGAACTCAAACACAGCAGGCAACTGGTAAGGTATTGTCAATGGGCTCGTCAGATACATAGTTACGAGCTAAAGTTGCCCCAGTGTGCATTATCTATATTGATACTTTACTATATTATTTCGATGATTAAGAATTCTTGATAATAATATTGATATAGAAAGGGTCTTTAATATCACTCCGTAAATTACCACTCGGTTAATTATTGCTTACCACAATTTTTGTTACTTCTTTTAATTTGGAACGTTAACATTGATGCCAGAAACGTTGTTTGCCGCAAAAGAGCACAAGAATTGTGCGTGGCTTATGGAAAAGAGGAAAATACGAGAAATGAAGGGAAGACGGAAATTGAAATAAAATAATAACAGAAGGCAAAAAAACGTTCAAAACCGATCTATTCTGCTTAAATCTTACTGTGCATACGTAGCTTAAAGTGAGCTGTCATTCCACTTGATGCTAGCGATTGACAGTTCACTTTAATCTCCTCTAAACCTAAGTTTTTACGGTGACATGTTTACAGAATAGACAGGCTGGTCGCAAACTCATCTCAGGGATCAGCAATGACAAAAACTTGTCAAAAATTTAGGTTGCTTAGAGGTATGTTTCACAGAATGAGACTGAGATTAGAATATGAATGTTCTTAAAAATACGAGAATTGCCCCTGTGGTGTTTTCAGAAAAGCTTTTCTTTTCAAGTTTTTTTTTATTAATTTAAGACATGAATCAGCTTTCAATGTAAATACAAAGTAGGTATGTATAAAGTATTCACATAATAAAGATTGTGCATTGGTAAACTTGAAATATAAGGCTTCGAGATCGTCAATAGTTGGCGCCGGTTATAACGTTACACATAAATTAACGGGGTGCGAAATTAACATTTCGACTCCCAAACACTATGCCCGATGAAAATCTCCATTAAGTATCTGTGTTTATTTTCAACACACACATCAAGCAGACGTCTTTGTAATACTTTGTAGCGTTTCATAAATCTTTCACTATAATAGAGATTTTCCTGTACACTGTCCCGAATGGAGCTAAGCTTTGAAATATAAAAAGCGGATAACTACGGACCGAGTGTTGTGGACAGGCCAACACGATAAATGATATTATCCTCAAAACTGATACAGGAGGGCTGTAGCGTGTAGCGTTTGACAATTCCATATGTAGCCACAGCGATAAAATAATCCTACTATCGATTCGATTTAAGTTGATGGAAGATTTCAAACTTCGAGCTTATGTAGAGTACATTTTATACTGTACACAAATAAGCCATGACTTTCCCAGCGTGTTTACACTCACAGTATGCAAAAGAAACTTTGTTTCATAAATTCATACTAAAAAGGATTAAGTCCTCCAATTAGAATGGGCGGTAATTGATTGCTGTTAAGCTTAACGTAGGTTTGTAATTTGAAATCGTGGAATCGGTTTGTTTTTATCATTAATGGGGTTTGCAATTTGCAATAAAAAGTGGATCGAGGCTTGGTGCGGTGTGGCGTGGTGCGTTGTGGAGTGTGCGGCTCGATGCGGTGCGGCGCGCGTACAGAGCGGCGGTTATTTCGACGTAATTAAAACAAACAGGAGGAGGCTCGCCACTCCTCTCTAATTGCGTTCATGTTGAAATAATCATGGAAACTGTGACGCGGTGTATTATGTGTATCGGTGTTTGCTGATTTCGCACATGACACACTGAAGCACAGACGCGGAATTCATTATCGGGTAGAATTCGAAATGAGTGTTAAATAATACTCAAGGATATTTATATATCACAGTTCTGAGCGCCAGAAATAGTAGAGAAAGAAAAATTAAAGAAACCATAACATTCTTCAATTTAAGTTTACCTCTACGGTTCATTCAAGACTAAATGGAAATAAAAAGAAAGGCTTTAAAAAGATCTGACGATATAAAATGTAATTGCTTTGGCTAGGAACCGGGAACCGTAACGGCTTCTAACTCCACTCAATAGTAATACGAAAATAAAAGAAAGAGATAAGAATGAAGATATACCTACCCGAATAACGTCTTTTATATATTGAATTGGGCCACGGGGGAATCAGGGCTAAATTGTTAACGATATCGACTTGCGAGGTTAAGCTACCATGTTGCGGTTAAGTCTTGGGAGGGTGACCGTTCTGAGAACATCGAAAATTTCCTCGTCACGGAGGGTAAGTTCAGCCCATTGGTCCATGACATAGTGATGTGTAAGTGGAGAATTAGCTGGTAGGATAGAATAGAATACTCTTTATTATGTTCAGCATTTAAATTACAGATATTAAATACAGAAGTTTTACATGGTTTCTCTAAAAGTGATCTAAAGGATAGGCCTAATGAAAAGATGATACCTGGTGGCTAACAGCTCATAGCGCAGTAGCTAAGCTTGACTTGATTTCATCAGTGTTAGGTGTTGTACTATTGTAGGTACGACACTTATCCCCATCGTATCATCTGGTTCTTTTTAAAGTGACCTTTTTATAAAATCTGAATCATTGTTTAGTATGTACCTATATGGTTCTTTCTGCGGCTGGCTAATATTTGAATGCATACTTTTAAGTTTATTTAGGCTCTATTTAATGATATTTTTATCCTTTTTATTTCGTGACAAAAAGAGATTACCTACTTAATTTTTAAGTTTAAGTTTAAGTTTTAAGTTTTCGTACGTTTAGAAAAAAACGGTAGCGATTTCTCTGGAACATTAAATTGCGCGGGAATAGAACAGTTTGGTATAATATTTTTGTTGACAGGACATCATTCAAATGTCGAACATTTTATACCCAAAAATTAAAGTGCCGGTTAAGTATATATAAATACTAGCTGTGCCCCGCGGTTTCACCCGCGGTAATTTGAGGAAAAACCTATTAACTTAAGATTATTACTTATCTACTAATACAATTCAATCAAGATTCGAAAGACACGTGGCGTCATCTATTATCATAATAAAGTTATTGTTGTTTTTCCCGGGAACGGCACTTTTTTCAGGATGAAAGGTACCCTATGTACGTTTCTGTACACCTGACAACGCGCGTATATGCAAAATTTCAGGATGATCGGCTCAGTGGTTTAGGCGTGAAAAGGTAACAAACAAACTTACTTTCGCAAATATATATATGTAATAGTTAGGATAGGATGATTTTTGGCATTTTCAATCTCAAATAGCAGCCGAGGGGTAATGGTAGACTTTCGTTGTAATAGTAAAAATGCTCAAGAGGTTATTTCCCATATCACAGCAGTACTTTTTTCTTTCTGGCTTAAATTTTTGGCTGCGAAATGAATGATGTCCTTTAGTTCCAAAAATTAATTTAAGGTGAGACCTTAGGTTGATGACGCAAACATGAAATAAAATAAAAGTACCAAGTGGGACAACAAGTCATAAATGGCAAGGTACAAAATGTTACAACATTTTTGATAAATTGCCTCACATAACATTGTTTGTAGATCTAACAATGTTATTTCAAATTGTTAGGTTTTGATAAAGTGATTTTTCGACTGGCGTTGTTGCTGTATGAAGCTCCTGCCCTAAAATCTAGTATTGTTAATACACCTGCATTTACGAAAAAACCTGACACAGGGGAAACTTTAAAAAAAAATCAATGAATTGTTGTTAAAAAGGTTACAACAATGGTATTTGAGGTGAGATGGCAGTGTTATCGTTGCATCCACAGGTCGCCGTAACAATTTAAATCACGTTTCGGTTGAGGTGACAGCCCGGTAAGGTTGCTAAAGCACAGAGCTTTGAAACTAACAATATTAAAGTCGAAAAAGATATCTCATTTACGGATACATGACTATAGTAAAGCTATAATATTATACAGACGAAACACAATTACGTTCATTAATCTTCCGATAAATTCGTAGATGAACAAAAGAGTCGACTCAGCGAATGGATATCTGTGACATCAGCCTAAAAGCTCAAAGCCCCCACTTTATTGTTAGTCGATAGACGATCTATGCGGACATCGCTTTTTCTGATATTTGAATAGTGTGTTTTATTTTTTTATTCGGTGGAATTGTATGAAAAGTTCCAATTTGGTTGGACGAATAATGTACACCATTGTCGTTTTCCGTCGGAGTATTTTTAATACTGGTTTATAATTGATAGAAAAAGTTATTGTCGGGAACACGAATTATTTTTAACGCAGTTATCTTTAACTAGCTGTGCCCGCGACTTCGTTCGCATAAATGTAGGAAAATATTATTTTGGATTTCATGGGTTTACACTTTTTTGCGCGGAACCCTGATTTTTTTCTAAAATATAAGTAGCCTTAGTTACTTCATATAACATTAGTTATCAGCCAGTTAAGTCTTGTCAAAATCGGGGACCGTTCTAGGAGAAAATATATAATTTCCTACATTATTTTAAATGGGTACTTATGATGCCGTGTAGTAATTGCTTAGTAGATGCAGGCGGCGAAGCATTTTTCAAACCAGACTCCGCAGTTGGTCTAGTATCAATATAAACCTGTAGTTTTATAACATTAATAGACGAACCAAAGTAACCAACAATAATAAAAAATATGATCTTGTGAGACTACTGCATAACCAGCGGGGTTATTGCGTAACACACTATCAGTAGCAATGGCTTTCATTTTGACAGTTCAACAATATTCATTGCGTTATTTACATTGCTGAGCAAACAAATTTGTCAAACATATCAAGCAATTGATTAGCAATATCCTTCAAAATGATTCAGATTGTGATTGAATAGTGTTACGCAATTACGAGTAGGGTGCAGTAAGCTCACGTATTGTTGAATGCCTCTTGCTTTCGAGTTTTATGTAAAGTCCCTCGCGATTTACGGTTTGAAATAAATTCTTAAAGATTACAAATCACTTCCCTGCCTAGCCTTTTTTCAACTATGTATGGGTCGGCTTACATTCAAACCGGATGCAGTTGAATACCAAAACACACATAATACACAACAAACAACAACATTATTACTAAGTCTATAGTGTCGAATTTGCTTATCTGTTTCGACTACTTGTCCTCTACCATGTCTGAACCCTTTCAAGTGGATGTGGTCTATACTGATAAAAGCAAGGCATTTGACCGTATAGACCACGGTGTCGTTTTGCGTAAGCTTCTTGCAGTGGGTATCAGAGGCGATTTATTCAGATGGTTTAAATCTTATATTGAGAATCGCTGTCAAACATGGTTGTATTGAATGGATATAGTTCTGTAACTGTTAAAATACCCTCAGGAATACCACAAGGATCCCTTTTGGGTCCTTTAATTTTTATTATTTTTATAAATGACATTGGTTCGTGCTTTACCCGTTCCAAAAAAATTATTTACGCTGACGATATGAAAATTGTATGCCCTATATCAGAACTTTCCGACTGTTTTAGTTTACAGTGGGAATTGATGGACTTCAAAATTATTGTCTCCTTAATAAACTCCAACTGAATGTCTCTAAATGTTTTGTCAGTATAATATTTATATAGACAGAATTGAGGGAATTCAAAAGCGGTTCCTTCGTTTCTTACCGTACAAGACTAGGAAATATACTCCTAATTATGTAGCGCGACGCAAGAGGTTTCATATCTTACCACTATATGAGCGCAGACCCATTGCTGATATGGCATATTTATTTAAAATCGCAAATGGTACTATAGATTGCCTTGAGCTGTTAGGCAGTTTAGGTACACACTGTCAAATTTTTCGCAAACCTAGCTTGTTGCATGTCCCTCATTCCAAGTCCGCGTACAGGCAGAATTCGTATCTAATTCGTGCGAGCAGAAGTTTTAATAAACTAATTAGTGAACATGATTTGGACATTTTCAATACCAGTGTTTCTCGGCTTAAACTTTTGTCGGTGAAAAGCTTTTTTACGAAAAAGTAATTGTTTGCGTCTGAATGGTTTTTAGTTTGTACCTATTAATCGATAGAGTTATTTTGTTTCCTAATTTACGTTATAGGTATTTTGTACCGACCTTTCCCTAATTTCCCTAAGTATTTGTTGGAGTAAAGCTTTTTTTACGGAAAAGTATTTGTTTGCGTCTGAATGGTTTTTAGTTTGTACCTATTAATCGATCATGTTATTTTTTTTCCTAATTTATATTATAGGTATTTTGTACCGACAAGTTTCCACTGAAGTGTATATCAGTGGAAACTTGTAAATGGCCTTCAAATGCATATTGTTTAAGAGCACTGTTTAAATTGTTTAAGAGCACTGTGTAAATTAGCTGTAAGTTTCCCGAATAGGTCAGCGGGATTGTCCGAAAGTGTTACCGCTGGCCCGGAAAATAAAGGGCTAAGGAAGGAACACGGGTGGGTTTTAGTCGGTAAGAGTGTGACACTCCCTTGCGCTCCACCCAGAGCGGGAGGGGTCATTTGATGATTTCCCATCCTCAAAAAAAAAAAAAAAGTTTCCCGAATAGAATATAAAAATATAAAATAAAATATTCTTTAAAATTATTTTAAAAGAGTAACTATAGAGTTTCTTGTCCATTCGTGTCCATACACAATTACCTTTTGGAAGGAGTGCCTAGAATCAGTCATATGCTATCGTTTAAAGTGTCTTTTATTGGTCGACTTCAAATAAATGATTTGACTTATGATTTTTTTGCCTTTTAGACAGTAAATTAGTTTTCCCTGGAAATCAATTTATTGTATAAGGGCTGATTTTTCCAACCCTAGATAATTTTATCGGAGGAATAATTTAAAATTTTTGACAGTTCTTCCGTGACGTCAATTCTGTCGATTGAAAAATCTGCCCTAGAAGTCATAAAAGCGCCGTGAAAAAACAACGCCTCGTAAAAGCAACGTGTTGAAATCACACGTTGCTCCTGGAAAACTAATAAAAAAATATTAAAATGGTAATACGTCGACATAGTACGAGTTCTATATAAACAAGTTATACTATATAAAGCTCGATTACCACTGACTGACTGACTCACTGACAGAATTGTTCTCCCAGATGGTGAAGGGGGAGGTGGGTATATTTTTACAGATTCGTATAGAAGTAACTCTCACGAGTATGGGAAAAATCCCAAACCTCCCCTTTTCCACCCCACTCTCCCCCCTCCCTATCGTATCTCGGAAACTAAGAGTCCCGTGTTTTGTTGTTTTACGGATTCGTATAGAGCAGGCTCGGAAAAGTAAAATCCATTTTTCAAAGTTGCCCCTTTGCCCCCCTTCTCCCCCCCCTCTAGGTAGATCTCGGAAGTTAAGAGACTTGGAACATTTTTTTTTTCAGATTCATATCAAGGGACCCAGAGTTGGTCAAAATCATTTTTCAAAACTCCCCCCCTCTCCCCCTTCACCCCTCCCCCCATCGTATCTCGGAAATTAAGAAACCTGGGTTTTGTTTTTTTACGGATTCGTATAGAGGAGGCTCGGAAAAGTAAAATCCATTTTTCAAAGTTGCCCCCCTTGCCCCCCTTCTCCCCCCCTCTAGGTAGATCTCGGAAGTTGAGAGACTTGGAACATTTTTTTTTTCAGTTTCATATCAAGGGGCCCAGAGTTGGTCAAAATCATTTTTCAAAACTCCCCCCTCTCCCCCCCTTCACCCCTCCCCCCATCGTAAGAAATACTCCTCAAAAACACGACCCCGCGAGCTGCTTGCAGCTCGCGCAACGCCCAAATACTTTTTACAAGGGTAAGAAATACTCCTCAAAAACACGACCCCGCGAGCTGCTTGCAGCTCGCGCAACGCCCAAATACTAGTTTCTATATAAAAATGGCTGCTATCAGTTAACCAATCCCACTTCAATAAAATGAAATTGACTAGGTCGGGTAACATAAAATGTTTTGAAGTATCAAGTTTGCTACGAGAAGTCAACCAACACGTACGAGTTCTTGTGTTCATACATTTCGGACGTTGTAGTGCGCCTGCGTTTTATATCGCGCTAAGTTTACGCAGGAAGCATCATGCAAGAATAAATAAATCATTGTTATTATCTGACTAGCTTTTGCCCGCGATTTGCGTGAAATTTCGGACCCCGACACACCGCCTCGCATCACATCGCCCTCCCCCACTATTATTTTGTTTTCGCTTAGCGTTCTTTCTGGATTTTTTATTTTATTTTGCTCGGCTCTTAAAGGCCGTAGTGTGTATTTAACGTGATGTTAAATAGCCTTAAACCTTCCTCAAGAATTGGACTATCAAATACAAAAAGTATATGTATATGTATGTGTGTATGTGTGTGTGTGTGTGTATATGTTTTAAATCTTACTGGTAGTTCCAGTGATGAGCGTGTTCAAACAAAAAAACAAACTCTTCAGATTTATTATTACTATCTAATAATTTATTAGTATAGATAATTAGATGAAGGTACTTGTCGATTGGTCTGAATAAGCCTTTGTAATATACTGAATAGGTGTTACTTTTATAGCTTTGTTACTAGATGCGCTAGTTTGATGTAACCTACGCGGTTACGAGCTCTCTTTTTGCAGTTATATGCTGCTGTAGCATCATACATCTGCAAAAAGAGAGCTCGTATTTATATATGAATGAAAACTTTTAATTTATATAGACGGAAATATATCATATCAATAGACATTTAATGCATGTCGTAGAACTCAAAACTTATTTTTTTATAAATAAAACATGGTGCTACGCTGTCATTACTACTTTGCTACGGTGCTACGCGTACAATTCACAACGTTTTCAATGAGAGGATTCCTGTAGCGCCTAAGTTTAGTACTTTCCTATACTGTCCCAATTAAGTAAAACACTCTGTATTTGTAGGATGTGAAATATAACATATTTTTGTCAATACGGGGATGGATTGCCAAAATACAGTCTGTGAATTAAGCATTACTTGCATATTTCATTTATCTATTTGTTTTGTAGTATATCAATACTTGACCTAATTCGCGATGGAATTGCATCATCTTAATTAGATATTTGGCCTAAAGCAGACCAAAACAGTAATTTCTGAACCTTTTCAAAATATACAACAGCATTAAACATTAAGCTCTCTGGTGGCTGTGCACCGTGCACTGCAATCGCGTTAAGAGATTAATGTGTTTAAAGTGTTGAAACCTAAGGGAATCCTAATGGGGTTATTAAAAAAGGCATCAAAAAGCCTCGGGCGAATCTGAAATATAAAAAATACATAGGACGCAAACAGATGAAGTAGTCCGTCGTTGGAAAGATGTGAAGTAAAGTTTTAGATGAGGCAGGTAGATGTGGCTGTGCGGCGGGTGTGTGGGCCTGTGGGCTAGCATGCGCGGCAGGAGGCAGGCGGCAGCGCGGGCCGGCGCGGCTGCAGACGCGGCAGACAGTGCGGCTCGGCGGCGGCGGCGCCGGGGGCACGGGGGTGCGGGGCGCGCGGGGCGGCGCGGCGGCGCGATGCTGCGCGCCTCTCAGTCGAGACGCGAGGCCCGCCCGCCCTAGCCGCCCGTGCTGCCGCCCGCCCGCCCCGCGCGCTCGTCACGCGTCGCTCTCCACGATTCGCTCTACCTACGATCGTTAATTACATCCCTATGCCGGATTCGCATGTGTACTTAATGAATTATTACATTCGGCAAAATTTTAAGAATTATCTCCTCATCATTTGGGCTTACACGCGCGTATAGTTGTCGAGTATTTTCGAAGCTTTTGGATGGACCGGAAGGGGGGCGGGAGGGTCGACGGATTCGGAGGGTCGCGGGGCGCAGGGCCCCTCGCGACGCGGGGTTAGTAGGTTCGCGATGTCGCGTCGTCGTCGGTCGGAATGCATTCGCGAACGTAGAGCGGCGACCTGAGGTGCCGCCGCGTTTCTCACCTGGCCACTCGGGGTCGGTCACCTCTTTTATTAATGAAACTTCACTCAAACATTTCGCTCCATTTCGGATTATTTTCCCGGCTGCAACCTTCAAGCATAGAATTATTTTTGGGTCAAACATGACGAGATGCAAGGTCAAGCCTGCTAGGTGTCAACGAACCCCTCGTCCGGTGCCTACGTCAGGTCGATGACGTCTAGGTTGACAGTCCAAAACTTTAAACATTATCGTAGCACCAACTACTAATGTTCCAATCTCTGAACTGAAACTTTACAGTGTAGTGCTCTCGTAAGATAAAGTAACGAACCGGAAGAAAAAAACTGAGTGTCGACGTGAAGAACGAAGACGGAAGTGTATTACGACTGGCGGCGATCGGGAGGCCACCGCGTTAACCCTGCCCGAATTAGTGCACCGGACGAGACTAAAATAGCGAGGCGGCGTGTACGGTTACATGCGGCGCGTCAATGTCGGCGCGCCGGCACCGCGTGCTCCGGCGGCTCTCGGTGGGTAAGCTTACACTGCGTCTGATTGCAGAGCGGGCTGAGGCCAGCCCTATATGTGGAGGCGCCGCGGCCGCCTCCGCCGCCGCCGCCGCCGCCGCCGCCGCCGCCGCCGCCGCCCGCACGCCCTCGCACCTCGCACTACTAGCTATTCCTGGAGTCATCTGTTCCACTGTATACGCTAAATTTTACACCTTTCTAAATATACATAAACTAAGCACACTGATGATACAAAGCTTTATGAATCCGAAATTAGTATTCTCTGTAACCCTCACATGTTACGTTTATTACTCGCTTAATATTGTATTTCAAGAGCCGAGATGAAGAAGTACGTCGATGAATAGACTTTAATAACAAGCGAAGAATTTGAGAGACGTGAAACGTGTGAAGATTGTTGAAGAGGCCGCAGCGTCGCCGTCGTGCGTGAAAGTGTAAGCGTTGTTCGCTTTAGCTGGTTGACTTCGGGTCAAATTGTAATTTTGATATCATTTGGTCCCCTTCAACCAGCTGTAGTTGACATCTGTTTCGCTTTCTTACTGCACTACTCGGAGATGAGCTGCACTAGTTAAAAACAAGCAAAAACCCTAAAATTTAATGAAATATTTATTAAAACTGTATCACCTGTTTTCTTTTGTAGGTATTCCATTATTTAAAAATATGTCAAACCATTTAATTGTATTGTACCAGGTTTAATATAGAAAATGTAATAATTAAGATACGATACGATACGTTACGGTATTCAAGTTGTATCAATTTTAATAAAACCTCACTCTTGTCACTAATAATGTATCTTGTAATATTTTTCACTTTCAAACTTAATTGCAGTTAACACACGCATTTAATTGTAAATAACTTTTTAAGATATCACATCTTTTGGACCAGAATATAGTCATATTAATGAAAGTTGTGCAACAGTGGTCCCGTAAGCGTAATTAATTAATTACATGTAGTCTCACCCCGCCCGGTGCGACACGGGGAAACACGCATTACTTAGTGGAAAACAACGGCTGATGAGATGTGTTATTGTTGTGAAATGGTCACACATACGCACTGCTGTAAGCAAATGTGTTACGACGGGAACCTTACGTATCATCTTTTATATACCTATAACTTACTCATTTTTACCACTATTATGATTATATTATAGCTTTTATTTATTTCTTGAAGAAATCTAAAAGAGATATTGTGACTTCTATAAAATATTAGTACTACTGTACTAGTAGTAGCAGAGTTCAACTTGCAACTTGGGTATCTGGATGATAAGATGAAGTACCGCAATCTCTTATTCAATTTACAACTAATTTTCTCTTGCCACTACTATTCCAACATAATATAATCATTAAAACTCTATGTGAAAATCTACCTCTAGAAACATGTCTTTAATTCCGGGATCTCATCAAAATCAAATAACTTATTTTGTTTTTCACTTTTCTTCTATGACTCATCTAATTCAAGCTAATTTGCAAAGAAAAATAGGTTCAAAACGCCACTTCTAGAGAACTTATTACCAACAAAATGATATGGAACCAACAATAACATCATCATTATCATTTAACATAAAAGAACCTAAAGAAGTATCATTTCACTACAAAGCTGTTACATGTGGCTTTTATGTCATCCTTATTTTATACTGTTACATGTAAAATCACTGCAAAACAATAAATAATAAAAATAGTCTAACATAAAAGGCAAGAGATCTAAAAATAATATCGGAGCAGCGAAAAAAGAATAAAAATATGGCTTTTAAAACGTAATGTAACTATGCGTCTCGTGAGTCGTGAGCCGTACCTGAATTTAGTGCGGACGGTTTGATGGCTTTACAGATTTTTTTTTATCAAGGGGCACCTTTGGGAAAACAGGCTTTCAGAAGGTAGTGGATAAAGTCGTTTGTGCCTGTGCGGTCATGATATTGATTGAATGCAGTAAGATTTTCGGAGTTCGCACGCGAGGGGAGAATCATGGCGCGCAACGCACTTTGATATTAAAACGAGATTATTCGAGGAACCGTTAACGGGTTGCCACTTTGAGCACATACCGCATAAATAACATGTACCTATTTACACATTAACTACAGCAATAATAACATAATTGTGTCGTGTCGTTTCGGTGTTGTATTATAATTCAAAAGAATAGTTTATTTAATCTAGACTGACTCTATAATGCTTACATGAGAGAATACGTGTAGTATTCATTAACCATTAACTACAGCAATAATAACATAATTGTGTCGTGTAGTTTCGGTGTTGTATTATAATTCAAAATAAGAGTTTATTTAATCTAGACTGACTCTATAATGCTTACATGCAGAGAATACGTGTAGTATTTGATGCAAATAAATTTAATTGAAATGTAATTATTAAGTAATTAAAATAGACAACGTTTCGGTGTTGAAATTAAATCCAACACTGTATCCAGGCAATGGTTGGATCTTTTGTTAACATAACATTCGTACTTTCATTTAATTGAATTTATTTTGCATGAGTTAATTACATTTATTTGGTTACAAATACGAGAGTGTGACTCTAGATGAAAATGTTAATCAGTCAGCAAAATTTTTCATTTGACTACAGTTTTATAGAAAACTAGCGGTCGCCCGCGGCTCCGCTCGCGTGGTCCCGCTTTTCTGTTGAAATTTTTCCTGAATTTTCTTTGCTATAAACCTCACGGAGCCCGAGACCTTTCCAACGAATGCAAAACCGTGGAAATCGGTTCGTGCGTTCTGGAGTTATAGCGTCAGGAAGGAAAACCCGACTTATTTTTATATAGTAGATAACACAATTTCATAATTGTGATTTGAATTGAATGCATGAATTAATTTTACTAATTAATTAAATTTGTAAAACGGTATAAAAATAATCGAATACTCTGTTTAGTAAATATTTTTCAACCTCAATGCTTGTATTGATATAAGGCAATTTCAATACAGTCTTTTGAAAACTAGTCAACTTAACTTTAGTAATTACTGAATCAAACATGATTTGTATTCTTTCTAAAACCGTCAGTGCCGAGTGCCAGAGATCAATCATTTTACTAGGGTGTTTTAAAATGTAATATTGTTACGGGCTTAAAAACCGTGCAGGTGCTTTAAAAGCAGAATCGCATGTTGTGTGCTTTATAAACCTGAAACAATTTAACTACAACTCTGTGTTGAATACATTTTGAGAAATCCTACTGCATGTTTAGTTTATTGCATAGTCATTTTTAGTATGTATTAAAAATAATTTCAAAAAAGGTACGCACGAGATAGCCGTGAAAAACAGCTTTAGCTGTATTCCAACGCTAATTGTTTACATTAGATACGATTGATATTTTATAACACTGCGGTGTATCTTTTTTTATTTCAAACGTAATCACCCGTTGGTTGTCTGGGCTCGCGAAGGTCGCCGATTGCGATAACACTGCTTATTTCTAATTTATAATTTGATGTATTTCTCTTTGAGTTTATGTATTTATTACGTTGCGAGTTATTTATTACGTTTATTTAGGTATGTATATATTTGCTATACGTTAATATACACAACACTGCAATTTAAACCAAAGTTAAGCTTCGTTTAAGTAAACTATTTATACATAGAACTTGAAATTTCAATAAAATTCCTAACTGCTCTATATGATTAGTTTTTGTTGGGCAGGAAAGTGTGACTGGTGAGAGGGTGGTGGGGTCACAAAAACCCGGAGGCAGTGGCTGCAGCCGCGCCGGCGGGCGTCGCGCCGCTCTGCGGTGCGACTTTGTGCCATAAATCAAAAGCACCCACGGGAACCCTCCCATCGTATAATGTAAGTATGTATACAATACTCTATCACTGATGAAAACACAAAGGAATTTTAAGTAGCCGGGTTAATAGGGATCAAAAAGCACTTTGTTTAAGAATCTTGTGAAATAGGTACCTAGATAAACATAACAATATTCATAGATAGGAAGTCCACTAATTTTCAAACTCGGAACTAGGTCTTTGGCATTATTTAGTAAAGATTTTAATCGATAGATTAGCCCTACCGCGTCAAAAGATGATTACATTTTGTTTCGTTTTGACACACAATGACACAAGTGACTTGATTTTCATGGAAACGCCAAATTTACCCATGAAAAGTTACTCTTTTAGAATTTCTTGACTTGTCTTGAAGGCACAAGAGGACATTTTATCAGCCGTTTGTGTTCGATATACCGAAAGCAATGAAGTTTCTCCGGCGTGTGTTTCGGCGCACTAGCGCACTGCTTTCTATGAGCGAATGATTCAGATGTGTGACGTCGCATAATATCTTAGTATTGACACTTCTCGCGCGACCTAAGTGGGTACGGTGAGGGTGAGGTTGTAATTTAGTAGTAGAATTTACGGAATCAATTATTTACTTTGGTAATCGCTAAATTAAGCGTAAGCACCAAACTCGTATGTCATATGAGTGTGTGTAAAACGATTGTAGGTATAGGAAAAAGTTAAACATTTAGAGTTGTTCCAGCGACATTGGCGTGTTAAGGTGGTGGCGCTTTAGTCGAAATACGGCTTAGAAGGAAATCACCTGGCAGGCCATTAACCTAATTCACGGACGCAAAGACAGGGCGGAGACGCGGGTGGCGGCGTAGCGCCCGCTTTAATATCGCCGCGCTGCCGGTAATAAGATGGAAATAAGGCGGTGGCAAGAAACCGGGCCAATCATTGCCGTTCGCAACTTGACACCGCCAATGTACATACTTCGATAAGTATAAAGTAAATTCACTTTGGCTTTTAGGTCGTTTAAAAAAGTCACTAGGTAGGTATATCCCAAGAATTGTAGTAAATGTCATAACTAAATATTTACGGGCTACTTCTAATATCGCCTGGTTCGGGCAGTGCTGTCGTCATCGGTACATTAAAGCTTCTTTAAAATTCAGGCTGTACCATGTCAAGATATTGCTACATTTTACTCAGTTTTCAGCCACGTGCCATTTAGAATATATTATCTTGCTATAATTGTTTTCTTTAAACTCCTAAACAAGACTAAAGTTTCTGGGACTTAAGAGTTTAAGAGCACTCAAAGTATAAAGCTTTATTTCAGTCGGTAAAAGATAAGTACTGCAGACAAATTTTAAAGTAGCTGCATTACCAGTTCATTTAAAATTCATGGAATACTCGGCGCATGGTTCGCTGTTTGTCATGGCAAATAAAATTATAATGGTACGTTAGAAAAGGCAACGCGCCCTACTGCCCCCACGTCGAGTGTCCTCCGCGAGAAGCTACACTATAAGTTTTGCTTTTTTTCTCCATTTTCCTCGGGTTGTGTATCTAGTTGTTTAAATTTTCCACAGATTATATTTGAACTTTTTATTTAGTCTATGAAAAAGCTGTGAGATTTTTCAATGATTACTGATTAGCTATTCATATTTAATCAAACATGTAGTAAATTTTGCTTCACCTACCGGATTAATTATTGTCGTTGAGAAGTTTAATATTTAACAGACAGGTGCTTCTTATCTGTAATTTTTTTCGTCAACAAAACGAAATGTTTTAACTAAAATGTAAAAGGCCTCTTTTCATAAAGAGTAGATATGATTAATTGTAAAATAGTAGGTACCTAGTAGATGGAAATTTAAGTTAATTATTATGCAAGTGAGCAAAGTTGCCGACTGCAAAATGTTCAGTCGTTTCATACGACTACTTTCAATATAATTGCGCGGAAAAAAAATAGTTTAATAAATTAATTATGTAAAATGACTGTGAAATATGGCCCGCCGATTCCATTTATTGCACGCCGCCGTGTCTCTGCAGGATAAAGGCGAGGCAAAGGCACGAAGCCGTCGAACCGTCTAATTGGTACTAAAAATACAAAAACTGAATATTTTTGTAGAACACGAAATAATGTAAATTTTAGACAAAAATAAACAATTTGATGAAATATGTTGTCAAATTATCATATTTTATTTATTTACGCAGTTTATACCTTTAAATAAAAATGTTTAGGTATAAAATGACATTCTATTTAATTAGATTAAAAAAAGCGCACATCTTCGCGCTAGTAAATAGCTGTGACGCATTTTTCATTACAGCACTAGTGCGGAAATATAATGTAAAAATACACGTGATTAATACACTGCATTATGATCCTAAAAGCGGTGTATTAAGAGCCACTTAACGAGCAAGTGTGTTGAAAAGTATATTTTGATTGATCTACGGTAGTTAAAATTATTCTTAAGTTATATATTTGTAAGGTATATATTATATGCATATGTCGTACTATCGTATTTTGTTATCTAAGTACACATTGTGGTAGCAAATATTATTAACAATTAGTAGTTTTTTTAGTTTTAAAACTGTTATATAACAGAGGTTATTAAAACACGAGTGCGAGTTTATTAACCTAACCGCAGGCTAGGTTTATAATAGTATCACATGAGTGTTTTATCTAAACTCATGCAATTTCATCAAAAACAATAGATAATTGTAAATTTTTTTTTAAGATTCTAATTTTTACGGCGGGAGCCTATTTTTTCCTCATGGACTTCAGGCTGCACCACAGTTAGTACTAAAATAATAAATGACTGTACTTTAATAGAAAATAACTTATTTTATTTACTGATGTCAAAAGTTCTTATTTTGAAACCAAAAATGGCACCATTATGACAGTCTTTATATTAACTTTTTTTTCTTAGGATATAATAAAGTCAAAGTCAAATCATTTATTTCAAATAGGCACATTAAAGGCACTTTTGAACGTCAAAAGTGCCCTTTAATGTGCATAAATAATAACCCCTATTATGTAACAGTTTCATAAACTAGATATTGGGTCCCCACCTATGAAATTGGCGTTTTTTTCTCACAAATAAAGAACCTTGTTACTTCTATTATTTAAAATATTCATCAATTGCTTGATATTCTATCGGATTATGAATATCATAGACAACTACCAATAGTAAAAAAACCTTAGTACATATAGTTTTCTAAACTTAAAAAATACCTTAAAAATGACTCCTTTTTTGTTAGTAGAAATGACCACTATGTATTTGTTTTAACTTAGCCAAAACTTATTTTTGTCGCTTAATCTAAGTGGCATACGTTATCTTAGTTTTTAAACATTAGTGCATAAAAGTTTTAAAACATTAGTGTTCATGGTTGTTAAATAAATTAAGAAAATATTAGTATGAAAAATGCAACTTCTTTAAAATTCTCCATACAAAACGCTGATTATGAAATCAGCGTTTTGTATGGAGAATTTTAAAGAAGTTGCATTTTTCATACTAATATTTTCAACACACAAACTATTAGGTCCCCACCTATGAAGGTGGGGACCTAATAGTTTGTTAGGGAAAGAGTGTTTTAATAAAACTTTTTAATTCTATGTGGGCAAAGTCTGCCATTTAGGTACTTACTATTTTTAATTTCAAAATAATAATTTTTCGTTATGAATGTGTATAATAAGCATTATTATTTTATACTACAACTGAAACGCTGTAAATGAGATTCACTTATTTTAAGAAGGTGCGTTCTAAAAGTTGGTAATGTCGTAAATAGCTGTGAAATATTTCGCTATTTAGATTAATTTGTTAATATTACTCTTATCGCTCTTAAGTGCAAAAAATATTGTTTATGAATTGCAATAATAACACTGAATTCAATTTTGTTACAGATTTAGGCATTCATAAAGTATTTTTGTAAACTAAATGTTCAGTATAACGATGTTAATGATTGCAATTCATAATTAACATTTTAGTGCTCTATAGGGTGACATTTCATAATTTTCTGAATGCAGCCTCATAAGCTCAACTCTAACAAAGTCAGAAAAACATAATATCCATAATATAATGAAGAGAATGATTGTCTAATGCCCGGTTTCTGAAGTCCCCAGATAAACTCTCACTAGCTATGGATTCAATAAAGTTATGCATAAGATAAACGTCGGTTAACTGTCACTGCGTTTCTGGACACGCAACAAACCATTCAATAACTATGAAACCGATAACTAGGGGTCTGTATACGGGTTCGCGTAAAAAAATGTTATTTATGAGCAGTTTACGGCAGATGTTTGAACGACATCATTGTCATTTATTTTTTAAAGAAACCTTAACTCAGCAGTTCATTGTTTTTGTGTAGTATTATTTTTGCTTTGCCGTTTCATTTTAAGTTAAAAGTCTGTTTGTCTTTCCAATGGTTAGTGTTTTATTCATTATTTTGCAAAATAGCATGGAATCAAAATTTTACTGAAAGAATAATGATGCTTCCTATCGAAGTGGCTAATGAATTTGACTATTATGATCGACAATAAAAGAACGGACAAGACTTCTGTATTCATGATGCTAACACTCATTGTATTCTTTACTGTATGATTATAATATATAAATATTTTAATATTTTATCTTTCACACGCAATTTAATTTCATACCTTCGTACATAAAATTCGTACCTCAGATACCGGGCATAACACACGTTTTTGATGTAGTTTTCTATGAAATGCAACGTCAAATATAGTTATGGAACCGATAAACGGCGAACATTGGTCAGTTAAGTTAACTTGAGTTTAAACGGAGTTTATCTTACATTGCGGTGTTCGGAAACGCACTTCCACAAGTTGTCGAACCAATAGCGCTAATGGATAGATAAACCACTGACAAAAGTACCTCAGAAACCGGGCATAAGAGATTTTAATACGGCACCCACTCTTTAATGCGGAGTGCTATTTGAAAGGCCACACACGCTACGTGAATATTTTATTCACATGAATCAGGGGCGGATTTTCAAATAGAAATAGTTACAACAGGTATGCGCGTAGGGACTCTTGCCCTTGAGAGGACTGTATACAGCTTTACCAAATCATTAGGGGACCGGTAGATTGTAGGGGTAAAAATAAAAACGTCGTAACTCCATAGCTTCCAAAAAATTAACCGTTGCAATGTAAATCAACACAAATTCACTCATATCTGACTTAATGGTAAGTTATAATTATTTATAGATTAAACTTTACTTAGCAGTTGAAGTTTTGAAGGTGGTGAGTTATATGATGAAATTTGAATGGTATAGAAAGTGCCATGAATTTTCATTTCCGGTGAATTAAAGCACAATGGCTGGTCTGAATTAAATATTTCAGGTGGTGCGCCGTTCTCGCGAGTTAGTGCCGAGGTTGATGAAACGACATACTCCGCACTCAGCGCCGAGGGAAAATTTAATTATTGTTCCACGACTACAGCGCCACAGTTGAACACACTTTTAAATGTTGAAGCACATTTCTGTGACATTAAATGAGTTTTCATGTTGAGTTATTATAATTACATAAAGAGTAACAGTCCGCTCTGATGCTCCCGAAATGTGTTTTTACGTAGCTAACCGACTGATAACATATTTTATTTTTGTAACCTGCAGTTTTGTTGTAACACAATACGGACCCTGATGCTTGTCTGCACTGACTAACGGTAAATACCTAGACTCTACGATCTTAAGTAGCTATCGTGATAGCTACTTTAACTTATAATATGCTAATAGATAGATATAAGTAAATGAACACATATTGTACTTGTAAATCGATCAGCTAATGGCATATGAATGAAGCGGGCGTGGAAGTTGCGGCGGCGGTACACACGCTGGATCTAATGGAATTCACTTGTACGCAAACAAGCCGCAGAACGCCCTCGCCCCACCTGAGCGGAGCAGACGTAAGTATCCGACGGGCTCACGGGCTGCATCACCCCGACGTTTTATTACATTACATGCGTCACCTTTAATATGTGATTACACACAAATGACGACGAAATCCATTACGCATTCGTTGCTTTAAAGTTTTACGAAACTATTGAAATTCATAGTATTTGGTACAGCTAGCTCTACATAAATGCGCTAGCAGGTGTGTGTACAGTAGTCGCCATAGGCTGACTTCAAATAAGTCGACACAAAGCTCCTATTGTAAAACGGAACCGATATTACAAGTTTAAGTATTATGTGGTATCTATTTACTCACCGGTAAGAAGGTATAGGTACTGTCCTTATGCTATTTTCATGATACTGTTGGTATATAAAATTCGTACCTGAAACAAAATATATATTATTAAGTTACGCACAAGTAGTCATATGAAAAAGAAAAATAGAGGAAAAGCTCGTAAGAGAAAATATTCGGCAACCGCTGATGTCCTTTCATATTTCACTATAATGTCGTTATATTATGTGGTGTCGCAAAGACGAAAGAGAGTCTATGTGTGTAATATTTCAAACTAATATAAGTATCCACTACATAGGGACAGTGATATAGTGTCATAAAATGTTAAAGCGAAATACCCGAGCCTGGAATAAAGTTAGCTAGCAGGAAAGAATACATACATTTTAATTTATTATGCACATGTCCCATTCTAACTTAAATAATGTTTGTTTAAAAATTCAACGTAAAACCTAAATGTAAAGCGGAGAGTAGCGAGTGCGAGTCTTGATTTAGAAAGTCATATATACTTCTAAATATATAAACACGAGGGATGTAGTACGTGCGCCGCTACTCGAGTCGCATAGCTTTGAGTATTAGTAAGATGTTGAATAATATATCTATGTCGGGAGATACCGAGCAGATTTCTCGGAAAGCCTTAGTTGGCCTTAAACCAGATTGAAGCGCTTAGAATTCCTTACATAAGCGCTCCGCTATAATATCGGAAAAGAGATCAGAAGTTAATCTATCGGCAACATTCCTCGCGTTTCGCCGGAAGGCAACGCCGCGCCGAGCCGCCCGCCGCCCGGCCGCTATGGCCCTCGTGCACGCGACCGCGCCCCCATACTAACTAATCGATCCTTTGCTTTGCAACTTAACTATGCACTAAATAAATATATTAATAAATAAAAATATCTATAATTCATTACCTACAGTAAAACTTAAAATCGACATCTTTTCATCTGTGTCTAAAGCAGTTCAGTATGGAACCACTACTTGAAATATGACTCGATATCAATATTAACCGTAGGGAACATCATTTTGGATATAATTAACGTATCCTTACATAGCATCATACTAAGCAACGTCTCTTTGTCTGGCTATCCGCTAGTGTGCTTAAAACGATAATAAAAGGTTCAAAACCACGTAATTTGATTTTCATGATTTCTACGACTGAGGTGGTACTGATTCTAAATAATAAAACTAAACGTTGAGACTTAATTTCAAATTAGTTTAATTATAAAGCTGTAAAGGATTGTGTTGAAAATAAATTAGTTAGAATGCTTAGGTACCTACAACAGTCGAAATTATCTCTTTATATTTAACCGACTTCAATAAATAAGGAGATAACCTCATTATTTTATTGAAGTATTGAGCGATTTATTTTTTTGTTATGAAGAAGCACTTAATTAGGAAAGTCTACGGAATGTGGTTATTTATAGAGGTAAGTTATAACGTGCCTTTACAATCCTTTAAATAGACAAAATATCGTAGTTGATATTTATGTGCTCCTTGTGAGAAACCTTTTTTACACGCTTCCTTTTTACTTCAAACTTATATTTGTTAATAATTCATTTGGTGGTGGATCACAATATTAGTAACACAATATGTGCCACAAACTTATCTGTCAGGCATCCCGATTCCGTAACACATTTTCAATCACAATACGAAGGAAATTGCTAAACTATTGCTTTAAAGTTTAAAAAATTCGTTTGCTCAACAACGTAAATACCGCAAAATGACGGACAACTTTTCATTTGTTTATTTTTAATTTCGCTGTCAAAATGAAATTACATGAAAGGCAAGGCATTGCCATTGTGAGTGTGTTACCTTACTACTGCGGTTTTCTGAAAGAGGAACTAACGAAATGAAATGTGATGAGGTACATAATTTTTTGGGTTCCGTACCCAAAGGGTGCCAACGGAACCCTATTAATAAGCCACCGCTGTTCGTCCGTCAGCGGGCTGTATCTCATGAAAAGTAAAAGGAAGAGTATATTTCTGTGAAAATGTCAACTGTCTACCTGGTAGACAGTCGACGTTTATACAGTGTTTATATCTATTGCCCCTATAACTACAAATCACACTAATATTATAACGGCGAAAGTTTGTGGGTGTGTGTGTGTTTATATGTTTGTTACCTTCATTACGCTCAAACGGCTGGACCGATTTTGAAAAAAATTTGTATGGAGGTAGCTGACACCCTATATTAACATATAGGCTTTTTATCCCGATATTCCCACGGGATCGACATTTACACAGGTGAAACCGCGGGGCGCAGCTAGTAATAAAAATAACATAAAGTTAAAAATGATAGGGATACAACATAGCCATACAACAAACGTGTTTTTTCGGCGTTTTTTTGCTGTCCTGCAAGGTATAAAGGTAGCATTGCCTTCTAAGCTCACACAAGAACGTAGTATTACTTTATGCATATTTACGGAGCTTTTTCCTATGTTGTCCAAGTCTCGTGACTTGGACAACATAGGAAAAACAAGTACGCCGCCCGATCAGGTTAAAGGGCGTCTGAAGCAAGCTTGCCAGCTGTTAATTCTCACTGCTCTTTCGAACCGAAGGTGTTTATTTACGGCTGCTGTTTTAACGCTTACCAGAAATGTACACATTCCACGACCGTAAAGATTAAAGGATTACCAAACAAAAAAAAAATATAACCAAATTATTTAAGGTCAGTTAAATTGTAAATTGTCACAATTGTCACCTTTATTTACCGTAGCGTATGTTACGTTCAAGAGTATTATGCAGAGAAAAATAGTCATATTTTATCTGGCTTAAAAATATTTACGAGAATATAAACTGTGTGTTGATAGGTCTCGATGTTCTCATTTTTACAATGCGGCGAAAGTATTATTGTGTCTACTGACCATGCTAATTTTTTGTCGATGAAACGAAGAGAAAAGCGATCTTTTAAAATTGAGGTATATATTATCATAATCAAATTATAAATTGAATTATGCCTTTTTTCATTAACACTAGGTACGCGACACCTAAATTAAGGCTTATACAGCCGGACGATTCTGTAAAAATCTCACCGTGAAAACTTAGGTGAAGTGAGTTTGTTTTTGCTAGGAATTGAAACTATTGACAGCTCACTCCACGCTCACTTCACCTAAGTATTCACGGTGAGATTTTAACAGAACAGCCGGTCGATTCTGTAAAAATCTCACCGTGAAAACTTAGGTGAAGTGAGTTTGTTTTTGCTAGGAATTGGCACTATTGACAGCTCACTCCACGTTCACTTCACCTAAGTTTTCACAGTGAGATTCTTACAGAATAACACCGCAGCACCGCGGGATGGTAGGTCATCGACGCGTAACCTGTTACCCTAGATTCAGTACGTACATGATTCTGAAAAATTCCAACGCAGGGGGCGTTGAAATTTGTCGTCGGTTATTAAAAATATATACAAGTGCGCTATTAGATGTTGTACGCTCGGCTCAGCACCGTAAGTTGAAAATCCAACAGCGCGTTTATTGAAATAGGCATTAGATTAGTCCAGTATATAACTCTTAACGTTATCGTAACGTTAACGCCTGTGTTAGATTGTTCACATTTATAGGAAAGTAACTGTTGTTAAAACAATAATCACCTGTAAAACATAAACTGGTAAACAGAATGCATAAATAACAATGACAATGTCAGCTGTCGCAAGACAGGTGACGTTGACATAAGGGAACTGTCCATCTCTTATTTATTCATTCTACCCTCACCGTAAATTAATATTTTGTGAAACAAGTTTCGATTTAAAGTAAATGTAATTATCACTTCCTGGATTTATATTTCAAAGACAGAATAATTATCTTAATAGTTAAAAGAAGTAGTCTTATAAGGCAGAATAAGAAACATTATGAATTAAAAGACTAGAGTCCAAACCAATGTTTTGATTTGCAGTTTGTGTAATCAAAACTAATGTTTATTTTTGTTAATGTTTTAAATTGATAACGTAATGACTAATGGTATGATACTTTAATATTTCTTAGATTTTACATTGCAATTTCGATGTACCAAATTGTTACTAAACGATTTTAAACCAAAAAACTGTAATGGCGAGCTGCAATTGGTAGATACTAAAAACTTGTTAGATATTACTTAGAGATTATAAATATTCAATGACTATATTGCTAAACTATCCCATTAAGTTTTAAAATAGTTATATTACATAAGTTTTGTTTATTAATAGCTATTATAATAGATATATTAACCAAAACTTGAGACGCTCCGTGATTGGTTAAAAAAGGTGGGAACCTTTGGGATTTCAAAGACTATAAAAAGGCATGTAACCAACAGATCGGGGGATTCTTTGTGCTAGCTGTTGAACGGAAAGACCCTCTGGTGTCTGCCGTAATTATTAAGCTGCCAAAGAGATCCTCGCCACAAGGAGACAGTACACTGACGTGGAAACTCTGACTGGCAAAACCAAAAGTGAGCTAGTACGCCGTACCGCGGAAGCTCCGGCCCAAATTATCCTGGACTGGCTGTGCTAACTGTCCGACGCGCAACGGTTCAGATCCTAACCCCAGGGTCTTATGTTCGTCATATTAAGTTGCCTGAAGTTTCCCACGGATATCACACCTAAAAACGCTACGTGACTTGTGAAGCAGAGGTTCTGCACAAAATCTATAAAGATGAGTATTTACTTTTTCTAAAAATATGTTTTTCTTAGCCATTCTATGTACCTTCTGTGTAAAATATAACTAAAGGGTATTACTCTTGTTATTAGGTATTGACCTAAAATCTAAGTATAAGATGTGTATTCTGTCCCGTCTAAATGTGTACCAAACTATGCAACTCATGTGATTTTGTTGTTTATACAAATATAATAATATAGTTAAAATGCTATCAGGTTTTATTTGCTTTCTTACAAAATGTACCCTGTTACTAGTTTCCGTTAGATTAGCTAGAAATGGGTTCAATTCCCATTTCTAGTATTGATTTACTATGAATTTGTGAGATTCAATTTATTATAAAGTTCCTTTTTCTTTTATCAGAAGTGGGATCGCCCAAGAAAAAAAAAATTATTAAATCTAATTAATTGTTTGTGTTATAGATATCCAACTTTAAAATGGACAAAGATCTGCTGGAGGGTCTACTTGGCGCTATTCGTGATGCTGTGTCCACGAAGTATCGGCACGATGACGTCGCGCTTCCGTTGTTTGATCCTGACAAGTCTCAAAATGGAGCAGAGTCATGGTGCAAAAGTATCGAGGCTATCAGCAAGGAATTTGATTGGAGCTGTATCCAGGCGGCAGCAAAAGCTGGTAAGGCCTTAAGAGGCTCTGCATTAAGTTGGTTCGAGTCATGGGAGCCGGAAAATGGTCGTAGTTGAATAAATTTCAAGACTGATATCACTGCTTTGTACCCGGAAAGAAAGAACCTTTCTGAAAAGTTAACAAAAGCTGTTCTTTATACGTCTGACTCGGCTGGTAGTTATTGTGAATACGCTAGAGAAAAACTTAGGTTATTGAATAACACTAAAATAAGTTTTACGACTACCTACACAATTAATCGAGCTTGTTTGCGGCGGTATTAGCGATTTCAATATTAAAACTGCATCGTTGAATAGTAATGCAACTTCTACCTCTGAATTAATTATTTCTCTATCATCTTGGACTAAAAATCGTAAAAGACCCTATTGATAGGTCGTCTTCAAGTACTTAGTGACAATATATCGGGTTCAAATGAAACTAAACGTATTAAGTCTGATGAAGTAATTGATAAAACTAATTTTAATAACAAAGAGAAACGTTGCCATATTTGTAACAAGTTAGGACATTTAATAAATAAAAAAAAAAAAAAAAAAACAATAAGTCTACCAATGATAAAGACTCTGAGGTATGTTCCTATTGTAAAAAAAAAAGGGGGTCATGTAATAGAAAATTGTTGGCACAAACAATACATAAACAAAAAAAAAAATGCTAACGTAAATAAGTACCGTAAATTACGTCTCTAGTTAGTCCGAAATTACATACCAGAGTTCGCGTCGCGTACTGCTTGTATAACAAAAACAAAAAAAAATGATCAAAAATGGGAATGGGGACCTGACCAGAATACTGCACGTCAGTACGTTATAAACCATCTCGCTTCCAAACTTTTGCTAACAATATTTGACCCTACATTAGAAACTGAATTACATACTTATTGATGCCAACGCGATTGGTTGCGGTGCTATTTTGATACAAAAAGTCAATAATACGACTAGAGTTGTTGCTTATTTTAGCTGTAGAACTACACCTGCTGAATCGAACTACCATTCTTACGAACTAGATTGTGTATGTTATGTGTTGTTGTGTTAGAAAGTAAATCACATTCAGGTCCAAAACAAGGTTTTTTGCATCCCATAATTAAAACACCCATACCATTCCATACAGTTCATTTAGATTGCACAGGTCCATTCTCGACATCAGCCGAAGGATTTAAACACATTTTGATCATAGTTGATGGATTCACTAAGTATTGTATTCTATAAGCATTAAAAACTAAATGGTTCCGAAATGACTGACATTGTTCGCGATACATTGAGTATGTTCGGAACTCCGTCCTTAGTTGTGACAGATCGAGGCACTGACTTTAACACTAACCAAGTTAGGTCTTTGTTTAATGAATGCCAAGTTAATCATCAAATGATAGCTACAGGTACCCCTAGAAGTAACGGTCAAGTAGAGAGATATGTCATGACTATAATAAATATGCTTACTATGGAATGTCACAATAAGTCAGACTGGCCGAAAGGTCTATGGAAAGTCCAACAATCTGTCAATTCCACTATACAAAAATCAACTGGTTTTGCTCCTTTGAGATTACTGATAGTTCGTGATACAAACTTACCATGTGTACAGGCTCGATTAAATGACGTTACTAATCCAAATAATGTGGGACACGCTATTGATGTTCAGGCAGTACGTAATTTGGCTATGCAGAAACTTAATCTAGTAGCTGAAACTTTCAAGAAACGTTTTGATTCGCCTAGGCGTGATACTATAGCTTATAATATTGGAGACATGGTATACGTTAACCAAGATCATAGACGCCATGATAAACTAAGTGCCAAATTTAAAGGGCCCTATGAGAATGTTGACATCCTTGAAAAGGAACTTTACGAGATATAACCATTGCGAAAGAAAAGCTAAGAAAATGGACAGGCGCGTGGGTTGATCAGAACGTTTCCGTTGAAAGTAATTTAGAACGAAGTGATTAATACAATTAATTTTTCCTCTTTTTTCTCTTCATTATAACATGTATCGTATTGTTTTGTTTTAATGATTGATTTGATTGGCCAAAACTTTTTTTTTTACAGCCGTGTTAGATTAGTAAATTTTAAATAATAGTTAAAATATCTCATTTAATGTAAAAAAAAAAAATGTTTTGACTCACTACTTGATTTAAGTACTCAGTTATGGGGTAAACTCTTGTTTGTAAATTGCAAGTATTCACATAGATGGAATTTGGAAATAAGTATTCACATAGATGAAACTTATTATATTGTTAGATTTAAGTACATAAAATAATTGTATGTAAGTGTTCACATAGAGGAAACTGCATCAATTATGCAAGATTCTGGTGCTCACATATGGATGAGGCTGAGAATAAAACACTGTTCACAAAAAATAATTGGATGTAAGTGTTCACATAGAGGAAACTGCATCAATTATGCAAGATTCTGGTGCTCACATATGGATGAGGCTGAGAATAAAACACTGTTCACAAAGATAAAACTTATTATATTGTTAGATTTAAGTACATAAAATAATTGGATGTAAGTGTTCACATAGAGGAAACTGCATCAATTATGCAAGATTCTGGTGCTCACATATGGATGAGGCTGAGAATAAAACACTGTTCACAAAAAATAATTGGATGTAAGTGTTCACATAGAGGAAACTGCATCAATTATGCAAGATTCTGGTGCTCACATATGGATGAGGCTGAGAATAAAACACTGTTCACAAAGATGAAACTTATTATATTGTTAGATTTAAGTACATGAAAACTAAGTTTTAAGACTGTTTTAAACTAAGTTTTAAGTACTTTGAGAGCAAAGTACCAATCAGTATGGCCGTGTTAGATTGTTCACATTTATAGGAAAGTAACTGTTGTTAAAACAATAATCACCTGTAAAACATAAACTGGTAAACAGAATGCATAAATAACAATGACAATGTCAGCTGTCGCAAGACAGGTGACGTTGACATAAGGGAACTGTCCATCTCTTATTTATTCATTCTACCCTCACCGTAAATTAATATTTTGTGAAACAAGTTTCGATTTAAAGTAAATGTAATTATCACTTCCTGGATTTATATTTCAAAGACAGAATAATTATCTTAATAGTTAAAAGAAGTAGTCTTATAAGGCAGAATAAGAAACATTATGAATTAAAAGACTAGAGTCCAAACCAATGTTTTGATTTGCAGTTTGTGTAATCAAAACTAATGTTTATTTTTGTTAATGTTTTAAATTGATAACGTAATGACTAATGGTATGATACTTTAATATTTCTTAGATTTTACATTGCAATTTCGATGTACCAAATTGTTACTAAACGATTTTAAACCAAAAAACTGTAATGGCGAGCTGCAATTGGTAGATACTAAAAACTTGTTAGATATTACTTAGAGATTATAAATATTCAATGACTATATTGCTAAACTATCCCATTAAGTTTTAAAATAGTTATATTACATAAGTTTTGTTTATTAATAGCTATTATAATAGATATATTAACCAAAACTTGAGACGCTCCGTGATTGGTTAAAAAAGGTGGGAACCTTTGGGATTTCAAAGACTATAAAAAGGCATGTAACCAACAGATCGGGGGATTCTTTGTGCTAGCTGTTGAACGGAAAGACCCTCTGGTGTCTGCCGTAATTATTAAGCTGCCAAAGAGATCCTCGCCACAAGGAGACAGTACACTGACGTGGAAACTCTGACTGGCAAAACCAAAAGTGAGCTAGTACGCCGTACCGCGGAAGCTCCGGCCCAAATTATCCTGGACTGGCTGTGCTAACTGTCCGACGCGCAACGGTTCAGATCCTAACCCCAGGGTCTTATGTTCGTCATATTAAGTTGCCTGAAGTTTCCCACGGATATCACACCTAAAAACGCTACGTGACTTGTGAAGCAGAGGTTCTGCACAAAATCTATAAAGATGAGTATTTACTTTTTCTAAAAATATGTTTTTCTTAGCCATTCTATGTACCTTCTGTGTAAAATATAACTAAAGGGTATTACTCTTGTTATTAGGTATTGACCTAAAATCTAAGTATAAGATGTGTATTCTGTCCCGTCTAAATGTGTACCAAACTATGCAACTCATGTGATTTTGTTGTTTATACAAATATAATAATATAGTTAAAATGCTATCAGGTTTTATTTGCTTTCTTACAAAATGTACCCTGTTACTAGTTTCCGTTAGATTAGCTAGAAATGGGTTCAATTCCCATTTCTAGTATTGATTTACTATGAATTTGTGAGATTCAATTTATTATAAAGTTCCTTTTTCTTTTACCTGCGTGTTTATGAGATATTCAATTTATGAATATTCTTGATTAGACACAAAAACACAGGACAAAAACGTCACGCGATTGGACGGGATTCCTGCCTATCGATACATAACAAAATTCTATTATATAAGCATATCCTTATGCCAATATAGCATTCAATTATGGGGCTGCACTAAGCCGACCAACACCAAAATTATACAAACATTTCAGAATAAGGTACTCAGGCAGGAGTATTGTTAATGCGCCCTGGTATATAAGAAATGACGACCTCCATCGTGACCTAAAATGGAACTCGTCAACAACATAATCCAAAAATTTGCTGAGGCCCATGAACACCGACTCCACCGACATGTGAACATCGAGGCAATTCAGCTGCCAGACCAAACAAATATAGTGCGAAGACTAAAACGGACAAAACCTTTTGTGTTAGTGTAGTGTAAAGAGTGTAGAAATAATAGTGCTAATGACACATATAATAACACATGAACAAAGTGTTTATATCATCATATCAGACTATATATAAGAAAGTAGAACGGACTTGTGTAAAGTACAATAAGCACTATTCTAAGTTTTAAAATAATTATCACGTAAAAAATAAGTTAGATTAAAATTTCTTATTAGTCTTATATAGATAGATTGTAATTAATTATTAAGAACTTGGTTCTTTTTAATAAAGGATAAAAAATATATATTTGAGGTTATGTTGGAAACAGGTAAATACAAAAGTTGTACCAGATATTTTAATTATCTACAATCTTTATATTTAGCTTTTTCGGATAGGAGTAGTTAGCTGGAAATCGTGAAAATCATTATTCACCCCCTCAAAATGACTATCCCCCCGAAAATATCCCGGGAATTTCAAAAAGTTCTCTCCATTTTTTTAAATTTATGCAAAATTTTTCGCCCAACCACTTATTGCTAAGAATTCCTCTTCATTTCAGGTTTTCAAAATCTGTTTGGCCCTGAACTAAATATGAGAGTAGATAAAAATAGATTTTTTGAAGGTTTTACGAAACAGTACAGTCACCGGCCGGTTTAACCGACTTATGTCGCTGACAGTACAGCCGGTCTATTCTGTAATAATCTTACCGTAAAAACTTAGATGAAGTAAGCTTGGAGTGAGCTGCTGTTAATAGTGTCAATCTCTAGCATTACGTGGAATGACGGCTCACTTCAATGTCACCTCACCTAAGTTTTAACGGTGTGATTTTTACAGAATAGACCAGCAGTTTGTTTGTCTCTCCATTTCACACTGCTTCTTATCATACATTTACCGTCCATTGGTTTTCAGTGCGTAAGCGTATTACTATGTAAATAAAAATCGTTAGACAATGTTTTGCATGGCAGTAATTAATTAAACGAAATTGAAGGAACTGTATTTGTAACTGTAAATTGAAGGAACTTACTAGCACCCAGTGGAGTATCACTTGTTTTCCAGCTGAGATAACGAACAAATGCGACGGGGGTAGGCGACAGGCGTGTTTTTGAAAACTTGACATTCGTTGCCGTCGTAAAAATATAATGGTGTAACTTGTGTTTTACGAGCGGAGCGCTAGAAGTCCCGGTGACGAAAATGGGAGTTAGCGTGCGAGCGTGTTGCTAGTATACTGGAATAATAATTAGGTTTTCGGCTGTTTAACATTTATTTCTGTTCTTTTCTGACCTTCAACAAAATACAGCAATTATTCTTGTGATCATTTGAAAGTATGTTAAATGCGAAAGGAGTGAGTGTTTTTGATACGGATGTAGTTTTAGCGGCGTTATAGAACCCTCAAAGTGTTTATGTGTTCGAAAGTGTACATTGGGGGCGGCATTGCGCACGGTTCAGTAGAGGAAATAGATTCCTTTAGTCACATTTATGGCTAATATATTCATGAAAGTTTCACAAAAATATTTGAGCGTTCTCCCGTCTGCTTTGTTATGAGCGCGACATACAAAACACACACGAGCCCGTATCAACTTCATATAGAGACAAGCTCGCTTCTTACTTATGATGTCTTTGTGTAGGAATATTCTCAAGAAAAATGACTTATAAGATGCGTCTCGTTGTTCTCAGTCGTATTAGGTTCAAGCAGATACCTACCTACATATCATTGTAGATTTTTAGGGTTTCGTACTTCAAAAAGAAAAAAACGGAGTCATTATAGGATCACTTTGTTTTCCGTCTGCCTATCTGTCTGCCACCATTTTCTGAGGAACGCGTGAAGATATCAACTTGCAATTAATATCAAATACATAGGTCTACGGTTCCTTGGAGCTTTAAAAAATCAAGCTTCTAAGTCATCGCCATAAAAAATAGGGCCATTTATGGGATATTCCAAAAAGTCGGAAAATCGATTATTTTTTGGTACTTTTATCACGTAATTTTACAGTTGGAGGATTGACCGTGACGTACATCGACGGAGTGTTAGTTCTTGGCATAAATTCAACCCAACTACGGAACCCTTTATTGCGCGTGATCCAACACGCACTTCGCCGATATTGTTAAACCATCACGGCTGAGTAAAGCAGGGTTTGCAGGGGTTGTAAATATTTATTCATAATACTCAATCAGATATCAAAAGAAGTCGTTGTAAATGATCGACTCGAAACTTGCAAAACATTTAAACATTTTAACAGTAACTTATTTATAAGTAATTTCTGTGTGTGACACAAATTATTTCGATAGAAACTCAAAGTAAAATGTATCAAAAGGAGTACTTGGATTCCAGCAGTGTAAAAGATTTTGGAGGCGTACTAGGTGAGTAGCAAAGCGAAATAAAATAGCAAGCGAATAGAGTGCACGTCACGAACACGCGGCGGGCGGCGCACGCGACGCGCCGCGCAATTTCCGCTTCGCTATCAGATGCGACGCTCGCGCCGGCCCGCGCCGCCCGCACTTGCCACCATGTGAACTCAACCGAGAACGTGAAACAGGGTGGTGGCTACACGATGTTGCATTCTCCATTGAATAAAAAAGCATTGGTACTGTGAATCTGAACGACATGATATAATGTGAAAATGTTTAAGATGCCATGTGCTTTCCAACGTAGCTTTCAATTTATGGCTGTAGATAAAACAATGTCATAGCGCCCTCTGATGAAGGAAAGAACTATTAATTCATAAGATTTTTAATGCGATTCGGCGTCTACGATAGTTATGCGACAGGTGTGGGTGGGTTTTGATAAAATATCTTAAGAATGTTGTGAAAAATAGCCCTAAAATATATATATATTTTTTTTTTTATTTGAAATGGATTTGCTCTTGACTCTCTTACTCTATCTATATTTCCAACAAGCTATTGATGTTAATGTGCATGGTTCACTAGGTCCGGCAGAGCTTTTTATTTGGGTGTGCCCCTTTCTTGGCGAGCTCGGAATGGATTTAATAATTATGGGGCAAAGAAGCGAAGCGTGTGGGGTCTCAACGGAAGGATGGAGTGAGGCAGGGTGCGATTAAATCGCAGGCGTTTCGGCATGTAACAGGAAGTGGGTCAAGCGGCGCCGCCCGAGCTATTTATTGCGTTTCCGACGAAATTGCAACCGCTATCTGGTATTTTTTATTTAAGGTATCCTTCCTAAGTGCATTTCTTCAAGACACATTCACCTAAAAACATTTGATGTGATTATTAAGTTTGTGCAAGTGCGGGCACCTAATTGGTAGCGCAGTAAGGCGTCGTAAACAAATTCATAGCAGAGATACATTGCGTGTTAGGACTTGTAAGTTATAAAAATTCGAACATGAAAGTAGGTCGAGATAAGTTTTGCGAAGCCCATAAAGGTTCGACAAAGGCATACCATTAAAACTTTTTTTATTCGATAACGCCTGCCGTTCAGTCAGGGCAAAGTCTTAGTCGCTCTGCAATTACAGACAAGTGCCTTTAAATGAACCGAGCTCTCGAGCACGGCGCATCGCTTCGCACCCGACTGCGCCCACTCCGCCGCCTACCCATTTCCACACTAACTGTGTTAATTTATTTTAAAAAGAGTATCTACACTTATTACCCGTGCATATGATTGCATGTCAATCATTTATCAATTAATTTACTGGCTCTTTACTTTTCTGCTTTTACTTGGATGTTTGACGTAATGTATAATTAATTTATTGCTGAATATATGGTCTTTGTATAGTTATGGACCTACTTAGGTCACCTAAGCTGGTTCCAAGATCCAATGTATGGAATGTCCCAAGCAAGGACAGATGTTGATCTACGGCAGTAAGGCTTTTCCTATTGTGTTGATCTTATGGCAGATAATATTTACGTACTGTAAATTCCACTCAGAAAAAGAAATGTCTTCGGAAAGATTTATTTTTCATGTATTATTCATTCACGTGTCCCCGAGCGTTTTCATTTCGCCGTGATATTTTGGTCGCACGATAATGATATTTGCCATAAACCTGTGATGTACTTTAAAGTTATAAATACAGTAATTATAATTTTCTTCGTTTTTTAGAATAATACATATTATAGAGGTAATCTTTTTTAATAAATTTTTAACTCTAATTATCTATCTATTTCTGTGCAAAATTCAGAGAAAAGCGGGGTGTTTAGACATTGAAAAGTCAGTATAGACACACTAATTAATATAAAAGCCAATTAAATAATGTTGATCTATGAAAAAGTCATTGACATCTACTCATTTACAAAGTCTACTTCACGCCGTCTTTTCGGTAAGATTAGTGCAAAATGTGCGACGGCCTGTGTATCCGAAGATATTGATTTTGGAAAGTAGCCAAAAAAACTCCTAGAGCAGGCACGCGTCAACTGCCGCGCTGCCCCTATCCCGACGTCAACCCTTTTACGAATATTAAATTCTGTTTTGCCACTTCGCGATTCCACATTTCTCTGAAAAAATATGATCCGATTCGTAAGGCCTTTGCATTATTCACTGTTTTCGGCGATGCGCGCTCTCCCACCGGTGCGGTTGGGAAAACACATGTTAGCTTTACAAAGATTCATGTGTCTGTCTGTAGGTTTGTAGCGCTCATTGCGCTTGTTAAACTAATCAAACATTTTTGCAATGTAATTTATCTTGTTTTCTTTTTATTTGTATGATGACGTAGAATACAAAATTCTCTTAAAGATACCTTTGCAGATAAATAGATTATGAATTTTCATTTCACAGTTCAAATTGCTTGAACCTTTAATTACTTTAAGGAAACTTGTACAAACGCGCTCTCGGCGAAGGGTTAATCCGAGCTTCACTACGAAAATAGAACATTTGCCTGATTACAGACAAAAGGTGGTGACGTTGTCGAAAGGTTCTCCTCTAAGAAAAACATAGATGTGATGTTAGAAATCATTGCGTTATGTTGATTAAGCTCTTTTAGGTTATAAAAACGCGTTATGAAACAAAGTTAATATTTACCCACATAAAATGAGCGTTATTTGTTAACAAAGATTTATTTACTTTACAGATAGCTAAGGAGTGACTCCCCACAAAGTTTTTTGTTGCACAGAGCGTCTACCGTCTACTTTTCTCTATGAGCGAGTCCGTTTCCGTTTATCTTTGGTTGCTTTTTTGTTAGTGTCAGTTTCTTTCGTTTCGTTTCTCATATTCCACCGCTACATTTGTCGTACAGAAAGAAACTAAAGAAAGCTACTGTTGTGAAAATAAATATAGATGTACAATATGTCTCTATGACACTGAGAGCTTCTTTGTAACATTTGTGTCTATATTTCTGTAGCAGTTTAATTAAAAACTTATAAATAATATTTACAATGAAATACATATTTGCTTACGATTTTATCATAATACATACGAAGATAGATCGTACATAGTTATACGATTGAGTAGGACTCGTACCGTTAATTGACGCCTGGCTGGGTACGGTCTTAAATTGGTGTAAATCCTCAAGGCACAGATCATACCAACCGAGCGGCGGCTCTCAACGTGCCTCCTCCAATTACTTTAATTAAAACAATACCACGGCACCAGTGCTTCGTCGACTCACCGCGTCTGTTTCCCATTTCCCTATTTAAATACGAAAACGAGCTGGTAGCTCGCGCTTAGCATGCAAGATGTTGCTATTCAACTGCTACAAGAACATACATACAGATATTTAAATACATTCAGTTAATTCTATACGAGGTCTTAGTATGTATATGATTGCTATTCTTGTTCATTAGATTGAATTTAAGTTAAGCCAAGAATAATAATATGGAACTGCATCGATGCAGTTTTAAATTTTGCGGCAGTCATTTGTACTCATTTGTGTCTCAAGCTCTTAGGCGAGTGGTTTGAAAATCGATTAAGGAGTCGGGTTGATTCAGCGACTTCGAAGCTAGTAATTTACTCTCGAGTTGGCTGAAGGCGACACCTGTCGAGCGAAGTGACGGTTGATAATACGACGCGAGCGCCATTCACGCGCAGTGGAGCGAGGACGCGAATCCTTGAGCTATCCGCGGCTTTTACGATACAAAATGAAAATAGGTAGATAATCCCAATGTTTTTGAGCAGATTGGTCGAGTATAATAAAGGATTTTGGTAAGGAAAATTATTTTTGTTCGAAGCTATGAAGAAGTGATAAATGAGTGATCTGTATCTTTGGTTGTTAGAGATAGCGTTTATCAAACAACTTCCAGCGGAGGTAATATAAAGCTGCTAAATCCTAGCATCATCTGAGGGATTACAGTTACACGAGGTCGGCAACGTCGCGAGGGCGGCACGGCATAGCACATCTCCGACGGGAGGCAACTTTACCAACTTTCTTAAGGGCGGTTAGCGAAGTTTGACGTGCACGCGCCAGCACCGTAAGCTCTGGGATTCGATACTTGGTAACAACATCCAATAAAGAGGCAGGGCACGCATGTGTTTACGTAAAACATTGCAGCAAAAGCAACCAGCACTTTAGTTTTTAAGGTTACGGGACCACTATCAGATCAAAGTTCTTCGGCCCGTATGTGTACGTGATGAAGGAATTAAGATAGTTTTGGTGATACCTGTAAAAAATGATGAAGTATATGCTGTCAGTAGGGCCAGCAATAAACTGGCGTCATTATTAAAGTTGCTTATAATGTCGGTATAGCATTGTAAAGAACAGCAACTAATCTTTTAGCACTGTTTTTCTCTCACATAGTAGAAGGCAATGGAAGATGATGGTATAGCATTCTACAGAATGCTATACCATCATCTTAATATTAATACCTTAGCATGGTTTGCTTGCTCCAGGTAGAAAACAAAAAGAGTTGCAAACATAATTATTCACAGTCATCTTAATCGTGGTGGTGAAAGCACTCGACTGTGTTATTAAAAGGTGGTTGGTGGAGCGGAGGTTCAGGCAGGCGGGTCTCGGGGAAGGGCTCATATAACTTCAACTTTTCTATCGTGGGCCGCGGTGCGTCCACCGTCGGCGGCGGTAGGAAGCTACCTCGAGTTTTATGAGTTTAATCAAATCGTTTTAGGGGTGTCAGGGCGTGCCTTAACGGCTGATTGTATGTGCGGAACACGTGTGCTGACCCGTACGATTTCTACTCAATACGTACAAACATAGTTTGGCTAAAATGGAACTGTAACAAAAATGTTACTTTTATTATACACCGGGAGGGGAACACGCGAAACGTGTATTAGAGTTGAGCTCGTTTTGCTGGTAAGTGCGACGTTTGTGCGTAGCGGTCCCACCTTGGGGTTATTTTGTTAAGATAAAATCTGAAAGCTACGCAACTGGGTGTGCTCAATGAATATCGGTGCTTTTAATATTTAATTTATTTTATTACAGGCCTTATTATCAGTTTTGTTTGCAACACTAAGTTTGTTACAAAATTATTAAATTACTAGGGTACTCTTTTTTGTACTGCACGTTTTTTTCTTTATAAGGCAATATTTGTATTCGAATGCAAATGAACATCATCATAGTCAGCAAACACCGCCGTCGTAAAGTAAATGTTGTATAATATATGTATAAGCCTATCTCGGCGGGGCGGGTTGTAGTAATTCTTTTCTAAGCAGCGCGTAAAGTTATTCAAAATATGTATAAGTTACGTCCTAAGCTGGTCGTAAAATGGTATTACAAACGTTATGAAGGCCGGGGTTCGGCCGGATCTCATCACTTAGGGTTGTGCGCTGAAGACGACTATCTTTCAATAAACCCATAAAATTGCCTCATCCAAAGCGAGTTCCGACCTCGCCCGCCGTCCCGGCTGCTTGTTGTTAACAATGCACACGTCAATATTACATTTTAGGCGAGGTAACAATATATCGGCGTTCAAATTTTAAGGGTAATATCCTATCCTATCCTTATTCGAGGTTTCGACGTTCGCCCCGAGATAATCTTTTATTTTGATACTCGTCCTCTAAAATGTATGCTTCAAAGGCCATCGTAATATTGCTTGGTACGAAATACATATTATGTAATTAAATTACTTTGAAACAGGGTATCGTAATTATTTTATAAAGACTGCAAACTAGGGATGCCGCGATACGCCTTTTTGCCGATACGATACCGATACCGATACTCTTATAAAAATATCGGCGATACCGATACCGACACCGATACCGATACGCTTACTGAATTCAAAAAGGAAGGTAGATTAAATAAAACACAATTAATCAATAGTTTTAGTAATCAAAATTAACGTTTATAAGATTTTTATGGAATTATCAATTGTCGAAATTTCAAAGTGATTCCATATAGGTAGCACTTTTGTGTTTTGAAGTTGATATGACTACTATTTATTTTATTTGACTCAAACGACTAGTTATAAAAATGACATATAATACACAAACAATTACGATATGTAATTCTTAATCTTATTTGACAACACGCGCGTTTACATTACATTTTTAAAGCGCGAAATTTGAAAAGTATCGTTGAATCGGCCATAAAAATATCGCCGATACCGATATATCGGCAAACCTGAAGTATCGCCGATATATCGGTATCAGTATCGGATGCATCCCTACTGCAAACTGAATGGTGGACTTGGATTTGTAATGGCATACGACGACATACAGAAGAGATGATAGAGTATAATCCATATTAAGGTATCTCAAAACAAGTGCAGTGAATCAGCATAAAAAGGTCACTATGGCAAAATTGACAAATTGCGATGTAGCTAGGTGTGAAGCAGGTAATGAGATGCGCGGCGTGACGCGGGCGGCGCCGGGTGCCGGCACATGCAAGTTAGATGAGCCGCGTGGCGTGCTCTCTCTACAGGTAACGTCTGACTTATTTTTAATGCACAACATCTATTGCAATTTGTTGAGACTCAAGAACTCGTTTATAAAGAAGGATTAACTTACGAAGCGCTGTCTGTCGTATCATCTTGTAGGTACAGACGCCAGCACATCAAGTTACCCAATACTGTCAAATTTTCTCAATCAACTTTGGACCTTATGCTTTAGCTATAAAGTTGAAAATCTATTAAAGTAATTTGACAGATTGTAGTAGCTTGATGTGCTGGCGTATGTAAACGAACCACAAGTTGTCATATAAATGATTTTTAAAAGTTGTGTACGCAATTTGTGCGAGCAAATACAGTACTATTATATTTACATACTATAAGTTCAACTACTTTAAACAAAGTGAACCTATAAGGCTTCCGTTTTTTCCTTTTAAGGTACGGAACCCTAAACACTATACAAATGGGAGAAGAACAAGAAAACTATTAGTCATATAATTACCAAAAGCACCATTGCCCATTGCTACGCTCGTAGCACCGTTGCTACGTCTGTAGCACCATTACTACGCGCTTGCTACGCAAGGCAGTTTAACATAAAATGTGTTGAACGGATTATATAAATAAATGAATTTAATTGTTATACTTAAATGCGACGTCTTTGTAGGAACAGTAGCAATATACGATTGTTATATTATGTTACATCGTTAGCTGAGAGAGGATAAGGGTTGTTTCAAAATAACATCAGACGCATTATCAGCAGACGAATGAGAATGACTTGAATGCCAATGAGATACAATTGGTACTCCACACGCATACAAGCACATCTAGTATAAATAAACACAAATAGATTACGAATTAGATAAATACCTTGTTCATCAGAAATGTGTTACGACGAGAGCAAACAGTTCAGGTAGAAGATTCGTTTAGTACAGAGATAGAAGACAAATTAAAAGAGCACTGAAACGCTAATTCCATTACGATTCGATGGACGGCAAAAGTCGCCTCCGTTGGACTCAAAGCCGGTAAAACGTAATTGCGACTTCACTAAGCTGGGCTCCGCGCGGCCCGATACGGACGAAAGGGGACCTCTCTGTAACGGCTGATATAAAAGCGGCAATAAATTTAACAGGATGAACGCACTACTTACACAGAACGAGCGCGGACGCCGCGCCGCCGGTGCCCGTAACGAGGGGGCACGCAACCACCGCTCTGTGTTTTAACCCGCCCCCGCCCTTCGTTTTTCAGGCTTCCCAGGACATTTTTATTTTAAACCGTTTTATTAATGACCTACGGTATTCTACGATGTACAAACTTTCCTTTGAATACCATTGTTACTGCGTTAAATATTGATGGGTCAACTCACATGTCATGTCAAACACGACTGAATTATTTTTTCTCGATTACGATGTTGGTCCTATGGAGAAAGTTGTTCAGTTTGATGGCCTGTACCACACCCTTAATTTTGAACACACCTTTCTGATATACGCTGTATGTGTGAGCGGTATTTGCGCTTTACTATCATTTACAACATTATTTTTTCAAAGTCGTGAGGAACTTTAAGAGACGACTTTATGCAATTGAACGTTTTAGAAACGAGCGAGAAACATTCATATGCGGTAGACAAACAGCACCAGTTTGTATTCAATTGTTGAAATCAAATGACTGAAACCTATGATTGACGTGTAAAAGTGTTAGTACCTACTTACAGAAATAAATCATTTATTATTTAAATATGTGATAATGATAACCCAAAACGTACTCTGGTGAACAAGGTGGAAGTACCAACTACTTAGACTTCTATTTATAAGTAAAAGTTAGTTGCATCATATTTTTTTGGAAACTCACCCCTAAAAGGCGCTTAAATTGTGAGTTCCTCATTTTTGAAGTTAGAAATGTGGAAGTTGATACTTAGACTTCTGTTGAGGTATACATAAAATTTGATTGTATCATCGTTTTTTGGAAAGTTATCCTTCGAGGCTCCTGAGAAGTTGCCGATAGGAAATCCCATCGGACATACTGCTTGTAATATAAAAAGTATCTAGGTTTTTGTGTTTTTTTTTTATTTTGTTGTGTAAAATGTTACGTATCATACCTAATCTTGAAAAATGACACGTAGTTGAAGTAGCCCAATTAAAATAATAACAGGCGCACAGGTCTATCGATCAGGTTAAGCTACGCTTGCCACGGTTGGTCTGTGGACGGGTGACCATCTTTACATACCGTGACCCCTCCGTGCCTCGGAAAGCACGTTAAGCCGCCGGCTGTCATTCGTGGATCTTTGACAGTCGTTACGGGTAATCAGAAGCCCGAAAGTCTGACAACCAGACTTACCAAGGGGTATCGTATTACCCAGTAACTGGGCTGTGGAGGTCAGATAGGCAGTCGCTTCATGTAAAATATTGGTATTCAGCTGCATCTGGTTAGATTGGAAGCCGACCCCAACATAGTTGGGAATAGGCTAGGCAAATTATGATGATGAGTTGAAGTAGCCCAATTAATATTAAATGCAGATTTAAAAGCTAAATACAAAACAGCAGTTGAATTTAAATATTATAATATCTGTTAATTTAAGTTTTATAAATAATTTTCATATAATAAAAAGTAGGAGAAAATGAGGCATAATATAAAATTGTTTAAATCGAAACATAAACAATTAATTTCACTTTTTCATATTTATAAATCAATTCGTCACAGTGTATTTTTAAACGAAACAACGTTTTTTGTTCAATTGTGTGACATTCATCACAACCTCTAGACATTTCTTCACTTTTATGAGAACACTACATTGCCCTTTATGTAGATTGTAAGAACTGAAATGACTTTGAATTAGTAGCATCATATCCTTTTAGGCAACAAAATAAACGCTTTTTAGACGTCTACAATTTATTAACGGTAGCTGTTTTCTGGGCTCTGTTCCCTGGTTCCTGTTCACTGTTACAAATCGCTTTACGAGAAGTGAAAATAACCTAAACAATAGGGAAGGGAAACAATCGTCACAGAATTTTGTAACAAAAGCACCTAAAAGAAAAATAGTTAATGTCGTTATTTTGGATACACATGTTTATTGCTATGAAACATGGCAGCCTCATAACAATCCCTTTCACTCTCCACAAATTGGAAGGAGCGCGTAAAGGAAAACATGGCTATAAATAAAACTGGCAGATCAACTAGATAGGCGGCCATTACCCGAGATAAGCACGACTTATATACGCGATACGTTCTTCGCTTCGGCAGATTAACGGAATGGGACTGGGTTTGTTTGCAGATATCGACGTTGAAACATTTTGGCAAGTCACAGCTCGGAAATTTATTGTGGTGTTCAGGGAGATATCTTCTTACGGACTCATTAAAAAGGAGACACGTCGTACATAAATCAGGGGCAGGCGTCGGCAGCGGCACAACGCGGCGCGGCGGGCGCGACCGCCTCGGCGGCTCTTATCGGCACCGAGTGCGCCGGCAATAGGCGCTATCCGGTTCCGTCGTCGTCGCGCCATCGCTCCCATTGTATCTGCGCCGCTCCACTGTGAGCTACCTACCGCCCGACCACCTAAACTTATTGCATTATCCGTTTAACCAATACTTGATTTAATACCCATATTTACCAGGTTATTTACAACACTTGGGCACACCATCATGATCCAGTTTTTGTGTAGATATCACACATAACAAATTGACGATTTGATTGAACGATAACACTGACGATTGAATCCCCAAACCACCAACCAACCGAACCAGTCCGGTTTGTCCTCGAAACTTCAATAATGTAAGCCTTGGCGCAGCTTGCATCGTAGTTCGGAAGTCGACATTTGTTCATCAAGTCAACTTCCTGAATATTTTTTAAGTCAAAATTTAGGTTTTAACGAAAAATTGTGAAAAATTGGTACTTATCTTTTCAATAAAAATAAGTTATACTGTGAAGAATATAATGTACTCTTCGTCATCTTTTTTATCCATGACAAATTACATAAAGTGGCGAAATATCTTGTGTCATTACGTATTTACATTTACGATGGTCATATTATGGCGACAATAATAAATATGTATGTATTCACGATCTTCCACGACACCTATGATATGTGGTAAATCAATTTGTAAATCAATTTATGTGCACAGTAGTAGTGATGTATTGTACATTGTACAGTACACGTGTGGGTACGTTTTTTAATCTCCCGAAACTGTCGAATACGGTCAACATTCGAGTATGAATAATCATTGTAACTGTCACTTACATAAGTTGCACAGTCATCGAATTGTTTCACAAACTGTGGGAAAAGAGACTAGCTTTATATTCATTCAATCAATTCTTTCTTCATAAATTGTTTACAGCAGGTAAAGTACTGAAGATATTGTTGGTTTTGGTTATACAATACAATAAAATTTCTTTTACAATACAACTGGGTATAGGGTACCTAGCAAGTATCCTCGCGCTAAAATATAATTAAAATAATGTTTTGGTAACTATACTTGCAAGAAATTAAGTGCTGTAAAGTCGCAAGGGACGTTAACGAGTGATAGCCTTCTCATATTAGTTAATGATAGTTTAAGTGATAACTAAAGAACTGTGAATTTTTTCAGAACTTTCAAACTCTATACCTACCCGTTTTTTATCAGTTTTAGGGTTCCGTACCAAAATGGTAAAAGGGAACCCTTATGGTGAGACTCAGTCTGTCTGTCTGTCTGTTACAGCTGGATATCTCAAGAACTACTAATGCTATCAACTTGAAATAGTTTTAGATGACGTTTGCCCAACTATTTTGCAAATAAGAAAGAAATAAAGAATATATGTATATTTTTTGCTACAGTGACTGAAAGGGGGTCTGAAAAATTCGAAGTGGGGCTACTAGGGCATGTGGGATATGATATGAAAGAGCGCAGTTTGCACATTCTCAAACATTTTTTCTTTGTTTTTTAGGCCGTATAGTTTTCGACTTCTGATGAAAAATTAAAAAAAAAATAGCGTTCCCCCCTTTATCTCTGAAGTTTGCAAAGAAAAAAATCTGAAATTATTCTATGTGATAGAAGTTTATGTAAAGACCTACAGGAAAAATAAAAAGAAGTCTCTAAATAGCACACTTTTTCAGAAATCATCAACAAAAGTTACATTAGTTTCATAATCGGTCAAGAGATGGTGCTGACATAAAACTGCAATATTCTACACCGCAGTGCAGTGTTAAAATTCTCTAACAAATATAGGCCTCGCCGATGAAAAATTAAAAACATGATGGCACGGAACCCTCGGTGCGCGAGTCCGACTCGCTCTTGACCGTTTTTTTTGTTATATAATATGTTTTAATTAAGGTAACAACTAAGCAAGGTAAAATTTAAAGCACTTACGAACATAAAGATAGGATTCAGTGAGCGCCACTAGTTCACTTGACCCGGAAGATCCAAACTTTTCGGAGTGCCCTGGAAATTTCCAACATTACGACCACCCGCTCCCCTTGAATTATTGGACTTACACACCTACTTACATGCCGCCGAGAGTGCAAAGTTTTGTTTCTTGTTTGCATGAAATTTCGTCGTTGTTATTTTAGTTGTCGCTTAGCATGCAATGGGTGTTAATGGGCTTACAGGACCTAAACACAAAAAACGCAAGTTTTAGAAACAATAAAACTATATGACCGACTACAGTAAACAAAATCAGAAAAATATATAATATTCTTAAGGATATATGCTAGGTACATAATGTGTTGAAAACATAATACAACTAATTTGATACGATAGAAAAAAAATATGAATATACCTCTAAAAACTTTATTTTTACCATAAAAAATATACTAATTAATATACATACAATCATTCTGATTTTTTGTCAGATATTACAAGCAATATAATAAAATACTAGGGTTTTAATTTTTTAGTCCAAACAATAGATTTTTTGTAATTAAAGAATTGCTTCATATTTTGCAATAAATTACCAGCGTTGTGTCATCGCGCTTCACTTTCTTTTCTATGCAGGCCGCAAGGCCCGCAAGTGACCAAGCTTTAGGGCATGTAAGCCCCTTAAAAAAAAAAACACTGGCACTCCGGTAGTGCCGACAGAAGTGAAAACTTGAACAAAGTGACTGGTTTATTCTTCTCGTGAAAGGAATTTATTCAGATTTACAAATAAGCACACAGGATAGACTTCAGCAGTGCTATTCTCTAAAAGACAATTTCATGGCTGTAAGCTGCGACGAGCTCGTCGACGAGACAGCCTTGAGATCGACCGAGCGTACAGCGCTGATTCAATCCTTATTCACTAACGTGGTTGTGCTCGTCGTCGAACCCAAGGCTGTAACCTCCCGTCGCTGTTTCTCAGACGAACGTAGGGCTTGACACAAATTCTATAAATTATAATCGATCAATCTCGACTGAGAGTTTTATAGGTTTAAAATATATATTAAAGGTCTATCTTTAAGTATTATAAGGAATACAGTTAAACTATAACCAATATCATATTTAAAAGAGCTTATTTCATATTTCTTATTACATTTTAAGGCTGAATGACGATTCCTTTGCTCTATTCGTGCAACGCGACGCGACGATGAATTAAAAGTCAACATGACATAACAATAACAACCGATGACGCGACGCTAACAAAATCACTTGAATTTGTAGTTTTTAAACTTTTGGGTGCTTGATTCTTGTTCAAGCCTTGATTATTTGTATCAGCGAGTGCTTTTAACATAGGTAGTTCTGTGACTAAGAGGATAAATACAACTACCTAATGAAATGTGAGTATTATGATTTTTTCACTGATAGTATATGGCTATTATTACTATTGTCTCATCCACGAGTATTGTATGATACACGAGATATTAATAAAATTTAAGTAAATTACATGATTAGCTATTGTTTTACTATAATATGTACGTATAACTTTATTGTTGTAACGTAACATTGTGTGTTTTAGCATGCCAAGAAGTGCTATACTTTCATTACATAATATGAAAACTGTATAGGTACTTGGAAATTATAATTTTCATATTTAATTTTGTAGAGTCCTAAGCAACCCCTAAGACGACCTACTGACCAATTACTGCCTGTAGAACAATCTACTAGAGGCATGCTCCAGACCGAACAGTCCACACCTTCAATACCAGTAAGTTAATTCTAATAAAATATAATAATGTAATGTTATATTTGCAGGGCGAACGGACATACAACCAGGCCCATCTTTGTATAGGGACAATGTGCCAATGGAAAACCAGCCTAATACAGAACAAAAGGTGAAGTTTTAAATAAAAGTCTTACAATAATATGTTTTAACTTTATAATGGATATTTAGATAACTTTTTTTTGTATTACAGTTTGAGGCTAGATCACCACTTGCAGTCTTGCAATTCGTCATCATAGGAGTAATGCCCCAATTGCATCTTCATGTAAGGTTAACTTAATTATAATTTGGTTAATTATTGGTTTAGTGTAAAAAGCACTACATAGTAGTGGTCTCACTTTTGATTCCCGGGTTGGGCCAATTTGTTGGGATTTTCTGTAGGTTTTTTCAACAGCAGCCCTTATTCAATCAAGATCAAGATATAGGCTACATCTAATAGAATCAAGATATAGACTACATCTAATATGTATACTACATTGTAATATCTATTCCTTTAGAGGGAGAGTGATGTGATGTTGATGATACTTACATATTTGTTTTACCTCTGTATAGTAATTTGTTGCATTTTTATGTTCATAGCATCTCGTAGGCATCGAACGGCACACCGCCGTCTGATCCAGCACTCACCACCTTCTCAAAGGCAATCCAAATGGCGAGCCTGACTGAATGTTTTGTCGCCATTAAAGAGAGGTGTTTGGAAAATGAGAGACTTCTTATTGACAACCAGCAGAGGATGTTCGACTTTTAAGGAAATAAGTGAGTCATGGTCAAGGCAGACCCAGGCACTGCAGGATTTATGAGCATCCATCAGTCGAGGAAGTTGAATCTCCGAAACATGGATCTACTACTATGTTTAGATAATTTTAAGTTTATTTAAGATGGATGTTAAGAAGTTTAAGTATAAGAACTGTTTTTTTGTAGTAAATGTCAATGTTTGTTAGCGGGCATGCTCTTTATGCCTGCAGGCTTTTATTTAGGTAGGTACTTATTTAATTTTGTTTTGCTTGGGTAGTTTTCATTGTATATACTAAATTATTTAATTAAATGTCCTGTTTCTTGTAATGTTAATTACTTTGCATACCTACTATTGTATAGAATCAAGTTTTTCTAACTGAATATCAAAAGTCATTTTGAATAAATGATTTTTGATTTGATTGATTGTTTTTAATAGTAAATAAAAAAGAAAATAATGCAGTTATCTGTTTAATTTCTCATACCCCTGTATACACTCTTACCCATTTAAAAATATAGTACAAATAGGGACTAAGGTATAAATAGGCACATATTATTATAGGCTATTGATATTATACTAATCATATACACCTTAAACACCACACTTTAAATACACACCTTAAATGTTATGACAATTGTTGATTATAATAATATTTTTATTAATAATTTAAATACCTATTTATTGTATCTAATCAATAATGGTGAGTATATTCTATCTAAACACGTTAACCACATCTGTAAAGGAACGCATAAATTGTAGATACAACATGCTCGCCATAATTGATTAACTAAATCTCGCCTACTTATCAGCCTACTCTCTAAGTCATCATGTGTTGGAGCCTGATGTGTCAGGATTCCAAGTAACCTAGATTCTTCATCTAAGTCACATTGGTCTCATCATCATAGGAGCTGGTAGCCCGGCTCTATTACATATGTCGTTTAAAACACAGGAAGCCATCACAATTTCTCCCACTTTTATAGGATCATAGTACAATACCCTATGTACTAATAAACATCTGAACCGTCCTTTCAGGATTCCAATAGTCCTCTACACTGTTTCTTGCACTGCTGTGCAAATTGTTGTAATGGCTCTGGAGTCTCAGTTTCTGAATTACTAAAGGGAGTCATTAAATAAGGCCTTTGAGGATATCCTGAGTCACCTGAAATCAATGAATGAAGCTAGAATTAAGTGCAATCTTGACTTGTGTTTAAGTTATCATTGTATTGTAAATAATAACTTCGTGGATTGCCCTAGAGGCAGAAGACTGAGATATGTATGTGTCTACATTCTTCCCAATGATTTTTTGGTAACTTCCATTAGCCAAAAATGATAGTGTGCATAATATCTGAAACATCAGGAATTCAATAGGCTTTTGTTGGTGTGTGGTGAGGTATACCCATCATATCTCAAGAAACCTAGATGTAAACAAACCTTTAGCCTCTTGGTTAAACCACTGGAACGAAGTCGCGGACGCATATATGGAGTTAAGTCATCTTCCAATATATTAATTAAATCCTCAGAAAGCCTGTAAATATGGATAAAATCTGTATCACGGAATATTGTTTTAAACTTTCGTATTTGTTTCGCCTGTCGAGCTTTCTTCAAATTATCACTTTTCTTAGCTTCTTCTAATAAATGTAGCTTCAATTGTGTAGTAAAAGAATAGAAATATTTAAAAAATTAAGTACAGTTTATTATTTTTGTCAGTCTACGCCCGAATATTTAGAGCTTTTTGATTTGACAGTTAGAATTAGGAGTGGGCGATACAAATCGTATATAGATACAATATCTATATATCGGTACAATATCCAATACCTATATATCGGACAGTACTGTATCTATATTTCAGGTATCCGCGTACCTAGAACGAGACACTATAACGATATCGTATCACATGATCTATGATATTCGGTTCAAACTGATTCCGGTACAGTAGTAGTTATACGGTTGTAGGTACCGTATCCTTGCGATGCGCGCGGGCGGGAGTGATGTAGCTAGAGATGAACGAGCGAGAAAGCGCGTTAAGCTAACGTCTAATACTAATTTTAAACATTATATACAGGAGCATAGAGTTTAATACCGAATACATTATTTTGTAAACACTTGTAAACAGGTAACCATCAATAAACGTCAAAGGGTTTTAAATCGTACCTATGGCATTCTCAACAAAAAAAGTGAGCCGTCACGGGACGCCTGGCAGATGTGAAACATTGCGCATGGCGACGCGTCGCCACACAGTACACAAGACTGTGACTGTATATATACTTACACCATCATAAAGCGTGGTGACGCGTCGCCACGGCATGCGTCGCCACGCCAGAAATTTGTTTTACGTGCGGCTATAGATGTTTCACATCAAAAATTGTTTTAAAATCACTTTACGTGACCCTTGACCTTGATTGCACTTTGCTGTTTTCGTCAGTCTTCAGTTATTAGCTTCACTCATGACTGATGAATAGATACTTGACCTATTTAAATAATTGATAAAAATATAAATCTAGAAAACCGAAACGGCTGTACTAGTTTCATTTCAGAGTGCCATATTATCAACAATACATTCACTGATTTCGAATATACAGTTACAAATAAAATACAATGATGTAATGAATCGAACAAAACCGAAACCTAAATATCACAGTACCAATTTCGATTCCGAGTTCCACACTGATTCAGCCAAATAGATATTGAAATATATAGATACGATATCCGATATTCTAAACCGATACATAGATACGATTTGATATAGTGTAAAAGCGATATTACCCATGCCTAGTTAGAATCGAGGCTGTGGGCGAGACGTCTGACGTTTTACGTCTTACGAATTTTCGATCAGGGTCACGTGACCTGACGCGAATTTAGAAGTTTTTACCCATTCCAAAAAAGTACATACACAGCGCCGCTAAAGAAGTTTTCACTTCAAAAATATTTTACAAGCTAACAACAAACAAATGCGTTGATTTTCCATGGCAACAAATTGATCAGCGGTGACGGTTGACACAGGCAGTTTGACGCGTACATGTGTTGTGTGACGTTACACGGGAGTATCGTGCCGCGTGACCGAAGGGTGTACACGAGTGGATGGCTGAACAAATGACAATAATTGGCGTGCTGAGAGCAACGACATCGCGGCGCTCACTGGCGGCACCGACTTTAATTGACTGGTGATTTCAATTAATGCACATCGGTGAGTTCACGAAACGCCACTATTCCTGGTATAATGGCACCAGATATTCACTCAAAATGTCGTTGGCAGTTTGCTCGCTGTAAATTTATGGCATTGACGACGACCAATAAATGCAAATTTTATTGTTTATGGCAGATTTAACGGTAGTGAACTCTTTTACCAATACCGTAAACTCTAAAGTGGTCCGAGTACATCCAGACGGACAAATTTGTTCACAATGCACGCACTGTAAAGGGTGTGACAGAGTAAGAGTGCCGTTAAGCTGTGAAGCTCTAGTCTAATTTCAATAATATATGCTAGAAATAACATGATCATGTAAATACGTAAATATATTTCATACAAGTCAAAGCATTTTAATTATATTGTGAATTGGCGTGATTGAGTTCAGATTTTATCGAATTCAGCAGAAAAAGAGGTCAGACGAGGCGGTGTTCCGTGTTTGCAGCGGTTAATAAAGGTTGATGAAGGCTCGGTAGCGCCGGAATCCGTAGTAGGGGCGCGGAGATAGAGAACGCGGTCTGCTCGAGTACTGATAAGGCTATTAAAAGTTACGCTCCCAGACCAACGTCTGGATTAAACAGATACTATACCTACCGATATCAAAGAAAATCTTTTAGAAGAAAACAAACCAAGTAAAGCGAAGAGATTGCAATAACAGTAGCTACTCTAAAATGGTAACCGCCACGGTAATGTTGCAAAAGAAATAAGTACCTTCCAGCTGTTGTTTGTTTCAGAAAGCGTTTCACTGATTTAAGTTTAAGAGGATCGATCTTTTTTCTCTTCAGGAATAAAAGAATTGCTAGAAAGACTTGTTAGTAAATGAGCTAAAAACTCAGTAGGTATACTTACTATACTACTGTTCATAACTGTTTTGAAACCGACGTGCGACGATGACTTATTCAACGCTCAACACTTTCCTCATGAGGACAACCTGGCTGCAGTTTTAGGCAGTATAAGTTTCTACAATAACGTCAAGAGGAAGTTTTCCAAGACATGAAACTTCCACCTAAACATACAAGTAAAGCTAAATACAAGCTTCTAAAAATTAATTAATCTTTTATATGCTGTGTGGAGGTGTCGTGGAAGTGTCCCACAAAAATACCACAATTTTATTGCATGTTTCCTATAAGTATTATAAAACGAGTTGTGTGGACTAGAACAAAAGACACGTGGGAGGGAATTTTGTTCAAAGCAATTATTGTGAATAGTGCTCACTTCAGCGACGGTAGAAATTCGCGTATAAATCGCGTCACAGACCACAAACAAAAACGTGCATGTGGACCGGCGCCCATTATTCTCGACTGCATAATCGCTTCGTCCGACGCCCGCATCGCTTCCCTTGCTATTTTATTTCCTCCCGGCATAGTTGTGTTTCAACTAGGCGGAGCTTTTTCAGCGTAGCTTCAGTAGGGAAATTAAACCATGTTTAATTCTGTTTAAGGTCTGGTTCCGGTTAGTAGGTGTAGGCAGCCGATGCGACCGGCGACAGACCAAAGCCACCACGCTACAATTCTGGCACAATGTGTGTCCGTTTTAATAGGATTAAACTCATTGTTACATACGAGCTGAAAGGACCATGAGCGAAATGAAATTGTTTCTAACGAAACCGAAGAGAATATTGCGGACACCGCATTTCGATTGGGAAAACGGAAACTCATTCCTTTCAGCATTCATATAAAAAGAAAATAAAAGACAATCTTTTCGGCTGCTAAAGGAAGACCCGTTGTTACATTATAAGCTTTAAAACCTGTGCATGGAACAATTTAATGCACCTTTAACGTTGTACGGTTTTTTGTAACGGTAATCATACTTTATCTTAATGCACTCGAGAACAATAAATTCAGGTCGCTAACAGAAACCTTAATCTTTGAAACTAAGAATGCTAGCTTATTGAATTTAAATGCAGTATTTTATAGTTGATTTAATAATATTCTATTAAAATTAATAAAATCTCTTAGTTGTCATTTATTTTACTTATTACAATTCTATTAATAAAAAAATATGTCGGGGGATCCCCGTTAGGAATGAAGTTCCTTACGCGATACTCGCATGCACTCACCCGTATATAAAACAAAGAGACAGAGAGAGAAAGTGTGAATTTAGGTGTTTTTTAGAAACTCTCATATAGTTGTCGCCGCCTTGGATTTTCATTTTGAACTTGCTGTCGGCTTTAGCACCATTAAAAATCATAAAACGAGACCCATGATAAAAAATTTGAAAGTTTTCGCAGCCGCTATCTTGGATTTTCATAAACCGGCTCTAACCTATACCTACAGACCGGGAACAGGCAGGTCCGTGTGTATGACTGCATGGAAACATCGATACTTGCTCCGAAATCGATTTCTTATACAGAAACTGCACTGACATATCATTGCCCCGTTGGTCTCGAGGTTGCAAGCGCGACTACTAAGCCTGGGTCGCTATGTGTTATTGGGTTTTCCAAAAGGAATTTCTCAGTAACAGCCCAGAGTTTGGAAGTTGGTGGTGTGACACCCCACATGCTTCAAAAAGTGCTTTAAGCCGTTGAACATGTGCCTATATCTCCTTATTCGGATTACTACCCCACGGGCTTTGAGAGTAAATGAAAAACAGAGAGCGCATCTGTGTTTGCGCACACGCTTATGCACTATAATTCTCGAGAGGATATGATCAGTTTCTATGCTTTGGTCCCTCGAAAAAATACAAGTGTATGGACTGTACCTACTTATTATGTTTATTTACATTTAATAACAAGTAACAAACGAGTCAAATATGTTAGTAATTATATTTTTTAACAGCTACGTTAGTAAACTTAACCTACACACTTAACCTAACACTGCAATATAGTTCATGCGAATCCCTGCTACAAGCTCAACACCGATGTGGAAAGTTTGCAGCAGCAATTCACATACAAGCAGTTCAGTCTGCTCGCGATACATCGCAATATAATGTACTAATTAATTAACTAAACAATTTTTTTTGTAATATATTGCCATTTAGACCCCACTGCCTAAACTGGATAATGGGCATCGTATTTTTAGACAGATATATGCATGAAAGCATTGAATAGGACGTTTGAGGATTGGTCAAAGGTCATGTTGACAGTCGAATCAAAATTTATGGTTTAAATAGACTTTATATACACGATAAAACGCTAATGCCGGGGACAAGTTGGTGAAAAGTAATATAAAATGAAACACGCGTTGAAACAAATACGCCTGATTGTGGTGTTACATTTCATGTTACCTACATTGTATTTTGGACGGCTAATTGGTGGACCTACAGAAAATGGAGAGAACGATAAAGCTTGCCTGTTATTGAAGAGAAAGTTGCATACAGTTGCGGCTTCGTACTCGTGTTGGTTGGATTTTCTTCGGAAAATTGCACAGAGCTAGTGCTGACAAAAAGTGGCACTTAGGTAGAATAGCGAAACACACGTAGAGAAGATCCTAATGATAACGGTTCATTTATGGTGCCCATTGCTGAGATTGCTGTTTTTATGCATGACATTGCCCGTTCCTATACTGCTACTGCTGACACTGCTGGAATAGTGTAAAAATAAAATAATATATATAAATAAATAAATAATAGAATAAAACTACCTTCAAGAGGTGAGTAATAATAAGTAATGATCCCCCAGACCGATTTTGGTCACGGTGACCAATCTCAACGGAGATTAGCCAGGTTCGCAGGAGATATTATAGTGCACAAGTGTGTGCGGCGCAAACACAGATGCACTCTCTATTCCTTTGCCCTCATAGTCCGATGGGACGGGAATCCGACACGACCGGGGAGGATCAGGCGCAGGACCAACGGCTTTACGTGCTTTCCGCGGCATGGGAAGAGGTGAGTATTAGTAGCGTGGAGTGTCCAGCATCCAGCCCCGACCAAAATCCTATCCAGCATGCCTGAGATGAGCTCGGGCGGTGTGTGAGGCGATGAAACCTCGCTCCAATTGCGCTTCGTGAGCTAAAAATGGTATTGATACCTAGAGAAATGGGAGAATATACCCCAACATCGCGCATCGCCTCAGAAACTTGGTATAACACATGCCTAATTTCAGGACATATTCTGTATTGACAGCGCATTGAGGTATTGCATTTATCTTGTCAATAAAACAATACATTAATAGTCAGTAGTTATATGAGCCGTCGTCGTATAAATCTAATGTAACATGATACTGAGATCGAACAGGTTGCTGCTACACCAGCACCACCTGGCGAGGCTCACGTCAAATAATAAAAATTTCAAAATATCGATTTTTATAATTCTGAATGGTTCAAAATTCCTATTAGGTATAACAACTCCGATTTATCATTCATACTGTTTTTATAATTCCGAAATTTCAATATTCCTAACGTTTATAATTACTATTCTCAAAATACCGAGTTTCAATAGATCGAATAACACATAGTCCGAATTAATGATAATTCGAAACATCAAAAATACGAATTCCGATTAATTAGAATTCCGAAATAAAAACGCCTTGTAAAACTGAATTGCAAGACAAATATACGAGTAGAATACGGAATTTTAACGTACAAAATATCGATAAATGCTAATACGATGCTACAAAATTGCGATGCACGTTACCGCGAAAGATTGTCTCTGCGATACTACTTGACTTCGATGGACGGTAAAGGTATTTATATTGTCATTCGCTCGCTCTTGCATCCTATGTCGACGGAGCCCCGCTTCGCGGGGTTATTTCTGTGTAAAGGGTTTAAAGTAACCTAACCAAACCTAACCTCGAGGTGCCCTTCGCTCGCTCTTACATCCTACGTCGCCTATTGCGTTCGTTGAGTTCGGGTGCGGTAACGTAAGTATATAACGAAAGAAGAAAAGATGATTCGGACATAATTCGGAGCATTGAAAATCGGAATGTCGTTTTTCGGACCGAGAACCCATTGAGCATTTGATTCTTCGAACATATGAAAACAAACAAATCGCATGTATGACTTTCGGTAAAATAAATTTCGTGATTTTTAATAATAGAATTTGAAAATCGGAACATCGAAATTAGGAATAAAATATTTCGGAATATCTGGATGTTTCCCTATAAAGTACTTGTTATTTTAATAAGGTAGCATTCATTCGTTTCAGACATATTAAGATTTCTGTTTGTGACCCGAATTCATAGTATTTTAAACACAATACTAATAGACTCAAAATAGTGTATCGCTGAATAGTCCTTATGTCATTTTAGCAGATTCTGGTCGGAGGTCAAAAACATTGGCATGTTCAATTTGAATGTTATGGTCTGATATACAGACTTTGATTTACGGCAAAAATCGAATTTTGATGAGTTGATGCCAAGAACAAACTTAGGTACCTATACTTATTTATTAATAAGAAAACATGATCTCGATCATTTTGACTTTTGATTTTATTTGGATTGGTTTGTTTCATTCGTCCAAAGGAAAGAAATTAGTTTCATTTAAAAGTAACAATAAAATGGTTAAAATATTGCATGCAATTTATTATCAATATCGCATCACTGTGAAAAACAATATCCATGAAATATTACTTCGTATTAAATAAACCGCTAGTGAATGTGATTTATCCGTTGCAATCAATGATACCGCTTTCGTTAACTATGCTAATTCACAAATTTGAATAGGCAGCTATTATTGGAAGTTAGCCGTACTCTGCTTACGTTTCTAGTTCCATCCATTACGGATTCAGATTAATTGCTCACTTAATGCTGCTCGTAATAAACTAAATCCGGTGCCGTGACCCATCTACTTAGACGTTTTAGCTGGAGGAATTGTTAAGCGAGTAGGAGAAATTGAATTAGGCTGAGCGGGCGACGGTTTCAGAGCGAGCAGAGCCCGGCCGCCCGCCATGATCGCCCCGCGCCCTTCTTCCTACGTGCTCATCTAGTAAAGCAACGCAGCACGCCATGATGTATTCAGTTCAGTTATGTTTGCAGTTCTAACTGTACAAAACGAATGTTATGTTATGTAAATCAAATTATACGCAGGTACAGTTACTATCAAAAGCAGATGATCATAGAAAAAAGTATAAAATGAGGTTAAAGAATAAAACAAAATATGATTTAGGTAACGACAAAATGCAATAATAATGTGTTTCGATTGTATTCCGAGGCAAGTAATTACTTAAACCATTTTTATTTACTTATGCTGCTGAATGTACAATAATGTAGATACATGGCATATTATACACTAACATTTTGTTACATACTACTATAACAATTCTAGATATCCTTGTCGGTACATACCTGCATACATACATTTATATCTGGGCACTATGTGCTTCAGAGCTTACTTACAACCAAAATGATCGAAATAAAGATCTACCACGTCCAGTAGTATCCTACCTACTAACACTAGTTGTGTCAACGATAAGAAAGCAAAAAGCAAATAAAGTATGGCAGGTTGCTCTGGGAGCAGAATGGAGCAATCAGAACGAGAACACTTTGACACAGCAATTTGGACGGCGCGCCTCCGATGTGTTATTTTGATTGCGCCGCTTTTGTGCGGTGTTGTTTGTGCGTCCGCTTCCTTCATGCTTATAAAAAATATTTATGGCTCCTATGAGACACGAATATTGCCTCCTACCGCCTTAATAACCTTGTTGGTAACAGAGAGCGACAGTCTCCTGAGAAGGTATTATGTCGTAACAATTGCCTGCAAAATATTCTTACAAAAACTAACACCTTCTCCTTCGGCGAAAACAAATACAGGATAATAACATTCATGCGTACGTATGAACATGTATATACATTTTTCATCAGGTGATTTTATTCAGATTTGGGTAAACTGGGTATTATTGAGTTTGATACATGTTATTTTTACTCTACAAAACACTCATAAGACCTATCGTATCTTCCCTTATCGAAAATAGAGATGATTGTTTGTCTATAAAAAAATGGTTTCCAATACAAAATCATCACGTAGTATTCGCAGATGAGCCACAGAGGCCTAGTAGGAAATAGCCCCCCTCTCCGGAAATTGAACCATGCACGCGAGAGATAAGCTGCAACTATTACAAACGGATTGCTTTGATGTTACAGTTATGGTTTTAATAGATTTTGTTCGTAATTGGCGATTTATTTTCTCTTTCCTTGTAAAATTGCATTGACGACTGTTATGTGTAATGCGATACTATCATAATCATACATTTATAACCACTTGCTATTAATTAAACTACGTCAATTTGCTTAAGCTGCAAGCAATTATTTTAAAGCATAAATGCAAATGTCATTAAGTAATTATTTAAAATAACAAGCGTCACGTGAAATCTATTTGTAGATTTCATATAACATTTTCATTATTTGCAGTATTGATTGGTTCGCATCAATCGCGATATGCAAATATTAGCTTCGCTCGCTGACCGGCGGGCTAGTGATTTACGCGTGTCCCGACGCTACGTTATGCAATTACATCGCATATTAAAAATTAACCAGCATGCCGTAACCAAATTTTGCGACTTTCGTTAGATTGTTTTTTATGAAATTATGAATGTACGTTCGGTAGAAGATGTTTTGATCAGCGCAGCTGCATGCGCGGTACAATAGTGCGCTGGTGGGCGGCCGGCCACGTAAGTCAGCGCGCGGCGCCGCGGGGCATCCACTGCGCGCGACACCAGCTACCAACTACTTAGCTCAATATCGTTGCTTATCATTGTTAATTCGTATTCCTTTTATAAGTATTTATTTTAATCATTTTATTCGGTAAGTACCTAAGTAATAAGCCAAAGCAATTGTGTGATCATCGTTAGCACTTCAGCCGTTGCAAGTTTTTCCGTAGCTAATTAAAATGAAAACAGAAATGGACCTGAGGTACCGCCATTTGGAGCAAATAAGAAGCAGTATAATGGTGTCCCCGCATGGGTGCATCATTAAAAACCTCACAAAAAGTCGCAAGCGGAGCTGAACGTAATGGTGAATATAATGTATGCTAATGAGGGCGCGGGCGGGGCGGGACGTGACGTCACGCGTCGGACCGCAGCCGCTGCCGCTGCTGGCCGGCGCGGGCGGCGGGCGGCGCCTAACGAGCGGGTGTGCATTTTCAATACTCGAACCACTGTTCCCATACTTAACTATTTCAAAGGCAGCTTTTATTCGTGAAAAGAGCACTTACGTTCATTTACAATTTACTTTTTTATTTTTACTAGTAACACGTTTTATTCTAGCAAGTTGTAACATTGTGGCAGTGACACCTATGTAAACCCGCCTACAACTAGATAGGATATTGCAGGAGATGGAGCAGGCAAAGCCATTTGCTATAATAAAAACAGCGCGAGCGCTACAAAAAAAACGACGGGTTGCACTCCGGGAGTGCCGGCAGAAGTGAAAACTTGAATATTAACGTTGTGCATTTTTAATATTTTGGAATGGTTAGAGAATAATTTTGTACGAATTGCTTTCATTATCAGTATAAAAGTACTATTATTTATGTGGTGGAATACAATATTCATTTATTGCGCTATCGTACACAAACATGACAATTTATATTACATTAAAAATTTAACACTTCAGAACTATTACAATTATTTTACATTAAAAAGTTTATCTCTTAGGAAAATCAACTTCCATCCATAATTTCAACGACTTTTTCATCATCATCATTACCAGAACCATCATCGCTAATCACATGGTACTGAGAATTGAGAAGAAAGAAAACTGAGAGTTTTATAGGTTTAAAATATATATTAAAGGTCTATCCTTAAGTATTATAAGGAATACAGTTAAACTATAACCAATATCATATTTAAAAGAGCTTATTTCATATTTCTTATTACATTTTAAGGCTGAATGACGATTCCTTTGCTCTATTCGTGCAACGCGACGCGACGATGAATTAAAAGTCAACATGACATAACAATAACAACCGATGACGCGACGCTAACAAAATCACTTGAATTTGTAGTTTTTAAACTTTTGGGTGCTTGATTATTTATTGTATCAGCGAGTGCTTTTAACATAGGTAGTTCTGTGACTAAGAGGATAAATACAACTACCTAATGAAATGTGAGTATTATGATTTTTTCACTGATAGTATATGGCTATTATTACTATTGTCTCATCCACGAGTATTGTATGATACACGAGATATTAATAAAATTTAAGTAAATTACATGATTAGCTATTGTTTTACTATAATATGTACGTATAACTTTATTGTTGTAACGTAACATTGTGTGTTTTAGCATGGCAAGAAGTGCTATACTTTCATTACATAATATGAAAACTGTATAGGTACTTGGAAATTATAATTTTCATATTTAATTTTGTAGAGTCCTAAGCAACCCCTAAGACGACCTACTGACCAATTACTGCCTGTAGAACAATCTACTAGAGGCATGCTCCAGACCGAACAGTCCACACCTTCAATACCAGTAAGTTAATTCTAATAAAATATAATAATGTAATGTTATATTTGCAGGGCGAACGGACATACAACCAGGCCCATCTTTGTATAGGGACAATGTGCCAATGGAAAACCAGCCTAATACAGAACAAAAGGTGAAGTTTTAAATAAAAGTCTTACAATAATATGTTTTAACTTTATAATGGATATTTAGATAACTTTTTTTTGTATTACAGTTTGAGGCTAGATCACCACTTGCAGTCTTGCAATGCGTCATCATAGGAGTAATGCCCCAATTGCATCTTCATGTAAGGTTAACTTAATTATAATTTGGTTAATTATTGGTTTAGTGTAAAAAGCACTACATAGTAGTGGTCTCACTTTTGATTCCCGGGTTGGGCCAATTTGTTGGGATTTTCTGTAGGTTTTTTCAACAGCAGCCCTTATTCAATCAAGATCAAGATATAGACTACATCTAATAGAATCAAGATATAGACTACATCTAATATGTATACTACATTGTAATATCTATTCCTTTAGAGGGAGAGTGATGTGATGTTGATGATACTTACATATTTGTTTTACCTCTGTATAGTAATTTGTTGCATTTTTATGTTCATAGCATCTCGTAGGCATCGAACGGCACACCGCCATCTGATCCAGCACTCACCACCTTCTCAAAGGCAATCCAAATGGCGAGCCTGACTGAATGTTTTGTCGCCATTAAAGAGAGGTGTTTGGAAAATGAGAGACTTCTTATTGACAACCAGCAGAGGATGTTCGACTTTTAAGGAAATAAGTGAGTCATGGTCAAGGCAGACCCAGGCACTGCAGAATTTATGAGCATCCATCAGTCGAGGAAGTTGAATCTCCGAAACATGGATCTACTACTATGTTTAGATAATTTTAAGTTTATTTAAGATGGATGTTAAGAAGTTTAAGTATAAGAACTGTTTTTTTGTAGTAAATGTCAATGTTTGTTAGCGGGCATGCTCTTTATGCCTGCAGGCTTTTATTTAGGTACTTATTTAATTTTGTTTTGCTTGGGTAGTTTTCATTGTATATACTAAATTATTTAATTAAATGTCCTGTTTCTTGTAATGTTAATTACTTTGCATACCTACTATTGTATAGAATCAAGTTTTTCTAACTGAATATCAAAAGTCATTTTGAATAAATGATTTTTGATTTGATTGATTGTTTTTAATAGTAAATAAAAAAGAAAATAATGCAGTTATCTGTTTAATTTCTCATACCCCTGTATACACTCTTACCCATTTAAAAATATAGTACAAATAGGGACTAAGGTATAAATAGGCACATATTATTATAGGCTATTGATATTATACTAATCATATACACCTTAAACACCACACTTTAATTACACACCTTAAATGTTATGACAATTGTTGATTATAATAATATTTTTATTAATAATTTAAATACCTATTTATTGTATCTAATCAATAATGGTGAGTATATTCTATCTAAACACGTTAACCACATCTGTAAAGGAACGCATAAATTGTAGATACAACATGCTCGCCATAATTGATTAACTAAATCTCGCCTACTTATCAGCCTACTCTCTAAGTCATCATGTGTTGGAGCCTGATGTGTCAGGATTCCAAGTAACCTAGATTCTTCATCTAAGTCACATTGGTCTCATCATCATAGGAGCTGGTAGCCCGGCTCTATTACATATGTCGTTTAAAACACAGGAAGCCATCAAAATTTCTCCCACTTTTATAGGATCATAGTACAATACCCTATGTACTAATAAACATCTGAACCGTCCTTTCAGGATTCCAATAGTCCTCTACACTGTTTCTTGCACTGCTGTGCAAATTGTTGTAATGGCTCTGGAGTCTCAGTTTCTGAATTACTAAAGGGAGTCATTAAATAAGGCCTTTGAGGATATCCTGAGTCACCTGAAATCAATGAATGAAGCTAGAATTAAGTGCAATCTTGACTTGTGTTTAAGTTATCATTGTATTGTAAATAATAACTTCGTGGATTGCCCTAGAGGCAGAAGACTGAGATATGTATGTGTCTACATTCTTCCCAATGATTTTTTGGTAACTTCCATTAGCCAAAAATGATAGTGTGCATAATATCTGAAACATCAGGAATTCAATAGGCTTTTGTTGGTGTGTGGTGAGGTATACCCATCATATCTCAAGAAACCTAGATGTAAACAAACCTTTAGCCTCTTGGTTAAACCACTGGAACGAAGTCGCGGACGCATATATGGAGTTAAGTCATCTTCCAATATATTAATTAAATCCTCAGAAAGCCTGTAAATATGGATAAAATCTGTATCACGGAATATTGTTTTAAACTTTCGTATTTGTTTCGCCTGTCGAGCTTTCTTCAAATTATCACTTTTCTTAGCTTCTTCTAATAAATGTAGCTTCAATTGTGTAGTAAAAGAATAGAAATATTTAAAAAATTAAGTACAGTTTATTATTTTTGTCAGTCTACGCCCGAATATTTAGAGCTTTTTGATTTGACAGTTAGAATTAGGAGTGGGCGATACAAATCGTATATAGATACAATATCTATATATCGGTACAATATCCAATACCTATATATCGAACAGTACTGTATCTATATTTCAGGTATCCGCGTACCTAGAACGAGACACTATAACGATATCGTATCACATGATCTATGATATTCGGTTCAAACTGATTCCGGTACAGTAGTAGTTATACGGTTGTAGGTACCGTATCCTTGCGATGCGCGCGGGCGGGAGTGATGTAGCTAGAGATGAACGAGCGAGAAAGCGCGTTAAGCTAACGTCTAATACTAATTTTAAACATTATATACAGGAGCATAGAGTTTAATACCGAATACATTATTTTGTAAACACTTGTAAACAGGTAACCATCAATAAACGTCAAAGGGTTTTAAATCGTACCTATGGCATTCTCAACAAAAAAAGTGAGCCGTCACGGGACGCCTGGCAGATGTGAAACATTGCGCATGGCGACGCGTCGCCACACAGTACACAAGACTGTGACTGTATATATACTTACACCATCATAAAGCGTGGTGACGCGTCGCCACGGCATGCGTCGCCACGCCAGAAATTTGTTTTACGTGCGGCTATAGATGTTTCACATCAAAAATTGTTTTAAAATCACTTTACGTGACCCTTGACCTTGATTGCACTTTGCTGTTTTCGTCAGTCTTCAGTTATTAGCTTCACTCATGACTGATGAATAGATACTTGACCTATTTAAATAATTGATAAAAATATAAATCTAGAAAACCGAAACGGCTGTACTAGTTTCATTTCAGAGTGCCATATTATCAACAATACATTCACTGATTTCGAATATACAGTTACAAATAAAATACAATGATGTAATGAATCGAACAAAACCGAAACCTAAATATCACAGTACCAATTTCGATTCCGAGTTCCACACTGATTCAGCCAATATATAGATATTGAAATATATAGATACGATATCCGATATTCTAAACCGATACATAGATACGATTTGATATAGTGTAAAAGCGATATTACCCATGCCTAGTTAGAATCGAGGCTGTGGGCGAGACGTCTGACGTTTTACGTCTTACGAATTTTCGATCAGGGTCACGTGACCTGACGCGAATTTAGAAGTTTTTACCCATTCCAAAAAAGTACATACACAGCGCCGCTAAAGAAGTTTTCACTTCAATAATAAAAGTTAGCGCTGTGCGCCCGCGAGGCGCCGGCGGGAGGGCACGGTGGCCCGACTCGGCGCGAGCTGGCCTCGTCACGGGCCCTGTTTACTATCACTCCCCCGGGATGCTTATTTCTTTTTGTTTTTGATTTCTTTTACTTTTTAACACCGTAATAAGAGCCATCCACACCGCCTATGGTGTACGTACATAACAGTCATGTGTCTGTTAATGAAATCATGTAGGTACCTACCTATTAAGTGGCCTACGATATAATGTTTTGTAAAACGAGGATCTTAGTTATAGGGATAAACATCCCTAAAACTAAGATTTGTGCCTGTGGATTTATCCTCCAAGATAAATCATTGGAATGTCAACGATATTTCTTAAAATCGTTCCTGCACTTTATGATTGTGATGATCTCGCAAAATATCTAAGATTTCCATTTCAATCAAACTAAAATCCAATAAATATAAACAATCAACTTTAATCAAAATTAGCGTACCTACGAAGAGACAATAAATTAAGAAATATACACAAAACATGGTTGATTGTTTCAGTTGTTTCCGAATATTAACAAACTCATTACAATCGCGTGCAGCGCAGTGTATTTATTTTTAGTTCATTATATAAAATTAAATTTATTTTGGTGACAAAATTTCTACAATTATGCAGTGCATCTACAAATATTAAATGTTTCGTCTATAATTTATTTAGCATTAATTATTCGGTGAACGCTTTTGCGCGCTCGTATTAGTGCATAAGCATAAATTTATTTTAACAAATGATTTGTGTATTGTTTTGCCTTCACGCAGTAATAATGTAATATAAGTACCTCACACTCAAGTCCCTGTGTGATGATCAGGGTGGAGCTAGCGCGGTGATTAAGCTAATTATCTCTCGTTACGTTGGCAATACAGCCCATAATAATAAACCATGCATAATCATATTTTAATTAGTACGTGTATTGTTTTACTGTTGTTTGTTTCCATAATAACATCTTTATAATATTGAAGCCTATTTGGTTTTCTTGTAGCTAATTTTGGTAATAATTTGGGAACATAATCCTGTTTAGGTACCTACTCTGAACGCACAATTGGAAGCGTTGATTAGAAGAAAACTATGTTAGATAAAGAGGTTATGCCCACTGTTTTTCTTTCAAGGAAGAGTCATCTATCAAACGGTGCAGACTGATTTATGGCATTAGGTCGTGGTAGCGACACAAGTATTGCCTACGCGCGATGACGACGCGATTAAGACGGCAGCCGGGCCCGGGGAGAGCTACGAGCGCTACGACCTACTAGGAGCAACGTGATGATCTCGTGACACGCGTCTCACTCACTCTTATTTTTCCCGAGTCGATAGCTTACGTCATACTATTATTGCAAATGCAAAGTTCTTGAGAGTCATTTTTCACGTTGAAGTCTTCGTGAGATGTTTATTAGTTATTTGTTTTACATGGAATGCATTCGTAGGGGATGATAGTTTGTTGTTGTGGACAGTTGAAATAAAATGGATTATAAATCGGATTAATCATACGTATTCTACTTATAGTGATTGGAATTTTTGTTTAGTTTACTTATCCCAGAAAAAAAACTCTAAGGGAACATGAAATAAAGTAACAGGACCTTGTTGTAGAAAAACACCATACTGATATTCGTGACAACTTGAACAGTTACGATTTATATTAAACTAGCTGACCCGTCAGACGTTGCCCTGTCCAAAATTCTGTAATTCATACAAAAATTCCATAGAAGAGAGTACTTTCGTGTATTCCAATTTTTCGGGCAACTTTTTCAAGTTTTCTTTCCCTAAAAATGTTATTCGGACTATGAGAAAAATTTCAAAAAATAAACTGACCACGTTGTTCCAGGTGTTCTCAAGTGATGCGCTTACCAACGAATAGAATTTCATTTTTATCTATACCTATACTCGTAGATAGATTGATTTAAATTTTATATATGAAATCCAATCTTTACTTCTTGGTTGTGATGACAAATCTATGTACCTACTTATGTGACTTTGATAACTAAACGCGCCTTTACTTCTTTATTATTCTAGTTGAATGAAATTTAAACAATCCTTAAAATAACCAATTCTTCCGCACCACAGGAGAATTGATTAAAATAACTAATATCATTTATCATGCGGGCAAAAAGTTTCCCGAGTTACAAGGCTATCGTCCCCGTGATCCCGTGAGAAAATTGCTAGTATTCATCATAATGCGTGACATTTAAAATTACCGCCCGCCGGCGCGCTCCACAACCCACTATAAATCAACGCAAACACTAGTTTCGGCGAGTGGATTTCTATTATTAGCTCCTTATTTACATGATTGTTAAACAAACTACAATATAAACAAAATACAATCGCCATTATAAATTCTGACAGTGGAATACTTGCTTGAAAATATTCTACTTTTACTGAAAATTCTCCTGTGTGCAATAATTTAGGCGCTCTGGTTTGCTGATATTTATAGCATGGTTCACGTGGTTTTATACGACCGAGTGCGTATCCGTATAATGTGCATTTTGGTTGTTTAATTTACCTACTCTAGGTACCATGATGAGATCGATAGGTATGTTGTTCTGATTTGAAATTATTTGTGTGTGATTATATAGAGACAGTATTGTAATTTTATAATGATTACAAGCCCGCGACTTATTTCGCGTGCATGTCGGAAAACTAATTAGATTTCATTGGGTTTATATTTTTGTACGGAAACATAATTCTTTTTCTAAAATAAAAGAAGCCTAAGTTACTTCTTATGACAACATCTATCTGCCAGTGAAAGTCCCGTCAAAATCGATCCAGCCGTTTCGGAGATTAGCCGCAACAGACAGACCATTTTCTTTAAAATTGTTCTTTTTTTTTAAAGTGCCGTATATACTTTCATATGTATTTAGTAAAAATCTGTTATTTTGACACAAACAGACACTTCCATTTTATTTATATGTATTTGTACAGAATACACAAATAATGACAATTGTGTTTAGATTTATTTGGCCGGCTAAATGAAAATGAATGCTGTTTATGTATTAGGAATGTGCGGTAGACGGGCGAGCGGCGCAGTGAACGGGTACATGCACGTTGCAGTCGTCACAAGAGCCCTAACGAGTGCCGCTGCCGCATGCCGAAGCGGATTCGTCTCGCCCGTCAGCGGCCGCGACCGCGGACCACCCTCTTGCATTTATTCATGTCGTTACCGCTAACGATAATTTTATCGTGTGCTCATTTGCCGGCGCCAGTGCGGCCATCCGTCAGCGAGTCCAAATCGACAATTTGTGCAACACTAAAAACTTTATTGCGACATAATTGACCCCGGTTGTAAATAACCCTCGACCGCGACATTTTATTGCTGGCTTATTTTGTACTAGTTAGGTGATAAAATTTTTAGAGATACCATTCGATGGCATTAGGTTTATATAGGGTGAATTTTTGAGACAGGATTTGATGGACAATTATACTGTGCTGATGAATGAGAGCTATTGGTCCTTGAAATTTTCACATCAAAGAAGCATGGCTTCATTTACCTACTGATATTTAGAATAAAATAGAATACTCTTTATTATGTCACCATATAAATTACAGACATAAATATAGAAATTTAGCTGATATCTATCTACATTTGGTTAAGCTGACAGCTTAGTTTTGTCACTAAAATAAGTAAGTATTGAAGTAACGGCTGTTATCCATTAGTTACCTACAAATAACCTACTATACCTGGAGCCAGTATTAAGAAACTACCGAACACGACGAGAAAGCTATGTTCAGCATCTATCACGATAATATTCTATTCACTTGAATTTCCGACAAAAGCTTCTTGTAAATTCCTCTCAGAATGGTGTAGGTAGGTAATTGAATAGCAGCAGAAGCCAGTGCTCGGTAGTTAAGGACGTGGCCGGCCACCGCACGACGGCGCAGCGGCTACGGCATAATTGCACAAACTTTCATGTGCTTCGCATACATTTTCATAATTAAAGGGGCAGTTCGCACCAACTGGCGAAACTTATTTATAGCCACTTACCTCAATAATACTAGTTTGTCTTGTGGTACATTAATTACCAACTTATCGTGTGCTACATTGTGACACAAATTATGGTTGCATGCAGATTAACATGCATTGTGCTGTCACATTTTACTTTATTTTAAGGACGTTAAAGACGTTATTTTGTATTCTTGTTAATTAGGTGTACATTTATTGTTATTATATATTCATCATTAGAATCCCCCAAGTGGTTTGGTCATTAGGTAGAGGTATATTTGATGCACCTTTAATTAAGTTTACGTGAAGATATAAAATAAAAAAAAACACTGGCACTCCGGTAGTGCCGACAGAAGTGAAAACTTGAACAATTACGAGTGTATTTTGTGAATCGTCTTATAAACAAAACACGCGTGTTAAGGTGTGTTCCTTATTTTATAGGGTTTTTTGCAAATCAGGTATGATGACCGCTCGCATGGAGCTCGTCGTCAGTTATATATCCGTGGTTCAGCGCCATCTCGTCGTTGTTGGATGAACTACGTAGTTAGTACGCGAGGCCCTCGTAGTTCTTCCCGATGTGCATAGATGGCGCTGTCCTCAACAACGCGCGTCTTACGTTTTACGTCTTACGTCTTACGAATTTTCGATCAGGGTCACGTGACCTGACGCGAGTTTAGAAGTTTTTACCCATTCCAAAAAAAGTACACAGCGCCGCTAAAGAAGTTTTCACTTCAAAAAAGGTCTTTCACAATTATTTAGTTTTTTCTAAATAATTGTGAAAGTCCTCATTATTATTTTATATCTTAACGTTAGCGAAACTTCGGAGACTTGTAGGTATAGTAGGACCTACTTATGTTTGAATCTGACTCTCATTTAAGTAATTAAAGGTGCATCTGATCTGCGAAATAAATACTAGTGGATTTGACACCAGGAAAATCTATAAAATCAGGTATAAGAAATCCTGTGTAAAAAGTCCATTACGAAATCGAAAATTGACATCACACTAATATTACAAAGGCGAAAGTTTGTGAGTGGGTGAGTGTGTGTGTGTTTATATGTTTGTTACTTCTTCACGCTCAAACGGCTAGACCGATTTTGATAAAATTTTGTATGGAGGTAGTTGACACCCTGGATTAACATATAGGCTACTTTTTATCCCAATATTCCGACGGGATCGACATTTACGCAGGTGAAATCGCGGGGCGCAGCTAGTTAAAATATAAAATAAAAATAAGGTCTTTCACAATTATTTAGAAAACATAATCATGGAATAAAAATATAAGTATATCTAATGAGCAAGAACACAAACAAAAAGAAACAAAAACAGAAAGGGTAAACTAGAATAAACAGCGAAGACTGGAGTTACCTAATGAACTCGTGAAAATTTGGCGCAGGGTGTACACGAGGGGTTGCTTATTAGATATTCTCATCTCGAAAGGCAAGTCCAGTGGCGACAGCGGTATACGGGACATGGTTTTAAATATGACATATGGCGCCAGCGTATATTTAATAAAACAAATTCTTATTATGTTGTCATGGGCATGGAAGAATATCTAATTTACAGAGAGAAAATAGGATAATGATCATAACAATCTAAAGGAACGAGGGTGAGCTAAGCTAACATTAATGTAAAATCAAACAACACCGGGATCGTATAATTTTCAGGCCCGGTTTGTAGCCATAACAAGGAAAATGTTAAAGGAAGGTCTTTTCACAAACCCGAAATAAATATCTCGCTTTTCCATTAAGGACATAAAAGCAATTCCGCGAGAGTCGAATAATAACGAGGGGCAGCGTTGTCCAGCCGTGGCCTCCTCCGAATTTTATTTGCATCGCGGGGCGCGTCTCGGGTTCGGCCTCGCTCGCCTCGATTGCCCCAATAATCGCTATTGTGTGGACCACGACGTTTGCAGCGCGAGCGAGCGCGCGGCCGTGCCAGCGAAGTTAGCGCACTCGCTACCGCCCGCGCGGGGCTCGGCCGCGCCGGCTCCGTGCGCCCGCTCGCTGTCGTGCAACTCCGGAATTGCATGCGCCCAAGAAAACTTTTACCTTTGAGAAATTCCAAACGCTTCGACGTGCTCTCGATGTAAACTTGCAATAACCAGATATATAACCACTACAATTGGCAATCTATATTTCTAAGATATTTCTACTGTCGCCGTACGTATACAACAATACTTACTTATTATGTATTGTACGAAAAATGTAGGTTTTCGATTGTTTGTCACGCATACAAATGTTACTCAGTGTAAGTACCATTACCTACTCATATTCGACAAAGCGAAACAAGTACAACATAAGACTCGCATGCCGGGACCCAAAGAGTGCCAACGGGACGGATCTATTCTAAAAGACCGTTTATCCGTCTGTCTGTCAAAGGGGTGTTTAATTTTATTCGCAACTAGCCCGTTGAAATACTGAATATGTGTTAGTATTGAAAATATAAAAGCCAAAACCAAATAAAGTTACTATTATTCAAGGTTTTGTGTTACTTTTCTTAATATTCTAGGTGGTTTTTGTTTTAATAAATATATTTTTGAAGTGAAAACTTCTTTAGCGGCGCTGTGTACTTTTTTTGGAATGGGTAAAAACTTCTAAATTCGCGTCAGGTCACGTGACCCTGATCGAAAATTCGTAAGACGTAAAACGTAAGACGCGCGTTGTTGAGGACAGCGCCATCTATGCACATCGGGAAGAACTACGAGGGCCTCGCGTACTAACGTCAGACGTAAAACTTAAGACGCGCGTTGTTGAGGACAGCGCCATCTATGCACATCGGGAAGAACTACGAGGGCCTCGCGTACTAACTACGTAGTTCATCCAACAACGACGAGATGGCGCTGAACCACGGATATATAACTGTGTGCTTATTTGTAAATCTGAATAAATTCCTTTCACGAGAAGAATAAACCAGTCACTTTGGTCATCATACCTGATTTGCAAAAAACCCTATAAAATAAGGAACACACCTTAACACGCGTGTTTTGTTTATAAGACGATTCACAAAATACACTCGTAATTGTTCAAGTTTTCACTTCTGTCGGCACTACCGGAGTGCCAGTGTTTTTACAAAATAGTCTACCCGTACCTAAACCCGGACTTGACTGACCAAGTGACCACTGAAGTTGTCTCATAAATAAATAATGTTGTGATAAACTTTCATAAATCGTTTGCCAGAAAGATACACTAACTTATGTCTTTTGTTGACATCAGAGCAGCAACCGCGAACGAATATAAAAATGCGGGCATGTGTTTTTATCAGCAAATAGTATTCATTTTTAAGAGATTCCTTTTTCAATCATTTTATGGAATTAGTGTGATTGACACGTAGACATACTAAAGCCCGTGCGAAGTATTTTCACACTTAATTTTCTTTGAACACAGCGGCGGTAAGAAATAAAGTTAAAATTAAGACGCGAGTTTATGGGGCGTTACTGGGGTGGAGGGCACAAGGTGGGCCCGAGGAGGTGCGGCGGTGTGAGAGGCCATTCGAATTCACCGCGCGAGCTGCGCCGTAGATAGCGGCAGGCGGGACACGTACTTCACTTCCACTAACTCCAACTATTGACAATATTAATGCACGCTTAGCAGGGCCAAGCGTCGCCGTGCAACGCCTACAGAACACTCCGAAAAAAGTGCCGAATCTGAAAGCAGTCTTGTGTCTTCAGCAACAGAAAACAATCGTGAGCTAGCATACATTTTATTTTGGTGAGTGTAACGCAATCTTTACTTATTGGCACTAATTTATTCCGTTCTTAAGAGAAGTCTCCGGAAGTAACGCAAATATTAGACGAGGCTGGGCCCACGACGGCTGCCATTAATTCCAGAATTGAAATCTGGAATTGCGGCGGCGGCGGTGGCGAATTTACATTCATCGCGGTAAGAACTTAAATCAAGTTCTCAGTTACGATTCAGTTGCGATATTATTTTATTAAAATATGTAAATGACGCCGTTCCACCGCGTAGATACTACGGTAAGGACCTTACAATTGCGGGGGAGGATATCTCTAACGACGCAATATTTTCATTAGTGAGACTATTACCTACGAGCGTTATCACAATTTTATACAGCTTCACAATTATTACGTCACATGGCTTGGGATTAAGAATGTTTATTATGTAACTTACATTCCACTACTTAAAAGTTTTTAGAATAATTATTAGATAAATAGATAGATAACATTACAATTCGATTCACATAAAAATAAAACCTAATTTTAAAAATATTGTTCCTTACCTATTTTTACATGTAAATGTGTATTTTATTCCAATTTCTTAATATTCTGAAACTTTTTCTTTCAAGCCAAGCTTAAACTTATGTCCTATCTTTTAAGTTAAAAAACACAACCCGCAGATTCATCTGATTCCAAGCACAAAGCAGTTTTCAATTTATCGGGAATAAATGCTTCGGTTGGCAGCTCAGACACCCAATTACCGCGCACAAAAGCTGATTACCGCGCGGGTGCGGGCGGCTGGCGGAGCGGCGCGTCGTCGTCGTCGCGTCATCGGCTCGGCGCGGCTGCAGCAGCGGTGCGCTCACGGAATATTTGAACGACTTGTGAGGAACTCTTCATTTACTCTCTTTACACAAGTAGATGGCACTGTAAAACGGTTCCATCTGATTGAAATCGACATCACTAAACTTCAAAAAACATGGCTAAACATAATTTCGTATTTTTATTATAAATTGCAAACTGAATCAATTATGAGTTTTGGTGATTATAAATGAAATTTGCCAATGATTCTTGGGCGATTGCAATATATTGAATGTACCTATACAAAATATTGTAAAACATTTTAAAAGAGTAACGGTGGAGTTTCTTGCCCATTATTCTCCATACGAAACTATATATATTTTGGAAGACAAGACTAGAATCAATTGTATTTTTTGTAAATTTTACGTTTAAAAGTGCTTTTTATGTGTCTATTTGAAATAAATGATTTGACTTTATGGAAGCTTCGTTGTGCGAGCTTCGATTACGGCGAACATTAATTCTCTAAAGTTTAGCAGTGTTAAACTTTAGCTATTAGAATTTGCTTTTCGTGTTTGGATTTACGTACCTACCTACGCACCTAACAGTTCGTTTCGCGAATGAATATTCGTCGCGTAACAAAAGCTCGCGCAACGAATGTTCCTAAACAAATTCGCGAAGAAAATGCTCGCGGTGAGTACCGTTCTATAATTGCATCCGCAATCCGTAACGCAATACATATTTTACACGTGCCGACATGCCCGAGCGAAGCCGCGTTCAAAAACTAGTATCAAATAAAATAGCTTCTGAATAACTAAAATCGGAAAACCGTTACAGTTTGTTTACAACATTGTTATAGAACTTTTAGGGTACCGACCTGAAAGGAAAAACGGAACCTCTATAAGATCACTTATTTGTCTGTGTGTCACAGAGGTTTTTCTCGAGGTTATTACGTATGAATCACATTTTAGAAAATAATCGTTACTAATTTTTAGCCGTTAATGTCCCACTGCTGGGTTAAGACCTCCCCCTACTCTCTTTCCAGAGCTGCCAAGGACCAATCTTTATCAAATGAGTACAGCACATCCCGCCAATAAAAAAAAAAACACTGGCACTCCGGTAGTGCCGACAGAAGTGAAAACTTGAACAATTACGAGTGTATTTTGTGAATCGTCTTATAAACAAAACACGCGTGTTAAGGTGTGTTCCTTATTTTATAGGGTTTTTTGCAAATCAGGTATGATGACCAAAGTGACTGGTTTATTCTTCTCGTGAAAGGAATTTATTCAGATTTACAAATAAGCACACAGTTATATATCCGTGGTTCAGCGCCATCTCGTCGTTGTTGGATGAACTACGTAGTTAGTACGCGAGGCCCTCGTAGTTCTTCCCGATGTGCATAGATGGCGCTGTCCTCAACAACGCGCGTCTTACGTTTTACGTCTTACGAATTTTCGATCAGGGTCACGTGACCTGACGCGAGTTTAGAAGTTTTTACCCATTCCAAAAAAAGTACACAGCGCCGCTAAAGAAGTTTTCACTTCAAAAATAGTTGATGAAAAAAAACGTGTGTGATCGGGGGACCCCTGTCAGGAACGAAGCTCATTACGCGATACTCGCATGCACACACACTCGCATATAACAAAAAGAGAGAGAGATTAATCAATTTAATACGCGTTTTTAATACAGAGCCACCTGGGTATCAAGTTGTCTCCGACTTATATGATCTGATTTCATTTAATATACTTTTCTTTAGTATAACGATGAAGTGATATAATTAATTATTGATATAATTTCATTTTATCTAATTTTATATGGTATAATGGACATCACTACATAGTATAAAACAAAGTCGCTTTCTCTGTCCCTATGTCCCTATGTCCCTTTGTCCCTTTGTATGCTTAAATTTTTGAAACTGCGCAACGGATTTTGATGCGGTTTTTTTTAATAGATAGAGTGATTCAAGAGGAAGGTTTATATGTATAATAATAATAATGTTTCCGTGCGAAGCCGGGGCGGGTCGCTAGTTTTCTATAATGCACATTTGAATTAATATTCAATTAGTATAATATTCAAAATATATAAGTAACGTTTAATATAATTTAGAAACGTCAATTTTGTTTTGTACAATTTTGCAAAAACTGATTAGATTTTAAACGCCTGTCATTTTCTTTGGGTTAGGTTAGACCAGTGACCCCCAGGTGGGTTCGCGCATTGTCGAGGCGGGGGGGCTCAGTAGCCGTGGCTTGGTCACCCACGGTGAAGCGAAGAGGAACCCGAGGAGGGGCCGCTCGTCAGGGCTTTTGCCGATAAGCCCACGACGTAGCGGCCAACAAGTAGGTTGCGGAGCCGCTCAGGCGACATAGCAACTGAGGCGGGCCGAGATGTCGTATGGGAGGCATCGCGGCTGAGGGTTGGAGGCCGCGGCAGGAGAGGAGTGCCAGTATTGCGGTGCACCGCTCTCCCTATCCTCTGCAGTCGAAAATTGGCAGGCGGCGGGGCCAATGACCTGACCCGTCGCAGGGGACCAAGGGTGCCCAGACACGGGGTCGTCTGGCGCCCATGTGCTGGTTTGGTCCCTGGGGTGGTCACGGCGTGCTATGTGTTCTGGTGCGCCGGTGATGGGGAGTACTCCCCAGAGGAGGGTCCGGTAACGGACAGCCGCGGCGGGTTCACGGATGAGTGCTGACGCGTGCCCGTTTTCCCGCCGTAAGCGGCAGAGGAGGACACCGTGGAGTTTTAGTGGGTTAGAGTCCCACATAATTGCACTATCTCTCCGTGGTAGTGCAGAAAGCACGAGCGTTCCTCCACGTTAAAAAAAAATAATTAGAACAGTGACCATTAACGCGCGAAGGCGAGCGAGTGAAGCAAGCGTGCCGCGGCAGCGGCCGCCGAGCGCCAGATCCCCTTCTATTGTTGGTGAATCATTTGGGTTAGATGAGGTTATAAGAATTTTGGCTGAAAATTTGTAAATATGAAATTAGGTCAACTGAACGTTATACAGGGTGGAGTTTTCGAAGCGTACCTGGAGGGAAAGTAATCTAAATACCGAAGACAGCAAATTTACTTATAGGAAACATTCCTTTATTTTTAAAAAGACACAAAACTGCATTTAAAGATTTTTTTTTTAAATACGCTTGTCACACCCGGGAATCGAACCGACTAAAATCCGAAAAAATTGCATCCTGTACCTACTTTTATGGCAACAATCGATAGGGTCACTCATAAGGATCAAATCTCTCTAGCAAACATGGTAAATTAAACCAAAACCGTGAAATCTAAACTTAATTTGTCCGAGCGAAAAAAACGAGTAAATTACCTAATTAGTTGTTGCTTGAAATGTGCTCCATTTTCTTGGATGTACAAATTTAGGAATTTATTTTGAGTAACTTTTAGTAGCGTGGTGTGGTGAATATTGAAAATTGTATTGTGAACCTCAGTTTTTAGTTCGTTTACAGTTTTATAGGATTTTTGGTGAATTTGATTTTTTAGATATCCAATCTTGTCTTGCTTCATCTTGTCCCATTAAATATATAAGTTTGTTTGCTAGGGAGATCTGACCCTTATGATTGACCCTATCGATTAGTGCCGTAAAAGAGTAGGATGTTATTTTTTCGGATTTTAGTCGGTTCGATTCCCGGGTGTAGCAAGCGCATGTTCAAAAATCATAAAGTGCAGTTTTGCTTCTTTTTAAAAAGAAAGGAATGTTTCCTTTGAGCAAAATTTGCTGTCTTCAGTATTTAGAGTACTTTTCCTCCAGGTACGCTTCAAAAATTCCACCCTGTATATATAAAAAGACTATCATTTTTATCACATACATATCCACTTCAAAGGTATATATTTACCAAGCGTCTACAGAGCGTCTACAGTTGGATCTATCGTCGTGTATCGCACGAAGGCAGTGGGTGACGTGATTGCAATAAGGCAGCGCCTCCGAGTAACCTGGGATGCCAACTGCAGTGGGTCTCTGCGTTGTCGACTGTACGCCCGACAGCGAACGCCCTGGGAAATCATGACCGACGCCTCTCCAACCTTACGGGCAACGATGAATCCTGACATCGTAGCGACTTGCTTTATATCCCAGCAAAAATATCTATTTTGGATCTACTAAATCGCATTTAGAGTGTTGGTATTATATTATCAATTTATCATAGATAAATGTGTTATCTCCAGGATTTAAGAATTAACTACGAAGCCGTGAATGCATACAGTTTTTGAAAATATTAACAAATGCATTTCGCACGTATAGCATAGTAATCGCCCTTCATTAGCAGTGTAAACCTCCATTCCGGTTGAATTATGGCGGCGTGTCATATAAGCTTAAGACGTGTGCAAACAAGATTTATGTAATTAATTTAGGAGATAAGAGCAGGCGCGAGAATACATATGTTATAGAGCACAAAGGATGCTACAACACAGTCTCCCTGTTCGGCGGCCTAGATTCCTAAATGTGATCTTATCATTGTGATGCTTACCTATCTACTGAAACACTGTTTAGGAATAGCAAAACAAACTGTATCATTTTTACGGTTATCATGTCGTTTTATTTTCGTGAAAATTAATTCCACAAACGCTGTGTACACAATAGCTGTAGATGTTATCAGTAGCATAATTATGAAGGGAGAAGACAAACACAAATGTGAGAAATGGGCACAGGCACACGGGCATGCAGACTGGGGGCGAATACTGCCGAGTTGCCGACACCGACGGCCGGAGATATTTACGTTTATCTTCGGGTAACGGCTTCATCGCAAGCTTTATTACGACATCCACTCACGTAATCCTCCGCCGACGTCATAACTCCTCGTTTGCTGGCCCGCTACAATGTACCTACTACACCGCTTTTCCACTAGCGAAACACGGGCGGTGCATCGTGCGTCCAGCGGCTATTGCAACTAATAGGATATTTTCATAAATGTTCATTTATTAAATTATTTAGCGGTAGAACGGTCTAATTAGGATAAACATAAGGATAAAGAGCATTAAATAAATGCCTAGAAATTAAGGTTTTTACTCAAATTCTTTTCCTTGCATATTGTCATATGTCTCTGTAAATGTCAATTCATTAGTGAGTCAGTTGCGACAGAACTACTTATCCAAAAACGAGTTTATAAATAAAATCATAAGGCAGGCTTTTCAGTGGAGCTGCGGGCGAGAATTTAAGGAAAAGAAGAACGACAGGACTTCAAGTAATTTGCAAATACTCTCAAAAAAAAAAAGATGTCGGTCAAATTAAGATAAAAGGCAATCACAGCGTATTTTTTAAATATTGGGTTTAACCAGAAAAACGTTGCTTAAAGAGCAGGTGGCTCCGTTTATACAGACCCAATGACAGTAAACTAAAGAGTTATATTATGCAGTAAAAAGTAGGTATATGATTTTCAAAGATGGCGGAAATGAATAGTTCCAATAACAGATGTTTCTTTGGGCAGCTTAATAAAAAAAAAAATCTAATGCATTCAAAGTAAAGCCCTGTAACTAATTTGTATAATGTATATTAATTTCAGAAGACAGTGAAAGTACATATATACTATATATGTACTTTCACTCAGTCTTCTGAAATTAAGCGATATCGCTATTCTTCTTTATGAAATCGATTTTAAGGGGCTTACATGACCTAAAGCGCGGTCACTGTCGGACTGCATAGAAAAGAAAGAGAAGCGCGATGACACATCGCTGGTAATTTATTGCAAAATATGAAACAATTATTTAATTACAAGAAATCTATTGTTTGGACTAAAAAATTAAAACGCTAGTGTTTAGTGTGTTGCTTGTAGAATAATCTGACGAAAAATCAGAATGATTGTATGTATATTAGTATGGTTTTTATTGTAAAAAGAAAGTTTTCAGAGGTATCTTCATGATTTTTTCTATCGTATCAAATTAGTTGTATTATGTTTTCAACACTACACTACTACTAACCTAGCATATATCCTGAAGAATATCATATATTTTTTCTGATTTTGTTTACTGTAGTCGAGCATATACTTTTAGTGTTTCTAAAACATAAGTTTTTTTGCGTTTACGTTTAGGTCCTGTAATCCCCTTAATAAAAAAACACTGGCACTCCGGTAGTGCCGACAGAAGTGAAAACTTGAACAATTACGAGTGTATTTTGTGAATCGTCTTATAAACAAAACACGCGTGTTAAGGTGTGTTCCTTATTTTATAGGGTTTTTTGCAAATCAGGTATGATGACCAAAGTTGTTTATTGTTTCTATGTATATTATTAATGAATTTTTGATTATTCCTTGGTTACTAACATAATTTTTAAGTGTATTTACTAACAAAAATATGGATCTCTGTGACTGAATCAAATAAATTATTATTATTATTAAAGTGACTGGTTTATTCTTCTCGTGAAAGGAATTTATTCAGATTTACAAATAAGCACACAGTTATATATCCGTGGTTCAGCGCCATCTCGTCGTTGTTGGATGAACTACGTAGTTAGTACGCGAGGCCCTCGTAGTTCTTCCCGATGTGCATAGATGGCGCTGTCCTCAACAACGCGCGTCTTAAGTTTTACGTCTGACGTTAGTACGCGAGGCCCTCGTAGTTCTTCCCGATGTGCATAGATGGCGCTGTCCTCAACAACGCGCGTCTTACGTTTTACGTCTGACGTTTTACGTCTTACGAATTTTCGATCAGGGTCACCCATTTTACCCATTCCAAAAAAAGTACACAGCGCCGCTAAAGAAGTTTTCACTTCAAAAAAATCCTCTCTGTTTCTCAAACGAACAAAGTATCGGTTCTTATATAAAATTTATACATAACATTACGAAAAATCATAACATAATCAATGCGCTTTTGAATATTAGGTACCTACCCACCTACACCTGTACAAAGAAACGCTTAGTAATTTCTTTCTTTACTACAAATCCTAACGTGTTCTGAACACAGTCTACAAATATTCGAAAATAGGTGAATCAAAAAGTCATTTGAACTTTCAGAAACGCTCGCATAGGGGTCGGGCGCGGATCCGACCCCGCTATAAATGAATATCGGATATGGAATCCATAAATACTCAATCTAAATTCGTAAATTTTCTCCGAGGATCGTAAAAAATGAAGAGGTAATCCGAAATCGGCTTACGGGTGCGGTACAGTTAAAACATTTCCACCTCTAAAGCAATTTATTAAGCTGGTTCATCAAAATTGAGTCTCGTTCCGGTTTTTAAAGATTGACTGAAAAATAATTACGAGGTCGTTAGTTATAATAGTTGTTCGTTAGTTATTGTAGTTAGTTATAATATTTGTTCACTAAAATAAAATCACGGAGAACAAGTTCATCGTGAAAATGTACTTACACCAAATAGGCGAAGGATGAATAGTGTTGCAGAAAGGCCGAAATTGAGCGGGGGGGATTTGAACACGCCAGCTTAGTGCAGCCGCCGGAAGTAGGCCTCTAACCGCCGCCATATAATAGCTTCCAAATTGACCCTTCCACTTCGGCCTTAGCCGCCGCTCGCGTCAGCATTATCACTACATTTCATGGACAATTATAGTCTTTTTATTCAGTATGCGATGTTTTAAGCCATAAATAACTTGCTTTATTTTTTTAGAATAAACAATTTGCGACTGTTGTGACCCAAGTAAATTAATTTTCATATAAAGGCATTAACGCGAAATCGCATCGGAAGTTTCGGAAGTGTTATTTCCTTTTATAGCAAAGGCAAACGTCAGCCGACCGGCGGCGGTACCGGTATGAGGATAGTCAAATACATAAAAGGGATGAGTCGCGCGAAATACTGGCATTGTAGGATCCTAAGCCCTGTTTAGATTAGATCAGACCTTCGAAATAACAGTGAATGAGGACGTGGATTAACTACGGTCCGGGGCACTTCGGCCCGTTCGCTTAATGGGGCACCGTTAGGGGGGGGGGGGGGGGGTAATGAGAGGCGCGGGGATCGGGCGGACCTCGCCTTTTGCCTTACTATGCCGAAGCCCAAACAGCTGAAATCATTTCTATTTTAAGTCAAACAAATACGCTGCTATTCTGTGAATTATTTATTAATACACAATTGCACCATCGACTAGCTAAATTCAAAATCATAATTTTTTTTATTTATGTACACATTAAAATGATGTGGGTGAGTTTGCTCCCGATCGGTGCTTACAGATGTCCCAGGGCGGCTGAAATAAGGGGCAGAAATTCATTTTTCAATGTCGAAGAAGAAAATTCATTAGAACTTTGAAATTACTGATGGCTAAACGGACGGAGTAAAATTTGCTCTTAATTTGTACCGAAACTTTTTCGCCAATTTTAAGAAACTTCAAAACGACTTTAGAAGTCAGAAAGATGAGAACAGTGCTAATGATTACAGTTGCGTTTCTTATTTATGGCAATTCATTCCGGTTTGCGGGATCATTTCATTTGAAGATTATTTATTTAAAGAAGGAAGTACTCGTAGGATATTAGCACCAAGACATATTGCAAGGTTGTGAAAATATAAATCTAAGAAACTTCACATATTTTCTTAAATATGGGGTAAAACACACTTAAGTAGTTGACATTCGTAAATGGAGTGCACATATTAAAAGTAATAAATCTGTAGCGAAGATGACGTCTCGGTCGGGCTCCAGCACCGGCCAGCGCTCGTCGCCGTCGCCAGAACAACCCGATATTAGTTTACTTTTCCTCTCCAACTTGCTTTATTAGTTACCCGTCCGCGAAAGCTGCCGGTGATAGTTTTCAAGTTATTGAGAAGTCTAGAAGATGTCCAGTATGTGCTACTATATACATGCACCCCTTTCCTAAATGAAGGATCTTTATAAACTCTACATTGAATTGTTGATGTTTTATTCATTTTCACCACAACACACCAACACACACATTGAAAATGTCAGCTACCTCTTACCTTTAGGTACTATAATAGACCCTTGTGAAGGTAGGACAAACAGACTTATTTGTTTGGTTATGGGATCTTCGAACCTTTTCTGGTTACGAAACCTTAGAAATAAAGCGTCGTAAACTGAGCTTATATTTTGTTTATCACTGCAGGACTGGGGGGTGTCGTAATTATGTGGATCTAAAAACACTCAACATCTATACTAAGCTTCGGAAACGATGACAACGAAATCCATGATAGACTAAAAACAGGTCAGGCGGCTTTTCGTTGACAACAACAGCTTTGTTAGGGAGGATTTTATTGGCACAAATATTGTCCAAGTCGAGCTGCGGCGCGCAATTCTCGTGATTTACCGAGCTGTTTACGCGAGCCTGCCTATCCCGATCTACCAACATTTTTACAGCACCATTTGCCCGAAAGTCAGACATTTTCTACAACACAAATCATTTTAACTATATTTTTATGCAAATTTTACGCCATCAACTGAGAGAAGAGACTCGATGTTTCTAAAATACTGTTTAGATCTCATTCCTATATCGGAAGATAATGTTTATTTTTGAATAAAGTCATCCATACTGCTTATGTATTTACGTAGCAACGCAACGCGGTGTTTAGGCATTTCTTACAAAAACTAAGTTTTTAATTACCTGCAACTAAACAGTGATTTTGATGATAGTTTCTATGGCCTTTTTATTTGATGATCTTTTTAATGTAGCAATGAAAAAGGTTTAAAAATACTAAGCGCCATAAAATTAATGTGACAAACTCTGTTCCTAACAATAAAAATAGCCCTTAAGCCATCGAAACATTAACAAAGTTTTCACGTTAACTTTTTGTATAAGTAGAAAAGTTGTGGAGGCATTTTCCAATCTCTGAGCGAGGGCCGACGTCGACGGCTCGCGTCGAGTCATTATGGGGCGGCGCTGAACCGTCACGGGATACAATCTCACCTTCACTCCGCTCCAGGGTACATAATCATACAAAAACAAACATTGTCTTTTCAAAATTATAAAAAATAATTTTGCTACTTTACGTACTGTTAGGTTATATGCGCTGGGGAACGAGAATATTGGCATGAAATATTTTGTTTTGATATTCGATACCGTAAAATACGCACGAATTTGCTGAGTGGTAGACGTAATGTAATTGCGAGTACTTTGTAGAGGGGAGTAGAAAGTCTGCTAATCCTTTTATCTAAGCGCAGCACGCGGTAGAGTTGGGAGAATGTGCCTGTAGTTTACCGCCTCTCGCACCTGTTCGGCCACACTTGAGCCGAACCGAGCTTAATCTGCCCTCTTTTTATTATGGCCGCGTTTCAGTCGCTTAATTAACGAACCGCTCGCTTCACCAACCTACCAAACTGACGTATTAAGTTTACTTTCGTCGTTTGTACGTTTCTCTTTTGCTGTTAGCATTTTAAATCGTCCTGTACTGGTACAGGGAGCTGGCTCTCTCTTAAAAAAACATAACATTTTCATTCCAATGGCATGATAAGATCATTAAATTGTATCACCATTAACATGTAATACAGGCGTATCTACACTGCACTGCAATAAAACTAAATAAACCGCCAAAAAGCCGAACCAATAAGCAAGTCCTAGTTTATTGGTAGGTACAATTAAGACTTAGTCATAGATTTAGTCACACGTGGAATAAGTAGTGGATACCCAAATCAAACATAAATTAACTAAAATAATAAAAGGTATTTCTGCCCGGGATTGGCCGGGCACGCCAATGTAAATGAAGGTTCCCAAATCTGCACAAATATTTGTATAGATTTGAGAAAGGTTTTTTTCCGTTTTTTACCTTACCTTACTTTATAGGTTTCATTTCTTTTTTCCCTCCTTGTTGTTAATTACAAGGAAGTAATAAAGCAGCCAAGAAGAGTTAGATCTAAAACAAGTTCCTTCTTAATCGAGCCACGATAAGAAAGGTACATTAAAAAGGTCTGGCGTGACAACAAATCTAAAGGAAAAATCTCCGCCTCTGAGAGCCCAACGGTGATAAACGAGAAAAACTTTGGAACTAAATGGAGCATTCGAGACGGCGGAGCTGCGCTCCTGTCGCAGAATAATACTTCTCTCGAAGAAATAACACTTATAGTCCGCGAGGCTTAAAATCAAATGTCTCCGTTCTCCAGAGTTTCAAGCGAGCACGCCGTGGTATCTGGAGAAATTTCTGACAGAAAATAATGCCGATTTTAATCCGAACTTTGAGATATATGTAAGTATGTCCAAGTGTTTTTGGTATTGTTAATTAAACTAATATTGTCGAAATACCTGTCAACTTAATATGTAGGTATAAGAATGTAAATTGTGGAGATAAATAAATATATATTTTTTTATTTTAAAAATTAAAAATACTGGCTGACAATACAAAAAAAAGACATATATTTTTTTTAATCGTACTAATGCCAATTACCTATCCAAAGGATTCATACCTTTTCTTGCTCAGAGGGCAGGAGACCACCAGATTTCACCAATCCAATATGTTTATGAATAAGGTATTCGTGAATATTTGCAATAGACTTACCGTTTATGATTCGCTTACCTGAAAATAAAAAGATAGATTTTAAATAAAAATTTCGAAATAGGATCAATACGACGATCGATCGAACGATCAATAAACGAATATTTATATATACTATTTATTCTATATTTTTTCATTATTATTCTTTGTCACACAAATAATGGAACTGCTCATGTGACGAACTTATGAGTTCCACAGCATCGGCAGGTTCACATTACTACTGTTAATATCTATGATTCTAATAACCAACCAGGTTGAAATGTTCATGATATAGTTCTCATACCAAATAAACAAAAGTATAAAATCTAAAAAATAGATCTAACATTTACTGTGGTGATGTATAGTCTGCATGATCGAGGACAGGCAAATAATTTGGTTTTTCTCTTCAGGTCTTTCAACACCCGTAATATGTTCACATTAGCAAAACACAAAAGAAAACTGCCAAGATAATCTTACAAATCATAAAAACACCCGAGAAAATGTAATTGGAAAGAATTGTGCTGCTCTTTATAAAAATAAGTTAGTAAAAATATAATGACGAGGGTGGCCTCTGCTGACGAGGGAGAGCAAGGACAGGTTACTCTAATTTACATTAATACGAGTTTTCCGGAGACAGTGACGAGTCAGCGCGGCGGCGTGTCAACGAGCGATGTTCAGTAGGCGTCGGGTCCGGCCCGCCGCGCCCGGATGCCGGACGCCGGACGCCCGGTACCTCCAAATCACGCGTCCCAAGAGAACACACCTCGCGACGCCCCAGGATTATGTTATATGAAAATAATTGTCGCGACGCGTCAGTTAACGGACCGCTAGCGAAATTACCTTCGCTAAATAAGGGTCGATGTGTTGTTTTGTTGCAGCAAACTTTCTTAATTTGATTAATTTTAGTGTGGGGATTCCGTAACGGGGGTATACATTGGAATAACACTCTCCATACCATCCGGAGTTCACCAAGCGTAAATTATTATTTGCGTGGAATTGTGTATTTACAGTTCTTAGAGTAAATTGTTTGTACTTTTATGTGAATTTGTCTTATTAGATGACACTAGTATACTCTTTTGGCGGATACAACGACAGATTGTAATGTCTTATGTTCTATACCTAGTGCGAATAGTGTAAGTAGTGGTATATGATCCGCGGCGCGTGTGCGATAGTATCGCGAAGAGTGGCGGTGATCGGCACGTGCGGCGCGTCAAGTGCGGCGGCTGTGTCAGCGAGCCCCAACTGAATGGCGCGGGCGCTGCGACGCGGTAAGTGCCACACCGTCAATTATGTACCTGATTGACAACTTAACTGGCTACGGCTATAATGCTCTATGGTACTGGCTTTGTTAAACCTAGGTAAATATGAAGTAAAGTACCTACGACGATCAGTAGAGCCATCAAGTGCTCCAAAAATCTATACGCTTAATTAAGCTACAAAAGCTGCAGGTCTGAAGAATCTACGTAGGTATTGCAATAGATTTTGCACGCGGCCAAACAATTTTGTTAATTTCGCGATCGGAGTATAGAATTTTTTTTTTTTTCATTAATACTTACCGAGTTAGTTTCTTGAGCCGCGAAATACTTGCTACATAATTATGTAGGTACGCAGGTAAGTAAATATTAACATTCATGAAACAATTACAGCAACGTTATTCAAATAAAACAAATACAATATGGTTACTTTGCATAAATATGATTGGATACTAAGGGAAAATTAAGTAGGAGTTGCGTTGAATGATGTTCGCGCTTCGTAAAGCTCAAAAAGCCACTTTTATGTAGGAAGATATGAAACCGAATTCACTCAGAGGGCAATATCATAATGGAGCACCGCGGTTATTATGTGAGTAGGTGAATGCAACATTCAACAAGCTGTTAGTATATTGACTAACGCTAAATGGACGTAAATCTCCATACTGCTACGTATCATGGTTAATAAAATGTGTTTTATTTAAACACAATTGCTAAACTATTTACACTAATGACTAACTAACGATAACAAATAAATACAAAAAAAAGCAAGGCATCGAAGTACTCGTCCGCATCGGTGTCAGTAATTTAAGTATGTTATACATACTAATATTATAAATTCGAAAGTAACTCTGTCTGTATGTTACCTTTTCACGCCTAAACCACTGAATGGATTTCGATATTTGGCAGAGAGATAGATTGCATTCCGGGGATGGACATCTGTTTTTATCCCGATATTCCCACGGGATCGACACTTATGCGGGTGAAACCGCCGGGCGCTGCTAGTACCTCGTAAGTGTAAAAGAAGTAATTTGTCGGGAAAGAAGGAAGAAAGAACTGCGTGCTGTAAAATTTTTGTTCGGCGTCTTATATGTGTTTTTTGCCGACTTCAAAAAAGAAGGTTCTGTATTCTTATTAATTAATATGGAAATTTAACCCGCTTTAATATCCAGAACTGTTCGATACTATAAGATTGTCCGAAATGCATAAAATGCTACTTACATTCCCGAGGTTTTCACTCTAAGGCGACAATATTTAAACACGTTTAATACTTTTAATTATTACTAAGTAGGTAACCTAGAAGGTTCAAGCAAGGAAACACGATGCGGTAGTCTGATACTCTGATCCGAGATGCCCACCACTGCAGATAAAGATCAAAGGTGCGCCATGACGTGACGCATAGAATTTCGTGCAGAAAGTGACAAAGTAATCATGTTGCGATCTGTAACCTTTTTCGAAGGTGGTGTGTCGATTCGAGAAATCTCATAGTGTTTGTTTACTCGAATAGGATTTAAGTTTTATTTTGTGAATATTTTAAGACGAATCTAAGGGCCCTCGCCCACGGGCGACTTTTTGTAGCGATGCAGTCGCGATGCTCTCGCGCGTAGCATCGATACCTGACGCGAAGCAGTCACTAGCTGTGTGCCCGCGCCCACGGGACCAGATTCAGTCGCGATGCAAACTGCTTTGTAGGCAACGGAAGCAGCGTCAATATTGGATGCATCCATTTAATACCCAGAGATTATTTTGTGGACATCATGTAACAACATTCAAACAACTCAAAAATTATGATCTTAAATTCAAAAGTTGTTATAGAATGTCATATTCGACGTTTTGTCGCGACGCGGTCGCGCGTTTGTATCGATACAATCGCGATGCAGTAGCGCGTTGCAAATGCGACTAACACGCGTTAGAAGTGATGCTGTCGTGCGTTTGCTAAACGCGCGACTGCATCGCTACAAAAAGTCGCCGTGGGCGAGGGCCCTTAGAGCAGAGAGTCATTTAGAGTACTTTAAAAAAATGCAATGTAAATGTCAGTACAAGTTGTGATCGACAAAATTTACATTTTGTTTTACGATTGTTTTCTGTTTGAATCTTTGCGTGATAAAAGCTCCGTTTGACTCTGATTTTAGTCGGGCAATCCCAAAACAGACAGGTTTCTAAAACCGTAAACCTTCCGTGACCGTGAATGTCTCTCAGTCAAGCTATGATATAAAAGCCTTAAACCTATTATTTTTATTGCACCTTTTACAATTTTTCACAGTATTCTGCGCAACCATCTGGCATGGAGGGGTAACTGTGACTGTAGTCACTGGGAACCAGAGTCCAGATGGCTTCACTAACTTATGTTGAAGGCATAGATTTCAATCAAAATGAAATATTTGAAACCGAAACCGGAATAACTTAAACCGATAGAATAGAATAGAATAGAATACTCTTTATTATGTACACCATATAAATTACAGACATAAATATAGAAACTGTACAAAGGGTGACACAATGGGCGGTCTTATCGCTAAGAGCGATCTTTTAAAGACAACCTTAGGATGGATTTAAAAAGGGGAAGGACAGACAAATACTGTAGGTAGTCCACTTCCACTATTACTAGTTCACTTCGATATGTTCACTTTTGTTCTTTTTCGGCATTCACTCCAAGTGAAACGTCTGAACACAAAATGAATCAAAAGAGAAAAAAAAAATTTGCATATTCGGTCTATACAGGGTTATTGGTAAAACATTAACAACCTCTTAAGAGGTCATTGTAATCATCATTATGAACAACTTTTACTATGGGACCAAACCTAAAATCGCGAAAAAAAGATCAGCTGTTCCCTACATTTATCTTCGTATAACTCGTCAAAATGTAGGGAATAGCAGATTTTTTTTCGCGATTTCAGGGTTGGATGGAGTTATGCCCGAATACACATAAAAAAATATATAAATATCCGAATTGAGAACCTCCTCCTTTTTTGAAGCCGGTTAAAAATGAATTCATAAGTGAACCGATCCAACGATGTTGGATTTCGAACCTCTCACTCGCCTGCTAAATGATCCAAAAATGAAATGAAAGGAGCAGATGAATGTTCATTAAATTCCTTTATAATTTTGTAGGTGTCGTGTGAACATGGGATTAAACAAATACATATGAACCTTTACTCGATTGTACCGTTCTCTTGATGGAAGCGTCTGACATCGCCTTTATTACGGACATCCAAGGGGTAATAATAATTACTCATACACCCAAAAAGAATAAGAATACCACAAACAATGTGTAAAAAAGCGAGTAAATACCACAGATACGTGGCGACCGTTCAAATGATTTCATTTGAACAAGTTTCTCTATCAACCGAAATTCAGAGTATAATTTGTTAGCAAGACAAAGTTTCGCCTTATCACAGTATTCCACGTGGAGTATTTTGTCGGAATACTCTACTTTATTCTGTGACCAACAAACTTTTGGCATTATGTATATATCACGTCGCAACAATTTCAAGCCTTCAAACGATAATATTTGTATGAACTTTATAAACAGAGCAAGAACATTTTTTTATAAGTTTGATATTTATTTAGTACCCGCACGAGACTGTCATTGTTTAATCTGAGACTACTTTAGTATTGAAACGTTTTTGCATGACAAAATTTTAGCAAGACAGGTATATAAAACGTTAAAGTCTAAGTCTTCGTAAACTTCCACTGCGAAAAAAGGCCCTTCGAAAACTATCCCAATCAACTGGTTTTGTCGAGTTGCTTAACTATCCACCCCTTAGCAAACGGTTTGGTTTAGTTCACAGGTAGCTAAGATTTTATAACAAAACAACATCTATTTAGCGGATTTACATTGGTTGATTGGTTGCTACATGTCAAAAGTAGGTACATTATATTTATTAGGTAAAACGTAACTGAATTTTCTATGTTAATTAGTAGCAGCTCAAGAGTATTATAGCAGTATTAACCGTTTAACCGCATTCATTTAATAAAAAAGATACACCCACACAACTTACAATATACTATGACAAAAACTAAAACCAATTTTGTGTAGCAACAAGTTATCGGAGTTATAACACGGATGGTCCAGATGTTGGTGGCACGTCCCGGTAACGAATGGAGCACAGCGTGACTCCGGCCCCGCTACGCCGCCGTAGCGTAATTGGAAAGAAGCTACGTGGCACTACGACTGCTGAGCGCCCTATCATTAGCGTCGCTCACAATTTGCTTCCTGCCACCGATTCACATTGTCGCCTTCGTTTACTGTGTCTGTTTAATTAATATAGAAATCTAATCATGTCTTCGAGACAGTATATAGTTACCCTAGTTTTTTTTTACGTTAAATAAACATGTCAAATTAAACATGACGTAGTTATATACAAAGAAGGTAAAGGTATTCAGTTTTTAACTTAAAAACTTTATACGAAATGCACAATATTCCAAAACAATTATTTCATGCTACACAAGTGCTACGAGTACTACGGGTTTTTAAGCTTACAAAGTGTTATTATTACCTAATTAGTGAAATTCAATTGAAAATATTATTCTTCACTATGATTTTAACTGCATATTGATTTGAGCCTAACGTGTTTGTTACATGAAAAAATAAGTTAATTACTTATTATAAAATTGTTAGTTTTTCACGAGTTAGCAATATGATAAATACAAGTAGGCTATAGGAACTGGTTTGTACAACAATAAACCTTTTTTGATGTAAGGGATTTTGTTTACTGGCTGACATATTGTCGTGTACACTGTTTTTTACTGTCGGCGTCTTGGGACTGTGGTTGATGTTAAGTATCATTATTAGTATTTTATTACGAATGCGTAACATGAACATGTATTTCATTTTATTAGAAAGTAGGTCGGATGCCGTGTGACTACCGACGACGGCTGAAATCTTATCTGTCAGTCGAAAATGTAGCCTTATATACGGGCAATATCTTCATAACTTATCCTATTCGAGTAGGCACGGTTGTATTTTGCAGCGGATTGTTTATAATCTTCTTTGTACTGTTTTAATATTTTAAAAGATGTATTATTGTTATGAGTAATAACATCTGGGGGCTCGGTAGTGCCCCCGCCAAGTTGAGCAAAGAGCGGCACGGCCGTATACCATCCTTTTCTCGAAACAGTTCAGGCCATTTTCGACCCCCCTATAACGTCGTTGTGGATAAAACTAGAAGCCTGAATTTTTAGTAACCAAGCAGGCATTGTAAAAACACGGTATGTTTCAAATTTTATTTAATTTGAACCAGTAGTTTGAGAATTATTATACTAGTCAAAGTTTCTTAATTTTGTCACTCACTGACTGAATGACCGATCATCAAAACTCTAAGGCACTTCTAGCAGACATAGTAGCTTCAAATTTAGAATACAATTACTGTTCAGTGTATAAATCAAGGAAAAACTAAAATATTTTGCAATTTCGGTCCACTTTTCTAGATAATAACTTTTACATTTGCAGTGAATGAATCAATGTACCTGTATAGTGTATCTGTATATGTATAATATAATAGAATAATAGGCGTAGATAGGTACCAAGATATAATTATGTTCAAAGGTAACTTTGAAAATGGTCAAAGGATTATGTTAAAAAAAAAGGCAAAAGGTACCGGAAAGAAAAAAAGTAGGACTACCTACAAAAAGAAGTGAGATGCCATCAAAAACATAACTTGTAAAAAAACCAAGTCTCGCAACTCAGTTCTTCTACCGTAAAACGTTGTGAGATCCATGTAATACCAAGTCGGTTAATTAATTCAGTCCCAACTTAAGGGACCTTCTGTCTTAAGTTATTACGTAATTAGCTAACAAAAGTCAAAGTCAAATCATTTATTTCAAATAGGCACATTACCTAAAGACACTTTTGAACGTCAAAACTTACAGTAAAATTGAATTGATTCTAGTCGCCCCTTCCAAAAGGTAGTGTTCGTATGGAGAAGAATGGGCAAGAACCTCCACCTCCACTCTTTTAAAATGTTTTACAAGGTTTTGTATATGTTACGGCTAAAGGTAGGAGTGAACATAAACTTAAGATTAGCCGGCTAAACCTAGGTTTATCTTCGACGAGGTGTTAATGTTAGTTTCTTCTATCTTTAGCCGGCTAAACTAAGTGTAACTGCAGGCCCTTGGCTAAAAATAAATTTAAGTGACACTGTCATTTTAAAATATAAATACATTTTAAACGCTAGAGGCACTGTTATTGTGTAGTTGGTACACCTGTGTAACGGATACCGTACATCAGTGCCTCAAGCTTTTAAAATTATATGTTTGAAAATGACAGTGTCTCATAAATTTTAATTTTTTTCTTTTTAGTTCGCGTTATTCTTCCTTTTTAAGGTTACGTTTTTATTTAAAAAAAACTCCTTTTTAAAAACTTTTTTTTATTTTCATTTTATTTTTTACTTTGGAGTCTTAAAGATTTATTATTAACATTTTTTTTACTATTACTTATTTATTTATTTATACTATTTCATTGATTTACACCATTTACATTATTTATACCACTGGTGTTATTTAGTTCCTATTTAAACAGGTTAAAATTGAAAACATGCGACAAACCGAAATGGGAGATTGTTTTCATCATTTTGAACAACTTTTACCAAGGGACAAGGGAAAAGCTGTACCTAATCGCGAAAAAAAATCAGCTGTTCCCTACATTTCGACGAGTTGAGACCCATATTAAGGGCATTGAAAAAAAACAAAATCCGCCATCTTGGAGCGGCGGCCTTATTGAATTTAGTGTAATTTTACTAACTTTATCGTTTTCTACTCTTCAAGCCCTTTCATTTGATACCCATATTAAGGGGATTGAAAAAAATGTAAGCCGCCATCTTAGAGCGGCGGCCATATTGAATTTAGTTTGATGTTATTTACTTTATCGTTTTCTACTCTTCAAGCCCTTTCAATTGATACCCATATTAAGGGGATTGAGAAATAATATGTAATCCGCCATCTTGGATCGACGGCCATATTGAAATTATTACAATATCAATATTGTACTCAAGTATTGCACATTGTATTGTTACCAGAAGTAAAGGTGTATGCAAAATTTCAGCTCAATCGGATACTAACAAATGGTCGAATAATGGTTTGCAAATTTTTGACGGACACCTTACATACGAACAGTGCAAGCTAAATAAAAGCTTGTAATAATAATAAAAATGGATTCAATGTCAGCAGCCCGACCCCGTAGTAAAATGCCATATGACATAATACTGTGGAAGTAACTAAAATAGACCAAACGCGCGGTTTCTACATCTGTTAACTGTCTTATCTTTCTAACAGCATAAGCGGCCGAGCTTAGCCGCCCCGCAATAACCCGCCCGCCTAACAAAATCTTATAGTGACCATATCAATATTAAAAATATGTTAAAATATGTTATATTTTAAATAATTAGATTGACTTGGCAATCGCACTAAACAATCTAATTTAATATAATATGCGATGTGTGTGATGTGATGTGTTTTCATTCGATGGCCAAGTCAATCTATTTATTTAAAACATAAAAGATTTTTAATATTCATATGGTCACTATAAGATGTTGTTAGGTTAGCTAATTACGTAATAACTTAAGACAGAAGGTCCCTTAAGTAGGGACTGAATAAATTAACCGACTTGGTATTACATGGATCTCACAACTTTTTACGGTCGAAGAACTGAGTTGCGAGACTTGGTTTTTTTTACAAGTTGTTATGATGGCAATTATATTACAGCAACAATGCCAGTTAATTTTGTATGGCACTGGCCAAAGATAAAAGTAATACAAAAGCTTTAAGTTAGCGGCTAGATACGGTTAGTAAAGTACATGTAGAAGAAAGCGTTTTGCGTAATTAAACGTTCGGGCGGCAGCAGTTTATGTGACGATTAGTGAGCAAGGCGCGCAGAAGGCCTGGCCGTTTAATTTGCCGCTTCACTTGACACAATTCGACGCCTGACTCGGGGACAATCGCACTCGAAGCCCCGTCGACCTCCTTATCTCCCGCCGAGGTAATCTTTCCTTCCCTCGGCGGCAATAACTCCAAGTGGGCAGGATTACCTGCAAAGGGGCTTCGTAAGGCAACCACCTCTACAAAGGTTATCGATTTAAACAATGTGTGCACGCGTCACTTACTTCACTTATTTATTTTCTCTTTTTCACACGGATGACATACACAATTATAGAGAACTGGTTAAATATAAACGAAAAGCGCAGCAATATACATACACAAATACGCTTAAACGAAAAACATACCACCGATAATTGCATGCAAATTATATAAGTTCGGAAATACACACCAATTTCAGGACATTGTGAAATTGAATTGTATTACGGAATACAAAACAAACATTCAAAATATGTCGTTATCCTTACTTATAAATAAACTTTGTCCAATTTCAAATTCTGTTCTTAACAATCCACCAAACATCTGTTTATATTTCCATATTTTATAGGAAAAATATCTTTTCTTTTGAAATATAAAGTGATAATTTCATTTCGAAGAGAGAAACCTTAAAGTGTGCTCGGTACGAATCATAAAATATAGATGAATCGCTCGAGGTACCATTTGCAAATAATTTCGTTGGCATGTAAATCTGCGCACGTAAATTCCGCTGCTGTCTGCGCACGGAAATTGAATCGTTCGAGAACCATGCCAATATATAATTTTTTGCGAAATATGACCCGACCCATTTCGGGTCTACCTACCTACTTGAATTATGAAATTATTACTACCGAGCGGCACAAGAGCGAATAAAGCACTTAGCCATTTAGTATTTGGATTTTTCGCCACGGCGCATAATATGTGAGTTTGATGATGTAGGAAGGTAAACGTTAGAGGAGATAAAGAAGTACATAATGTTAATGTGAGCTTCTACAGTTCATTTTGAGGGTATGTATGTGTGAAGCGGGTGGCCGCAGGCGAGCAACTGGCATGGTTCTCTATGCGAGTGGTGGACATCGTGGCAGCGGGGATATTTCAATTTGGCCGGAGACGCGACCCGAGAGGCCGCGCGCTCGCCGCACGGCTCGCTGAACCGTAATCCCGTTGCGGGCTCCGCCAAAGAGCAAACACCGCCTCCGCAATCTTGTGCCACGTGGACCATGCTGAACACTCGACCACGACAATCTACTAGTACAATTACCCACACCCCTGTAGCTAGGAACAGAATGGTGCACAGCACATGTGTTGTGCAACTTATGTATCGAGTACAGTGATATACTGTGCACGAAGTTCCTTGTGTGATCTTTTGTAGTTATAATTATTTCATCAGATAGAATAATTTCGAATATAATAGTTCTGAGCCAAACACGTTGGTTGAGAATAACAATGAATTTGCGCAGCTCATAAATCAAGCAGGTGTGCGCCTGTTATTGAATAGACTCCGACAACGCGAGAATACAATAATAGCTATGTATATGAGAAATATAAATGTCTTTAGACAGATCTTTAATCAAGACCAGTACGGTCTTCGTTAAGGTACACTTACTATAGTTATAGGTAAGAAGAGATTTATTGTAATGAAATGTAATGAACCATTTATATTGTCTGAGTCGTCTATGCGAAAACGTAGTGTAGGTAGGTACTATTTTCCTGTCATCTTCTATATTTCAGAAAGATTGTTCTGATTCCGATGTCTATGCGCCGTACGTTTGAGTAAGATTAATTTTTTGGCCATATTATTATTATTTTGATCTATAATCTAGCACCATCTGTAACTTCGACATCTACTGTTTCGAAAAGAGTCCGACGATTTCATGTAAAAAAGAACATACGCCTGTCAGCTTTTCATCATCCAATTTTCAATAATGTAGCATAAACGCACGCCCGCCACAATTTTATGATGGTCTTAAAAGTAAACTGTAACAACCGACCTGAATGGCAAAGTTTGGTCTACGTAACTGTCTTGGATCTTGATTACCTATATAATTTTCTCTCGAAAGCCTTCAATTATTTTAATGTTATTGTTGACGATAACATTGTTTTGGAAGGCACATGTTATTAAAATCGTCTAACGTCGTAAAGCTAAGTTAATCAATTAAAATAATCGCAGTAAGTGGCTACGAATCGGGTGATTTGAATACAGAAGTATGTATGTCAAGGGAGCCAGAATATTTCCAATAAGCCAGTAATATTTTATGTCGATATGCGTCACCGCAAACTAGAAATGTCATATTAAAATTTTCTTCACCAATACTGCCAACTAGGGTTCAGTCATGTGTTTTGAAAAGCTTGGTTTGAGGCTTTTCTTTATGTGTTATTTTACGCTTTTGCATCTGGCAAGGGCTGATTTTTACAACGCCAGATACTTTTATCCGAGGAATAATTTAGAATTTTTAGACAGTTCTTCCATACAAAATCTGTCAGACGTCAATTTTATTCCACGAATAAAAATTATCTGTCGATTGAAAAATCAGAACTAAATCAATATAAAGTCCTCCAGATCGTATTTTGACTACGCAACCAATCTCAACGGAGAGCCTTCGGCGCGGGAGATATTATAGTGCACAAGCCTGCGCGCAGACACAGGTGCACTCCCTCTTCCCTCACTCTTATAGTCCGATGGCGCGGCAATCCGACACGACCGGAGAGAGATCAGGCGCAGGACGTGCTTTCCGAAGCACCGGGGTATCACACCGCCAACTTCCAAACTCCGGGCTGTTACTAAGAAATTCCTAATGAAAAACTCAATAACACTGCCCTATTCGGGAATCGAACCCAGGACCCCAACGCTCAGCAAATCAATGTACTTACTATTCAGAATAAACAAACATATTTCCCATACATTTGCTAGAACAGCAAATAACATTTTAAATGAACTTTTTCTTTGTGTAGTGCAGACTGCGATGGACAAAGGGAAAACTTTTGAATTGTTGCAAAAAGATGCTTTTAAAGTTGCAGTCCCGAAGGTGTACTCGATCGTAACAGGAGATTGCTGGTAACTTTAGGTATATGTGTATTTTTAGGCACTGGGTGCCTTACACGCGTGCGTAAGGAGATACAAAAATTTAGCCTCACTCAAGATGGATGCATTCATTTCTTACAATGGATGGTTATAGTTACCTATGTGTGCGCTTCGGCTTGCTATTAAATAATATAGGATATTATATCACATTAGTCGAATTTAACAATATTTAGCACTCATGTAAGTAGGTAACCGTTCATGTTCGTAAAAATTAGTTGCCTACTTGTCTTGGCACTGACTCCAAACCGCCTCTAAAAACTTTCTTTTTAGAATAAAAACCATACTAATATACATACAATCATTCTGTTTTTTTTTGTCAGATTATTCTACAAGCAACATACTAAAATAAGTACTAGTGTTTTAGTCCAAACGTTAGATTTTTTGTAATTAAATGATTGCTTCATATTATTATTATTGCTTGCTTATTATTATTGCATTTATTATTATTGCTTATTATTATTATTATTGCTTTTATTTTTGCAATAAATCACCAGCGTTGTGTCATCGCGATTCTCTTTCTTTTCTATGCAGTCTGACAGTAACCGCGATTTAGGTCATGTAAGCCCTTGTAGCCCCTTAATCGATATTTATGTGAATAATTAATGTAGCATAATACGTGACATGTTATTTTTCCTATGGAAACAGATAAATGTGCGTTCGTAAAACTACAATAAATCCCCAAGTAATATAAACGCGCTGTCGACATCGGCGAGCGAGGCGTGTGGAACGCGCGGCTCGGCGCGGCGCGGCACGAGGGACGCGAACGGGCGCGGGGGGGACGGAGTGCGGCAATTTTTCTCTCCGCTGACAACATGATGTAACGCCAATATCGCACGCTGAGCGATTAAGCCGCGCACGCCGATATTTCAGACTTACCCCTACTAACTGTCAAAGTGTCGGCAAGAACTCTGTATGCGTTGTACACATGGCAAACATGTACGGCATGGTACCGAGTATGCTCTAAGCAGTTTATCATAATTTTGTATCTTCAGAAAGAAGAGTAAACAAACCATATAATATTTAGTTGTTTGTTCAGAAGATAAAGTTTTGACGGCTAAATATATGCCTATCTGGATAAACTTAAGCCACACAAATGTGTATAGAATAAATTGATAAACACGATCGATATTGCGAGTCTTCTATAAATTACCCAGCGATCGAGCAGTAATGACGAGGATTGTAAAATAGAAATAAAAGCAGCTAATCTCAGGAAAATAACGTTCAGATCGGTTCAAAAGATAGTTGGCAAGTCGGATCACGCAGGGAGGCAATCACTCGATAATAAACGTGGAGCGAGTCGAGTGCGCCGCACTACGGCCGCACGTACTGCTGACGCCGTCTCCGGGTGCATTGCCAGCGCCTCCGCCTTCCATCCACAGTATACCTCAACGGCCGACACCACGATAAATCTTGACATGAAACATTTCGCTGATTTTAGAAACATCATTCGAACGAGTGAGCTACAGTGAATAATAGATTGCCTTTTGACACGCACCAAGTTGCCAAGCAGGTACTAGTTTTATTACATTAGATATTTTAGTAAATTTTTAACACAAATGACGCCTTGACTATTTTATCTACATATCCATAGATAGATAACTAAGGCTTGGACACGATCGTGAAGCAATGATAAACGACACAGAGCCGGCGCCTGAGCGTCGCGTCGGCCGCTGGCCGCGAAAAATACAACTGTCATCTTGAGTGATGGTAAAATAACGCCTGCGTCATGCTCCGCTCTGCATGCCAACAGCTATTGTGCTCCTCTTTGTAGACCTTCTTCCTTATGACAAGGATTACATCGAGGCGTGCCAAGCAAGGTGAGTAACCATAAATATTAAAACTCGATTATTATATGTGCATATTGTCCCTGTGTATATAGCTTATTTTATCGGATTTTATCGGTAAGAGGAACGTGACAATATTTTATTTGGTACCGGTATTTGCGTTGTAAATGCATGACTAAGATGGTAACATATCAAAACGGATATATAGATTGCAATCAAAACAATGTTAAAAGGAGTTGGAAGGGAACTCTATGTCATACAGACCTTCAACATAATAGAAAAAATCACTGTTCCGCGGGAATACTGGTAGGTGTATTGTGAGTAATAAAACACGAGCCAATTGATTATTGCTATTGCGGTCACGTCGTTCAGTTACTGTTTTCACGTCTGACGTAATAACGTTAGCAACAAAGTTATGGTACATACGTGACCCGTTAAAAGGTGCCATTCTTTACTCCATCTGATCTCCTCCAAGATTCACTTGCGAGTAAATCATACATTAAAATCAATGAACAGCCGGTCGATTCTTTAAAAATCTCACCGTGAAAACTTAGGTGAAGCGAGTTTGTTTTTGCTAGGAATTGACACTATTGACAGCTCACTCCACGCTCACTTTACCTAAGTTTTCACGGTGAGATGGTTACAGAATCGCACTGCTTAAGTATTAATATAACGCCGCCTAAGTATTTATGTTATTATAGTCTTCTTGTACATACTTGCTAACAAGGCTAAGTCTATTGTAATTAAGTTACTATGCTTCCATCATAGTTCTTAGGTTTAACATAATTATGAAAGTCAATAAAATATTTCAACGTGATTTTTGATACTACATAAGTCAACTGAGTCCGCCTATGTTTATGATGAAATTATTTAAGACTAGCTTCTGTACGCGACTTCGTCCGCGTGAAATTTCACCCATTCACCCTCTTAGGGGTGGAATTTCGAAAAACTCTAGGACCAACGGTTTAGATTGTGCGTTGATATATCAGTCAGTCAGGATTTTGAATTTTATACAATATATAGATTTATGGTCTTTAAAATTCTTCCATACAAATTTTGACACCCCCAATTCCCCTTTAGGGGTTAGTTTAGTAAAACAAAAAATTCTAAACTTCAAAATTTACTTAGATAAGTTTTCGTGGCAAGTTTCAAGTTTATCAACCAAATGAATAAGATTTTTCATTTAAACTGTATTCTCGCTTTTCCCCCACAGGGGTGGAATTTTAATAAATCGTTTGGGATATGTTCATTACTTGGTTCAAAGATTATTTATATGAATTTTCGAGTTAATCAAGCCACACAATAAAATCCTCCCCCGTATAATGAACTACCCCTTTTCACCCCGTTAGGGGTAGATTTTCGAAAAACCCTGATACACGTTATTCTTTATTTTTGGTCTTAAGTATAAATACCGAGTTTCGATTTAATCGGACCGCGCGTTAAAATTCTTCCATACAAATTTTGACACGCCCCAATCGGGGGATTGGGGCGTGTTTAGGAGTAGTTTAGAAAAACGAAAAATGCCAAACTTCATAATTTACTTAGATATGTATTCGCGCCAAGTTTCAAGTTTTATTAACTCAAGGAATAAGATTTTTCATATAAACTGTATGCCCGCTTTTCACTCCCTTAGGGGTTGAATTTCGAAAAATTTTTCCTTATTCCTTGTCTAAATTATAAAGGGAATCTCTGTGCAAAATTTCAGCTTTCTAGGGTTTGGGCTGGGCGTTGATGAGTCAGTCAGTCAGTCCGTCAGGACTTTTCTTTTTATTTATATAGATTAATGTTATTTATATCACAATAATAATATGTTTTCGTTAGTAGATACTATATCGCGCCAATAGATGTCGTTACGAGTCTATCTATCATGGGGTTTAGGTTTCCGCACTTAGTCCTTGAAGTGGACCATTGTGCGTGAGCCATGGTGGCCGATTACTCCAACCAGCCCACCTCCCTCCAGAAGCAGATTAGACTTCCCGGTCTCCTCAGGGCATCCGCAAGGGATGTTGGTGTTCCCAGGGTCTCCTCGCGAATCTTGGTAACGCCTGTGCACTCAAGAAGCACATGCGCCACCGTTTCCTCCGCCTCCATGCATGCTCTGCACAGGGGACTGTCAGTGATTCCCAGGGTATGGAAGTGTTTATTTAGTGAACAGTGTCCAGTGATGGTCCCCGCCACCAGGCGCAGGCTGTCTCTGTCCAGGCGCAGAAGGCGCCTGGTCAGCTTTGTATCCAGGGATGGCATAGCTTCCTTGGATTGCCTACATCCTGGTGTCGAGGTCCACCATTTTTCCGCTTGTATTCGAGTGTGATCCTTTAACCAGCTTCTTAGCTGCTTGAAAGGAATGGGCACAATGGGTTCAGGTCCGTAGGGTCTTGTGTTGGATCCTCTTCTGGCAAGTTCGTCAGCCGCATCGTTTCCAAGTGATCCACTGTGACCTCTAATCCATTGTAGCGTTATCGTGTTGCGATTTAGTACCGTGATTCGTTCTAGGGCCTTGTGGCATTCTAGTGTTAGTCTCGACGTGATCTGATTACTCTTTAGGGATTGAAGAACTGAGGCACTGTCGGAGAGTATTCGGATATTGGTATCCGTAACCCCCCTGGCCTCTATAGCGTGTGCCGCTTGGATAATACCTACACACTCTGCTTGGTAAACGGAGTTGAGCATTCCAAGTGGTTTGGATATCTTAATGTTTAGGTCGTTGGAGAACACCCCGACGCCCGTCCCTTCGTCGGTCTTTGATCCATCAGTGTAAATTCTTAGCTCTGTTGTACCTGAGTAGTCACACAACTCCTCTATGAGCTCTATGTTGTAGTGTTTTTGGAAGCAGTGGGTCTTCAGGGTTCTGTCGATGGGTGATGTCATCATCGGTTGTTCTTTGATTGCATCTTCTCTGATGCGTGTGTGTTTGATTCTAGAATCATTGCTTAGGGAGCCGGATACTTCGAGTCTGAAAGTAGCTATGGCCGCCTCCTCTCTTACGACGAGGTGTAGCGGAGGTAGCCCCAGCATCACCTGTAAGGCAGCAGTGGGGGAAGTCCTCATGCTGCCGGTGATTGCTACGCAGGCAAATCTTTGCAGTTTCTCGAGATCCTTTTGGGTTGTACTTAGGTTGGTCCTGGGTCACCAAACTAAAGAACCGTATGTGATAATTGGTCGGATAACTGTGGTGTATAGCCAGTAGGTGATTTTGGGGCTTATGCCCCAATTTCTCCCGAGGAGTCTCTTACATTGCCATAGGGCTACGTTTATTGTCGTTACGAGTTTCCAAAAAACGTAATAAAAAGTTGTTCTAGAACACTTTAAATTGATTATATCTTTGACAGAGTTAAGCGATAGCGATGAAACAAAAACTAATCACTACTACTCCGAGTTCTACACCAACGCCCAAATACTTTTTACAAGGGTAAGAAATACTCCTCAAAAACACGACCCCGCGAGCTGCTTGCAGCTCGCGCAACGCCCAAATACTAGTTTGAGTATAAAAATTAACCATATTGGTTTGGCACTTTTTACGTTAAACCTGTTCAAATCAATAATCTGTCACATCCAAACCGACAAACAGAAAAAAAATCAAAAAATTGATGAAATGGCATCAGTTGGTTATCCTTTAACACCCTAACTATTTTTTTTGGAAATATTTTCCATGTACAGAAACGCCTTGTCTACAGATTTATTATATGTATAGAAGAATAGATATAGATAGAAGAAGTGTAATTATTTGTTCACCATCAACAAAGAAATTAGCGAATGTTTGTTACAGTGACTTCACCTGTGAATGATGGCCGTGTCTGTTTCACTCTCCGTGCGAATATTTCATTAAGCGAGCTCCGTCAGGCCACGCCATGCATCATAGGCTACGTTCGGCCAAGCCACGCTGACGCCGTGATCCACTCAGCTTAGTAAAGATATTAATACGTGGCCTCACGTGCTATATTGCGGCGCGTTAAAAACGACACCGCACTAATATACGCCATTTTCATCGATGATGCCACAATCTAACTTCGTGGTCTCGAAATAAAACTGGTTCATATACCTGATTTAAGCCACCTTTATAGACGACAAAATCGTGTTAATGCTTCAAAACCAGAGGAATCAGCGGCAAAAGCTCTTTTAAAAATTACAAGGTAGTTTAAAGACTTGTCGTGCATGTAACTTGCTAAACTAAAATAACAAACGTCTCAAAGGATCGCTAACACTATCTGCGACTAAAACTTTGATATGTGAACGAGGCACAAGGCAAAGTAAGTAGCGCAGTAGCGCGAAGAGACGTAGCTGTGCTGCGCCTGACGGGGGGGCGGGGGGCGACACGTACCGAACTCCAGGCAAATCCGAGCACGCCACTCGCCAAGAGTTTATTACCTTCCTCATATTTACACAATTTGAGTGGGTGTTAGTGGTCTTGTCACCCGACATCGCAGACATGCAAACTTCTTTGAAAAATTGCATGCCAAACCCTTTTATACATCCAACAAACAGACTAATATATTTCTGATTGGTGGTAATTGAAAAAAGTTAAAATAATACATAGATCACAGAGGTATGTCAAAGATTAATATAAGAAAGTTAACTTTATGGTCAAGCAATAAAATCTTTCTAGCTCTTGATAAATCTGTGGAAAGGATGTAATGAATGAAGAGAACAAACGACTTTAAGAAATGCGGGGCCAACTCGGGTGATTAAGTGTCTCATTTAAATGCAGTCTCCCAACGCGGACTTCTCAAACGCAAAGGGAGCCCGCCACTCGCGGAAAACGGAAGACGAGTCTCTTTACAAAAGGAAGGAGAGGTATTTAAATTAGCGTACTCGCTGAAAAAGTGCACTAACAACATTAGCGAATGGAACAATGGCAAGGCACACAAAGAGACGGAACGCGCTGACAAAACCTTGTATGCGCGAGGGTGGGCGCCGTATTGGTGCCTCGAACAAATGCGGCTACCTTATATATCATCGAACAAAGTTCCGCTTCGTCAAACCGTTGAGAGGAATAATTCTGCGCCGCTAGCAGATATGTCACAGAGCATCCAGCGATCCGCTGAAGGTTTTAACTTGTGGTAGGAACTGAAACTTTTGTCGATTGTACACAGACATGGACCGACACCCGCATTCTTGATCAAAACTTGCAGCAATGAAACATTGCAGATCCACGTACTTGTTTGTGTTAGGTAATCGTTGCCGGTCCACATATGTGGCTACGTCCAGTCGTACGTTTTTGTCTGTTACTCTATATGAAACTACCCTTGTTGAGGAATTTACGATCGGCCACAGGCAAGTTTCAGTTGAACTCATTTTAATAGCTAAATCGAGTGTGACGCAAATCGTAATATTATGCAACATAATATCGGAGTCGAGTTTGGAGTCTCGTCAATTAGGGCTCGTCGCTCCTTAATCATGTTAAAATTAGCATTAGATTTAGAATTATTGTTATATTTTTTGTGACTTTTTTGTTCTATTTAAATTTTGGTGAATTAAAAATTACAAAGAGGACAAAGATTTTCGTACTGGCAGTGGATTTAAACTTAGTATATCTACCACCAGACAAACATGACATTGACAGCTATTCCAACTTTCCGCTGGCATCACCATGAAGAACTCATTTTCATGTTTAGGATTTTTATTATTTATTTATTTAAACTTCTCGCACAAAAAGGTACAAAGGCGGACTTAATGCCTATTTAGAATTTTTCATCTCAGTTATATTTCTGTCATCCAATGAAATAACATTAATTTCGCAGCCTAATTACAACGAAGCTAGTCTACGACTACACAGTCGCTGTATTATGTAAATATAATAAAATTATGCAAACATATTCCCATTGTACACTTGTTACATAACATTTTTGATACTGTAACTTTGAATGTGTAATAAGGGACAGCGCGGGACTATTGTTAAATATAAGTTTACAGACCAACAAGGTTAATCCGCCCAAACAAATTATGAACAACATTAATATATCCTCTGTATCCGGCAACTTCCCGCAATAAGCAGAATGTATTAGTGTTATTTATCTTAGCTCGAAGCGCCAACAAAGTTTTAATTGCAAGCGCCGATACAATTTGCGTACAAATGAATTTATTCGCTGAATCCGTAGTGCAATCGTGTGCGGGCCCGGGTGGCGCGGGCGGCTCGACGCGCGGATTATCCGCGTGTGTAGACCCGCTAATTGCGGGTAACGACGAGCCAACCGCCGCGCGCCGCCGCCGCACCGTACGCTCCCGCACGGTGCAGCTACCACCAAATCACCGCGCGCCATCCGATCGGTATATGTCGCACACTTTCATGAATTTAAAATAAATATTATGCAGTTCGTATTCCGCAACAAAACGTAAGTGCTATGCATACCTACACCGAATTATGATCAGGCTTCTTTCCAATACCATATTCTTTCCAAAATCACTTTATTACCTGAATAAAAACTGTATTAAGTTTTTAAAATATTAAGCTTTGGACTTATGAATGTTAAACAATGAGAGCATAAAAATATAAATAATTTAATTAAAAAGGTGAAGCCTGAAATGATAGTAAGCACACAAGGGGGCGAGGGAGGTGAACATCAGTAAAGAGAGCCTGCATTCGGGCTGGCGGAACTGGCACAGCAGTCGGTATCCGGCCTAACAAAAGGGTGATAGCGGTACGTGCGTAAATCAAACGTCGCACAATAACAGAGCCTCCCGCGACCGCCCGACCCTTCTCCACAGTCCCTCCTAGTTATAAGCCTCCCCATGCCTCTATAGCCGTCGTTCGGTTCTCATAAATCTGCCACACTGAAATGTGCTCCGCTGCCGGCCAGTCGTGTGACGGACGCCGTCGATATCTGTGCCAATAGGTTTTCAATGTCAGTGTACCCGCTGTTTCAATTCAGTTAAACCCAGTGGTCCGTCAGTCGCGCCCTTTTACTATCTCCCCTTGTATAGGCAGCCCCCTTTATAACGCGCCTTCATTTTTTGCTTGCAAGAGTGTATGCCATCAAAGCAACTATGTATCAATTTAAATACCGCACAGCACAAACATGAAACGTTAATATCTGAAATAGGACGTCGTGTATAGCGCGGTTCACGTGTTTACATCGCACACATTATTCTCATGAACTACACACTGAAGCAGTCGACGGGGCATTACATTTCTCGTTCGTATGGTACGATACCATCGTACTTCGCTCTACTCGCTGCAATTAACGCTACACAATGACCATATAAATCTTCTGCGAATGCTCTGTTCGTTCTATATTCCACGTAGTGCTTGTCGACGCAGTCCAGCTTATACACTAGCAATGTACATTATTCGTCACTGCTAACACAAGATTGATAACAGAGATAACATTGATTAAGCCAATTAGAAATGATAAATAGCAATTTCAGAAAAGGAAGGAGTCCGGAGATCGGGAGGGTCCGTGGGTATGGATTGAGGGCGCGTAGCTTAATCTTACCTATACGTCTCAAGCCTAAGAACAAACAAGCCGCGAGCTGAGATTACGCTCCGAATAAATCAATGTTACGACGCGTTAAAATATTTAAGCTCACGATTAATGCCAGGCGCGGATACGCGTCTTATCGAGTGAGTAGCGGCGTGCCGCGTCACAAACGCAGATGTTCACCATGCCGACAATCGTCCATCGATTGTCGGCATGGTGAACATCTCATCCCAACACTTATCTTATGTTCTGCAACTAAAGTTGTGTACAGATTTGATTAATTTCTTTTAAACGACAATATAATAAACATTAAACGAGATTAAAATGAATACAGGAGATATGAAACCACATACTAAATATTAGAGTGTTTCATAACACCAGTTACATCAAAATATGCATAACTTAATAAATGACATGAATTTTTCATGCGAGTCAGAGTCCCGTTCATCTGTAAATAAGACTACGGCGTGAATTTACCATCACTTTATCGAGTCACAATAATGTATCATGATAATGCTACAGAAGTTCTACAGGGGCTCGTTAGTGGGGCTGTAACGATAGCCGCAACTGATAACTGTTTCTAATCAGGCGTAATAACACGGCGTGGCCTCTATCACCGTCGCCGTATAACTTTGTTTAAATAAGCGGGTTTTTTTTACATACCAAACTAACGATTGAAATTAACCCTAATAACATTCCTATGCGGTAACTTTTAATGAATACAATTAGAAGTAGCTAAATACATACAATCAAAGATAAACACGTTAAAATTAAGATGCTGAATGGTGTTCAACCCGTTTGATACAGTAAATATCTCCCCGAAACTAGGAGGACGGGTGCTTCTGATATAACGATATACTGGCGGAAGTAATAAAATAAAACGATTTTACATCTCCAGGGGGAAACGAACGTTTTTGTCGAATGGGAAAAGTCGCGAGCGACTTCTCATTCCGCGATAAAATCAGGAACGTTTTACGACAATCTTCTATTCGATTACCTTCCGTTAAACAACAATCTTAAGAAAAATAGTGCTTGGCGTTTTTTGTATGCCAATTACAAAATCGAAGTTAAAATAAATACACAAACATACCTGTTAACACAATAAGTATTTTATTTGAGGCTAATTTCGTATTTCAGAGTCCCAATAAAAGAATTTGTTATTTTAGAAGCTTTAAAAATAACCCATGCTCAATAAAATCGAAGCCGAACAGTGATTTAAAAGAAATCCGAGAGGGTCTCTGCGTGGCAACACGTTCGGTTGTTTGTAATACGCGACGCCGACGGACATACGAAAAGTGTCGCTTGGTGGCGAGGTGTTGCCGGGCCTGCCGGGGCAGCCCGGGCTCTGTGCCGCCGCATAATCAACTGGTCACGTAGCCACATTTCGTATTATTTCCGTGGGACGCGTCACGTGACTTGAATAAATGTGGGCCGCCGCGATCCACCGTCTCCTCGGACCCTCCACAAATAAACCGCTTTACGCACGATTCGCCAGCGGAGATTCATTATTCTAACTCTTACCGATTCATAATACATTACCAAAGTTTTCTTTTTCATAGATCAGTTTTATCTGACCACTCTTACGGGTCCCTGGGTTTTTCGATCCAAATATATGGCATGACCGGAAGCTTTTAAATTCTTTTGTATAATAAAGTGGTCCGTATTTTGTAATGACGATTGTTATTTGCAAGTGATGGCTGCTAATAACAATCTCTATACCATATTATATGATGTCTATCATTTGACACCTACCTACCCCGGGGTTGACTTTATCTGAGATGGACAACGATTTAAAATAGTAAGATTGCTGCAAACTAATAAATACTACTTTTTACTTCATGACCCTGGTGCTATGTAGTATGTAATCTAAAGTAGGTATTTCAATGTGTTATTACTGATAGCGCAAGAAAATGCATTGCAATTCTATCCGAGCTACGCCGTTCGCTACACTGCTACGCAGTAGTACGCTAAGCCGCGTGCTACGTTGCTACGATACGCGCTACATTGCTACGCCACGCGCTACATTGCTACGCCACTCGCTATCTGCTACGCCGTAGGCTACGCGCCTGCTACGTCGTAGGCTACGGGCCTAACGTTTGTATAGCAGTCTGTGCCTTATGTATGTCAAACGGAGAAGAACCGTTTGAAATGAAAGGTTCATTTTTCCTCTGCTCCACCTCGGTGAAGTGTCAGCCTTAATCTTACTAGATATAAATAATATTAACTATTATGAGTCCACTGCTGGAAAACCCTCCCCATTGCTTGCCATTAAGCTCGATCTTCGATCTAATAACACACCAATCATTAAACGCATAAAGAACCCAGCTTTTATTTACTAACATAAATCCGTAAAATATCCAAGTGCATCTACAAAACTTTTTACTTGCTTTAAATAAAACACGAATCTATTTTTCTCTTGGAGGAAACCATTATAAGGCAATATTTACTTCTTCCACCACGATATTCGTTGCTTCGGTCTACGAAATAACGTAGACCGTAGATAGTGTGTAAAATCTTATATTTCGAGAAGTTTTAGAATAGTTTTATGATACTGTGAAGCTCTCTACGAGCTTCACGGAACCGGGAGGAATAAAATCAAACTACGGTTTATCTCGTATGTTCAATAATTATTCCTATAAAATATGTTACGTATATTACATCTTAATTCTTTTGCTTGTCTGCCTAATCTGACGCCTAATCTCTTCTAATTCTAAATTACGAGTATAATGTATCTCGTATTTCATGCAAATAACGTTTAACAAACACGCGGAGGATGTATGTAAGTACCCTACCTACTTAAATATAGTATCAAGTTATCAATGTCAAAATTGTAGTACATATCGTTTTTTTGGTAAAACCTGCCCGCATGTCGGCAGCAATAAAGACATCACACAAGGCTGGCCCACATATCCTCTCGGCGCGCGGTATTAGACGTGTAAGCAGTTTATTGTGAGGCAGGCTCGCTCATAACTACCCATTCTCCCCGGGATAATGCCGGACAAGCGACGTTATGTTTATTTCAGACTAAGTCCGCATTATAAAGGTCTCGTGCACAAGTGGCCGAATATTATCTTTACCCGAACATCTTATATTGATCAACGATCATAGAATTGTTGTTTTTTTTAGAAGTCTTGTTGGTGAAGCAATGCCTTTAGTTGTATAGAGAATAGAATAGAATAGTTCTTTTTTTGCACAGAAAGTAAGTACAAGTTAGAGATGAAGTTTAAAAAGTATTTGTAGAGAATGTTATTTCATTCAGTTTACAGACAATTCTAATTTCAACTCTTTATTAGTGGTTGTAATGGCAATCATATCACTTGGTTTTAAAAGGTTTTTATATTTTATTTTTTACTTATCCTTTTGATAGATTCTTTTATATTTTGTAAATGTGAGGACTTTGTAGGCCTTGTAGACTTTAGATCTGTAGACCATCCATACTAATATTATAAATTCGAAAGTAATTCTGCCTGTCTGTATGTTACCTTTTCACGCCTAAACCACTGAACGGGTTTCGATAGAATTTGGCAGAGATAAATTGCATCCCAGGGAAGGACATAGGATAGTTTTTATCCCGATATTCCCACGGGTTTGACACTTATGCGGGTGAAACTGCGGGGCGCTGCCAGTTTTTTATATTATTTTATTAAGTACTGGTTGACAGGCCTACGCGGTCCTCCTGTACCTACTGTAATTTTAAAACGTCAATCATTTTTAAAAGTGTAACCGTGGAGTTTCTTGCCGGCTCTTCATAGGAAACGACCAATTGGAACCTTGCACCTAGCTTCTGACGTTTCAGAAGTGCCCATGTAGGTTTATGTGAAATCAAATATTTTGATTTGATTTGTAATACGGTTTCTATTTGTTTTGAAGCTGTAAAGAAGAAATATTCTATTTAGGAGCTAGACTTCAATGGTATACGTTACCTTGGATTGCCTCGCAGAGCCGCATGGTGTAACGCGTTGAAACCATTGTTATTCGTGAGAGTCATGTCGGCTCCATGCTCCAACAATAAAGTCAACATGTCGTCACGTTTCTTCGAAATGGCATCATGTAAGGGTGTGTCGCCTTCGGAATCCTGTAACAGAAAAATACAATAGAATATTAATTTTGGCCTACACACATATTCACTGCGACTGGACGTAGTAGCACATCTATGGGCGAATTAGGTTAGATGCAGTTTAATCTGTAGATAAAGGCGAGCCGGCGCCAGCTGTGATGATATTCGCTACTGAATTATAAAGCACAGCCCGTCTTGAGTATCGCGACAATTTTCTAAAACATCAAACCGCTCGAATGAATAATTGAGGCGGCGGAGAAGGCGTTTAGGGCGTGGATTATGGCGACTTGCATAATTTATAAGCGTCTCGGAGTGGTTGAGGCGAGCAGCGAAAGGCAAAGCCGAGCGGGTGCCGGCGCGCTGCTGGGCTCGCGACAGATATCAGAGAATGGTGTCGAGTTCAGTAATATAGGACGAGCGGCGCAAAAAGCGCGGCTACCGCGTCATTATCATAATCACCACTGCTGCGTGCCGCTGCGGTGCCGCCCAAGCCGTTTTGCTTTGTGAGCGTGCATTAAGAGAGCCGAGTGTTGTGCTCTGTCATTCCTGCTATTAATTTGCAAGGGTCCGTAAGATGAGTGTTTTCACTTTGATGTAATAGCATTCATTCGGGTATAGGCCTCCTTAGTGCCTTTTAGACACAAAAACATACATTTTTGTTTATATCAACAACACAGTTTCATAATCGATCATATTACGTTTATAAGGGAAAGTAACATACATAAAATCATAAGGCGGAACCATTGTGCCCACGCAATGCCCACAGAAAAAAACCTACCTTCTAGAAATTGAATTAAAACAATGACCAAAAGAATTGTATGTATTACTACCCTAATTTATATAACCTAACTTACTACTAACAATAGAAGCACTAAGCTTAGATTTAATACAGCGAGATAAATATCAGGCCGCACTCACAGGTATATCAGGGGATGACAAAGCATCCGACACCCATTCAGATGCAGTAATTCAGTGCAAGCTCAACCACAGACACGGGGTAATTCCGCGCAGAATAGCAGCATTAAATATTAATCGTATTGGCATATAGATGGTCATTACGGCCTGTAATTCATGACATCGTGTTGCGGTGTATGCATTACATGCAGCGCTAATTATATGATTGTACATCATTATGCGTATGAAACGTTACTGTTTAGCACAGGACTATATAGTAATATTATGAACGGATTACTTCGTTTGTATAATTATGACAAAACGAAGAAAAAAATGTAGCCATTAGATGCTTTTTGATAACATACTTAACTGAGTCTCAGTTTTATTTTGTCGTTGTCTATTTTGTTTGCAAATTAGCCGTGCAAATCAATTTTAGTCAATAATTTAAATATCTCTGTAAAATCTCTATAAATGTACGATAAAGATTATGAACAGAATATCCTGACACATACTTATTCGGCACACAAGAATTAATAACAAATTTTAATATAACACGTTGATGTGCAAGGACACCGCACCAGGTAAACACGCCCTGGCAGAAATAAGTGTTGAAGCGAAATAAGAAATTTGATTTACGCGGCAATATCCGCAGGTGCACGTGAGATGCACCTGCAAGCCGCGCCGCGATATAAATATCCTTACGAATATTATAGTCGCCTAGTTGACGGCCTCATAACACTCGCCGTTCATATATTTTAATTTAAAGCTCATATAAGTGGGGACTGACACCCCAATCACCACTTTTATGGTAAGTTTATTAAAAATCCTAAGTTAATGTTGGACTGTCTCCAGACTGATTAAATCTACGAAAACCAGTTTTCGACTGAATAATAATTAAGGTGTTCATTATTTATCACTGTGTTATCATCCATTCTATGAAACTTCTCTTTAAATACACTTAGTTTATCATAACTTTAGAAATATTGTAGTAAAGGAAACCATTACCGCGCGCGGTACTACAGTGATCATGTAATAAAACAGAAAGCGACTTGGAAGCCCGAACAATAAAAACAAAACAACAAGGTAATTACTCAAAGATAAGAACAACGCGTCGAGCACGAGAAGTGGCGAGGCGTGCTCGTGGAGGCGGGCGGCGGCGGCTGATATCGCGCAGCCTCTTACTAAGGTTAAAAATTCGTTAGCCTTGATTAAAACGTCTGCTCGTCGCCTTACTGGTGATGAACAAAGAGCTGGCTTATCAGACGAATTAATACACGAAACAGTAAGAATAAGCTTTACCCTAAAACAGACATTAAAAAGCAACGGCTGCAAATAATAACTTATAACATTTTATATTAAACAATTTAAGTGCACAATTCTTGCGGAATTATTTTGTATACATGAACGTTTCAAGTTTTGAAAAGATAAAAACATGATGAAAATCTTTATAATGGGAATGGAAATCTTCTCAAACAATGATACCTATTCAGTTCTTATTCAGGCGAAACTTCATCATTGACGAGGCAGAAAGAAAACAACTAATTGTTTAATTCCAAGCCATTAAGTCGAGTATTACGGTGGATTATTTACGGACCATATACCGCAGCATCAGCGCAGGGCGCGGCGCGTACCGGCTCACCGCCACCGCGCCACCGCCGCCTCCGAGCGGTAATACCTACTTTTGACACTATACTCCGCATTCACTTCTAACTATCGTTTAAACATGATACATTACACACACAAAGCCTCATTTCTGGAGTCGAAATGCCGGTTCTATTTATCACCAAATTTCTGTGACAGGCTGGATAATATGCCACTGAAACATCCATTATTGATTATACAAAAGTGAATAACGACCGCAATAGTTAATGGCCGGTGAAACAATCAATGTGGACGCCGACTATTTCAAATATCTACAGAAATATCGTTGCATTATCGTTGCTTTACTATAACTAAGTATTCTATACATAAATAAAATACTTAACTGACATGTTATTCAAATTGTAATGTGTTCACACCCCTATTGAATTATAATGAAAATAACAGGAGTAAAAACTCCGGAGTCATATTGAAATATACATATAGCAAACGGCATACCGTGTTAAATCGCCAGCACGGAATATTTGATTTTCTTTATGTAAATTTTTAACGACATAAAAAGTGTTTGTTGAACGTCAACGTTCAACGTGGGAGTTGCAAAATAGCTGAATTAATTTACCGGTACATATCGATAACAAATATATCAATCAATAGACTCACTGAATTACATAGTGCGGATTTTACACTAACAGACTGCACCCTCATAAGTCGCCTTGATTGATTGTGCGGAAATAAACCCAGCTTTCGGTCCGCATCAACGTTCACTCACTCATGGATATTATATTACGAAATGTATGAAACACTAGTTCTGCCACGCACAGTTCATTACTTATACATACAATGTTCATAACGACGACAAGCTTCTGGAAAGCTTCATAAATTCCGTAGTCCATTAGTGTTCCGATATCTCAACCACGCAATTCTTTGTTATTCAACTGGACCGCAGCCGCAGCGAGCGCTATGCTTTAGATATCGGAAAACGCTAATGTACTAGTACTTGGTGAGATTTAGCGCTGAGCGGTGCTTTGCCGCTATGCGCAACCCCGTGCTATTGTAACATGACCCACCGCTGTGATTATACATACGCTGGATAGAAAATACAAACAGACCAGTACTCCCTAGCGGAAAATAATATTTCATAAATTATCATATTCTTGTAATTAAGCTTAGGTATACACTTCGGTTACTTTGTTATTATGTGGCCGTGGAAATGAAATAAATTAAAATACCTAATTTAAATGCGATCCCATTTAATAAGGCTTTTATTTAAGCTTGAAACCATAAACATTCGCATAAAAAGAATGATGTAATGGTATACCACTTAAAATATTCGGAACCACGGTTTCAATAATAGTTGTGGAACTATCGATAGTAGCGCTGTGAATATTGGAGAAGGAAAGTATTTATTAGGTGAATATTGGCCCGGTGCGAGTGTGCGACATTACGGTGTGAGGATAGTTTTTCCGTCCTAACACTGCGGGCCACGCACAGGTGTTGGTAATGAGGCACAAATCGCGCTTTGGGACAAAAACTCCAACTCAGCATGTTATTTAAGCTGAGCTATTTCAGTACATAACTAAGCGGGACATGAATGTGTATAAGAAACTGGTCATTTAAATGTTCATCAAGTTTTAATTTTGTTATTTATTTAAGCATTTTTTTCGGTAGCTGCCATGGGTTTGGGATAAAAGCCCAGTTAATGGGGTTACCTTCGCTACACATATGCATGTGCTTATCACTTCGGGGAACACAGGCGTGATTATGGAAATTAATCTTCGATTTTTTTTTTTAAATTCAATCTCGTGGCAAGAATTTCTCGTTCGATATCTCAAGATTTCGAGATTGAGCGCGCGCGACTTAGCACACTATGCTTCTTGAGTGCGTGATGCGTGTGTGCTGATTTGTTGCGTTATATAGGCGTACTGGCGTAGTGCAAATGAATACCTATTACTTAAAAAACTTAGTTTTCAGATTCAATTATTGCATGTTTTATCAATAAAGCCAACTTCTGTTGTTTTACTTACCAAGCATATCAAAAAAGATGATTTTTTTTAAGTAGGCGTAATCTCGGTCTCGGAATTCTCGAAATCTAGCTCACGCCAGATCGCCAGGGCGAGATATCTAATGGCCAATCTTGATTCCAGACTTAACACGCGAGATCTTGACCTGCCAATCTCGACTAGAGATTGTATTCCCTAGACGTGGTGACGTTACCTCAAATCTTATGTTTGAATGATCATAACTGGACGAACTTCTTATTCAGAAGCGTTTCGCCCTAAAACTGGGACGTAAGTACAGAAATGTCAGAGCGAAAAATTTTACTTGCAAAATATCGCTACAGGGAACAGGGAAAACTAAATAAAAGCTTGTTAAATAGGTCTGTTATATAAATTTTATATGCATCTATATTTATATCTTAAGATATAAACTACCCAAGTTCCAAATATAAAAGGTGAGTGCCGAAGAAAGAAACCATAAAATTTCAGGTGACGTCGGCCCTTCCATAAATTTATCGACAGCTCGTGGTAACAGGCAATAAGGAAAATATTTATGAAGTAGAACAGCGCTAGGCGCGATTTTCATTAGCTAATTATTAGCCTACCGTTCTAGCTAGGACAACGTTGGGCTGTTTAATAAAGATCTTCTGTTTCTTTGTAGAAGATTGTAGGTTTAACGAAAGTAAAGCAAAAGATTTTCCACAAAGGGGTCCGTTCTACTTGCATAGAAAAAATATGTTAACTTCAGACTTATTTCCCTGTGCATCACACGAGCTTCAACAGAGCTCTCTTCAGGTTAATTGGTACGTTTAATTGAACGCCTGTTTCAGTAATTATCGTATAGGACAACAGTTTATTGGCAGACGCTCGATGTCCGGACACACAGATCGGGACGCATGTCGCGCTACGTACCGCTTATCGAAATGTTGCCATCTACTGGCGTAGCTCTTTGTGACACATAGCATTCCGTAGCGCGGCTACGAAACATTAGATTATGCTCCCTCCACTGACTTATCGAGTTTTGTTTATGCGGTTTTATGTTTCATTTGGTTTTATTTATATAAATCGACAATAGGTATTATCACTTACTTGTGTACGTATCTAAAATAAAAATACAATAGATGTTTTGTATTGTAATGGATATGTATGATAATGTGACACAATTTTTAAACGACATATTTTATGAAATATTATTCTTTCTGAATGTGACACGGCCAATAAATCGCATAATGGTGTCGTAAAATTTCGGCGGTATTATCTTGGGAAAACCCGGCTATTTTACATTCACCTGCTAGGTTTCCCTCCACGTCCAATTTATGTTAGTGGGCACAAAACGAACGCTGACAAATGTGGAAATAAAATGAACATACGTTTTATCTCTACGCTCACGGAGTCGGTTTTCGAGCTCGTGGTGGTGTAGGGAGAGCGCGGGCGGCGGCGGGGCGAGCGGCGCGAGCGAGGGGCGCGGGCACGAGATGTGGACTTTTCTCTGTACCGAGCTTAGGAGCGACTTGTTCCGTAAGAATCCACGTACAGTTGAGATAAATATCCGACAAAGCGTCACCTGATATGCGTTAAGTGAGTACACGCATCGCGGAAGGGGATAATTTATGAAATTCTCTGAAAAATCTACCTACTGTGTAAACCAAATGCTGCCTTTACTTTAGTGAGTGATTCTTTTTAACCGAATGAGATCAATATTTGAGGATAGCAATAAATAATGGAACAAATGCATGATAATGAATGCTTGGTCCTTCTTTGTATATAACACCACGCCCAATTAATTTGCCCACTACACTTTATGCATAACGAATGCTTATAATTATAAACAAAGGGACCGGTTTTAAGGTACCTGAATTACCATATGAATTAGGGGCAAATGATATCGCCTACAAATTTCCATCTCACATTTATTATGAAATATCTTAAAAGCGTCTCTGGACTTTCCAACCACTCGCGTAGTTCTTACTTAGATACGGTACGACGACGGACGAAACTAAGTGGAACTTTTCCCAGGTTGGCGTATATAAAAAGAATTTTTAAAAGATACTTCACATCGTACCCTGCAGGCAGACTTTGAACTTAAACTCCACGTATAAACATACCAACGTCATAGGTACTAAATAATTGAAATATGTGCAGTGCTTACTTCTCTACCGCGTTAAAAGTAAAAGTGATAAAATGTGTACAATTAAATAAAACAAAAGATGATGGAGAAAAAAAGATAAAAAAGTGTCAAATAAGAGCACGCTATCTTAGAATACAAGCTCATATACGTAATACCTATACAGAGACGAGGCCTGTAGAGTACATATTGGCAATGCATTTGACACTTTACAACTGTGCCTACTGCGCGGCTCACAAAGGCCGCGAGGCCGAAGAGCAGGCGAACAGAAGAACTAGATTCATGGTGCAAATGCATTCTCGGTTTTCTTTCTCGTCGATTCGCACCTCCAACCGAGAAATTATAACAATCAGCTCTGACTAATATAACTTGATGTGAGATGATAAATTAAGTTACTATTTTATTCGCTACGCGGGACGACATACAAAGCTCATAATTTGGAGAGGGGGCGAAAGATAACGAGTAGCAACGAGAGGTATTTAATACGTACAGGTGTATGGGAAGTAACCTCACAGCGAGATGGAGCTCACGCCGTAGATAAATACATCTCCCTCCCACACCCCGCTTCGACACACTTCTGATAACCGCGCATATCGTAAAACTTTATTTACCGCCTCCACTCCAATTTGTCTTTGCGAAAGTTCCCAACTCAGATATGACGATAACTTTCAGTTGTTACGTATAAGAAACGTACAACCCAATCTACGCTTAGGCAGACGCGTGTTAGATATATTTTCTCAGGTTTATTTGTATTGACTAGCAAGAGAAAACTTGACACCACTGCTTTATAAACATCTTCTTAATTAAATACGTCACGATATTTTTAATATCGGGTCTTTTCTCGTGCGCAATCTTTATATCTAGGGATACGAAAAAGTCTCGTTATTCTTTATCTGGTTTAATTTACTGTAATAACACAAAAGTGCTTTCGCGCCCGGTGAGCTATTTCCCATAGTCCCCGAGTAATTACACGGCGCGGCTCACAAAGGCCGCGAGGCCGAAGAGCAGGCGCGCAGTAGGCACAGTTGTAAAGTGTCTAATGCATTGCCAATATGTACTCTACAGGCCTCGTCTCTGTATAGGTATTACGTATATGAGCTTGTATTCTAAGATAGCGTGCTCTTATTTGACACATCTAAATCATACACCTAAATAGTCTAAGCACTTCAAAGTGTCTTTCTCAACTTTTAATAAGTCGATATTTTTATCCTTTCACCTCGTACCCTAGTTGCTTCTCACTAAACTGGAGTTAAGCCATCGTTGGTTCTTCAAATATTCCGTTCATATATATTTTGCCCGCTAACGAAAAATAAAAGTAATAGAGGATAGATAAAAGCTATAAACCTTAAGTTACTTTAATTGAACGAGTTCTTCGTTCAGTTGGAGATTTCGAGAGCTATAATGACTGTAGACGCATGTTAGAGACTTGAATTTTGCTTGAGGCGCAATTCATACTAAACGGCAAAGCCGGTATCTCATAGTGAAGAGTAATTTTAATTTGTAAGACGTTTTTGCGCGCTGTTATATTAAATACTTTATTCAGTTTTAAACAGACACTTCATTCAAAACTTCTTCTGAAGAATCTTTAATTGTATAGAATATTTTTGTGAGTGTTTTGAATGAATAGAAACGTTACGAGGCGTTGTGTGCAATCACGCTGTCTTAGCGTCACGACCACGAGGACGATCGTAGCGTGCGCCGCGGAGCTCTGGAGCCCCGCACCCGCTGTCCTAATGAAGCCGTAACGAAGCGAGCAATGGGAAAACCAACACCGGCTCACACCGGCACAGCTGTTGTTATTGTTATCATCACTATATAGAGAGCATTTCAAAACAATACGCTTCTTAGAAAATTACCTACTTGAGATTCAAAGCTTCTTTAACGAGAGAACTTTTCGTATTACAGATTAGGGATTTAAATTAAGGACTGCTTTTAATCAGAATTCATATACCTATAATAAAAACTTTGTGAATAAACTGACCTTGCAGACTGGCATACTTTTATCACAGCATTAGCTTGCGCCAATACGAGAGATATAGAGAAACTCAACAAGATTTCATTGACTTATACTACTCTGCATTTATTTTCTAAGTGTTAACAGGCAAAAAGTAAAGCAAGAGTATAACGACACAACTGGGATTAACTAACAAGCAGATTCAGATCACGGCGCTATGTTAACCAGCGCACGAGTTCGATATTCGGCTGATGGCCCCCGTGCTGCCGGGCGCGCCGGCCGCACTCCGTACTTATAATCTAATATTCGCAATTTACGAGGATCGCAGAAGGGTTCCACTGGGAGCCATAGCACTGTCATCGCGCACGTACCTGCCGCTTGCACTTACCCCGCCGTTATCTATATCTTTGTAGTGTTTATCCTTTTTTGGGGAACATGATTTATATGTTAACCTTGTTTTAAAGATTGGTAGGTAGAGACAAGATTTGTTGCTTTGGAAATTTTAATTATGACCTAGATATTATCTTAACGTATTAGGTCTAAAACACAAATGATGAACCAAATTACAATATTTTCGCAAATTAGATAGAGCAAGTGCTGTGAGATAGTCAGGGCATAATAATACAGGTAAGTAAGTACAATATGAATAGAGGGAAGCGAACTATTACTAGATGTTCTAACAGCCATTGTGTGTGACGCCGGGATCCGATACTAAAGCTCCGGCACAAAGTCTTCGCCGGATCTCGTCACACTTAGGTAAATCTCCAATATCCGTCGCTATCCACTTCAGAAAAGCCACGTGCATGAATATAGTTCCAATGTTACGTATGAATAAGACATATCAGAGTATCTTTCTTTCAGAAAACTCTTATAGAATAATATGTGCACACATATTTAGCATTCATGGAATTGTTTTCCGTCATAAACATAATAGTCATATTACGTTACTAATTACGTCATTTAAAGTAACATGAGTATTAAGTATCTAAACAAAATTGTTTTTTACTCCAATAATGTTCTTTAGGTAGACTCAATATAAATGTATGTATGTGAAGTTACATATACATAGTACCCATAAAGAACCTAAATATACGAGGGGGCGTTTTTAAGTTCGCGGAATGGAGGGTGAGAAGTGAAAATAAAAATACTAAATTATTTTTCTTTTTCAATATATTCACCTGCTACCCTTATACATTTTTCAAATCTTTCAATTAGCTTATGTATACCTTCATAAAAAAATGTTTTGTCTTTGTCCGAAAAATAAGCTGAAATCGCGTCCTTCACTTCTTCATCAGTTGAAAATTTCTTCCCACGAAGTTTTTTTTCAGTTTTGAGAAGTGGTAATAATCACTGGGAGCCAGGTCTGGGCTGTAGGGTGGATGGTTTAAAATATTAAAGCCCACCTTATCCAGGGCAGCCAACGCAACACGGCTCTTGTGAACAGGCGCGTTGTCGTGAAGAAGAAGGACACCTTTGGTCAATTTACCCCTCCTTTTTTCTTTAATGCCTTCTTTCAACCTCTCGAGGATAGAAGCATAGTATTCTCCGGTTATAGAAACGCCTTTATCTTTATAATCGGTCAACAGGATCAGTTCTGAATCTCAAAACACTGTTGCCATGATTTTTCCGCCGATTGTGACACTTTAAACTTCTTGGGTGGTGGTGTGCCTTTTTTGTGCCACTGCATAGAGTCCTGTTTCGACTCAGGTTCATAATGATGAACCCAAGTTTCATCTCCAGTAACAATTCGACTTAATAGTCCATCCTTATCTTCGTTAAAGAGATCCAAAAACGTGCGAGAACACTCCACGCGGTGTTGTTTTTGAGGCGGCGTGAGCATTCTTGGCACCCATCTTGCACTGACCTTTGTCATGCCAAGATGGTCGTGTAGAATTTTGAAAATTGTCGTATCCGATACTCCAACCATTTCTGCAAGCTGTTTCTTCTTTAGTCTGGCATCTTCCAATATTATTTTTTCGACTTTTTTAATGATTTCCGGAGTAGTCACCTCGATTGACCGTCCGGGCCGTGGGTCGTCTTCAAGTGAGGTCCTGCCTTGTTTAAGGCCAGGATCTTCGAGCGTAGTAGGCATTTAGCGTTACCTCCGTCCTCGCGTGGCAAATGCCGCGAAAGCGCAGTTCGAATGAACTCGCTGAGCTTAATTATCATTATATATTACAACTATATTATAACAAACTAATATTTAGTTTAATTATTAATACTAGAACCTAAACAATATTTACAGACTGATTTTTGAAACTAATACACAAACACGGAAATTAACAATAATATAACGTATATTTCGATCGATTAGCGGGAACGCGGCGAGCCAGCAAAAGCAACACAGGTCCTACCTCGGTAACGCCCGGCGGGCTACTGAAGTGAAGCGCGCAGGCCGCCTTTTTAGATTATATTTTGTTAAGACAATAAAAATCAGTTTTGAAAAAAAATAACCGTAGAATGTTCTACTATACATCATTGCCTATTTTTTGATATATTTTTTGCGAGTAAAAGTTAAGTCTACTTCAAATACGACTTGAAAAACGATTAAAAAATTCGCTGTTTTCGATTTGTTTGCGATTTTTTATGATCGAGTGAAGTTGTAAATATCGTGTTTTGAACCATAGAATAATCAAGAATGTTAGTTAAACTATGACATATATTTTTTTCAGATTAAAACAAAGAATATTTGATTGTTTAATGTTGAATCAAAAATAGGTCGATTCCGAGATTTCCGAGAGTCCTGGCCTTAAAGAGACTGTGACACTTGTAAACCATGGTTTTACCCGGGCAAGAGTCCCCGTAAACAGATTCCATCTCTTCCAGTATATTTTGAACTGACTTTCCTTGCTTGGTAAGGAACTTTATTACGGCACGGTACTCGATTTTTTTCATAATTCACACTTTCTTCCCGATTGAGTTGTTTGCTTGACGATAGTTCAAAGACCAATGATCCAATTAAGATAAAACCTGGCATATATACTAATATTGAGTGGCTGAAGTTGTGGCCATCCCGATAATGACCTATTGTTATCCCTTCCCCCCCATTCCGCGAACTTAAAAACGCACCCTCGTATGTTGAATCCAGAGCACACAATTTAAACGACCTTTACAATGCACACAAACAATACGAGATAACAAGCGGACGTTCACGTTCAAATTCAAAATAGCCCCAAAGTAAATGTAAATACAAAGGCGTAGTACAATAAGAGGTCGGCGGCGACATATTTACTCAAATTTGAATCCGGGACGTGAGGAGTCAGTCTATTACGTGACCTTTAATAGCGTTCAGGCGGGGCCGGGCAGACCCCTAGCTAGCAGACTAGTTTCTCTGGCCGAATCGTTACTCTGAGCCCGGGGCGGGGAAAGATCTATAAATTACTGGAACGACAACTCGTTCCGCGCCAGATAAAGCTACGCCGCAAAACAATGCCCCGGACGAATGCTTTAGTCGTTAGCAAAGAGAATCGTACATCTTTATGAACTGTTTACTCGTCGGATTTTGAATTGTCTTTCGTAATTGTCGTTACTGTTCTTTTGTCCGGAATTTCAACGGTACCCTTGGTACAGCAGACGCCCAGTCATTACTTATTTATAGCGTTTAACTGTACTTCTGCCGTGAGTCCGTAGAGGATAAATACTTTTCTGTAACTCACGACCATCCCCAATTTTGTTTCAGAATTCACGTTCAAAGGCGAACGTTTCTGAACTTCCAATAATTTAATAAAGAAAGTTTAGGAAGCGTGCGTGGCTGGCACGCTCGCCGCAAAAAGCCGAAAACTTTGATTCAATTAAAACAGAAAGTTGGACGAAGAAGTTACGAGCGCGGCCGAAAGTGTTCGGTCGGGTATCGCGCTCGGCGGCAGGCGCATCGCGGCCGGCGCGCGGCCCGGCGAAGGCGGCTGCAGCGAGACGCTGTCGGCGCACTACCACCACTAAATCAAAACTTAAGCTCAGTTCCGCTAGTTCCTGAACGTTTATTGTATATACTACGGATTTATGGAAAACTAGCTTAACTGTGCATTCGTAGTTACAGAAAATTTATTAGCTTTGTGTTAATGTCAATGAAACTTGTCGCTGGACAGATTTTGAGTAAAGAAGGTGTCGGGTCCGGTGGGACACAGCCGTGTAGCCTGTGAAAGTCGCTGGTGGGGAATAAGGGGTGACGAGCATTGTTATGCAAATTGAGGTCGTTATTTCGCTACGAGTGAGGAAAGAGCGCGACAGCGGCCGCCCTGCCTGCACCCCGCGACGCCCCGCCCGCGCACCGCAACGCGGAAGACGCTTTGCATAATTAGTAATACAAGTACGTACATACAGAAGCACAGCAAGTACAACTGTGCGTATCGCTTGAATGCTCAAAGATTACTCCGATAGCAAAATATTAATATTTCGTTTGTAGTCATTTTTACCTGTGGCTACCCAGAAAAATAATAAAGAAATCGCCTTTGTTAACTGAGAATTATATCTCACCAAAACTTAGAGGAATAAATATTTACGTTTTACTATTGTAATATATGATCTTTGACCAATTGGAGGGTACGGTCGGTGGCTACCCACAGATTTGCTTGACTTTTGATATGTATAAACCAATTCCGGTACGTTAGTATCGCAAAAACTCGAAAATGGCTCGACCAATTGTGATAAAACTTTGGTAAGTTGTTTCGGCGCGTTGGAGGTTCCCAATAAAAAAAAATAAAAATGCATTGCAACGCATGCCCATTAGCTATTTGTAAATAAATACTTAAATGTATGCATCTTTAAGATCATTTTCCTCATAAATTACAAGAGGTGTCAAGTCGGGTATCCACTATGTTCGCGAACCTCTTGCGCTCCGCACATAGCACGCTCTAGGCACAGGAGCGCGAACGTATCCACTATGTGGAGCAGTTGCAGTAGCGCGAAGCGCAAGAGGTTGACCAAAATGGTGGATACCCGGGCTTTATAATTCCTCGAAAAGGATTCTGTGTAATCTGATACCAAAATGCATCGCGCGCGCAGTTGTTTTGAGGCATTCCCGTGCTACCAGATTAGTAGCTAACCAGTAAGTGGCTAAAAATATTTGTTTCATATCAAATCTTTTGCAAAACAATCTAAATCCTTAGTAAGATAACTGTATAAGCGTTTTAGATAATTCAATTAAATAATATTTTCTTAACTCTTACAAAAATATGATGCTAAACAATAGGAACACCTATATTCTTAAAAGTAAATCTATATACATAAAAACTTATTTCAAAAAAAAAAAACACTACAAAGTGATAAATAACTTTTTCTTTCAACTACGTAGTAATGGTATCATTAATCACTACAAAACCGATCACAGAGGACGTATTTTTTGCTTAGAACCATAATAGTGCAGAAATGTTGTATGAAATCTCATGGTTGCACAGTTTTTCATTAATGCACTGTTTATTATTTAGATATAAATTTACCACAGAGGTTTAATGACTCCCATTAAGTTTAATATAAAATTAGATTAGATCAAAAAGATACTGGCTGAAAATAAAAATCGGCTGAATAAAACAGACTTAGTGAGAAAAAAAAAAACAAATGTCGCGCATTTTGTACCGTTGTAAAACTTTGATACTTCATATTTGGCAAGAAAAGTTTAAAAAAATGGAAATAGACAACTATAGCGATATGAATTCAACTCCAGAAAGTATAAAAACAGCTGCAAATGAAATAGTTAATAACCTTTTGCCACAAAAGTCGCGGGATAAATATTTAAAAGCTTATGAAAACTTTGTTTTCATTAACTTGAGTTTTTATTTTGAATAGATATACTTTATCACGATAGGTAGATTGGTAGTTGAAAGAAAAGTAGATTATGCACATTGCTAAAGTGAGTAATTAATGCACTCGTGTTAATTAAAACTCTTGCATTAATGGGAGGGGGGGTTCAGGGGATCAGACCGGAATAACTGTTTGTAACTCAAAAACGGCTGGACCGATTTTGATGATCTTTGATTTTTTGGATTTTTCTCCGCCCCGAATAGCAGAATAACTATTAAAACATGGGAAAAATTCACGAAAAAAAAAATTGTGAAGATAATTCTTTTTCTAATACATTTTGTATGGAGCGGCTTTTTTGATGATGTCTTGAATTACATTTTATTTTTGTACATTTGTTGAACTCAATTCATTTTAAGTATTAATTTTATCTTAATAAAAACCGGTCAAGTACGAGTCGGACTAGCGCACAGTGCTGCGAGCCATAGACAATAATCAAAAAACTAAGTTTTAATTCCATGCACTTCAACACAACTATCGTGAAGTTGACGAGTGTTTATATTACAGGAGCGTACCCACCACTGCCTACTTTGCGCTGATTGCCTAAAGCTCTCCGCTTCAACTAAAACATACCGGGACGCGAGTGACTAATCTATTTTTAGTTACATTTTATCATTGAATAAAGTGGTGTACTAGATAAATAACAAAAGATTTGCACATTTACTAAACTATGGATTCTGCAGCCGAAGGTATGTTGTTTATTATGTTATATAAGTATTAAACTTATTTTCAGTTTTTCGTTAATTTATTGATCTTTAAGCATAACACAAAAAAACAGTCTATTAGTAACGTAATTCCAAACTTTGAACTAGCTTTTAAAAAAATGTACACAAATGCTCTTGAGATATTTATATATTTATATTGCTATATTAATGTACTTTCAGATTTAGTAAAATTTATCTGCCTCTGTCTGCCACTTGATTTGTTATAATATTTTGTTCCAGAGAGGTGTGAAATCATCAAAAATGTAGAACTTGCCAATATTTGGATAAATGTGGTCGTCCAAATCAAAAGGGACCTTATGAGTTATCTACAGAGCTGAAAACTACATAAATGTACCGAACTATAGACCCAAGAACCAACTTTCTAACCACTACCGTTATTTTTTTACGAATTTTTGAAGTTGAGTGATCGAAATTATAAGTTTCGAGAAAATGGCAATTTAAGTATGCCGTACAAAAAAGTTATGTTTTAGTGTGAAGTTATGTAACTGATGGTATACTTTGATTGACTATGATTATTACTAATGGAAATTCTTACAATCCTTGCTTTAGTTTATACCTACTTTGCAATATTAAAATGTCGATATAATATTATATGGTTTGAATTACAAGAAAAACGATTTGTTAGGTCTTGCCGCGATAAGGTTCCTTTTTTACTAAACTTTAGATGAATACAAAACTTTTTTAAATTGACTTTTCGAAAAGTTGAACACATCTACATGTAGTAAATACAATCATCTTTTTAAAAATACAGTTAATAAAAAAACGATTTTTTTGAGGTATTTTACAAATTTATTAATATCTCGGAAACTAGTTACCGCCATAAGGTCCCTTTGATTTGGACGACCACAAATAGTGACAAAAATGAGCGCGAACGTTCTGTTTACAACGAAATATGTTCGCATTTGAGTGTTTCTGATACTGAAGAACAATCACGCCAAAGTATTAAAAATGCGAGCCATTTATTTTGTCTAAAATGAAAAAAAAAATGGCGGAGCGCCTTACCTTTTTTAATAGAATAAAACAATTATAACTACATAAAAACGAAGTTTTGATTTTTGTCTCATCCACCATAGAGCTCGCAGCACTGTGTAGCGCACCGAGGGTTCTGTATAAAAGACATTGGGAACTTTATCATGGAAAACCTCCCCACGGCGAACAATGTTGAAACACCTTATTTTAAAGCTTTATACCTCTATCTGTGTTGACCTAAAGCGCATTATTGTGGCACATGGGAATATTGAGATATGATGAGTCCAAGTTGGAAATATTTTTTGTAAGAATGACTTGATATTTCAACATTTTGCGTTGTTTTGCATTACATGACACCTAGTAATAATTTTATTTCTATTATTATCAATACATTCGTATTTAATTATTTTATTTATTAATTATTCTTTTTTATAATATTTGTTATTTATCTTATGTAGTCTATATTCATGTCTACTGTAACCAATTTGAGGAACAGGACTAATTAAGGAAAGAAGTAACGTAATAATAACACAGGTCAACAAAATTTTTACCCAGAAACCAGACTATATTTTTCCGAAGGATTTTGACGCGCTGAATTCAAATCTGGCCTCAAAATTACTCTATCACGTCAGGGTTTCGTGATATTCTAACCTAAAAGTGCAAAAAATACCGTTTTGTCTCATTTTTGAGGTTATGTAGCACGCCCAATCCTATTTTCTTTCAAAAATTATTAATAGCATCTCAAAGGACTAGTCTTCCTCTTTAAAATGACGTTGAGTTTACTCAAATATCTATTTTTCGCTCAGATATCGCATTTTGAAATGTTTCCATCGTGTACGTGGAATGTTGTACGTTTGAGAATTCATACACATACAGTCTATTGGAAAATTTCAAAATAAAGAGGAAAACTAGTCCTTTGAGATGCTATTAATAATTTTTGAAAGAAAATAGGATCGGCCGTGCTACATAACCTCAAAAATGAGAAAAAACGGTATTTTTTGCACTTTTAGGTTAGGATATCTCGAAACCCTGACGTGATAGGGCAATTTTGAGGCCAGATTCGAATTCAGCGTGTCAAAATCCTTCGGAAAAGTATAGTCTGGTTTCTGGGAAAGAGTATTCGTCAAATTTTGTCGGCCTGTGTAATATATTTTTTATTAATTACCATAATCTATAATAATAATATCATCCAATAAGGTAGCTGGCGTTAGGTTGAGGTTGGTCTTGTCCGTGAAAGATAGTATATCATGCTCGGAATATGTGCACAGCATCCCACTGTACGGCGGCCATGAATACATTCCTGTATTCAGTAATAGCGCTGTAATCCTAGACCAAGGACTGCGAGTGCTGTATTGGGTTTTTGAGTGATACGCACAGGCGGCGAAAATGGTTTATTTTTTACCTGACTCCACCTCGACAGCCGTGCTGCGCCGCTACATGCACGCCTATTATTATGTTATCATAGCGATTGGGCGTAACTATATTGATTGATTAAATATTGTTGTGAAGTGATAAAGTAAAAATACTAACAAATAAAATCCTCATTTTCTCAGCATTCCCGCAGGTTACAGAAATAAAAATTGCACATTGATAAAGTAGGTAATGGTATAATCTATAAACATTGATTAGTTTCGTTTGTGTCCGTTACTTTTCGAAAAGCGGGGCATAAAGTTCCCAATGTCATTTGCACTCCGTACCCACCATACCCCTGGCCATACCCCTGGGGGTAGAGTGGGACTGAACCATACCACCATAGTGTTGGGATTTGAAAAATTGTAAAACAATATCGGTCCAAATACAAATTTATTATTAACTTACACTAAACTTAAACTAAAAACACTTCCAAATATAATAACCTATGTTCTTAATTTGTCTAATGCATGATGGTGATTTCATTGTACAATAACTGCATTTGGACTTCTCTAATAAAATCATCAAAATAAATAATTTGTTCCATTCGACGTTTTTTAGGAGTAACCTTTGTTTTATGAATAGGTATTGTGTAAGACATTTAAAAATCGCATCAAAGTTACTGTATTCTTATTTGGTAATTTGTTTATTTTTGAATGAAACGACTCGTAAAACATTGGTTGTCCGATGTCTTTCTCCGTGAACGCTGAATACGTCAGGAGTATGTATTTTTAGCCAAATTTTTTAACGTAACTTATGAACTTGTCCATCCGCTTCAAGCTCTCGTGTTCTGTTTTGATATAATCTAGTCCTAGTAATATTTTGTCAGCAGGCAGAAGCGGTAAGGCGGCAGTAATTGCCACGATTCTCCTTTTAGGTCTTGTTCGAATTATGTGGAACTTCTGAGATTTAGCATTCTTTCAAATATTTCGAACACAGTGGTAATAGCATCGCTTTATAGTGCAATTTGGAAACTTTCAAAATTGCATTCATTGTGTGAGGTTTAATACTTACCTGTTATTCGCAGTAGTTCCATTCCTATAAATCAATATACGTAATGGAATAATGGAGTGGCCATCTCTATGGTGGTATGGTTTAGTCCCACCCTACACCCAGGGGTATGGCCAGGGGTATGGTGGGTCCGGAGTGCAAATTTGCAGGCAACTATAAATTTACGTTTTTCGGATATTTTCGTTAACTTGTGCTATATGACATTGCTTCTTGCCAAATTTCATGATTCTAGGGGGTTGTTCCCGTTCGTCCACACCCCGTCGTCCACACTGCGGACGACTGGGAAAGATGCGTTCTGTTCGTTCACAGTGTAGACGAACAGAACGCAACATTCCCAGTCGTCCGCACCTCGAGCGTCGTCAAAACTGATAAGCAAAGACTATCTTTTGTTGGAGGATCGACAGGGTGCAGTTATAATAGTTGAATATATCCAGGCGATTGGAACTTTAAAACTTTTTACATATCAATTGCATTTAAACTGATATTGATACAATACCCAATGTGTAAAATTGAAATGTGAAACATTCTTATGCTATACATTGAGTATAAAACACGCAAAAAAGCTTTAGATTTACTAGGTATGTACTTTGTGAGATGACGGGGTGTGGACGACTGGGAATAATGCGTTCTGTTCGTCCATAGTGTAGACGAACAGAACGCAACATTCCCAGTCGTCCGCAGTGTGGACGACGGGGTGTGGACGAGCGGGAATGACTCATTCTAGGTCAACGGGAAGTACCCTATAGGTTTTGATTCCCTTGCGAGTATCAAAATATGCGGCATACACGGAACATAAACGCCCGTATCTTTTGCTTGCGTTGATTTAGAAGTTTGATTTTTACACTGCTTCAAGGAATTGCAGCCCTGAGTATTTGGTATTAATTTCAACTTGATAACTCCACGCGTTCCTGAGAAAAATGGTCTTGACAGACAGACAGACGGATAACTAAGTAATCTTACGAGGGTTTCGTTTTACCTTTGAGGTACGGAACCCTAACAAACTGAATTTAATTCAGCTAATAAGTTAACAAAATATTTATTGATTCTGAGGCGGTACGAAGTTCGCCGGGCCAGTTAGTTTTCTTCATATTAGGCGGGAACAAATGCATGAGCTTCCTGGACAATCTGACGTGATTCTCTGGTATGAATAGTTTGGGAGATCGGCAATCGCATTCAAAAGGAACTTGCCTACTACTTAAAAATCATGAAAATAGAAGGAATTTTTTGATAGCCATTCGATTTTGTTTTATTTATGGGTGAATGAACGTCGTGGCTTCGGGGCAGTCCATACAGTGATGACAAGCGGGTCTCCGCTCCAGACCTATGCGACGCAGGTACTTCCAGTAAGCACCTGCTTCAGCCAGAAACCGAGAGCACCATACTGCTTCTCAGGACATAAAAGGCCTTACCGCCACTATTGTGGCGAGCCCCCACCTGAGTTGTGCATGTCGTTCCCTCCATTCATCCACTAGGAGTTGACGGAGCTTGGTCCTTAGTGCCCTGAATATCCGGGGAATCGGACGCTGTCCACACGCTGGCTACACATTCCGCTAGCGATGTAGGGATGCAGGGATTTTCGCGTCCAGATGCCAGAGCGTTGATCCAGCCAAGAAAGTTGCTGCCTCGTAGGAGATCGTACCCCCTTATCACCCTAACAGCCATCACTCTCTGAGGGCCTTCGCAATATTGCTATGTTGCTGGCCATCAGGGCGCCCCATACAGGGCTATGGACCACACGACGCCCACTTGGGCCTCCCGAATTGGGTAGCAATCGCGCAAGAGCTCCTGGGCCCCAGCTGCTGAATGTGCGGGCCGAAGTCCCGTCGGCTCTCGAGGACGAGTCCCAGATACTTCATCGTCAACACCGATACGGGCGCCTCTTACAATTATGTGTAAATCCCGAAGTGGCCCAGTTCCGAGGTCCATGGAAACAGAGAGCCTGAGACACAAGTCTGAGGCAAAGCCACCTCGACACCCAAATGGCGGATACTTCTAACGACCTGCGCAATCCCTGCCGTGGCGAGTACGGCTGACTGCCTATGCTTTTGCCTGCGGGCCGTCGCCAGCGTGTCACCGGCGTAGCAGGTTACTTTCATTCTACCTGGGAAAACTTCCACCGAAAATTGGTTTAAACGAGATCTAGTAAGTAGTTTTTTTTTTAAATACGTCATAAATCGTAAACCGCAATTTACCTTTCATTCAATCATCTCAAATATAATAAAAAAACAGTGGCACTCAGGGAGTGCCGACAGAAGTGAAAACTTGAACAATTACGTGTGTATTTTGTGAATCGTCTTATAAACAAAACACGCGCGGTACCGGATACGGCCATCCGTTTTACGAATTTTCGATCAGAGGGCCAATTCTACTAATTTAAAACGTTCAAAATCTAGTCGCAGTCTCATCTCGGCGACAATCAAATGTCAAAAACTTGTCAAAATGTAGGGAAATTAGACGTATTTTTTGACAGATTGAGACTGAGATCAGACTGTGAACGTTGTTAAAATTAGTAGAATTGCCCCTCTGGTCACGTGTCCTGACGCGAGTTTAACATTTTTTACCCATTACAAAAAAAGTGTACAACGCCGCTAAAGAAGTTTTCACTTCAAAAACCGGTGATAAAATATTTACATAACTGAGCCCACGGTGAAAGTACGGAACCCTCTGTGCGCGAGTCAGACTTGCACTTGACCGGTTTTTTTAGTTTTATTTTATAGAAAAACTGTCAATAATCCCAAATTTGTTCGCAAGATGAGACTTCTATCTACCTAGGTATAAAATTATGATCGATTTCGGCTTAACCGCTTAATCACCGCTAGTGAGACAATTGATTTTCTATTGTAATGGGCTGATTGCGTACCACTCCGAGACTGTATGGTTAAGCTGATTAAAATAGGATATATATAAATAAAATGAGATTTTAGCTACATTGTTACTACATATAAGCATTTTGTCCGTTTTTGCTTTTTTATATTAGGTAGACGGCTGAATGTGAAAAATCGACATCCGTTTTTTCATGTTCCCAATAGAACCCACAAATTGAAGTGATTAGTATGCGATGCCGAGGGAAGTATCATTAATCAACGAGGGACTACTTATAGTGTTATAGCTTCGCATACTGGTCTTGGTGTATTTTGTAAGTTCCCAAAAACAGTCGAAGGGAGAGTTCGCGTAGGTACCTATTTCTGTTTATTTGCATTTGACACCGATTATGTCAGACATACTGTAACCGTTTGCATAAACAGCACCGTGCGGGATTTGTTCTTAAATTAATCAAAATTTACTTTTTATATATCACCACAGTTACGTTTATGTTTTACAATTTTGGAAAACAATTTAGGCGAATCAGCTGTGTAAATGTTGTATGTGACAAGTTTTTTCAGAATACTTTTACTGTCCAAACTTTATCCGTAAAGCAGTCGGCGCCACCTCATGCTAACATTATAATAAAGAGGATTCTCATAAAGCCTTAATCTGGGCTAAACGCCGTAGGAGACCGTTTTTCATGGCGTAATCGACTGAATTTTTCTGCCTTTCGCTAAAATTACTAAAGTTGTGGCCATCATATTCATATTTTCGGCCGAATTATCCAATATAATAAGCTTCAAAAGAGTAAGAGACGACTTTTAAAAGGAAAAGTTCTGCGAAAGCACGTAATGGCTCATCCCGCTCACGATTCCTGCGCCCGAGGCGGAACAGGCGGACCGGCAGCGTCAAATAAGTTTCTAATTGCTTATATTACCAAGTTATATTCGCTCTTGGAAGTAATTAAGTCACGAAGTTAAAACCACATTCACGTATTTTGAGAACTTAACAGATTTTTCCTCTCTCCAACTACAACGAAAGAATATTTTCTAGCAGTCATGAATTAAAGCTTTCCAGTGCGAACGTGGAAACGAAAGCACTTTGATATAACTCAGCGGCAAAGGTTAGGTACCTCGCAAACCCATTGAAGCAAAGCGGTGAAATGCATCGGCGTGGAAAAGTCATGAAAAATACCCTCTCCTTTTTACAGTGTAAGCCTCTCGAAGAGGTGACAAAACGTTCGCTCGCGGCCTCCGGCTGCGGTGTAATAAAAGTGTCGCACACGTGGGATGCGCCCGCCACGCCTCGCAACTCGCTACCTGCATGCCGACTAGCGATGCTCGCACGGAATAATAACAATATCCCTCGTGTTATCCCATATTTGTAGAGACAGATCAACCAAACCGGTATGAAAATTATGTAAAAGATTATGAAAATGACATCAAGTGACAACTAGTTTTCCACTACATATAGGTAAGATATGTCAATAGTAAAATAGCACCTACAATCAGCACTTTCATATACCCACAAATGTTTCATTCATTTATTAATATAATAACCATCAACAAGCGAAACTACCCCAATAAAAATATCGACCATGGAAAATTCTGTTTAAAACTCTTGTCTGGAACGAGTTGTATAAAAAGAACTAGTATTTGGGCGTTGCGCGAGCTGCAAGCAGCTCGCGGGGTCGTGTTTTTGAGGAGTATTTCTTACCCTTGTAAAAAGTATTTGGGCGTTGCGCGAGCTGCAAGCAGCTCGCGGGGTCGTGTTTTTGAGGAGTATTTCTTACGATGGGGGGAGGGGTGAAGGGAGGGAGAGGGGGGAGTTTTGAAAAATGATTTTGACCAACTCTGGGCCCCTTGATATGAATCTGAAAAAAAAAATGTTCCAAGTCTCTTAGCTTCCGAGATCTACCTAGAGGGGGGGGGAGAAGGGGGGCAAGGGGGCAACTTTGAAAAATGGATTTTACTTTTCCGAGCCTCCTCTATACGAATCCGTAAAACAACAAAACACGGGACTCTTAGTTTCCGAGATACGATAGGGAGGGGGGAGAGTGGGGTGGAAAAGGGGAGGTTTGGGATTTTTCCCATACTCGTGAGAGTTACTTCTATACGAATCTGTAAAAATATACCCACCTCCCCCTTCACCATCTGGGAGAACAATTATGTCAGTGAGTGAGTCAGTCAGTGGTAATCGAGCTTTATATAGTATAACTAGTATTTGGGCGTTGCGCGAGCTGCAAGCAGCTCGCGGGGTCGTGTTTTTGAGGAGTATTTCTTACCCTTGTAAAAAGTATTTGGGCGTTGCGCGAGCTGCAAGCAGCTCGCGGGGTCGTGTTTTTGAGGAGTATTTCTTACGATGGGGGGAGGGGTGAAGGGGGGAGAGGGGGGAGTTTTGAAAAATGATTTTGACCAACTCTGGGCCCCTTAATATGAATCTGAAAAAAAAAATGTTCCAAGTCTCTTAACTTCTGAGATCTACCTAGAGGGGGGGAGAAGGGGGGCAAGGGGGGCAACTTTGAAAAATGGATTTTACTTTTCCGAGCCTCCTCTATACGAATCCGTAAAAAAACAAAACCCAGGTTTCTTAATTTCCGAGATACGATGGGGGGAGGGGTGAAGGGGGGAGAGGGGGAAGTTTTGAAAAATGATTTTGACCAACTCTGGGCCCTTGATATGAATCTGAAAAAGAAAATGTTCCAAGTCTCTTAACTTCCGAGATCTACCTAGAGGGGGGGGAGAAGGGGGGCAAGGGGGCCAACTTTGAAAAATGGATTTTACTTTTCCGAGCCTCCTCTATACGAATCCGTAAAACAACAAAACACGAGACTCTTAGTTTCCGAGATACGATAGGGAGGGGGGAGAGTGGGGTGGAAAAGGGGAGGTTTGGGATTTTTCCCATAGTCGTGAGAGTTACTTGTATACGAATCTGTAAAAATATACCCACCTCCCCCTTCACCATCTGGGAGAACAATTATGTCAATCAGTGAGTCAGTGGTAATCGAGCTTTATATAGTATAATTTGGGCGTTGCGCGAGCTGCAAGCAGCTCGCGGGGTCGTGTTTTTGAGGAGTATTTCTTACGATGGGGGGAGAGGGGGGAGTTTTGAAAAATGATTTTGACCAACTCTGGGCCCCTTGATATGAATCTGAAAAAAAAAATGTTCCAAGTCTCTTAACTTCCGAGATCTACCTCTAGAGGGGGGGAGAAGGGGGGCAAGGGGGGCAACTTTGAAAAATGGATTTTACTTCTCCGAGCCTCCTCTATACGAATCCGTAAAACAACAAAACACGGGACTCTTAGTTTCCGAGATACGATAGGGATGGGGGAGAGTGGGGTGGAATGGAAAAGGGGAGGTTTGAATTTTGAAAAATGGTTTTTACTTTTCCGAGCCACCTCTATACGAATCCGTAAAAAAACAAAACCCAGGTTTCTTAATTTCCGAGATACGATGGGGGGAGGGGTGAAGGGGGAGGGGGGAGTTTTGAAAAATGATTTTGACCAACTCTGGGCCCCTTGATACGAATCTGAAAAAAAAAATGTTCCAAGTCTCTTAACTTCCGAGATCTACCTCTAGAGGGGGGGAGAAAGGGGGCAAGGTGGGCAACTTTGAAAAATGGATTTTACTTTTCCGAGCCTCCTCTATACGAATCCGTAAAACAACAAAACACGGGACTCTTAGTTTCCGAGATACGATAGGGAGGGGGGAGAGTGGGGTGGAAAAGGGGAGGTTTGGGATTTTTCCCATACTCGTGAGAGTTACTTCTATACGAATCTGTAAAAATATACCCACCTCCCCCTTCACCATCTGGGAGAACAATTATGTCAGTCAGTGAGTCAGTGGTAATCGAGCTTTATATAGTATAATATAATGTAATGTTAGAGTGGGCAGACGCTTAAATTCAGAAGATATGAAGGAAATGTGTATGCTATTCTTGCTTTCAAGTTGGCAATAACGCGGTGGATATGGAGCGTGCTTGTGGCGTTACCGTGGCAGTAAATTAAGTACGGGCACGGGCGAGCGACGCGGCTCGAGCCAGCTATCTTACACGAGCATCATACACTATCTAACACCGCAACCAACCAGGAAACCTTTTAATGTTGCAAGTGCACTTATATCAGTTTCCAGTTTGCACAGCTGCATCGTATGTACGTACGTGTATTATACAGTTTGTTGTTTGTATTTAGCTCTCCTTCTGCATAATAAATAACTGTTTAGACAGTGGAAACATTAATTAAAACGTATGGAATACCTAATAAAAAGTTTTGACTAAAAAGGGAATATATATATATATATATATACTTAGAATAATTTTAGGAAAGGAAGACCATCTTCCGTCTAAAAAGAATTTCTGGAGATAATAAAAAGAAGGGCAACTTAAATTTAGTGTATCGGTCTGTGAGTGTTTACGAGCCAGGCCCCTAAAATAAACAATCCGACAGTAAAGCACAAAGGCTAGGGTTCTGGGAAATGGGCACCCATTCTGTATTTCATCACTGAAGACGAACAAACGATGCTGAGTACCTACATGAAAGATATTTGTAAGGAAAGTTCATGAAGATTATTGACAACATAAAACTGGAAAAAGTGATTTTTGTTTATAACCAAGATTGTTATTCCCATGGAAGTATTTCCTTTTTTATTCGATTATTAGGTTCTTGGATTAATATCCAACAAAAAAATAGGTATCCAGCTATCAATGTAACTTAAGCCTTACTAAACATAACACTACAAAATACAACCCGAGGTAACAAGTTTATTTTACAATGTAAGGTCTTTACGCTCGTTTTGTGCTACGTATACTGAGGTGAGTAAAAACTAGAAGTTGTAAAGGGTTGTAATGAACACAATAGGGTGTGAGTTTGCGGCGAGGGGGCTGCGGCAGCGGCCGGCGGCAGCGGCCGACACCAGCTCTCACTGAGAATGGCTACGAAAAGGCAAAGTTACGGACGCCCGAAAACTCCTAGCAACACATGTGGAAACGAGGTCGGGCTTCGTCAATACCACTAAACAAATAAATATGTTCCGTGTATTAAAATATTAGCTTTGCCGCCCGGGATTACAAAACCTTTTACATTGTACCACATCGCGAAACGAAATCACAATACAAAAATAGCTTGTAACATGAAATTACAAAAGTTTGAAGCAAATTTTTTTACATCGCAATCATAAACTGATATTTATAGGTATATTTGAACATGTTAGCTTCATAAAACAAATACAATAGCGTTAATGTTAATCGTAAAACGACAAATAACGAAGGACCGTATACAGGGACAGAAACAAATTAAAACATTAACAATAGGTAATCCCCACGTGGCTAACGAGCTGGTCGCGTCATTATCACACGCCTCTGAAACTGGATTAGTTTATTGTTATTATCGTAGTGTCCATTCATTGCCTGCGTAAATATCAGACCGTATTATCATCAGGAAAATAAGGATATGGTCGTATATGTACTTTTTGTATAATGGAACTTTAATTGAACCTATGTTTGTCGTGTTTATCATTTATTTATTTTCTTAACAAGTTTTTCATGAGCTTTCTGTATGTATAAGTTTGCTAGATGATGTTCTTTTTGTTAAAATATAGCGAACAGGCTGACTGCCCCCTCATAAACATCTGTTACCGAAACCTGTGGGTGGACATCTGCACCACCCAGGGAATTGCATATCTTAGAGATAAAGTGAAAAAGTCTCATGTGTCTGTCATTTCAGCGCGCTCATGATACTCTGCTAGGATGAGCTCTACTAAATCTACCTAATTATCGTTAGTTTTTTACCTACTTCAACTCTACGCTCGCCGTTGTATTTTCACTTGTCTATATAATGGGTCATTGAACAGCTTAGACACAACGACGCAGTAGACATGGAGGTGCTTTTGTTTGTGGGTTAACCTGAGTTCATAATAACTGTGTTTTGGGTTCAGCTCACAAGAAGAAACTAACCAAACAAAAATAGAAATATAGGATGAGGGAAAATGTGTATCCATAAAAACGGTGAGTTAGGAGACGGCGCTAATGAGAGAGCATAAAGCGTGACGTCGTAAAGCCAGCGCATTAAGCGCCGCTGCCAGAAGCTGCCCGTAATCTATTCGGAGCTATTTTAATTAGCATCGTAGTAATAATAAAACGGGGGTGAAGTTTTTGTGGCATCTCGGGCGATGTTTCCCGAGGCGTGGTGTCGGAGCCGCCTGGCCGCCGCCGCACAAACACACCAGCCTCCGACAACTCCTCGGTAAGGGAATACTTAAAACAACTTCTCGTTTACTAAACTTGTAAAGTTCAGCTCGCTAAAACTCTAATGGAAATTATAAACACTGAAAGTTCACTCACGTAAATGGAACAGCGCACGCGACACACGATGTGTATAGAGCAAAAATAGCTATTATATCAAAAAAATGTTTTATAATTGTTAAAAATCTATAAGCATTATATTTCATACTGTCTTAACTGCATTTGTATAATTCGACACTAAAACACATTTTATCCACCAAACCTTTTGTAACAAGTGCTCAACATTTTTGTAGACGAAACTAGCGTTTTATAGATAAAGTTAAGCATGTATTCTATTATGTAGGAGGGAGGACCGTGACACAAAGAATATATTGCTCAACCTATGCGATACTAAATAGAATATATTTGAATATGAATATGCCTATTTTCTATTCTATTCGCCGGGAGTATTGAGTTAATGTCTGCCTGTTTTGCCCTGTCAACACTGCATTCATTGAATATATTGCCCGTCACAGCATTCTTTATGTGTGCCTAGCGACGGATATTATCCTACATTTTACTGGTTACGTAGTTACTTTACTCTAGGTAGTTTAGGTACTTCCAGCAGCAACAATCCCAAAGGATGACAGGAACATTGTTACAAATTCACTGTGAATATCACCATATAATATTCACCGCATGCAAATTGATATGAACAACCTAAACTAGTAAGCAGTAACTTATCTTAATAAATATTCTGAGATAGAAATATTCAATATATTAAACAAATTGTGTAGTGATTTAGCTCGGACGATAGCTAATACAATAAAAACAAAACCTGTACAAAGCAGACGTGTACATAAAGCTATAGTGTAGCTAGATACCGACGAACCAACGTTCCGTACCAAGAGGTTGGACATTAAAGTGGAGCGTATCTCTGTAAACTAAATCTAGCCGGGCACGGGCACGATAGCTCCACAATCGCTTTCCTACTACCTCTTGTTTCACGCACCGGCTGCGACTGTAGCGCTACAATAATACTACACTCTTGGCACATTTTGCGGTATCACTATCTACCCGCTATATATCCAATTACAAAAGTACTTTTATACTTAGGTTATAGTTTTATTTTATGTTTGTAGATAGCTTCAAATAATTTTAATACCAATGTTATATTATAACACTTTTTTATGACTTTCCTAACTCAAGTCTTTTTATCTTTTAAGGGACACAGAAATAGTAACACAGTACTAAAATAAATATGAGACCAATAAAAAACTAAATAGTCAAGGTTTCTGACTCAAACAAATTAGATGTCCTTTTTTTGGTCTCATAAATGTTTGCCGGTTTCTAGAAATAAATACAATAAACCTCATACTTTAAGATATTTATGCCTACCTACGAGTAGAGTGTGAAAGAAAATGAAGCAGAAAGTATTTCGGTTTATTTTTCCGCAAGTTTCAAGTAACAAAAAACATTTCACAATTTATGATCCAACAGCCTCTTACATGAAACTTCTTCAACCTTCAAAATAAGAAATATAAACAAAAGCTAATATGTGCCTAGTCTTTCATGAGGAAATCAAATGGAAATGGGAAATTGCCTACCTTCGAGAAACGCGCACCCATTGCGGACCTTTTTAAACTCAAGTCCGATAAAAGATAAAATTAGAAATAAAGCTATCTTGAAATAAATGTAAGTAGGTGCATTAGCTTTAATGGATTTAAAGTTAATTTATTAAATAGAAAAGCAACGCTGGACCATAAGATGCGAGATAGTGTCGTGCAAAGGGAGGTCCGAACCTCACAAGCAGAGTGTCCCCCAGGACGGCATTACATTTCGCTATAAATTTATCCGCAGTTAGGCCGGTAACACAATTGTACTTGCGATTCTTTCATACAAAAAGCCTTTTGTTTTCACTGTCTCAGATAGGTGTTTCCGATCGGAAGGACAGACTGTAACGCTTGATATTAAAAAAGTTTTCCTATAAGGACTTCTAAGAAGAGAGCGAGGATTCCATTCCATTGCAATTAAACGCAACCGTAAAGTAAAATTCCAAAGAAAGCTAACGGTTTTCATTGAATTTCAGCATTTCTTGAAACAATATTTAAAGAAGATATAACGGGGCAACGAAATTATTAAAGAAGTTGTGAGCAAAATAGAAATACAATTCTTGTGTACTGCTATTTCCTTGCTATAAATATTGTTCCAATTATTACGTTGTTTGTGAATACCGCACAGTTTTTATTTAATTTTGCTTTGAGGGGAGAATTATATATAAGAATATTTATAAATAGGAAAAACACAGCCAAGAACGCGTCTGGAGCGCGCAATCAGTGTTCCGTGTAAAAAAACTTGGCAATTTGGATATAATACTAATTACAGAATACAGGATGACTTGTAATTTGACGTAATCCTTCCACGACCTGAAAGTGTGACCAATTTGCAATAATTAAGCACCCCATAATGCATAGGCGAAAATTCGTGAGATTCAGGAAAACCCATATTTTTACGTATTTTTTAAAATTTCCCAGAATTCGTCACTAAATATTACTTTTCTCTAAACTCTCAAATTGAATAGCCTTCATTCTTATTCCATTGGGTACCTAATACTCTAAAAAACCTTTCGATGTAACCGAATTCTCTAAAACATCAAACAGTTAAAAGTTACAGGAAGAAGTTTATTACCCATTTTCATTAATCATCTACACACATGAAGTTTGACTTAAATTATTTCAAAATTTTACTATGACATTAAGCGTACAAATTACGGGGAAGACATGTTCATTTAATCAGCTATGTAACGTGGTACAAAGTTTAATAAATATTTAGAGGTGCCGATGAAACAGTCGATAATGTTAGCAAAGGTCAGATATGCAAATTGTTGAAATATTTCTAAATTCTGTATTAATCGAATTAATTAACTGTTTTATGCCATTCCACTACTTTATGTATTTCATATTTCGAGCACATAAATGTACAGAGGCGGACTTGATGCCATAGGCATTTTCTGCCAGTCAACCTTACCACCACCATAATGTCATAGTAAAATTTGGAGATAACTTGAGTCCAAAGGTTATATAATTATGTAGATGATTTATGAAAATGGTTAATAAACTTCTTCCTGTAACTTTTAACTGTTTGATGTTTTAGAGAATTTGGTTACTTCGAAAGGTTTGTTAGAGTATTAGGTACCCAATGGAATAAGAATGAAGGCTATTTAACACATTGAAGGACACTGAACGAGACACAATAGAAGTTTTATTGTTATTACGTCAATAATATAGTAACGTCGAGGGGCGTTAAGTGTCCCCCGCAAAGCGTTAATTTGAGAGTTTAGAGAAAAATAATATTTAATGACGAATTCTGGGAAATATTCAAAAATACAAAAATACGTAAAAATTGTGATTTCTCAAATCCCAAGAATTTTCGCCTAGACATAATTGTGTGCTTAATTGTTACAAATGGGTCACGCACTTTCACGTCCAGGAAGTAATACGTCAAATTAACAGTCACCCTGTGGAGTATTGAATAACTTACCGTTACAATGTTTTTATTTTATCATTAGGAAACTAGAATATGAGGGGTTTTTTTGTAATTTCACACAAATCGCCAACAAAGAAAGAGTTTGAAATCTACAAAAGTAACTTTTGCCCGATACCATAACTAGATTCAACAAGAACTTGTTTAGGACTTGCGGTGCTACCAAAACATCAGCCACAAGTGCTACTAAAACATCAGCCACGAACAATTTTTTTTAGATAGCTCCGGAACCCTAAAAACATAAGGATGGATTCCTATTGATGTCGTAGATCTCAGTTATTAATTTACGAATTGTAACCGAGTTAGAATAAGTATCCAATAGAAACGAAGGCAAAGAGCCATTTGTCCGGCTAAATGTCGTTCGCCAGGTCAGGTGGCACACGTTGAAAGCGTTCATAAATTTACGCGAGACGAGCTTGTGAAGCGCAGGTGGTGCCATATACGAGCGTTGAGAGAAAGCCTACATGCACGACTAGGAAGCGGTACGTTAATAATAAATTTGGTGTAAATATCGCTATATATCTCTGTGTTAGCCCATCACACTTTTATGGAGAAAATTTGAATCGATTTGAGCCAAAATTTCTACACGATGCTCTCACTTCTCGAAAAAAATATTTACTTTCGCGAATATAACACGATCAAAGTTCGTTGAAGCAACGTGTGTGCGGGTGGAGATAGAGACTCGGCTAACGAAGTAAACAATCGACACAGACTCGCGTCCGACGAGCGGGCTAACAGAGCGGCTCCAAGACAAAGGGCTGATGAATTTGATTATTTTGTTCCACTGTCTTTATCCTCCATGAAATCTAAACAAACGTGAATCCTTCCTTCAATACATATCCTTAAGAATGACTGTTTGTCTTAACGAAGCAAGCTGGATAGAGAAAATTTGTAGGTACAGTTATAGAAAATGAAATTGGTCAAGCTATGTTCGATTGATCTTCTGCTTTTGTAATAATATTATTACAAAAGTATCACACTTTATTCGTACTTATACAAATTAGCTCATTTTAGGCTTTGGGTTCAGCTGAAAACATATCTGAAAGCTGAGCAGAGTTATTAGAAAATGTTAGTCCACGTTTCATGATAACTCCAACTCCACGAGCTCAGGTAGTAACGGCATGGCAGTGTAACAATAAACCACCGGTTGACATCAATTTCACGTGTGTGCCTACTCGACAATGGCTTGGGTATAAATTATTTGGACGATGCGAGGTGTAACCGTAGACTATTCCGCATTCCGTGCGTACGCTTGCAGCTGCGAGCATGGTTTGCCGCCTGCGCGCTCTCTAACCGACAACGCCGACACAACACTGAGTGGCACGTCGCCTGCATTCCACTCCGCTGCTTCGATACAACACTTCCAGTCCAATTTTACGTGGATATACCAGGTTTTATTACCAATTCGATTCCTAACGCAAATAAACTACAGAATACTTTTCACAGTACCTTTTCCGTATGCAGGCAAGAATTTAATACTTTAAATTAGCTACGAAACCTAACATAATTAAGTAGAGATACTGCTGGGCTGATGTTGAAAAACAACAAGAATAAATTTGATGGTATACGAAGCAGTCTTTGTTCATGGCTGTGATGGGTCCGTTCACTCCGTTCTAAGTATCAAAAGTCGCATTGACGATACAGTTTTGAGAGGTTTTTCAGGAAAGTAGTTTTGGAACGAAGTTCTTCAATGCGGCTTGCGGTGGGAATAAACTGATAGAAATCGCCACGTAACGAAAAAGCGTTATGCCCCCTCCATGCGACTTTCTTCCTCTCTCTGTCTCTTTTGGGTTGCTTTCAATTGAAAATTTTCAAATTCTTCGTCATGGTTGTCGTTTTCATGGTTTTTGAGGGTGCTAAAGCAATTAGTGAAGTCAAAATGAAAATCCAAGATGGCGGCTCCAAAATTACAAATTTTTTCAGCATGAGCGTCGTTTTTGTGGTTGTCGAGGGTGCTGAAGCCAATAGTGAGGTCAAAATGTAAATCCAAGGTGGCGACAACTTTATGCGAGCTTCTTAAACTTATTTTATGACTCTGTATTAAAAACGCGTATCAAATTCACACTTTCTCTCTCTCTCTCTCTGTCTCTTTCTAATATACACGAGTGTGTGTGCGTGCAAGTATCGCGTAAGGAACTTCGATTTTGACGGGGGTCCCCCGACCACATTACTTTTTTTTTACTTTAAGTAGGTAGTTGAAACTTTTCTACGTGATGTTAAAGATGTTCATTAATATAAAATTATTGGCGGGAAAAAATCTTGGTTATTATATGAGTTATATCCGATTTCAGAATAGCGGTGATTTTATCTGACAACAGCAGACTGTGTCGAATAAAGTTAAAACACGGTTCTTCAAAAATATAAGAAAAATTATCTTTAAAATATGTGCATAAACAGTAAACAGATAAAGTTAAATGATTTATTACTTTAGCTAGCAAAGCAGGTTCTCTCCTACAAGCAGAAGAAAGGAAGCACGACTGCGACGTGTTATTTACGACCAGTGATTCCGGCGCAACTAGGATTGTGCAGGAAATCCACCTGCAACTTGATATTGTTCCCCGAGCATTTTCACAGACTTAATTTTTATTGTTTGCTTTACTAGTTTATTGTGCATTCAACAAATCTACAAATATAACATTCTCGGTACGTAAAGTTGATGTGCAGAGCACCAAAGATGTATATTTATCAAGGGAGCTAACTTGCAGCCGTTCCAGGGACATAAAACGTTACTTAGCGAGCCACAAATCCTCGTAACGCTAAGCCGAGATAAAACACTAAGCTCGCGGCACAACGAGGCCACGTTCAAATTTTTCACCTGGGGCTGCGCACCGGCGCCGCCAGAGAATGTGTGCCACACGAGATATTACTCACACATGAATTATGACGTTCTATAATGAAACTCTGGCTAACTTACCAGACCTACTATAAAACCTTGGCTGAATTTAACTTTATGTACGTTATATTTTATTTGAGGTACGTATTTCCTTGTTCGTATAACATAAAACTTGGCACAAGAATGTATTATCTTAAGACTTTCAGGCAGAATCGCAAATGTAGAAATTTGCTGAAACGTTGCATACGAATACATTACGTATTTGCCAAACCGCTGATTCAAAAGGGCTTTACGGCTGTTCAAACGGAGTTGTGGACGCGGATGGAGCTCGGCATCCGAGATCAGCAAACAGAGAAGAGTAATAAAGCCATTAATTCCGCTTTACGTGCAAATAACATAAATCAGACTGTAGCGCCTCGCGCCGCAAGACCGCTCGGAGCAGCACGCAGAGGAGCCGCGGCTAAATTAAGCGCCTGTCATACGTCCTATTGCAGACAAGGCGGCACACCAGCGGAACAAATTAAACCAATCGGCTTTAAGTATTAAATAAAAAGCCCACAACCAACACAATAAACAGCACAAAAGTACTTTTCATTATTCATGATGAATAAGTGCCCAAAACATTATAACAATTTATTAAAAAGAGGCCATATTCCTAATGGTTAAAAATATAACATGTAGGTACGTTTGCTGGGCAGGATACCGATCTATTGGAATATTGGAAATACCTACCCAAAATAGCAGCGTCAGTCTCGTTATAGCGATAGAATTAGTAACGACCAGACATTGTGATAAATGAGTGATTTACAAAAAGCAATCAGTACTTCATATTGCCTCCGAAAGTCCGTACCTAACACAAAGCACCCCGTTCGTGTTGTGCAGTGTAAATAAACGTGTGGTGTTACTACTAACATAATCATAGCATTTCGATATAGTAGACGCAATGAAATGCATTCCACAGAGTAATAACAACGACAATATTATTGGCAATGGCTTCGCTTTGCCGGGCGGGTTCGTTCCGAGGATTAACGAAAATTAGATTTCAATAAGACGCTTGAGTCGAGGCATGGAACAAACCTAAGTCGAAGCCGGGTAATGCGCAGACGGTCACGCTCCACCTTTTAATGCAATGTCAGCAACCCGCCGCGCGGCGCCGCCGAGCGAGCGCTGTGAGTGAGATCTGCGCCTCCCACTACATACGCACACATCAAACACTTAATCCTATGTTAAACTGATACATGTACAAATTATAGCTACCCGTATATGCATGTAGTATTTACTGAAACAATATTCAACCTTCAACTAAAACAGTTAAACGTTTTGTACCAGATTAAATTACATTTGAATATACCTATACTAAATATAAAAGGCAGAAGTTAATACATAGAAGTAGCTTTATATAAATAAACAACAGCTTTGGGGTCCAATTTAATTTAGGCTCTCGAGTCCGAAACGACCGAAATAAATTGGAACAATATACACATAGGTATCTATGTATTTCGACTTTAGTTAACATCTTTGGGTAGGTGTACCTCCCTTAGTTAGAATGTAAAATTATTTTAACTCGAAACTTAAACAGATTCGCCTATATCAATGTTGGCTTCAAACAGTGACCAAATAACTAACAACAAGGAAAACCCGGGGACGTTAAGCATAGAGAGCTGTTCTGAATAAAAAAGTAGCTTTCCAAATAAATTATTCCCCCAATTCGGCCGTTTCGATTCAAATTGAAAGAGCATCTCAGTATAGAGATTTCTCTAACCGCGAAGGAAGAGAGAATACAAATAGGCATATAAACGGAAATGAAATGGCTTCATGAATCGTATGGACGAGTCACATCGAAGGACAGTTTGTCAAGGGACGAGATTACATAGAATTTATTGTAAGAAAAATTGAGCGTGAATGCTAGTCAAGCTCGATCTTTATTTTATGTAAGTAAACACACCGACAACGACATGTTATCTTCAAAATTAACGTAGGTTCACTATATTTGTATGGGAATTATTTAAAAGAACCACGGCCTCGCCCATGAAGGGTTAGCGTAGCAGCCAGTAACATAATAGAAATTAAATGTTTTTTTTTTATATTTGAGTTGATGACCTTTCATTCAGAAAGGTAAATTAATTGCGGTTTACGATTTATGACGTATTAAAAAAAAACTACTTACTAGATCTCGTTCAAACCGATTTTCGGTGGAAGTTTGCATGGTAATGTACAGACGCCAGCACATCAAACTACCCGAAACTGTCAAATTTTCCCAATCAACTTTGAACCTTATGATTTAGCGATAAAGTTGAAAATCTATTAAAGAAATTTAACAGATTGTAGTAACTTGATGTGCTGGGTCTGTACATCATATTTTTTTTTTTTGTTTTATCATTCTCTTATTTTAGAAGTTATAGGGGGGGGACACCACTGACCACCACCACCATTCACCACCATTTTACCACTTTGGAAGTGTCTCTCGCGCAAAATATTCAGTTTAGAAAAAAATTGTATAAGAAACCTCAATATCATTTTTGAAGACCTATCCAGACCCGAACGTTGAACGTTGAATAGTTTTAGAGAAAATCGCGTATAATGACAAAGAGATGGGCGGACATCGAAGCGATTCCAAAAATGTATGTCTTTTTAAAAAGTATTTATAAAATAAAAGTTCAAATTCAAATATGAGATATAGATTGACACTACGCATTCTGTCTTTATTAGGTGCCAACGTATATACTTGTAATTAGGAGACCCTACAGGTACAAGCTCATTCTCCAACAGCTACCGACATCAATGTACAAACACAAATAGCCATAAAAAAACGTAAGCACGCGGGTGGAGCGCGGATGGGTTCCTAGTTCATTACATATTCGCACGCCGTCCACGTTCTGTATAGATAGCTAGCATAATTCTCACAGGGACGCCGCGTTGCCCAACGAAACAATAGCAGATTATCAAACAAAACGACGTAAATAGTCCTCGGAATAGGAGAAACAGGGCGCGGGTTAAGGGTCCGCGGGGTATCCGCAGCGCGACTCGAATGCTAGATGAGGCAATCGCCGAACTCTTGTTCTTCGTACATTATCCAAAAACTAACCTTTTTCGTCTCCAATTCACACAAAGTAGTCAAACAGATGTCTGGCGTAGAAGATTGCATATGCAGTTTAGTGCATCGTTCGATCAAGACGACTAACAGGCATCGTAGTTTTTCTTCGCGTTTAGACGATCGCATAGAGAAACTTAAACCCTCGAGACTCTCCGTAAATGTCGACTTAAGTAAAGTGGCCTCTTACCTGTAGTATATAACTGATAGCAGTTTTTCCTATCCTTTTATACTAAACAGTTTGTTATTTAGGTTTAGTTTGATATAACATGTTTTTTCTTATTCTATAATTTGGAAAACGGTTGATAAGTAGGTACGGTTCAATCATTTACATAAAACTTCTACCTTCAGATTCGATAAACTCCAAATTAGGCTACAAAAACATTTCCACAAATGGAACCGCCGTTCAATAATATGACTGTTATAATAGAACCTCAGAAATATCGTTATGGGACACATGCTGTAGTGTGACAATTCAATTATTCTATAGTCGGGGCGACGCAATCTGACTGCCTTTCAAAACAAAAACCCTGCTAATAGTATCGCGCGACGAATAAACTGCGCGACACAGAGTTTGTGTTGAAAAAATAAAGGCGCGACGACGCCCGAATAAATGAGAGCTGCGATAAACAGGAGGATCCGTACCGAGCGGAGGGTCGATACCGAAATACATTATTCCCCGATCCGAGTGTTCCGATTCAAATTGAAAGAGCACCTCCAACATGAGATTTCTCAGGCGGCGAGTGGGCGCAGAATATAAATCGACGCATAACCAGAAATGGAAGGGCTGTGAATTTCCGCTTCGCGGTGAACGGTCGGGCTCAACTTTTGCCCTTAAGCAAATCGAAAATTATTTGAATTATTCTTAATTAAAACCTGAAGCTTGCTCAATAAAAACTACTAGCTCTACTGTAAACATCCCATCGATTTACACTTCAATTTGCAATCACCGAGTACCTGCTTTACGCGATCGAAATAAAAGTGAAGTCGTTGAAGCAGTGGCAATGTAAAAGAAAAGCCTCTAGTATTGAAAGTCTTTTTTTAAGTTTAACGTAAACGTCAGCAATATTTATAGTCTTTTACGCCGCAGTGAGATCTGAAACTGCCGGATTTATAATGAGGACCTATTTTTTATCGACTATAGATAAAACATTAAATAGTCGTAACGTAGTAAAAACTTTCGGGCATACTATTGAGTTTTCTGTCACGTATAGAAGTGAACATAAACTTATTTTAACTCGTTGTTGAATACATTTACTTATACAAAATAAACGGGACATACTTTCGTCCTCCCCTCATCGTGTATTCTGTCCTATTCGCAACACGCCCAGCCGATATTTACGTAACAGACGCCTCTGCTGACTTCTCACACTGTCTTCTAAGCGTAACAAAGCAATGTAATATTGAGTACACATAACAAATCTGCACCGTATACATCTCCGACTGGCAGAAACCCAATTACAATCTATTTGTTGTGCGAAGAGATGCTAAAAGTATTTTTTTGTATTTTTTTTTCATGGTAAGGACTAATGTTGTTTGTTTCAGAATCAATTGAATTGCTTAGCCATCGCCAAAAATATTTTATGGTGTATGGAAAATAAATTGCAAAACCGTGTATTCATAATCGTAGACGAAAACAGTTAATGAGACATGCTACAATGTAATTAATCCCATTAGTCTCAACAGATTTATGGTTAGACAATCAAAGTAATTAGTGTCCCTTTGTCTGTCTAATACAAATACGCATGGTCCATTGCACATAAACTAGGTAGCGGAGTGTAAAGAGGTTCGAGTAAGGCATTTAGCCCGTACAAGATGATTTCGAGAGTCGCCCGAGGCAACGGTGGGCGGCCGACAGAATGGGTGTCCGCGAGCGACGGCACTCTAACTTTATTAAGGACGAGACTCCTCGCTGAATCAAGGTGACGCGCCTTCACAATGCCCTATTCAGATTTAAATAGCTTTACGCCCAATTGCGCTTCAATATGGCTGTAGCCCGAGAGAATAGTTATATAATTAAACAAAGATTTCAGAGATAAGTTCGCATCGGTTCGGCATACTTCGCGAAACAATTTAGCGAACTTCATAAGTTTCACATTCCAAAAATATTTTTGAGCTGTGTAAAATATAATCTTCTCATAATTTATTAAGCTTTTGAATAAAAAATCTAAGTATTAACATCGCTTTTTTGTCGCTTTGTCACGGAGGTTTTTCTCGAGATCTATGCAACGTAGGTACGCGCACTCAGATCGCCAGTCCAAGAACATTTTTTTTTAATTTATTTGGTGAGTCACATTGATCTTAGAAAAAAAAAATATTGGTATCGTTTAAAAGCGCTTTAATAACCAACTAGCCCACAGACTGCTCAGTGTAGTTTGGTTGAGAACCTTAATTGTGAGCCAGACTCGCTCTTGGGCAGTTTTTATTATACCTCACGGGAAAAAACGAAAAAACTTCTAAATATGTAACTATAATAAAAAAAAACCTCATAAAATAGAGATAATGTGAAAGCGAGAAAGAAAATTTTGCTAATTCATAAACAATCTCAAAGATATTAAGTATGTACCTACTTAAAACTTTGATCTAAAGAGTTTTCTTTAGAAATCTGTGAGTATTCTAGTTATTTAGAAATAATATTCGGTCGTATGGCAGAGCACTGTTTCTAAACTCTTTATATAATAGATAATAGCTACATCTACGAGTCGTAGTAAATACTTTTTCTTTCCTAATTCTTTTTATCTAGGTACATAACCTGTAGTATCGTATGCCACCGGCCTCTTTATATTATGGAGAAAATATGAGCATTGATTTGCAAGCTTTCTCTCAACGTACCGAGGTTTTAAAACATTTAGTCTATGGACCGTATTAACAAAAAGCTCATTTGATGGGATTGATTTTGTTTTTGGCATTTGGTTTGGTACACAGGTTTCTCTGAACCGGTTGAATACCGTAAATACAGAAACAATTAAAAAGCCATTGTGTCTCGTGTGGATCTATGTTACAAAGGGTTAAAGGTATAAGAAGGGTCAATAAGAATTAGGCTACTTTTGTGACAATGCTCAAAATAAAAGTAGCGTTAATTAATTTACAAATCCAGACAGACATCGAGTCACCTCATGCAGATATTAATATGCAACTCATACATGATTCTATCACTGTTATCTTCAACTGACAAAAACAGAAAGATGTTTTAAATTCGTTTAGCGATAAACGCATTTAGTGATTTGTGATGCAAGCGAGCCTAAGTATCTTTAGCATGTTCATTACCACGGGAGACATTTAAATATATGATTGCCACTGTCATAAAACTGAGACCTATTATGTCAGTATTTTAGCAAAGTTTGGAAAAGTCTTTATTCTGAAGTAATACTTTAAGTTCAGAGCCAGAGCCTATTTACTTTCAGCAAGGCATACAAATGAGATGTGACAATAATTATTTATTTTAAAAGTAGGATTTATTCACGAAGTCTTGATTTTCAAATTTTGCTCTCCAAGAGTCGGCTTTTAGCCTTTTACAGTGTATTTACGTTGCCAGGTACCCGGATAAGCATAAGCCGCGCCCTCCATTCCCGTAGGGGTCGTAAGAGGTGATTGGGGGATTATTACACGTTAATGGGCAGCAATATCCACCTTAACATGGATAGACAATAGACATTATACTACGTTCTCAAATCCAGATGGCAAGCAAACGTTTATCATTGTTTTTAGTATCGGTACATGAAAAGCAGGATACCGAACATTAATGATATACGTGCTAGTGGCAATGGTAGGTAGATAAGTAAGTACAACTCATTGTGAGGTCCCTAAATAGGTGAAGGTTCAAAGGACCCGCGTATAAATAATAAAAATACTGGTGCTGGGATAGGGAACTAAATGGTCGGGGTGGTGACGACACAGTGGTAACATTATTAGATAACTATGAACACCTTGGCTTCACATACGTGTGTCAGTGTGTGTATGTCTGTCTCACTTACTGCGTAGCAAGGGATTATTTATAACTGTATCGAACATAATTATCCTTAATTTAGTGTGAACTTACAAGTGACGTTGAGTAAAGGCATCTACCGCACGCGTTACCATGCGAACAATAGCGTGCGACAAGCAGAGGGGCGCGGGGTCTAGGGCGGCGCAAAGTTTGGCAATTATGGCGACCGCATGTCTGAGAGCGTCGCTACTCTCATTACCGACTGAAACTCGACTCGTCTAGATTAAAAGTCCAAGGGACACGGGTCCCGGGAAATACCACGCCAAGCGCTGAATAAGATGGGGATTAATGTTCGAGACAGCGTCTAAACAAATAGCGTAGTTAAGACTTCCCCGATAGTTGAAGTTCTCTTTGGTTAAACAACGTAATCAATTATTCGGTTCAAACGGTAACGATATACAGTGTTCATCATTTACCCAACAGAGACGTTGAATAAATTCAACGAAAGCGGGTAAAAAAGGTCTTAGGATAATTAAATCACGAAGTCTGAAAACAAACGGGTAAGTTTAATAAGTAGCAAGCTAACTGTGCCACGCCAACTGCTTCGCTCCGTGTTCGAGAACATCTAAACAAATAACGTAGTTAGATTTCCTCCTCTTCTCGAGTACTCTTAGTTCAAATGCGAAAATACAGGGAAACTTATCACAGAATATACAAGTACCTACCCAACTAGTAACCTCGTGTTGCTCCTTATGGGATTCTGACCGGACTGTATTATGTAATGTTAGTAAATACGTAACATCGAAGATCAATTTACTGTAGAAAGATAAGCTTTTCAAAAAGAGTGGTTTAAATAATTAAAGAACTCAAAGTTTCTCGACCTAATATACCCGTAATCGACCCAGTGGAGAAGGAACAGGCATTACTCACTAGGGTTTTAGAGCATAAAGTCAAAGTTAGCCATGCGATAGATCAAGTCTGTTATAAGTAGCTCATTAGCTTAGATTATTTCTGCAGTGGCCACCAAAAGCAGAGCGTAGAACTAGCGCAGAGGCAGGAGCAGGATAACATTGAAATATTATCTAAGGTTTACAGTAAGTGTCGAGAAGACAGGGGATAGGGTTTCGTCCCGGTGTGGTGAAGTATAGAAGCGATGTAATCTTCTACTGGACTATGTATGGCAAATGGCAAGCATACCTATTTAAAACACGATTAATAACAAAGCATGTTGCAACGTTATTTAGCTCTCGTCCGGGAAGAAAAATATATTTCGGGCATGAGTACCAGAGTAAATCAATGCATTTTTTTTTTTCTTGAAAGTAAATTAACAACGTCTTTATCGCACGTAGCTACTAATGTTTTTCGTTTATTTAGGTCGGATTATTCGTGTCGAAAAGACGAATAACACGTAGATTAAGTTTAGTCGTGTATAAGTTACCACGTTGTGTGCCTTTGTAATGGTTCGCCGAAGTTGAAAGAAGCTGTCGAAGCGCTATATTCCCGGTAAATACACACATCCAGTTAATAGTCGAGCTAATAATAACTTCGCCGTAATAATGTAGGTTTTGCACTAATAAAGAATCACACTGATATTATAAAGGCGAACGTTTGTGAGTGTGTTTGTATGTTTGTTACTTCTTCACGCACAAACGGCTGAACGAATTTGGATAATATTTGGCTCACAGATAGTTTATAACCAAGATAGGATACTTTTTAAGTTTGTAAGAATAAATTATCAAATCAAATTAAATTGAAGTAAATACTATTTTTATGAGGCATAGCATATTAGGTCTTAAAAAAACGAATATTCTCAAAACCTATCGAGTGGGGTAACAAAAAAAAGGGGTTTAAAAGCAGATTACAAAAATATATTACAACTTATATGGTTAAAAGTAATTCGAAGTGACAAATCATAAAAAAACACGTACCAAGAACTAAATCGTCTGCGAAATCTTTCACATTCTTCAATCTTCAATCTTTCACACCAAAAAATTTAAAAGCTAAAAACAAGCCCATTTTAAATTAAATAAAAGTTGGAAGCAAGCGGGACCCATATCATTCTTATTATATTATTTTCAAATTCAAATGGGTCCCGCCGGCTTCCAACTTTTATTTAATTTAAAATGAGCTTGTTTTCAGTTTTTCAGTATTTTTTAACTTAAGGTTTTTTACCGCAGTCGGGTTTTTTATTATTTTTTTATTACTTTTTTTATTTTAAAAATATGATTGACGTGTAAAAGTATTTTGTACAAACTTATTTACAGAAATAAAATCATTTAAAAATAAAAATATTTCAGGTTCCACTACCACAGAAGCATTTTCCCCGGGAATTATGAAATGAATGAATAAATTACGAGTCTTATTCATAGTCAGTTCGAAACACAAACGCTTTCTGATATTCAGACACACACTTCTGAATAAAGACCAACGAGGAAAGTTTGAGTGCTTTACGCGAACGAAGCTGCTGTTGAGCTACTTATTATTCTAAAAGGAATATTATTTTCGTAGAAACGGTTACTTTAAGCGATTATTCCTGCTCTGTAGTTTAATGTTTACAAGTAAAACACCAAGGATATTTTCATAAATGGACGGAAAAACATTTAGATTTGTATTTTTTCCATCATAGGCCTCATTCATTGCTTTCCATCAGGCGTGAACAAGGTCAAAACAGGCCCAATCAGCACCTTTTTTATATTTATGAAAGAAGGGTGAACCATCTTGTACGACTTTTGCCAGACCATTCTTCTATCTTAGTCGTTCAAAATCCCGCCATTGTCCTACAAGTGCGGAGCATATAACACGACCAGTTGCTTTGTAATATATTTGTTTTTACCATTGCCACTCGAAAAAGGGCATTTTATTCATCGATAACAGTGAATAAACTCTCTTTTAGTCACTGAGTGAATAAAAACATTTCGAACACGAATATACGAATTATGTACAAAAATAAATAAAACGTGCTGAAAGTCTGGCTGGCTATAATTATGGAGCTTGTATTTGTCATGATAAGTGAATTGTATTCTTTTTGAGAAATAAATGTCTCAAACCGTAAACTGAAGTCTAGATTAAGATAAAGTATAGCCAACTTCACCCACTGCACTGACTTATGTAGGTCTCTCTTTCACAGTAAAGAGCTTCGAATCCACGCACTTACGCGAGTCTCAAACATCTTTGACCTGCGAAAATTTCGTCCGCCCATTTCGCGGACGACCGAGAAACCTAGGTCAGTTCCTGGCCACCACGAATATGTACGGCCTACTGCACGTTATTCGTAACACTTAAACTAAAAAAACCGCCCTAACTACTGTGAAATTTTACGGTATAACTAGCTAATGTAATCCGTTGCGATGCCTTCTCCGACGCGCACACATTAAGTTTTCGCGAGACTCACGCATGGCAATTGATGTTTATACATACGAAAAAAGAAGATATATATATATATTAACCTATAAAATATATAGTTATAAGTTAACTTGCTTTGCCCTAACAGGGTCATGTACTCATTAGTTTAGCTAAGTTTAATTCTGCGACTTTGTGTATATACAGTATGTTAACTAACAGAGGGCGTTCCCGTTAACCCGCAATAGTATAGCATCCATACATGCTAAAAAAAATATTACCATTCGAAAATAAAATGTTTTTATTTTTTTTATATTAAAATATTCACTAAAAATCGTAAATTGATACTCTATTTATTTAATTAATTCTAATTTATTTAATTAAATAAATTCCGACATTGCTGTCCTTCAAGTACGCGTGTACAGAGTGTTTCTTTAACGTATCAATTTACGATTTTTAGTGAATATTTTAATATAAAAAAAAAATAAAAACATTTTATTTTCGAATGGTAATATTTTTTTTAGCATGTATAGATGCTATACTATTGCGGGTTAACGGGAACGCCCTCTGTTAGTTAACATACTGTATAATTAGTGTGTAGAAGGTGTCAAAATTAAAATCAAATCTGACCTGCAAACTAGGATGCACGGCGAGCTGCAACAACGTTCTGACGACGCCGAGGTGTCCCTTATTGACGGCGATGTGCAGTGGCGTCTGCCTCCTGCGGTTGCGCGCGCTGAGGTCGGCGCCGGCGCCGGCCAGCGCGCGCAGGGCGGCGGGCTCGTCGCCGAAGGCCGCGTGGTGCGCCGCGCGGTCGCCGTCGCGGTCCTCCGCGTCCACGTCCGCGCCCGCCTCCACGAGCGCGCGGATCACCTCCACGTGACCGTTTTGGGCTGCCGCCTGCCACGGTAACGGTTAATATTATCGTATATGTACCCGTAACAAAGGAATGGATTAGACGTCCAATAAAATGATGAAAAGAAGAGCGAATTAGGTTCTTGTATCATCTATCCTTACAAAACACAACAACCGCGACGCAATTCAAATATTATAAAGATCGTGTTCATCACTTTAAACTCTAAAGCCTCACCAATAATAGAATGGACATTTCGAAAATGTTCTTAACTAACTTTTTAGACCTTTGTATTCTGCTTATACGTGTGAAGTTTCATTAAAATCGGTTCATTCATTTCGAAAAATAAGGCTTTGAAAGTTTGTATGAAATGCCGTACGGCGTAAACGTTCTTAAGAATTCAATTCTAGTATACCTGTAGGGCAGTGTGTCCGCCATAGAAGCCGTTAACATCAACATGTGCCGCATCAGTGCGGCCCAGTATCTCTGCGCAGCGCGTCGCGTCTCCGTTGGCGGCCGCCTTCACCAGCTCCTCGTTAGCGTCACCCGTCACGTGAGATTCAAACAACTTTTTCAAAAGCGCCGACAGACGTTCCCCTAAAATAACGATACGTTTAAGATACTAGAAATCGTTTTGTTATATCTATGACATAGAGACTCATAGAAAGCGGGTCAACTAAGCTGTGGTGCGGCTACTGAGTTGCCTATTATGTACAGTCAGCGAAATGTGTTGTTTATAAGTTAGTCAGACTACTCCAATTTGCCGTTCTAAAGCCATTTTATAAGATTGATAAAAAATGGCAGTTGTGATTTGAATAAACAGAAAATTCAAGGGTAGTTGATTTGCTAAACAATCCTATTCTCTGACTGTAGAACATTTTTCTGTAGACCCACATTCTAAGCGAGTCTTTTTACTTAAAATAAGAGCATATCTGCTTCGGCGTCGCTAAAATTAACCTTGTTCCATTTGTGAGTTTGGTCGGCGCATCCTCCACCCTTTTTTCTATGCAATTCACCTAGCTGAAAGTGTAATGTTTCTTTTTGCTCTGAAGCCATTTACGAGTATAACAAAGGGCTTACACGAAAAAAAACTTTATTGAGCCAAATTAAAGGCACAATAAGAAAGCAGCTGAGCAGAGCGCGGAGCGAACGATATTAATAGTAATGATCCGATTTGACTGAAGCAATTTACCGGTGTCTCTCGAACGAACCGTTTATTAAAGTTCTTGCTTGAGCAACTCCAAAATGAATACCAAAATGTTTTTCATCATGTACGGCGATTTGCGGAAGCGTGTCGTAGATAAGGTCTTGTGAGGCGCATAAATATAATTTGAAACAGCAAATTCCGCTTTTTATTAAATAGATGTATGCACATTAGTGACAAAGAAGCTAATAAAGGTTACCTGACGAATTTCCGGGAATACTTCCATCAGATGACGCGACTTTAGTTACAGCGTTGGGATTGTAAGTCCACGATGTGTTGCACACCTCCACTTTGAGGTCATTGTCATGGTATATTTGTTGAACACGACCAATTTTTCCGAGTGTCTGTGACCAAAAACATATTTCATGCGGTCAACTAATCCGTTTTTATTTTTACGATCGGCTAGCTGTTTTAAAGCTGATCTCTCCAATAGTGAATTATAAGAAATAAATAAACATAACATAGCATTTATTCTGTTAAAAAAGAAATGACTATTTTTCGAGAAAATGTGCCCTTGTCATCCGAACGTCACGCCCTCGATAGTTTTGAATGGCACCACTCCGGATGGAAGCGTGCGTCCTTTTGCAGCTTATATGCGTAGCAACTTTTGTCTTGTTCATACACCACTTTTTCTTAGACTCTAAAGATTGGTGTGTATAGAATAGATGCCAAAAGGGATTAAGTCCTTTTGGTTCCCTATAAACAAAATCTACTCAAAACAATCTTAAAATCATCTATTCATTCACTGACAGACAGCGCACAGCCTAAACTACTGGATCTAGAAGCATGAAATTTTTCTCGAGAGTTCGAAATACCATGGGTCTTTGAAAATTAATTCCCTAATGTGGTTAAATAGGGGATGAAAGTCTGTGCACTAGGCTTGTAGGTACATAAAGTTTAAATAAAGAGTACTAACGGGCGCCATGGCCTCTGCCCACTCGCCATGGCCGCACTGCAGCGTCTTAACGCGCTCCTGGTCGGCGCACACCTGCACCAGGTCGCCGACCGCGAACCCGCCGCCACTCGCGCCCGACGAAGACGCCGACGCGCTCAGATTGCCGCTGCAAACCTGCGATGCATACATAAAGGGTGTAAAAAAACCGAAAGTCACTTGTAATCCCCGTCATTGTGAATTTTTTTCTACTGGCAACCTTCTGGCTACGGAGATATTGAAGGTCGAAGTTTTTTTGCACGACTCATAATGCGAAGCATTCGAGAGTGCTTTACGATCGAAACATTGTTTTGCCTACTTTCTGCAACTGTTTCTATTGTTATACCTACTCTGGCTAGCTCACAGAACCTACTTAAATTATATACCATTGTATAGATAATTTAATGGAGATTAATTTTGTACTTTCAAAATTTTATTTAATGCAGTAGAAACGAAAACAACAGCAAAATATTTCTAAAAAAATTCCTGTCAATCAAGTGTGAAACCTAAAAACATCGTAGCTTGCGAAAAAATCAATTAATTGAGTCATTTTTTATATAGATTTGTTTCACCCATAGTAGGAACCCTATTGAAAATGGCTCTTTTATTTAAAGTAGTTTAATTATAATTAATAAAAAACTAATATAATATCAATATCTATGGTTTTTTATACAGTCAAATGAGCATTATGAGTCGTGCACTTTTGGATTTTCCAAATTTTTAACTAAACTAAAAACTAAACATAGCTGCATAAAGTTTTAACTTTTGTTTACAAATAAGTAAATACGCTCCCAACATCGACGTCACAGGAATTTAGGCATTACATTACAACAACTTTAATATCAACAATATTGAGAGTCATTAAAAATATTGTCAATATTACCTCAAGCAATATGCTACAGTTATTATTAGTTTGATTACAACAATCAATAGTTTACACATATTCCTTTCTGTGATTCATTTATTACACTTAAGTTTAGCGATGACACACTTCCTTGTTTAGACTCTGCGGTTTTTAACATGGATTTCTGACTTCAATATTGTTTGTTGAGTAGTTTACAACAACATGGTGGTTATATAATTCTTTAATAGTATCTCGCCTTTTTCCCAGAAGAGGTAGGCACTGGTAGGCACTCATGTATATTCTCTGTATCAACACAATATTTTTATTTGATAAATTCTCATATATTTTTAACTTTTTCCAGTAGTTACTAGTACTTTCATACCTTGGTCAGCACAGCAGGGTTGAACGTCCATCTGTTTCCACTGGGGTACGTGACCACGATGTCATGGTCCTCGTCAATGCCGACCACCGTGCCAGTAGTGCCGAGGCACTCGAACATGCCATCTGTCCAGCCGCCATGACCGTGTTGCAATGACTGTACTATTTCAAGGTCCAGGTCCACATTCACCTGAAAATAACAAAACATTCTTAAGTTACTAGCAGACCTGAAGGAATTGGAAGTTACAATTACTTTAGCAAATGGTAAGGAACCAATTTATGCAGGAATCTTCTATCAATGTTAGTTGCTGAGGAACTTACATAACATTGTACAATAGCATACAATATTGCTTTTCTTTGTATACATTTGTGGCATTTGCTAAGGAAGCAAAGACTATAAAAAATATGATAATAAAATTTAGGAATGTGTGGAACTCCTCCAACTTAAATACATACACTCACCTGATCACCCACTTGTAGGCCATGTGGCCCAGTGCGCCCGGGGCCTAACTCCCCCAAAAGTGGTAAATGTTCCTTGTACACATTTTGACCTTTCACATCATTTACAACCTGAAATAACATAACATATATTTTTTTTTCCATTGATCAATGTTTCTATGTAGTAGATACATCATATAAATATATATAAATCTGCATGTGTATTGTACACATGGGAATTTATATATATTTTACAACAGTTACCAAGAAGAGCATACAATAAATACTCTATCAAATTAAATTGACAGGGTTTTATGGGACTATGTTTTATTTTTAGAAGGATGTACTGAAATATGTAAATAAATAATTTAAACATAATAACTTTTATATTGGTCTACTATAACAATAATGAGGAAAATGGATTGAATTACCTTTAAGTCAGCCATGCCCTCAAACCCTACTCTGTAGAGATTCTTGGCTCCATTGTCCCATACAACATAAGCAGCAGATCTAGGACTAGCAGCAGACCAGTCTTGTACCTCATTGACCTTTCCTCTTCTTCCATTCCCACCATCCTGATCTTCCCATTGCCAGTCAACCTATAAAATGATGCGTGTATATCCATATGAGTTGTCAACCATTCACAAAAACATTTATACAATGTTTGGTCATATAATCAGATTATTTTTCAGTTCTTCTCAAATTAATTGAAAGGTGCACATTTCTAGTATCTCAAGCCAAAATAAAAAATTTCAGAATAGGCATGTAAATATGCAAATTATCACTCTTTTGTTTTCTATACTTAATCGGTTACAAATTATGTTATTTAAGAGCTTTTTAAGATAACTAAATAAAACCTTTATTTAGTTATTTTAAAAAAGCTGTTAGAATTATAAAAACTTTAAGACAATATAAAATAACATACCCCTCTCACAACTCTGGCTCCTGGGAAGATGCCTTTAACCGCTTGCTTTTTGCTCTTGCGTCGAGGTTCTACAAGACACCTCTGGGCACCTGGTGCACTTATGCGATAGAATCTGTGTCTGAGATTGTGTTTGTCACCATGATAGCAAACTGAACACAGATCATAGTTACTGCACTCCGCACACTTCCAACGAATGCCTAGAAAGTTTAGGATACTTACATTCAACGAATTGGAATACATAGAAAATATATATTTTTGTCATCTTATTTCCAATTTCCATTACAGTTTATTTACAAAATATCAGATAAGTCTGAACAGTGAAGCAAAAGTTTCTACATAATTGTCTGTTTCAAAAGGGAGCAAGCAAACATAAAACTAAGAAACATTCACTGGCTCATAGGCAGACAGTCAACACTAAGCTTGGAAAATAAACTTCTTATCTATAAATGCATCCTTAAACCTATATGGACATATGGTACAGAGCTCTGGGGATCAGCAAGCCACTCAAATATTGAGATACTACAGCGCTTCCAAAATAAGGCACTAAAAACCTTAAGTGGTGCACCTTGGTCTACAAAAAAACATTGAAGTACATGAGTACCTACAAATCCGAACTATCAAGGAGGTTGTAGAAAGGTCCTACAAGAATTACAAGGAAAGACTCCAACGTCATAAAAATGAACTAGCTGTGACACTTCTAAAGTCCTCAGACTCTACCTACAGACTTAAAAGAGATTGAATAGCGTCAATCTAACCAACACTGATAAATCTAATAACGAGATCGCACATCGCTGGATGTGAACAATCTCGAACTGCCTAATGAAGAAACAACCAATCTGATTAAAGCTCAAGGGCTGATTGCAGATAGAAGGAGGAATTTAGAAAAAAAAAAATAATTATCTGTTTTAATAAAAACATAGTTACCAAATATAGGTTGCTGTCTACAGGTGTCACACATAGTTCCTTCATGCTTGACACCAGTTGGGGCACTATCAAGTATTCGCAAGTCATAAGCTCCAGAGCACCTGTAATTAGCAGCCGTCCCATTGTCCCAAACAACAACCACCTCCTCAGGAGATTCAAAGTTCCTCACTGTACCAACATGACCCTCCCCACCATCCTGCAAACAATAATGGGCATCAAGTGCTATATACAATCCCTTGCATTCATAAATAGCTTGATTCAGTCTAGTTGCTTGGAAGTTTATATAATATAGAAAAACAATCAAGTAATTTTTATGTTGATATCACTTTTGTTTACATTTATTTGTTATTGATTCCTATCAGAATATTATACCATTGCAGCACATTGACTTAGAAACGACAATCAATCAATAAAGACATCTTTTATTTATGATAATTAAAACTAAATAAATTACATTATAATAATAAACTATGAAGGTAACACCTGAAGATTTAACTACACAGTAAAAATATCAATGAAATATAGAAAAAAAGCAATAGGTTAAGACGATATTTCTTTCTCCAATTGATAGGAACATTTTCTATGTTTCCAACAAACAAAATGTTGTTTCGAATTTCTGTAAACATATAATAGAAAATAGTGTACATATAACAAAAATAAACAGTGTTAATTCTACCTGTTTGCCCCATTTCCAATCTGGGCCCCGAATTACACGAGCCCCAACCCCTTCCATCATAAATCTAGTGGCCCTAGAGGATGTTGACGATCCAGGTATATTAGGTTCCATTGAAACAAATAATAAGCAGTTGTATAAGATTGTAAAAAGTTATTTATTCACTCCACCTAGCTCCAAACGTATATCATATGTCAAAACTTTTGGTTTGACAACTTTGACAGTCGAATTTCGTCCAGGAACGTTCCAGCAAATATCCAGTCACCTTTGTATTGCAGAGTTGTCCTTGTCACTATGGAACTACTGAACGAAACTTTTGAAACCAGTCAAGTGTGCGTTGAGACCATGGAATTAGTATGTCGTACAGCACAACTAGAATACATACAACGTGGATAGCTTACAAACACCGATCGTCGGTTTCGAAAGAGGTAACTCGTTTTGTAGAAAGGTATACATTTTGAACAGTAGAACATGATGGGAAAGTTATGGAAGAAGCGAAAAAAAAAAACAGCATGTGTGCAATTCACACGTGGTAGAAGTGAAACCTCTCGAAATAGTTAAAGTACCCCGGTCAACGCGCGAGCCGCCCGTGCCCCGCACCCACTGCGGCCACTTGTATGAACGAGCTATATCGTGAGGTGCCCGCTCGCTGCCCGCGCCGAGCATCCCGCGCCGCTCACCACGCCCACATGTCCACTATGGACACTCAAAGAATGTTCTTGTTTGAGTTCGCCGCGCCCCCCGCACCCGCTCCCCAGTCTGGCCAAATACTGAGGTAAAATAACTGGGAAATTCTCTGTCAACACCGAGCCGCCACTCACAGACTGTAGTAGAGTACGTATCCCGCAATCCCGTTAGGGTAAATACCCTAACGGGATTGCGGGATACGAGAACCTAAATAGGTTCCTACGTATCTGTCAGCTGTCAGTGCTGTCACTCCGGTCACTCGTCGAAGTTTCGAAACTGTCAAAAGCAATTAATTATTTAATTTCGTGGAACAGGTGGATAACTCTAATCACAGAATAATAACCATGGTCCATGATTGTAATTAGATAAATTGATCTTCAGAATGCGTCAGTCTATTTGATAAATATTGTTACTATCTATACTACTTGAAGTCTGGAACCGTGCGGTGGTTTATTTTGGGTGCTTCATTATTGAAGGATTCGACTGTGCTCACGTTTCTTTTAGTAGAGCTTACATCATTTTCGCTACTATGTCTAGCAATCGCAATAAATATGAAAAAGCTCGAAGACGTCTTGCTGCGGTAACATTTTTATCAAATATATCATTAGATGGCAAGATAGGAGACCCTGATTTAGTTCAGGTAGAGGAAAAAACACCGAAAAAATACAAAACTGATTCGGGTTCCAAAGCTGTTGATATTCTCAAGGATAAAGAAACGGCTCTACGAAACAGTGTTCGGAATAAAAATAGAACACTAAATTCGAGTCCAGTGCATCGTATCGGTGCTGATAATCATTCTTTAAGTTCAGACTCTGAACACACAAACACCATCATTACACCTGTGAAGGGTGTTAATACATCTTTTATCAGAGAAAGGTACTTTTATCAACATTATTTATTATAATAATTCATAGACATTATGACTAAGTATATAAGCATTCATGATTTTACTTTAGTAGCATGTCTTAAGAATAATAATATCAATTTTATGACATTGTGTTTTCGTTATAAGCTATGTGTTTACTAAAACAGCAGAGAGAACCCATTCCCCTTAACTTAAGGAGAATAATGAGTTCTCTATGCTCTTCATTTTCAATGTCTTGAGGGTCTTGAGTGTTTTTGAGGAGGTTACCAAGAAATTGAAAATTATCAGCTCATTTCTAGAAAGTGCTAACAATTCAGACAATTGATACTAATCTAAATATGTTTGCTGATGTTAATGTTGTACTATTTTCAGAAGTGTAAATATAAAATTGTAGTGATTAGACACTATTTATTACGCTAACTTTTCTTCGGCTGAAACCTGTAATATTTAATTATAATACTTATTTTATAGGTGTTCTTCTGGAACTGAATCTTTTAAAGATAAGCATGGCTCATCTAGATCTAGAAAACCTCATCTTGTTACCCTAACTGGTGCTAATGCAGATGAGAAAAGCAGTTCAGAAAGCCTTAATTTTGGTAAATAATACATGTTTAAAATGAAATAATATTTAAAAACATAAACAATATTATTTATGGGCTTTAAATTCAATTAAAACGAATTGTGCACTGTATTAACTGTACATGTAATTACTGTTACAGGCAAATTCAGAACAAGTAACACATGCATCCCAGAACATCATGCATTAACAAAAGAAGTGCGCATGATACGTCCAAATAAAGGAGTATCGTTCAGGGATGAAAGACTTGCAATAGTGCCAGGACAGGGGGCTCCTTGTGTAATATTTAGCACCATTCCATACTCTAAGACTATTCGCAATGCACGGTAATTTATTTTTGATGCTATATTTATATTACCTTACTAAAATTATGTTTAAACTCATCATATTTGCTTTAGGTCTGATCTACGAAAAGATGGTGTGAGAAGGAGAAACACATCAGGGCCAAGACCCCTTTCTGCCATCACTGACAATGGTATGGATCCCTTTGACCTTCTTGGCCTAGAGAGAGAAGAAAATGGCCAAGAAATATCATATTCAAAATTATTGGTGCCCTCCAAAGTTTGTACAAGGGAACAGTACAAAAAAATGTATGAAGGGGAAATGACTGAAAAGGCTAATTGGAAACTAGTTAATCGCCATCCACATGTCATTGCAAGGTAAATTGTAATATTTTACTTGTTTTTTATTTGTAAAATGGCTTTGAAGTTGTGCAGCATACCAATTGTCTGCAACTAGGATTTTTGACATATATAAATCAATAGCTGACATCAATACAAACAGAAAACAATAGGACCAAACCCCAATGAATAAACTATAGATATGTTGCCCGCCCTCTGTAGTGGCAACATGAATGCAAGGTAATTACCGAACGAACATATTTAGTCGCGTACCAACCAATGCCGCGGCTGTATCTGACAATAAAATAACAAAATGTGTGAAAAAAAAATGTCCTGTGTTTTTAGGAAATGTATTAAGTAATTATACTGCAAATGTGAAAGATAAAAAAGTATCATTTCATGCATAAATATCAAGAAAATGTATTTTCTTTTATATTTTTTCAATGCCTTCTAATGGCGGCTGGCGCCTGAGGTAAGTCACGCGCCGCCGTTAGGGGATGATGGGATACTTTGCATCAGTATTGATGAATTATATTGTTTGAATATTATATGTGTTATGTAACCTAATGATCAATATAATAATATTAGATTACCTAAAGATGGGCTTGTGAGTGAAAAGTGGTTAAGCGTTATAATATAATTAAGGATCAACGGCGTGAAGACTATTGGCTAACCACAAAATACTCTAGGGTCTGCTTGGAACATTTTCTAGCCAGTGAGATTATACATAACAAAGAATAATTTTTATGTTTATAATATTACATTTTGTTTGAGAAATTAATTAACAATAATTACTCTTGCGAAATACTGCATTCATATTTTTAAGGATCGAAAATAATTTATTATTTTATGCGTAAATTTACTACCTATCTATCAACACGAAAAAATCTAGTGTCCGTTTTTCCATGCCTCCTTTTGTATGCGCTCGGCCAATGAGCATACGTGGCATGCACCACAGAAAGAAATATATTCTCTCTCTCTAACAACAGAAATTCCGTAGAAGACATTTATTTATTTATTTATTTATTAAACTTTATGCACATAATGTACAAAGGCGGACTTAATGCCTTGGGCATTTTCTACCAGTCTACCTTAGGGTGATGCAGAGACAAAACACTAGGTGCAAAAGAACGGAAAATTTTGAAGAATAAAATATACTAATAAATACTTATATACATACATACAACAAATTATACAAAGTGAGGAAAGATAAAAAAAAAAACATAGATGAAGAAAACCAACAAATTAAATGTGAGACAAGTCTGCCAACTTCTTCTGGATATGTTCCCGTGCTTTTACTTTAAATGTGAGCCGACTGGTTGCCATCCTGATATTCAGAGGGAGCGCATTCCAAAGGAAAACCGCCTGGACAGGAAAAGAAGATTTAAGAAAGCCAGAGCGGTGGGTAGGACATCGTAGAAGACGATTATTGGAAGAGCGAAGATTTTTGATGTGCGCAGAGCATAAATATTGGAAGTGAGAAGTAAGATAAGAAGGAGAAGTGGGTTTGTCTAGAAGAGAAAACAAAGTTGTCAAAGCTCTTAACGCTCTGCGCTGTCTGATAGGTAACCATTTTAAGAGTAACCGATGCGCGGACACATGATCATACTTACGGAGATTAAATACGAATCGAATGCAGTTATTTAGAAGTCGGTCAAGTTTATTGAGGAGATCTGCATTCAGGTCGTAGTAACACACATCACCATAGTCAAGAATGGGAAAGATAAGGGACTGAACTAACATTACCTTTATATGGGATGGCAGAATGTTTTTCAATCGATAGAGCGACCGCAACGTACCAGTGACTTTCTTGCTCACAATCGCGACCTGCTTACGCCAGTCAAGGCAAGTGTCAACATACAAACCCAGATCCTTGACGTCAGAGCTAAACGGAATCACTTTGCCGTCAAAGGTAACCGGCGGTACCGTTAAACCATTCAGCCTTCTCAAGCTATGGGAGCTCCCTATAATGATAGCCTGGCACTTGGTTGGGTTAACGACTACCCCAAAGCGATCAGACCAGTTTTTCACCACAGCTAGATCCCGGTTTAGCTCCTCAATCGCATCAGATAAGTTGTCAACACCCGCCTGACTGTAAAGCTGCAAGTCATCAGCGTAGAGATGATACGCACACTGAATTTCATTTCATTTTCTTTCCCCTTCTTCGTGCGTATTGACTATGTGCGAAGTACATGGTGGGGGTATAGTGAAGCGATCGCAGCGCTTATCGTGGCAGAAATACGCAACAATCCGGGAAAGTAAAGTCAATTTGCACGGAGTTCGTAATAAATAAAATTTTTTAAAATGCCTAATAATAGATGTTGTTGTGTTGTGAAGTGCAAAAATAACGGCACAAATAGTCGGTGTAAATTCTATAAGTATATTTCCTACATTGGACTGGAAATTAAATCAAAGAAATAAATGAATAGATGCCATAAAAAGAAATAAGTAAGCGAAATAACCTTAAATTATGATCAATTTTATTTGCGCTATATTTTATGTGATATTAATTATTGTCTTTATTATTTTAGTGTTGATGGGTCGCCATGGTATCCCAAACCTGACGACACAATTTGTAGTGAACATTTTATGGGACACAAAAAATCAGATGAGGAAGAAAGTCCGAGTTATGCTCCTACGATATTCCCTGAAATATATCGAAAGAGGAAGGTTAATGATTCACAGGTCCTAGCTAGATATACACGCTTGACAAAACGAAGAACCACAAAAGTCTCAGATACCACATCAAGTCAAATAATAATTGAAGAAGGGAGTGAATTAAATCAAACTCAACCTCTTATGGTCGATCAAGGATAAATAAATTATAATTGTTAATTAAAGTAGGTACGTTACCTCAATGAGGTTATATAATATCATTGCGTTACCTACCATAAAATATTAGAGTCTGTGCGGAAAGAGAACCGTCGTTTCATTACGTTTAAGGTTATGAGAGTACTTAGGTACGTTTAAACTTGTTACATAGGGCGTTAATGTCACCGATGTTGGACGAATTATGTGGGCTCGTATTAAATAACTATTGCCATTCTTTCGTAGCTCTTCAACATTTCTTACATGTTGTGCTAAAACTAATTTTTCTCCTTTCAACACGGTTTGAGGCTGGAAACGAATATTGTGTTTTATACTTTCGAAACCAGTTTTTATAATAATATCCATTATTTTATGCACTGTTTTAACAAATTCCTTTACAAATACCACTTGTCGTCTTTTTATTTATCTTTAATTTACTATATTTACTAGAAAACAATAAAATACTGATATGTCATTATTTGGCATAATCCCGGAAAGTTGCGCGTTGTAGGTGGCGCTACTGTCGTGCACATAGCGAATAAGTACAATATTATAGCTATTGTTTATGTTCTTTATTGCGTCATGTTTACCGCAACGCAAATAAACGTATTTTCTTTCTTTCTTTTCTTTCCATCTAGCTACCGATAGTAGTTGCGCTGTTTTCGAGTGCCGTGATGTTCATGCATGACGCGTCTATTTATATTAAGACATTGCCAAACCCCGAAAAGCGTCACGTTTCCGAGATGTTAACGTTTAAAGTTGATCACATGACATACATATTTTTTTCTACTTGCGTACATCTTGTTGCTTAAATGTTCGAAATAATCATAAATAACAATAAATAATCTAAAAGCTATGTTTTCTATTTGCATTGATGTCAGCTATCGATTTATATAGGTATTAGGTATTACGGGTGGTCGCCATTTTGAAAAAACATCAAAATGGCGGGCAGGTAGGTATTATATTCCGCGGACATTCAAAGCCCTTTGGTTTGTGTATTTTTATTATTGAAGTCTAGGAGTTACAAACTTTGATATAAGTGGTAGCATTTCTAAGCAGGTTAGATCCATCAGTTAATATCCTGCAACTTTTTTGTTGAAGTCTAACATTCATTTAATTTGTCAAGTATCTGAAAGATCTCTACATGATCCATGCTGTGCATGTTATTGAATGTTTTACTTTCTTCGATAAAACTATTATCATTACATAAATATGTGTTCTGTCTTCTCTATCTACTATATATTTCTAGTGAGTGTAGAGATTATGTACATATATTACGTTAGAATAATGCTGTGAAATTATGAGGGTAACTTAAAAAGAGACATATGAATGTTGCTAATTCATTCATATACTAGACTTACAAAAATAATATTCACTATTCTATGGTTAAAGTTAAGAATACCTCAATATTAAATATAAGATTACCATGAACTCACAATCAAGACACATACCTACACTTGCAAGCAAAAATATCAACCCACCCCATGCTGTTCGATTTGAAACAATATAATTCAACAAGTTTAACTAACAATAACCTAACACCATTTTATTGTATATTAAAACCTTCATGAAACATGAAAGTATGTAGTGAATGAATTATATCAAAACTAATTCATTAGTTTTTTGAAGTCTGTTAACAAAATTTAAGTACTTAAACAGAAATAAACAAAATTTAACGTTGTTCAGTTTCATTGACAAAAAAGTTACGCACTTTTTCCGAGCAAAAGTCATGAGGACATCTGAAGAATCGAGTCGATCTTGTCAAGAATATAGCTTTTATCAAAATATAGTGTATGTTCAAATAAACTGTACCTTAATACCTACCTTCACACAATATAAAATAATAAATTATATTCATTACGATTTTTGAGATATCGTTTCTCAAATGGAGAGGATATCCGGCTCGAAGGACCAATGTTGGGGCTGTGACCTCGTCCCTTTGTAATGTGCTCAGGATAGTGTGTGGAGATAAAGAATACTTGTTTTTCAATGGTATTTTGCTTCTATAATTTTAACAAATCGATAGATTTTTTCTTTTTAAAAAAAAAACGTTGCCCTATACTAGGAATTACTCCTGTATCGTGGGTGCGTTTACAAACATTTAAATTCACATACACAAACAGCCAGACCCGGAACAACTACCTGTAGGCAATACAAATATTTGTTCCGTGCGGGAATCGCACCCGCGCCACGCAGCGCAGCAGTTGATCGCTTAGCCACTGCGCCAACCGTTTCGTCGTGATTCAAATAAAGTTACATGAAAATGAAATGTTCGGTGTGTGAGACGCCGTGGCGGGATCAGCTATCCCTCTCCTCCCGCGTCCCGCTCATGCGTGGTTGAGGCGCGTGTGCGCGCCAACACATGGGGTTTGCCAATTTTTTGCACGCAAGTTTTTAATTGCAATACACTCTTACATATCTTACTATACTTATTTGTTAATACATGTCATACATTACAACATGTTCACACACACGTTTCCATCATGATTCTACATATTTATTACCAACTTGTTACTTACATGCATTATTATTAAATACATTTTGAACTCATGCAGTCTTCACAATCATTTCATCACTAACAAATTTGACTTTCAGGACTAAGTTATTGACGAGGCACAAGGATAAAAAATGGTAAACACTGAACAGATTAAAATCTGCTATGCAACACTTAGATTTGGCTAATGCTACTATATCCCTGCTAAAAAATATGGAGTATTCAGTATATTTTACAATATACATTAGGATAATTTGTACTGTTTCATACTGCTTAGTTTTGGTCAGTAATCACATTATCAGGTTATTTTAGATTTTGTGCGGTGAATACTTCTAAGCTTGATATTTGGGATTAATTGGTTTCTAATGAAAAACTTCAGTTGTATTTATCACTGTCTTGATACCTAATATTATGTAAATCCAGGCTACAAATACTATGTATGTAAAACTCACCTCACCCACTAATCACATGTCCATGTTATAACCTGGGTTTTATGTGATCTGGAAGTCACTGCTAGAACATAATATAACATTAAGAAGTGTGCATGATTTTCATTGGGAACATAGAATGAGATGGAGTGGTTTAAAACAATAATATAGATAATAAGTAAGACCTTATGTATTTAGAATTTTAGAGCATGTTACCAATCCACTTCCTACTGACTCTCTTTTATTGCATGCTGGTATAATTGGTTCTAACATCAAAGAAATAACAGCCTGCACACAATATAAAATATGTTTAGCAGAATAATGATAGTTGTTATCTTTGTAGGTGTTTCTCATATGAATCATCGCAGAGGACAGCAATTCCATCCTCACCAACACACTCCTCAGTTGATATGAAAACATTTGACTGGGATGAAGGATCATTACTCTCTCAAAAATACGTATGTATCTGTCGCAGGCAATTTGTATGATTCCGCGTTTTACAAACGGCGTCGTCCGTTTACAAACGCTCGCTGTTTTACCTAACCAAACCGAACCTCGGGGTGCTCTTCCCTCTCTCTTGCATCTTATGTCGACGTAAATTTCTGTGTAAAGGGTTAAAAGTAACCTAACCTCGGGGTTCGGCATAGTAACCTAACCTCGGCAAGTCGGCGTTCGGCATATTTTAAAACAGCGATCGATTTTAAACGGACGACGCCGTTTGTAAAACGCGGAATCATACAATTTGCCTGCGATATATCCATTGGTTTTTGCATAAAATATTTTTAACTTACTTTTTCAAAATATAATAATATGTAATAAAAAAATATAAAAATCTTTATTTATCCAAAAACATACAGAGTTCGAAACACAGTTATGATATTTGGTTTAAAAATATATTTATCGTTTATGCTGCAAATATTATTATTTTGTATATTATTCTCAGTAGCAAGCGCTAGTGCCAAAGCATTCCTGGGTAAGATTACTGAGTCACAACCGCAAAGTGTGTTATTTGGTTTTCCTATTAAGAAATTCTCAGTGCTGTCTGAGCACTTCCTAATATGAAAACATGCACACCTGAATGTGATAGGATATTAATATTTAATTTCTTACAGGTTCAATACTGTCCAAATGTATTAGACGATCCGGAGCTGATTGCTGGAAAACACAGAACACTTCTAACATTCACATCTTACATGACGTCTATTATTGACTATGTCCGACCGCAAGATCTCAAAAAAGAACTAAATGACAAGTTTAGGGAGAAGTTCCCACACATCAAGTTAACTCTCAGTAAATTAAGAAGGTAATATTTGTACAACAATATTTGATGCAAGATGTTTTGGATTTTAATTGAATTTTTAATTTTGCAGCATCAAGAAAGAAATGCGGAAAATTGCCAAACATGACAGTGGAGGAGTGGATCTGCTGTCAGTTGCACAGGCCTATGTTTACTTTGAGAAGTTGATTTTGGCAAATCTGATCAACAAAGATAACAGGAAGTTGTGTGCCGGCGCTTGTTTAATGCTCTCTGCCAAACTCAATGATGTGAAAGGAGAAGCATTGAAGGCGCTCATAGAAGTAAGGCAATGTTTTACCCATAGTTTAATATTTATAATATCCTTATATACTTATGTAGTTTTGTATATTCTTTTAGCGCATTGAAACCACATTTAGAGTGAACAGAAAAGATTTGATGCGATTCGAATTCGCCGTCCTTGTGGCGTTAGAGTTTGGGTTGCACGTGCCGCCGTACGAGGTGTTCCCGCACTACCAGCGCTTGCTCCATGACTCGTGACCTTGGCGCCGACTGGCCTTCGAGCCATGTATCCGCGTGTGTCACCGACGACGCGCCACCATCGTTGACAATTTAAAAGCCAGTGCCTGGATGTAAAGTGTTGAAAGACATGTTCGAACGTTCTAGACGTTGTTGCTAGTTATAAAGTGATTTCTTAAAAGTCATAAATTAGTAGTGGTTTTGTAGATATTACTGTATTGCGTAGTATAAAGTAGTCTTAATGTCAATGAGCGGCGTTGGCGAAACAGGGAAAGTCTGCGACCAAGTGGCAAACTAGTTAGCCGAATATTTACTGGGCTTCTTTCAATTTCTGTCGTAAAATATATCTATATAATATAAGTAGCCTGTATTGTCCTACTGCAGCGCTAAGACCTCCATCTTCCTTTTCCACACAATTCTGTATTTTGCTAGTGCCGGACAGTCCTTTCTGTAGTAGTCAAGCTCGTCCCGCCATCTTCGTGTCGGCCTGCCCCAATATCGCCACGAGTTTAATGGAACCCAATCGGTAGTTCTCTTATGCTCGGTTCCTATAAACAAAAACGATGGTTTTGCTTACCAATAGTAGCATTTTCTTGTTGCCAAACTGGGAATATAAATAGATCCGTAAGCTAATTGTACCTCTGATAGCTGCTACCATAGTTATGGGTCTACTAGGGTCTACTATGCAAAGCTCTGAGGTCTTTGCTTCATTATTGGTAAAGATAAAAGAGTCTTAATTTTAACCTTTAACTGTCCGTATGTTATAGGAATCGGCCATTAGCCCATTATGTCACCTGACATGCGGCAGAAAATTAAATGGCCTCGATCTGTTGTTTGTAACCAGATATACCTACAAGCTAAAAGTAGCTTCGTCGGTTCAGTATGCAAAGCTTAGTAAACATTTTATTCTTAAACCATAAATTGATAAATTAATCATGTAGCCTACCTAGTAGTTTATTGGGTAAATAGATGTTATGAAGATTACACTCGATGTAAAAATCTTTAGATTAAAATACCAGAGTGTTTAATTATTACTTACCTAGCTATAATATTAAAAGTATTTCTGTCATAGTTATAAGTAGGAAAATTAAAATAGTTATTAGGTAACTACAGAATTGTAAATTATGTAAATCTGCTGGTAAAACTATTTTGGTATTGTAAAAGGTATTGTAAAACAAATGATATTTACAAAAACTAAATAGACTGGTAATCAATGGCTCTATTTGTCCCCTATCTGACTTTTCCCAGAATTGAAATGCTCAAGCATACATTTATTTTATTTATTCATTAATAATATTAATAACAAAAGCCCCACTATTAAGATACAACAATCTAAGAATAATTACTAAGCTCTGTAAGTTCATGTACAGTGTAAGACGCGTTGCAAATATTAATTTGTATGGAGGGATATTATTTTTTATTAAAAAAACAAACCCATCATAAAACCGTAAAAGTCTATATCGATACTCGACGAGTCTGTGAAGTTTCGCTAGTTAATTAATATGACTCTGAATGCACATTCAGGTAGTGGTCTATAGGAGATCTGTAAGTATAAAAATAAACCCCTATCACTAAACGTTGAAGGTTATTTAATGATGATAGCTTGACAGCTTACCAAGAGCGTGTTGCTCAATTTAAAGATGTTTGGCGGTCTCGTTTGGTGAGTAGAACATAAACTCCTGCGCAGCTCGGTGCCACGCATGTCGCGCACTGAATATCGCGACCCTATCTAGCTTTAGCATCAACATCTTGCCAACATATTTAAATATAATATATGTGAGATTAGTGTAATTATAGCCAAAAGATGCAACTGTGATATGAACTCAATACATGTATTTAACTATGAAAATAAGCTAAAATGTAAGTAAATTATAATATGTTATGTAAGTAATTTATTTTTGGTATGTTTGGGTAAAAGAGAGAGTGCTGACATTACAATGTACGGTATTATAATTGATGAAGACCTACCTTTCTTTCGCAATTCATTGTATTCAAGAACCTATAAATAAGTTTTAAGTATGTTATTGTAATAATTAGGGTGTGAAATTTAATGTTTGTTTTAATAAAACCTTAAAAATAAAATACTGTCTACTTTTATTTCAAACTAGCTGTTCTCGCGACTTCATCCGCGCCGCTTAAAGAAATACCTATGCTAATTTTAATTAATTTCTTATATTTTATGAATCGATATTTTGATTTTGTACATATTTCTCCATCTAGTTCTTTTTTTTTCGTTTTTGCTTTTAGTTTAATTATTATTTATTTTTAGTTTTTCGTATTAGCTTTATTGAAAAAATTCTTTATTATACAATATTTGGTGTTGTAAGATTTTCTTGGGCTAAAACAAGAACACTATATATTATTTATTCAATCAATTTCTATGGAGATTAAAAAATATTCACGTATAGGATCTACTTATAAACATACATAGACTCCGTTTCTTTAAATATATTATGATGTGTTTACATTTGGTTAAGTACCTAAATAAACGGAGTATAGTACAGTCAGTTTCAGAGAAATAGTACCCCTCCAAGACTTAAAGATTATCGCCCGAGCACGCTCGGGCCCGCTTGTCACGTGAGCCTTGAGCAGCTCCCTCCCCCGGGCCCCGCCGCCGCACCCATCTCGTGCACCCACCGATCCGTCTCAAATATTATTTGCAATGTTTTTAATAATTTATATGGTATTTTATCGGCTTCCTTCTGGCCGAACCGTATAGATACCAAGAATAACTTACAAAAAGACACTGCGTGCGACTAAGATACGAACCCACATCGCGAGATCATCTAGACCGCGCCTTATACCACTAGGCTATTGGCTCAGTTAGCAATCTTAACGAAAATTCGAATAGCATTACTCCTTTTATCGAACAAGGTTATTAACGGTCTAATCTTCTAGATATTAAGGTTTAAATTTCCGTCTTATATTTAATACTAGCACCTTACCGACTTGTTTTACAAAATGCAATACGCAACTCCTCTATTAACTAAAACATAAGGTTGAAATTAGCATAGATGTCTTGTTTGGTTGAATAGAATGTGTTGATTCCGATTGTTGCACTACCCTCATTTTACTTCAGAAACTTAACTGCTGTATGAACTGCGAGTTAAGGTTGAATTTAGTATACTATTCTTCGCCTTATTTACTAAACTGTGATTGAGGGTATTTTTACTTTTCAAATGGTTTCATTTTCGTGCCCATTCGCTTGTGTGTAATTATCTTCATCGTAATATTATCCAATTTATTAAGTTTTTATTAACCAGTTGATTCTATTAATCGATGGTATGGTTCGATTAACAACTTTATTAAAGGCTAAAATTGTAGTTCTGTGGGAAAAGGAACAAAACATAAAGAAAATAGCACGAGATATAAGCATAACGGTAAGATTTACGTTATTCTTACACATACCTATTTATTGTTGCAATCATGTTGCATTATTACTTACAAGTTGGATTTTTTTTATGTATTTCTAATATTATTATTTTCATTACAGAGAAAAACAGTTCGTAGATGGATACAAAGGTATCAAGCGACGGGTGATATGAAATGTGATCACCAAGGCCCTCGCCCGATTGCTTACACTAATGAATCGAAGCGACAACGTAATATGTATTGTGAAAGTTCACTCAGTGGCACCCTTCAAAACTACGCGTTCAAATGCTGACTTCAAGAAGTGTTAGACAGTGACGGCCATCCTATCCGTTATGAATAGGCAACTCAGCAGATTAACTGTGTAACTTATTTGATAAAAATGCATTGGAACATTTATATGAGCAAGTGTCAAGTGTTAATCATTCCCAATATCATTCCATTATCAGTGGGATCATTATCTCGTAGTCAATCAAAAATAAACAACCTTTATTATTATCAATCCAGTTCTTGTTTACAAGTAGTCTTGTAATGTGTTAACGATGCACCATCTGACCTCACATATTTTTCTAATGTTGTGTTAAATAAGGGTTATCAGAAAATGTGATAAAAGAGAAAGATGTATATTGCTATACTGTTATAGTTTAGCATGTTGGTTCTTCCTGTGTAATTCACAGTTTCTAGAAATATCTATAAACGAACCGTTATCTAAACCAAACAGGGTATCTATTTTGTGTTTAGTTAATATTCTAAGTATAATAACCCCAATTTAACACAGATAGAAATCTGTATATTCAACCAGGAAGTGGATTCCATGAAGTCCTAGAAATGTAACTAAAGAAATAAATGAATATTGTTTATGCAAAATGCTAAGCTTTTATTAGAAACCTCCATTTGATTTTTTAATAATAATTAACGAAAAAAACAAAACTAACTACTAAAGAAACTAAAAAATAATAATAAAGGTAAATTAATAAAATAAAAAAAATCTTCTCAACCGCGGATTGAACTCGAGACCGTCGTATTGTTAAGCCGCAGTGTTAACCACTAGACCAACATGCCACTTACGATACATTTCAAAAAACTTAAATAGGTTCGATGTCATTACCAAGGTGTAACGGTTTCTATGAAGCGTGCTGTACAACTTCCCTATTTGAATCGGATATTATTCAATAATATTTCATTTCATTGGTTTTAATTTTTTTTTCTATATAAGTAAAAAATGTTATTTTGGTAAATGTACCGTGTATACATCCATATACATTTAGTAAAAAGCAGTTATTTTAATATTACAAACAGACACTCCAATTTTATTTATTTGTATAGATTTAATTTCATTGGTTTTAATTTTTTTCGTGGGAACCTACTTTTTTTTCTAAAATAAAAGTAGCCTAAGTTGCTCCATATTACATCAGCTGTCTGTTAGTGAAAGTCCCGTCAAAATCGGTCCAGCCGTTTCAGAGATTAGCCGGAACAAACACACAAAAATTGTAAAAAATGTTATTTTGGTATATGTACCGTGTATACATCCATATGCATTTAGTAAAAAGCAGTTATTTTAATATTACAAATACACTCCAATTTTCTTTATTTGTATAGATTTCATTTCATTGGTTTTAATTTTTTTTCGTGGGACCCTACTTTTTTATCTAAAATAAAAGTAGCCTAAGTTACTCCATATTACATCAGCTGTCTGCTAGTGAAAGTCCCGGTCCAGCCGTTTCAGAGATTAGCCGGAACAAACACACAAAAATTGTAAAAAATGTTATTTTGGTATATGTACCGTGTATACATCCATATGCATTTAGTAAAAAGAAGTTATTTTAATATTAAAAAAAGACACTCCAATTTTATTTATTTGTATAGACTACCTTCTGCCCGCGACTTCGTCCGCGTGGAAGTTGTAAGAAACGACGAATCTACTAAAATAACAGCCACATTTTTATAAAACTTTCTTCTATGCTACGTTTGTACTTTTGGTCTCAGTAGCTAACATTAACAGTAGAATGTAAACACATGGGATTTATCATTAACAGTCGCCTATGGATATTTAATTAGGTAGAACAAAAGAGGTACGGTTGGCGCGATTGACGGCTGCGCTGCGTGTCGCGGGTTCGACTCCCGCACGGAACAAATATTTGTATGACCTGGCTGTTTGTGTATGTGAGTTTAAATGTTTGTAAACGCACCCACGATACAGAAGAAATTCCTAGTAACCGTAATAATAATAAAAAATTAAAAATTCAATTAAATAAAAAGCAAATTAGAGCAAATCAAATCGAATAAAATCAAATTAAAATAAAACAAATAATCAAAACAATAAAATTAATCCAGAAAAACAGTTTTAAGAAAAAACACATTAGTTAAAAACTTATCGTTAAAGTGTCTGAAAAATTCGAAGTGGGGCTACTAGATTGTGTGGTATCATATGAAAGAGCGCAGTTTGCACATTCACAAACATTTTTTCTTTCTTTTTTAGGCCGCAGAGTTTTCGACTTTTGATGAAAAATGTAAAAAAAAATACCGTACGGAGGGTACCTACGGTATTTTTTCCTTATCTCCGAAGTTTGCATAGAGAAAAATTAGAAATTATTCTGTGATAGAAGTTTATGTAAAGATTACAGGAAAAATAAAACGATGTCTCTAAATAGTACACTTTTTCAGAAATCATCAACAAAAGTTACATTAGTTCGTTAGTTCCGTTAGTTCTGAACCAATGAAAATGGCTCGCTGACCTAAAACTGCAATATTTTACACCGCAGCGTGCAGTGCTAAATTTCTCTGACGAATATAGGCCTCGCCGATGTAAATTTAATCTACCTGGTATATACCTACCTATTAATGATGTAATAAAACGCTTTACTTTGTGTAAATTCGACCTTAGCAATTAAGGCCGCTCTCTCGAAAAAAGCTTGAAAAAAGCATGCAGATGAAGCCATTTTTTGTCGGCATTTACAGAGAAATTACATCTGAAAAAAATCATTAGTAATCTTCATGATATAATACGTAATTTGGTTTAGCCATAATTTTTCTACCGGTATCACTTAATTAAAAAAAAAATCACCAAATCACCTCCAAATCATTGAGATGAAACCGTTTTACTCCTTCATTTTTTATCAAAAGAGTGTAAAAAAATATATCTACATCTTCGCAATACAAAGGAGAATAATTTGGTTTTGTTACTTTTTTAAAATATGTATTATTTTTATGATAATAAATTAAAAAGGCCTCTGATAAAGGACTGCGTCTACATCACCCCCGCACTCGTCCATAAATTTAGTGCGGGGCGCATCGTGTTGCTAGGTGGACGTATGTCGCGTTGCGAGAACTCCGCACTACGAAATAAAATCGTAAAATATTACTGCAAAAACAAAAAGTGTACCTACCCAAGTGGGGTTTTATGAAACTTATGCGCTGTCCATTACTCTGTGTACATAGGTACTGTTTATAAAATACCTACCTCATTCAAACGAAAGTCGTAAGTACTAGTAGTGAATGATCACAGAAGGTCCACGTCCACGAAATGATTCAGCCAATATTATAAATTTTACTTTTCGGTGCCTAAGTAAAGTCTATTATTCTGATGCGTTGCGATTATTTGTGACATATTGTGACACAAAACTGAAAATGCTTCTAAAGTAGGTATTAATTATGATTATAGGTTACGTACTTGCTAATAATTTGTCAATTTATTGATTACCGGCGTAATTATTTTCAAATAAAAAAATCAAATCAAATCATTTATTTGCATAAAACAGGTTCAGTGGATGTTAAAAAAGGTCAAATGGTACACTGTTAATAACCATATAAGGTGTGCAAATATAAAACAAGAATGTTAACTGTTAATTTCACTATTCAATAAAGTACGGACGCCAAGCACATCAACCTACCCGAAACTGTCAAATTTTCGCAATCAACTTTGAACCTTATGCTTTAGTGATAAAGTTGAAAATCTATTAAAGAAATCTGACAGATTGTAGTAACTTGATGTGCTGGCGTCTGTACAATGTCATTGAAAATAAAATTATCGTAAATACAGATCAGTCAACAAAATAAGGAATTAAAAATAATAATGTCATACAATAGTAAAAAGTAGTAGTTCAATAATATATATGTATATACAGGCTGGATTTTTTTAACCTCACCTAGAGGGCAAGTACTCTAAACACTGGAGATAGCAAATTTTACTCAAAGGAAAATCCCTTCATTAAAAAAAAAACAAATCTGCATTCAAAGATTTTCGAAAATTCGCTTGCCGCTCTCGGGAATCGAACCGCCTAAAATCCGAAAAAATAATAGCCTGTACTTTTATGGCATCAATCGATAGGGTCAATCATAAGGATCAAATCTCTCTATGGCAGATCGAAAGTCGAATACTTTTTACTCGACTTCTATCGTCGCGGGTGACATCAATCAATCAATTAAATCAGTCTATCGCAGACCGCGGGTGGCACAGACTACATAAAATTAGAAAAACAAATTGGTAGTCATGTTTTTTATTATAATTATCACTTATCATTACTATCCATGTGGGCTAAAGTGGGTCAATAATATTATTCAACTAATTAAATCAAATAAAAAAATCATTACCTATACGTAGTGAATCAATTAGTTCTACCAGAGAAGTTGAAGGTGATTCTGTTGATTTGGATGTGAATGTATTTTTTTTTACAAATTATGAACCTATATTTTTGTTTTACTTGTAAATATATGTATAACTGCATTCATTTTAGGAACAAGATGATTTGGGCATTCAAAAACTACGGTCTCTATTGGATGACATGGTGACTCACAAGCATCTTGTAAGGTCTGTCGAAGAACTTGAAGATTATTCAGCTGAATTTTAGTTATAATACAGTATGTTAACTAACAGAGGGCGTTCCCATTAACCCGCAATAGTATAGCATCCATACATGCTAAAAAAGATATTACCATTCGAAAATAAAATGTTTTTATTTTTTTTTATATTAAAATATTCACTAAAAATCGTAAATTGATAGGTTAAAGAAACACTCTGTACACGCGTACTTGAAGGACAGCAATGTCGGAATTTATTTATGAATGACGGATGCGGGTGCGGGCGGGGCGGGGCGGCCGTCTCACTCGGTTTCGTGAACTCTCGGAAACGCTCGGCCAGCATCGTGCGCATTGCGTTTGGGCATTACTACTACGAATACTATTCCGCGCTACTATTTTGATTTTAAACAGGAGGTTTCGAATTTATTGACAATTAATTATTTTTTTTAATTCGGATTATTTTATGCTTATTTTTCTATGCTGATATTTTTATTTTAATCTATTAATGATATAAGAATATCCGTAAGAATATTGCGGATGGTTTTAGGAACCACTTTTCTGTGCGGTCACTCTTGGGCTCGGGGTCTCGTGGAATGAACGGAGCTGAGACCATTGAGACTGGGCGAAACGTGAAAATACCTGCCAAGAGTGTGGCTTCAATTATTTCGAGGATGCAGCGTGGGAAGTCGCCGGGTCACGATGGTCTCAGTGTCGAACATTTTAAACATGCGGGAGTCCATCTGCCTAGAGTTTTGTCACTGTTTTTCACCTTGTGCCTTGGTCATTCCTATTTACCGGAACCACTTATGCGGACGATTGTGGTCCCTATAGTTAAAAACAAAACGGGTGACACATCCGATATGAACAACTATCGACCCATCTCACTAGCTACCACCATGGCTAAGGTGCTTGACGGTCTGATGAAGGGCTGCCTCTCAGAACATGTTAAAGTGCACGACGCCCAGTTCGGATTCAAGGCAGGCGTGTCCACTGAGAGTGCTATTCTCGGCCTGAAGCACACCGTCAAGTACTACACCATGAGGAGGACGCCGGTATATGCGTGTTTCCTTGACCTGTCGAAAGCTTTCGACCTTGTCTCCTATGATGTGCTATGGGACAAGTTGATGGGCACGGGTGTGCCGGTGGAGTACATAGCGCTTCTCCGGTACTGGTATGCTCACCAGACAAATCGGGTGAGATGGGTCGGTACTCTGTCGGATGAGTATCGAATGGAATGCGGTGTAAGGCAGGGGGGGTTAAGCTCCCCTCTGTTATTTAATTTATATGTAAATGAGCTCATCGAGCGACTGAGCAGCACACATGTCGGCTGTCATATAGACGGTACATGTGTCAATAACATAAGTTACGCGGACGACATGGTGTTGCTCAGTCCCTCGATGAGTGGACTGAGGAAACTTCTCACGATCTGCGAGACGTATGCGGAGGTGCACGGCCTTAAATACAACTCAAAAAAAAGTGAGGTGTTACTGTTTACGGCACCTAAACAACAGCCCCGTCGTGTACCTCCAGTATATCTCAACGGCGTTGAACTGAACGTGGTAACCCAATTTAAATACTTGGGTCATGTTGTCACCAGTGACCTACGTGATGATGGGGACATAGAACGCGAGCGCAGGTCGTTGGCGGTGAGGAGCAATATGCTCGCCCGTAGGTTTGCTCGCTGCACGGCAGACGTTAAAGTCAGTTTATTTAAAGCGTTCTGTCAGTCCTTCTACACGAGCGGCCTATGGGTGTCATATACGAGCCGAGCCTACAACGTCCTGCGCGTGCAATACAACAATGCCTTCAGGATGCTGTTGCGGTTGCCGCGACGTTGCAGTGCGTCGGGAATGTTTGCTGAAGCACGTACGGATGGCTTTCACGCCATCATGCGTAAGAAAGCGGCTTCCCTACTGCAACGTTTGCGTAGCACTCGGAACGGCATCCTGAAAATGATTGTTAGCAGAGTGGACTGCCCCATCCAAAGGCACTGGGTAGAATTAGGTCTAGGTTTATGTTAAATAGAATTAAGTACTAACAACAATAACATAGCATGTAAGCACAGTTTGTTACTAACCACTAACTACGTATGGACTGCTCATAGGTCTGAAATAAAGATATTTTATTTTATTTATTTATTTATATAGATTAACGAGTTTAAGGGAACGCCCTCTGTTATTTAACATACTGTATATTTGTTTATAAAAAATATAACAAATAATATGACATACACTAGTGATAATTATACTACCTATACCTACCTACCTACCTACCTTACCTGCCTACCTATCTACCCTACCTTCCTATCTGCCTTACCCTAACTACCTACCTACCCTACCTAGGTAGGTAGGCATGTACGTAGATAGGTAGGTAGGTATGTAGGGTAGGTAGGTACCTACCCTACATACCTACCTACCTATCTACGTACATGCCTACCTACCCTTCTTCTCTTCATAGAAACCTTCCTAAGACTTCAACGAATATTTAAAAAAAAACCGAATTGGTCCAGCCATTCTTGAGTTTTGCGCTTAGCAGCACATTTAGCCATTAATTTTAGTTAAAAAGATACATTAAGTTGTTTACCACATGACAAGCCAGGCTGATTTATATTAAGGGTATAGCTTCTACTCACGGCCTCGAAAGCTTTTAACAATTTTATTCGTAACCATAGCCCGAAAAGTACATCCATATCAATAGATAATACCTAAATAAAACCAAAACTGGACCATTGTAAATACAGGGTGTCCCAGAACTCAACGTCAAGCCGAAACGGGGTGACAGGATTGATCATAACCATCACGAGAAAAATCTGAAAAAAAATCTATCCCATGCAGTTTGAAAATTATGGGCATTTTAAGAAAAACCTAGAATTTTGATCAAACTGTAACATTTTTCGGTTATTGTGGTTATTCTTTTTTATTTTTGTTCATTTGAACTAGGGATGCATCCGATACCGATACCGATACCGATATATCGGCGATACTGCAGGATTGCCGATATATCGGTATCGGCGATATTTTTATGGCCGATTCAACGATATTTTTCAATTCAAATTATGCGTTTTAAAAATGTAATGTAAACGCGCGTGTTGTCCCGTCTATTTCGTTGCAAACGAGGCACGAACTAACTATGCTCGGGGAAACCCGCGCTTTATTCAGTGTTTTGTTTCGCCTGCCCGCTTTGGCCTCGCACTCGCACATCTATCCCATTTCGTTAGGTTGAATGTTGTTGCGCGTAGTATTTTTCCATGCAAATAAGATTAAGAATTACATAGGTATCGTAATTGTTTGTGTATTGTATATCATTTATAACTAGTCGTTTGAGTCACATAAAATAAATAGTAGTCATGTCAACTTCAAAACACAAAAGTGCTATATGGAATCACTTTGAAAGGGCATTGTCCATTTTCTATAGGACTTTGGCCACTCGTAAACAAACAGTTCAGCTAATAGTATGTGATTGATTTAATAGCTCATATCAGTAAGAATGAGTCTATAAACCTAGTTTTGTATCAAGATGTAGATTTAGATACTTTTTTAACATTTAATTGATCCGTATCCGATTTCGTAGGTGTGCCAGGTTCAACGTAAATACAAGGTTCGGGGTCCATAGAAGTGCGAGGGTCGTCAAGAAGGGAAGAATTGGAATCCATTTTAACAAAAAACCAAAGTAGTCGTTAAAAAACTCACAAAAACAACACTCACGAAGTCACGATGCAAAGAAACAAAGCGAATGTTAGCTGTCATTTTGGCAAATTGACACAATATTTTTAAGCACCGTGTTGCCATAAAAAAAAGCAATTCTATATCGATCCATTCGAAATCGATCAAAATGTTATAAGTTCTCCAGAAATAATGTATAAAACGTCAGTTTATAATTTTTTATGTCCTAAATCGTTTATTAGCATTTTTACTTATGTAATTTAACGAAAACTATGTTAAATACAGTGTAGAGATTGCATTGTATTTTAAATCGATTTTAATTTGTTGTTTTAACGAATTTTGGTTTGGCAACACCGAAACCAAATCCAAAGTCGGAATCGTGCGTTTCACGAAAGAATTCCCTTCGCCGTAATGTTGGCACCATTGCTTTTCATTGAAGGTAAAACAATTCTTCAATGAAAAGCAATGGTTCCAACATTACGGCGAAGGTAATTCTTTCGTGAAACGATTTTAGATCAAATCAGATACTAAAAAAAAAAGATTTTTTACAGTGCTAATTGATACAAAGTTATTTCATCAGATAATTACTAAAATATAATTTAAAATAATGGTAAATTACTTTTTTGCATAGCATCGTGTTTAAAAATGGCCAAGTTTAGACAATGCCCTTTCGACAATTGATAATTCCATAATCTTATAAATGTTAATTTTGATTACTAAAACTATTAATTAATTGTGTTTTATTTAATCTAGGTACCTTCCGTTTTGAATTCAGTAAGCGTATCGGTATCAGTATCGGTATCGCCGATATTTTTATAAGAGTATCGGTATCGGTATCGTATCGGCAAAAAGGCGTATCGGGGCATCCCTAATTTGAACTTTGGAAACGTAATCCTAAATAACATTTCTAGAATCCCAATAAAAAATAATGACACAATTGCCTCAAGTTTCCGAGAATTGAGACTATTCGTTAAACTACGAATTTAAAATTTTCAAGATTCGTCGACTTTGATAGGCCCTCCTTTAAAAAAAATGTACTAGAGTGCCTTGGCAAGTGGCATTAAAAGTTGCCGCATTTAATGAGAATTCTAAAATGGTACAATACTTGTTAGTTCCATACAATAAAAAAGAGTAAAAAAATTAAAACCTCAAGTAACCCGATTTTTGCTATCTCAGTTAAAATGTTTTTGATTCGCACAAGCTCTAGGTAGGTTCTTAATTTTAAGGCAAAATGATGAGAGAGATGGATAGGTATGTTTGCCATGAGTGAGCGAGACAGATAGTGACGCCACTTTTATTAAAGTGAAAAAAAGTTAGTAAAATAATGAAAAATCTTGATCTAGTTTAATTTAGGTTTGTTGGAATAAAAGTCAGATAGAGAAATGACGTTTTTTATTACAATAAATAAGCCCATTGAGAACGTAGCCGACCTGCGTGAACGCATTAATTCTCAAGCAGCTGAGGAGATCAACTCTTGAAGATATGCCCGACTAATAAGTAGATCTTTTTTAAGAAGATGTAGGGCTTGTATTGAGGCTGATGGTAAACAATTTGAACATTTATTGTAATAAAAATGTTATTTCTCTATCTGACTTTTATTCCAACAAACCTAAATTAAACTAGATCAAGATTTTTCATTATTTTACTAACTTTTTTTCACTTTTTTCACTTTAATAAAAGTGGCGTCACTATCTGTCTCGCTCACTCATGGCAAACATACCCACTATCCATCTCTCTCATCATTTTGCCTTAAAATTAAGAACCTACCTAGAGCTTGTGCGAATCAAAAACATTTTAACTGAGATAGCAAAAATCGGGTTACTTGAGGTTTTAATTTTTTTACTCTTTTTTATTGTATGGAACTAACAAGTATTGTACCATTTTAGAATTCTGATTAAACGCGCCAACTTTTAATAACACTTGCCAAGGCACTCTAGTACATTTTTTTTTAAAGGAGGGCCAATCAAAGTCGACGAATCTTGAAAATTTTAAATTCGTAGTTTAACGAATAGTCTCAATTCTCGGAAACTTGAGGCAATCGTGTCATTATTTTTTATTGGGATTCTAGAAATGTTATTTAGGATTACGTTTCCAAAGTTTAATTGAACAAAAATAAAAAAGAATAACCACAATAACCGAAAAATGGTACAGTTTGATCAAATTTCTAGGTTTTTCTTAAAATGCCCATAATTTTCAAACTGCATGGGATAGATTTTTTTTATATTTTTCTCGTGATGGTTATGATCAATCCTGTCACCCCGTTTCGGCTTGACGTTGAGTTCTGGGACATCCTGTATATGTGGTACACATAATTATTTAACTTTCACGATGACTTGACCTTCTGTGATTTCGATACTCTGTGACGAGACTAGGCGAGGCAAACCGTGGTGGCGGCGCACACAACCGCACATTTTCTGTTACATGCGGGTAGCGGAGTGGCGCGGAGAAGGGGTCGTTAGCTCCGCCCAAATGCTCAAGGTTATCGGCATTAATACAGGCCTTAACATAGTCGTATGTGAAAAATAGCTACTTTAGGATATGGCCGGCCGTTCAAAGCTTCAAATATGTATCAAATATATGTCAATGTACCTTAACCAAAGGTGTGACGTATAAATACTAATTACCAGACGTGGTAGAATATGCTTATGCGTATAAACTTATTCTAAGGCTTTTAATCCAATAAAATCAAATGAAAATCGCAAAAATGTAGATCCGACAATGTTAATTGCTACGGTCGAATTATATCATCACCACTGCTCTCAAAACGGTGAAGAAAATCATCGAGAGGAAACCGGCATGTCCTAAAACCAATAATTCGAAGACGTGACATCTACCAACCCGCACTGGGCCCGCGTGGTGGATTACAGCCCACTCCCTCTCACAGAGAGGGGCCCCGTGTCCCAGCAGTGGGAACATTATAGGCTGGTTATGTTATGGAATAAAACATTTTGTCACTGTTGTTTACATTATAGCAAGTAGAGGTGGGCATACCTACCTACGATTTTTTGTGGGAACCTACCCCCTCTATCTGTAGTATTTTTTTTGGAAGTCTGTGGTTTTTTTAATAAAAAAAGTTCTATCAATTAATTTCCCTGACCGTATACTTATTGAGTGCTTGGATAAAACCGGTTCTATAGAAACAATGCCGAAACCTAGTGAGCGCAGCATGCTGTGCTGCGACGTGTCATTGAACCACATACTCGAACGCACGCAATAAACGCTGTTCCAAACACTTTAATTATCACAGTAATTAAACACATTCCTGGTACATTCTCACCTGTCCTAAAAACTGTCTTTTGAGGTGATCCTGTGCCTTACTTTATACACTGGGCACACAAAGTTTCGCAAATTTCACTTCTCCAAAGTGATATACTATACAACGTGTTTTTTTTTGATATCCCATAACTCTATGGGGTCATTGTACTAATCATTATGAACAACTTTTACTAAGGGACCAAATTTGAAATCGCGAAAAAAAAATCAACCATTCCCTACATTTTGACGAGTAATGCGAACATAAATGTAGGGAACAGCTGAACAACCCAGACAGGCGCATGACTTTATGTAAATTATTACTAGCTGACCCGGCAAACTTCGTACCGCCTAAATGTATGAGGAAATGAATTATATCTTCCATATTATTTTTTTCGTGAATTTTTCCCATGTTTTAATAGTTATTCTGCTATTCGGGGCGGAGACAAATCCAACAAATCAAACATCATAAATCGGTCCAGCCGTTCTTGACTTTATAAATGGTTGTATACTGCTCTCAAAACGGTGAAGGAAAACATCGTGAGGAATCTATGTATGCATGTCTAGAACCAAAAATTTGAAGAAATGTGACATCTACCAACCTGCACTGGGCCCGCGTGGTAGATTACAGCCAGCCTCTCACAGAGAGGAGTAAAAACGTTATAGGCTCCTAGGCTGATTATGCTGTAGATATTTAATATTGTTATGTTTCGCCCTATGGGCTAAGCCCTAGGCCGCCTAGCTACAGAACACGGACGGCATTGTAGTACCACAGATTTCAATATTCCGTAAATAGTTGACGCAGTCGTTGAGGTTCAGCGCTTCAGTTTGCAGGTTCGATTCCCGGAATTGTTCCAATCGGGTCTGGGTGTACGAAGGCCACAAGTAAGTTTGGCACTGGAGAAATCCCGTATTATTAAAAATATACAACACATAAGTATTTTCTACCCTCCCGCTTATCCACGTGCATATCACAATACTAACACATTTAACACAATAACGGAAATGCAACTTCAGTTTGCAATTCGAAGAACCTTCGCTAATAATAGATATCGTTATAAATAACAATTAATGGCTAAGTGCACTGTTCAATACCTGTATTAAAATAATAATACTCCGTAACTGGTTTACACAATGATTATTTGGATCACTGAAATTGCTTTTACATTATCGTATGTCCTAACATGAAACCTCGTCCGGTCCACATTGTTGAAATGGAAATAGCCAATATAAGTACATGTTTTTATTCATTCGCGTTTAGAAATAAAATAGTACTCGAACCTCAATCACGTAGATCACTTGTATTCTGAGTTAAAATGAGTGTTAAGGTAAATGTTGTGTTAATAAGTACCTAACCGTAAAATGTGCTGAGTGCGCAAACAAATAAAAAGTGAAAATTTTATGTCTTGTGTGCGATACCTCTGATTTAGATGATTTTTCTTTTTGGACCAGCGAAGAAAGTTTTAAGAGTCTCTCTTTCTTTTTCTGTGTGTGTCAATAGGTACATACCTACCTACCTATTTTCAATTTCCAATGGCTTAGAACAGTAGGAGGTAGGAATTTTCCCTTGGTGCTTTTTATGAGTCGTCACCATGGGTTGGGAGTGCGACTGCTGGGGGGATGCCATTTCATGCCCTATTTTTCTTACAACGGATTGCTCCACCGCGCTCAGGTCACATTACAATAGGGATGGAAAATCCTTGTCGCTCTCTGGCCGTCGTGTGGTAAAGTTAACAATATTTCCCCGATTTAATTCCTCTTATCACTTCCATCTTCTTCTACTTTTCCTCGCAGGAGATGGCGACCGGATCCGATCTCACAGAAGATTTAGAATTAGGGGGAGATGGACCGGAAATCGGATTTTGTAGCCTCCAAATAGGTAATAGATACCTACCTACCTACTTAGGGCGCCTTCATCTAAAAGACTTGGAGTCAATATTAATATTAGGAGGATGATCAGCATTTATAACTTAAGCTTGGTATTTTTTTTATGTTTCTTTTTCTTTTCCCATTTAAGATATCGGTTTCCTGTGCAGTATTGTGCATCCTCAGTTTGTGCAGCGCTCACGAGAACTTGACCCAAGAGCTGGTGAAGGAAGGTACATCAAACGAAACACTCGATTCGGATTCCGACGATTGGATATCAGATGACAATGACCTTGATCAAGAAGCGAGCATATGGCGATTATGGAGGCCGTTCAGGGACTGGGGTGAGTAAATTTTAGTACCTACTAACATTTACATTTCTACGGTTTACTTTCCATTATAATTTAAACTACATACCTAACACTATTACTAGGTACGTACTTACTTATAAAATATGTACCTACTAGCCTTTAGCAAGCGTGTTGATTTTAATGCTTGTGCCTTCTCTGTATGAGATTAGGCCTTGCGCCTTGCACTGCAGTGGGACAGTAGGATTTAGGCGTTGCGCGTTTGTGCGCTCGCGGGAGAACTGTCCCGGCGCGGGCGGCGGCGGCGTGTACAATTTTATGTAATTCACCTAGCTACTGTTACGATTAAATTGGTGACCAAAAACAAAAGAATAAAACCCTATAAGTAGTATCTATATTTATTCCGGTCTGATCCCCATAGCGAAACTGAGAATCAGTAGGTTACCATATATACCAACGAGGTACACCTACTATTTTTTTAGAAAGTACCATCAGTACAGATGCGGTATGTTGTACATACTATGTCCGTGGTTGTACCTAACTGTATTGCTTGTTTCTTTCAGGTCATTCAATTTTTCATAAAAAGTTTACACGTTCCCCTGCGATGAAGGAGAGCGAACATGGTGGACTATTACATTATCATCGTGACAGACCCAAACGCAAGCTGAAAAACAAAATAAAATTACTTTTCAAATTAAAACAGTTTGATGTGTAATTTTTTTTTTTCAATCCTTTTTAAAGTTGGTCAGGGAGCCTCCGAAGTACCTATTTAAAACTTTTTTGTCATTTCATCATGTTCTTACCCCTGTCCCATGTTACTGGAGGTCACTGACCTCTATTAAACAAGCATAGAGGTCAGTGCTAGGGGTCGATGCCATAGAGTATAGTAACTAATATTAAAAAAAAAATAACTTCCAAAAAAACACTACAAAGTGAAAAATAACTTTAATTTCGGAAGTCGGTGTCTTTGGATCTGTATTTTAGATTTTGCCACTGACTTCCGAAATTAAAGTTATTTTTCACTTTGTAGTGTTTTTTTTTGGAAGTCGGTTTTTTTTGTTATTTTTTTTTTATTTCTCGCTTATAAGTCGGTCTGTTTATAATGTATCTAAGTTACAATAGCCTAATGTCAACTTGGCTGATCGCCTTTTATAAAGTACAGGCTACTGCTTTTACCGATGCAGGGACGTTAATTGTTGAGGATTTCTCCTAGTATTCCACCATCAGCCCCATTTCACCATTCGCATTGTCACGAGCATAAATTGCTTAATGTTAAAGTAATCGAATCGCAACCCGTGAAATACTTATTATTGAGTAAGTAGTTCCGTTGGACATCTGTGGTCTTCTTCATCAGTTCAACTTCACCAAATGGTGGTTTCCGAGAGCAAATGCACGAGTTACTACAAAAAATACGCAAATCGCTATAGGTGTGCCTATAATATTTGAGGAGTTCCCTCAATTCCTCATGGATCCCATCATCGGAACTGGATTTTGATAAAAATGGTACCAATCTGGAAGTACATGCTTTTAAATAAAAAAGAATGTTCCAAATCGGTTTATAAAAAATGACGGCATACTGAGGTAACAAACAAAAAAATTTGAAGTCGGTTAAAAAGGGTCGGTACAACACGTTTTCTTCTTCCATTCTCCGCTGTCTTTTGCTAGTCCGGACAATTCGTTCGGTAGGAGTCAAACTCGTTCCGCCATCTTCGTCTCGGCTTGCTGCGAAAAAAAGAGAGGGAGCCCTTTGCCCTGCATTGGGACAATACAGGCTAGTTACTAGTTAGATTAGATTAGCTTCCGCCCGTGGCTACGCCAGCGAGGTACATATCGATAAAAACTACCCTATATCCTTCCCCGGGATGCAGTTTATCTCTCTGCCAAATTTTATCGAAATCCGTTCAGTGGTTTAGGCGTGAAAAGGTAACATACAGACAGACAGACAGTTACTTTCGACACTTTTTTTCCATTAGTATGCACGCTACCCAAATACCCATTAATGAAAATGGAATCCCTCTCCTTTGCGCTAGTAATGACTAATTGGTAAGGTAATGTTACACGGTTCACTTTTGGCATTCAATTTGTATGAATTCGATTGAATTTATATGTACGCTGCTGCGTCGACTGCCGGAAGGACACGGGCGTGGCATACGCTGGCAGAGTGTGCCGCTTAAGAGGAGCCGCGCCGTGCGTTCGTCTCAGAAGTAGGCAGCGACCTATCGCGGCTGGCCGTGGTCGAGTCGATGGTCGGCGGAGAAGAGTCCTGGGACGCGGTGGATTCCTTCTGCGAAACGGTCGTCTCGCAGAAGGAGGTTGCGAAAAGTGAGAGGGAGACTTCGTCCACTCACCCGGCCCGTAGCAGGCGCAGCAGGCGTCGGCGGAGGGCGGACTTCGCCCTCTTCCAGCCCTCCTAAATGGGTCAAGGGGCGACGGACTCGGAGACGTCCGTCGCTGCCCACAGATCAGGACCCGAGGTGGCGGCGCGTAGTGTTCCACGCGCGCCCCTCTTAGACGTCGCGGAGGAGTCAAACACCTCACTCCCCCCTGACCCGACGAGGCCCGCAGTGTGGGCGGTTCAGTCGGGTGTTGCGGAAGGATCGTACGTTCCTGCGACCCCCGGCGTGGGTGTAAGATGGAACACCGGGGTGGTTTTTAGTCAGTAAGAGTCTGACAAACCCCGCCGCCCGGCCCAGGGCGGCGGACATCCACGAGAATTTTCCAAACCGAAAAAAAAAAAAGAGAAGTAGATATTAGCTCAACCATATTAGTTTTTATGTTAAGTTGTAAGCCTATTCTCAAATATTTAAAGCTAACTAATCTGACCGTCATGCGCTATAACACATTACTATCCACTAGTTTATAGCTTACGATCTGACCGCGCCCTAAAATTATTATATTAGGTATCTACTTAAAAATGAAGCATAAAAATAACTGGGAGTGATTCGATATTTTTCTTTTAAGTAATAAATTACTCACAGTAGTTATAACGATCGATAAAATGCATACAAGTATTTTAATATCGAAGGATATGTCTCATCTCTAATATTAGTTCCACGGAATCTCATGTTGCTATCAGCGCCAAAATGACGAAAATTAAATTTCTTCATTTTGTCATCGATAGTATGAACAGTATGAAGTCCAGCATACTTTGAATAGGTCAGTGCTTATAAAACGTTACCAAAAAACATTGACATTGTCATAATGACAAACTGTTTTGTCATTATACTCTTTGGTCCACTGAAAAGGTTACATGCTTTGTGGTCCACTGCATGATTTGTCTGTATAGTTATTATACTTACCTTACTTCACAACATTTTTATGGTAAGTCTTACCTTACTTCACAACATTTTTATGCGCAAAAGCCATTTAATGAAGAGAAGAAGAACATTTTTATGACGGATACACGGATATGACAGTGCTATATTATTATGATTTTGACTACTGAAGACGTGCCTTTGGCCTAAAATAAATTTAAAACAAGGAATGAATTACTAAGGACGAGGCTGTGGCCTTATTTACTTTTGGACAAGAAGGATGAAACTGAAGACGAGGCTTCGGCCTTATTTACTTTTAAACAAGAAGGATGAAACTGAAGACGAGGCTTTGACCTTACTTATAGTCAAGAAGGACAAAAAGCACTGAAGACGAGGCGGTATGGTCCATGACCTTAGCCTGCCCGAGTAGGGCGTAGGGAAAAAAAAAATCTCTTTGGTCTGCACAGAGCACTTTTTTTGTCTGAGTTTAGAGAGTAACTTGCACAAAAGTATGCAAGTAGCTGGAATACTAGTATGGTATTCACCAATCAGAAGTTGTTATGGCACACGGCATGCAAGCTGATTGGTGAATACCATAATGACATGCAAGCTACTTGCAAACTTTTGTGCCAGCTACTGGCATGTGTACACTTAGCATATACGTAACATTCAGTTTTACAATTTTTCTGTTTTCTTTTTGCCTGATTATATGTACTTAGTAATACGTTTTTGAATTATCTAAACATCATGTTTTATGTGGATTCACAACGAACATTTACACGTCGTGACAGTTCCCTGATTGTGCACAAACGACAAGGACAAGATGTGGACTATGAAACGTGGTCTACAACGCAAGGCCATCTATCTAATGCAGCATTAACAAATGATTCTGTGGCCTCCGTGGCAGTGCGTCCCAAAGGTTCCGTGAGAAAGGAATTGATAGCAATGATGTTCGATTCAATGTTAGATTGCATCGTAGAATCATGGGAAACTATTCAGCCACATAAGGCAGACGACAGCTCTCGTCATCCTTCCCTAGATTTGGGGAAGTCACCTAGCGACACTACAATTTTGGGCAAAAAGAAAAAATCTGCTCGTAAGTCGCGATTTCTTGTGTTGATCCCATATTAAAAGTTATTCATGATGAGTACAGTACCTACAATGCTACCCCTTAAGAGGGGAAACAAAAACTAAGGTTGTACCTATAGTGCGTTATTTTAATTTGCATAAACACTGCCCTCCTTCTGGGGCAGTCCTAGTCGGGTAAAAGGATTGGGATTGCTGCCTAAGCTCTCAAAAAGTCAAATGCTGTTTTAGTTTTCTGTAAAATCGAGCCACTGCACGACTCCATCGACCACTTTTCTCTAAGTATGTACCTAGGTATTTCTGTAGTTTTGTTCCGGATTTCGCTCTGAAGTCCTATCTCAATAACACCCTGGCCCCAGATTAGCCATAAATTAAACAGTAATTTTATGCTTAATATTGGTACATACTTACCTACCTAGTACCTAAACCTAAGAAGGATAAAGTATTTAGGTAAATACTTTATATTTTTAGCCGCTCCACGACGTCCTTCAAAAGCGACGAAACGGAGCCGTTCAAGAGTTGATGAACAGGGAGAGGTAATGCATTCATAAAATTTGTATCTAGATGTAAATGTGATGGTGAACAATGAAGTCGTAATTTATACTTCTATTAACTGGGTAATGTAAAGCGAGTGTGATGAAGCGTGCACCATCATCGACCATAATTTTGTGATTACGTAGGTAACTATATAGGCAAACCGCTTAATTGAGTCCTCACCTGCGGGGTATAGGGACACGGGGGTAGGACGAGAATAAGCTGCTTGTGGGGCAATTTGGAGTTGGACGCCGGAATCACCGAGGCCACCTACTGGCCAGTTTTATGGTGAAGGAAGGGCACTTTATGATGAATTCCTTCTTCAGAAAACGTGAGCACAGAACGTGGACCTGGCAGAGCCCGGATGGTGCAACTAAAAATGAGATAGACTTCATTATGTCGACGAAGAAGCAAGTATTCAGTGATGTCTCTGTGATCAACGCGGTGAAAACCGGAAGTGATCACCGCATGGTAAGAGGCACATTGAACTTAAATATCAAGCTGGAAAGATCTCGACTGATGAAGCCTACGCTCCGCCCAGCACCGATCCAGGTCCAATACCGCGAGAGCTTTCAGCTCGAACTTCAAAATTGTTTCGAATGCCTAGGGAGCTCCGTGGACGATTATAATAACGATGTGTTCGTGGAAACTGTCCATACGGTCGGGTCTAAGATCTTCAAGACCCGTCGTACGAATTCAAAAAAGAAGCTCTCTGATCCTACTTTACGGCTCATGAAGGAGAGGCTCGAGATAATCCTGCAGTCTTCAGATGATGCGCTAAATTACCGGCAACTCAATAGATGGATCTCTAAGTCCTTGAAAAGCGATCTTCGCCGCTTTAATACAGACCGTATTAAGGATGCAGTAGAACGAAATTAAGCCTCTTGGAGTCTTTGCTAGAGATCTGTCTATTGGGCAGAGCCAGCTTACGAAACTGGAGACCGATGATGGCAGGATCGTATCCGCCAAACCTGAGCTGTTGAGAGGATCGAGAGGTTCTATATACACGTCAACAAGTAACCCCGTTACAAATCTGGCAAACGACCCAAGATCTAGCAATCTAGATCTTGGGTCGTTTGCCAGATTTGTAACGGGTCAATACCCGACACTATACCGAAGACATTCCGGACGTCAGCCTGTACGAGATTAAGATGGCTCTGAAGCAGCTCAAAAACAACAAGGCGTCGGGTGATGACGGAATTACGTCCGAGCTCCTGAAGGCCGGCAGAAAACCCGTTCTTAAGGCCCTTCAGAAGCTGTTTGGTTCCGTCATACTCGAGGGTAAAACACCACAGGCATGGAACAGATGTGTGATGATACTTTTCTTTAAGAAGGGCGACAATGCCCTTCTTAAGAATTATAGACCGATCTCACTTCTCAGCCATTTCTACAAGCTGTTTTTGAGAGTCATCACGAACCGTATCGTGCGCAGGTTTGACGACTTCCAGCCTCCCGAACAAGCCGGATTCCATAAAGGATAGACCGAAGACCACATACGTACGCTGCGACAGGTTATACAAAAGACCGAAGAGTATAACCTGCCTTTCTGCTTAGCGTTTGTGGACTACGAGAAAGCCTTTGATTCGATCGAGACATGGGTTGTGCTGCAGTCTCTTCAACGGGGCCAGATCGACTATCGGTACATCGAGGTGCTGAAGTGTCTGTACAAAAACGCTACTATGTTACTCCGACTCCAGGATCAGACCTCCAAACCTCCAAACCTATCCTTCTGCAGTGAGGTGTGAGACGGGGAGACGTTATCTCTCCGAAACTGTTCACCGCTGCACTGGAAGACGTCTTCAAGGTTCTGGACTGGAAAGGGGCTGGCATTAACATCAATGGCGAGAACATAACTCACCTTCGGTTTGCCGACGATATCGTAGTCATGGCTGAGACTATAGAGGACCTCAGTACAATGCTCGATGACCACAGTAGAGCCTATGAAAGAGTGGGTCTTATATTGAACATCGACAAAATGAAGGTCATGTCAAATGCCCATGTAACACCCACTCTCATGATAATCGGAGACGCTACACTCGAAGTCGTGGACGAGTTGTTTATCTAGGACAAACTGTCCAGTTAGGTAGGTCTAACTTCGAGAAAGAGGTCATTCGTCGAATCCGACTCGGCTGGGTAGCGTTCGGGAAGCTACGCAATATCTTCTCGACCCACATACCGCAGTATCTCAAGAAAGTCTTTGTCTTGTCAGTATCTCAAGAAAGACCAGTGCGTGTTGCCAGTGATGACTTATGGCACCGAATCGTGGTCGCTCACAATGGGCTAAGGGCAATGGAGAGGGCTATGCTTGGAGTTTCCCTGCGTGATCGAATCAGGAATGTGGAGATCCGCAGGAGAACCAAGGTAACCGACATAGCCCGAAGAATTGCCAAACTTAAGTAGCAGTGGGCAGGGCACATTGCTCGCAGAATAGATGACCGATGGGGCCGAAAGGTTCTGGAGTGGCGACCGCGTACCGGAAGACGTAGCGTTGAAAGGCCTCCCACAAGGTGGTCCGACGACCTTGTGAAGGCCACAGGAACCCGTTGGATGCGAGAAGCACAGAACCGGTTGAAGTGGAGGTGCTTGGGGGAGGCCTATGTCCATCAGTGGACGTCTTTCGGCTGAAATGATGATGATGAGCCTATACCTACTTTAGCAATACAAATTAAAACATTTTCTACACCACCTTTTGTAGCGCAAAAATACCTGCTTACTGAGCTAAAACCCCACACCAACTTTCTCACTTGTTAGAAAGAACGTGAGCGGCCTTCCTCAAAGTGATTTTGATGAACTGACTATAAGCATAGCAAATTGCTGTGATTGTGTAATTCGTGTCAGTGGTGGAAACACAGATTATAAATGTTTTTATCTTTACAATAAACATTTAAAAAATCCAAATTTTTGCCTTGTTTAGTAATTTAATTGACGACATTATCTTAGATTAATTTCCCACAATTTGCGAAAATTGCAATTTTTCTTGCCAGTCTGGAAGACTAGGTTTGGTAAATACCAATTGGATAATTTTTTTATAGTTAAAAATGTACTTGATCCCTAGACACTTTGATGAGTGTACTAAGCCGGTTTCATTATTCACAGAACGACTTGTCTCAAACTGTTTGGTGGTCAAGTCCTGATGAAAAGGCTATCATACGATTCCGAAATGGCAATATGTATGAAGGGAATATTTCTTCAAAATGTATGCATGGCGAAGGTCGTTTCCAATGGGCCGACGGAACCGTCTACTTAGTAAGTTAAAAATAAAAAAAATAAAGTTCCATATTTTTATATAATTATTATCTTTATGAATACTGACTTCACTGACTGAGGGTCTGATTATAATTTTAGGGACATTTTAAAAATAATGAAATGTACGGAAAAGGTACAATTCACTGGAAAAATGACACGTGGTACGAAGGCGAGTTTGTCGGGAACCTACGACACGGTAAAGGTCTGTACGTGAACTCTCGCAGTCAACGCTCCTACTCTGGAGGCTGGCATTGTGGAACTAAGCATGGAGAAGGAGTTATCTACTATTCTAAGGACTTTAAGAATTCATATGACGGACAATGGATCTACGTATGTATAAAATTATCTGTAATAAACCTAAAACCTGTCGTCATTCCAAAGTTAAACCTAAAAAATACCTACTTGTGTATGACGTGTAGGTAGTAGCTATCGTTAGTCCGAGTTTATTAAAAAGGGGCTAGGGAACATGGGTAATATTGTAAGATACAGAGAAGAAACTTAGCGTACTAACCTAATCGTGCGTTTCACACTGTACCAAAATCAGTGCAGTTCAACCAACCGGCAGAGAACATGGTGGTGTAAGTAGTATAGCGCGACACGAAGATGCCAGCGCTGAGTGAGACCCACAAGAGGATAGACCTCTTGTGGGTCCCAGCGCTGGTATCTTCGTCCAACTGAGCACTGTAATAAATTGATCCGGTAGATTTTTTCATATTCTTTTGTTATTTAGTAATACTTAATTAAATATTAATTTAGAATGAACGTTACGGGTATGGATCTAGAGAATACTGCGAACTAAGTGGATATAAAGGAGATTGGGATAGAAACGAGAGGGAAGGTAAAGGATTAATGATATGGCCGAATCATGACGTAAGTTTTTTTAAATTAGGTTTTTAATAATCATTATCACGTAGTTCACGTACTCACGCCACAGCAACGCGATATAGTTACCTACTTAAAAATCAACAGCTACCATGACATGGTAGCATGTCAGGTATACCTGACATTTAGCATTGCCCTCCGTAGGTCTAATACCTATCTAATAAGAAGTTATGTGTAAGTTTGGGCTTCTATACAGAAGGAGCGTTACGGCCGTTGAGAGGAGTGCCTATATAGGTGGAATACCTAGACACTCCGAAATATCCATTTTTATCTAAATACGTTCAGTGGTTTAGGCTTGAAAGGTAACATACTTTCGAATTAGTATGGATTATACCTAATAATGAAGTTGTATTGTAAAACAATATCTACATGAATGTTTCTATTCTTTTAGTTTTACCGTGGAGGGTGGCAGAACGGAGTCATGTCCGGTTATGGTATTTACATATGGGAAGCTTGTTATAATAACACCATGGCACTACCATCTATAAATGCATTTCGTGGTATGTGGGAAAAAGGTCAGCGTAATGGATATGGTATAATTAATCTGGGACTCGGCTTAGGATCGCATTATAAGGGAGAGTTTAAAAAAAATAAAAAACATGGTGTAGGGAAGCTTGTCACAAATAATGGATTAATCATCCAAGGTAGAAACCTTTTTACTAATGACAATTTAGGACCCTTGAATTCTGCTACTGATACCGAATATCCTCAAGACACTAAGAGATCGGTAACTGTAAATGAACCCTACCAATTCGAAATATGCGACAGTACTGTCGGCCTTATTTATCATATAGATCAAGCGCTTAAAAATATAGACAAACAAGTTGAAATTAGAACGAATTTGATAAATGACTACTTGGAAAATAATAAAATAACAGAAAAAGATTTTCCACAACCAACTGGAAAAGAGGAGCATTCGTTAGAAGAAGCGAATAGACTAGAGAACATCGAAGACTTGATCAAGTTTGAGGAGAGTTCGTTACGCCAGACGTTGAAATGTTATAAGACCGATTTGTTGAACATTTATTACAAGTATGCGACCATATGCAACACAGAAGAAATAGCGTTTACGCCTGTGCTGATTCGCTTGTTTTTATGGCAATTGTATTACGACTGTAATGTTCATGAGAGAGGCTTGACACTTATCGAGATTGACAAAATATATCACCAAAATCCTGAATGGCTCGCAAGGAGCCCGCATAACCCGTTCGAGAAAGTATACTTTTGGCAGTTCTTACACAGTCTGATATCAGTTGCCAGTAAATTATATGCAAAGAGACATTTGCCAGATACAAAACCTGATACAATTCTAGCAAGTGCTTTTAGAAATTTTATGGAATGGGATGTATTACGGGGAACTAGTCGTCAAAGAGGTAGGGTGGAAGTAGTTTCGAGAAGTCTTTTTAAAGTTTAAACAACCAAAAAGCTAAATCGGAAAAGTATATTTATTGGAATATTATTTCGTTTTAAGGGCATTTAGTAAATGGTTATGGTAAATGTATACCTTTGCGCGCAACATATGAGTTGTACCGTAGCCTGGGAGAGCCACACACAGTGCGCACTTTTCTTTGCGCCGTCCGTCGTCCACCACACTGCGCAGAACGTCCTCAACCCGGCCTCGTGGAAGTGCCCGACATATGCCTGCCACTAGGTCGTAATGTTTATATTTTTGGAGATGAATTAACCTTTGTTGTTGGTAAATAATCTTTTTAAAACATTTTTTATCCTTTCACTAAGCGCTAAACAAAACCAAATTCCGTTACTTTTTATTGCAGATGATAATGAACTCCCTGAACCCTTTGAAATATACGAAGATGTTGAAAACTTGAAACTTTTCAACTTTGGCAATTTGTCAAGCAAAACAATTATAAAAATATTTTCAAGAATATTTCCGAACCTATGTGAAGGCGATAAAATCATGAATCTTGATATCGAACTATCATTTTTAGAATTTTTTGAAGCATTTATTACGTGCGCGATAGAAAGTATTCGGCGGAGGAACAAAATATCTATTAATAATGATATGATGGTGCCACCAAGTACTCCAGCTGGACACGGAACAAGATCGAAATAGTTATTTTAACAGCACTTATTCTAACAAATTGTAAGGAATCGAATGAATACCAACTCAAGGTACTACTTTTAAACTCTTGATTAAAATAATATACTTAAGCCGTTTGCTCGTAGTGGTCCGTCCCATTGATGCATGCTCTTTGGCAGGAGTGCAGCACCACTTTAAATCAATGAATACCACGACAGTACAAATAATTAGCTACCTAAAGCCATTGATATTATACACCCCTTTTTTTTTGTAGATGGGAAATCATCAAATGACCATTGGGCACCATTGGGTACCGGCAGGATGATGATAATAATAATAGTGTCTTATGAGCGAGTTCGACAGCATCAGTACCCGCCTCGGATAGTTTTTTTTTTTTTTGTGAGTGTACATAGAAAAGCTTAGGTAATTTACTGCATCTAACTTTAGGAAACGTTTGAGTTTTGAAACCTTACCTAGTCCTACGAATTTTCGAGTTTGCGCCGCTCGTATTATTAGGTAATTAACCGGGTTTTTTTTAAATAATCTTTTTTACTTCTTAATATTTTTTTATACGCCCATGGATCAAGTAGTTTTAGGGTTCAAATTTATTAGATATTAAAACAAACTATACGGGCTCCCGACATCGACATCTTGAATGATTTTGTGGGGGATTATGAACTCATGACCCTGCGACCGCGCCTGGACAAGTACAGGAACAAGAGACGCTACGATACGCTACGCTACGATACAGATTATGCGGCATATTTATAATATCGTACCTATGCTATCGAGTGCAAAGGTTCGTAGTTACAATAAAACCTTGAATAGAAAAGTGTTACAAGTTACAACGTAAACAAGTCGTTAGTTTAATGTTTTCGTTAGTTGGTTTGGGCTCCGCTCGCCCCTTTGGGTTTAACCCTTTCGATTAAATTGTTCAACTCATCCCGTTTTTTATTATTTTGGTGTATCGATTCGCCCCTTGCGGGCATATCCTTTATTTAGCCAAAAAAGTATAGTTAGACAGAAATTTAGTACCTAGCTACCTACCATTATTAACGCTTTTTTTTTTCCGGATGGGATCATCAAATGACCCCTCCCGCTCTGGGTGGAGCTGAAGCGAGTGTCAGACTCTTACTTTAGCCCTTTATGTTCCGGGCCAGCGGTAACCCTTTCGGACAATCCCGCTGACACCATTATTAACGCTCAGGTACTGTTATAAGTACCTACCTACTTAGTAGACCAAACGAACATTAATAATAACTTGAGTTAAAAAAAAAAACCATTTTATTTTTTGATAAAAACTTTTTATTGCCGCAGAATAAACTTAAAAAAAAGACTATGAAGGTTTACTTTTTCTCCATAATATAACGTATTCCAAAAAAAAAAAAAAACCAGTGACGCAAGTGACGTTACCTACAAGTTTTTCCAAAACGTTTATCGAAAATATTTGCAAGTTTTTTACTTTCGTACAAAATAAAAGGATTCGTCAAAATGTGGTTTAAGAATCCTATGGCGAAAAAGCCACAACAGATATTGTTTTCCAGGAATACATATGGACCAAAAACAAAAGTAGAAAATTGGGACTTCGCTATTAGTCCAGTCAAATAAGACTTTGAAGGTTACAATAATTCCCATAGAGCTAAAAATTGGTACGAATGTTCAGAATACTATTATAAATGAATTGTGAAAAGTCCCCATCAATCCCCCTTGTGCAAAATTTTTTATTGATGGTGAAAGTTTGCAAAAATAGGTTTTTCGCGTTTTTCAGCTAAACGGTGAGTTTTACAGCAAAAATAGTTCAGACAAAAATTGTAGATCATCCGATTCTCTACAAAAAATGTATCCACACTTTTTTTCACAATTATTGCCATTTCCGTGATATAGCGGTTGAAAGAATTGAAAAAAATATTTTATTCGTAATATGCACTTGCACGTTAATGTACTTTTATATACATTTTTGAACCGTTATACGAGTAAACATATGAGTCCCTGTCTTATACATACAAAATACCAGACATCTGTAAAAAATCATGTGCAGTGTCGAAAAAATTATCAATTCTTTCAACCGCTATATCACGGAAATGGCAATAATTATGAAAAAAAGTGTGGATACATTTTTTGTAGAGAATCGGATGATCTACAATTTTTGTCTGAACTATTTTTGCTCTAAAACTCACCGTTTAGCTGAAAAACGCAAAAAACCTATTTTTGCAAACTTTCACCATCAATAAAAAATTTTGCACAAGGGGGATTGATGGGGACTTTTCACAATTCATTTATAATAGTATTCTGAACATTCATACCAATTTTTAGCTCTATGGGAATTATTGTAACCTTACCTCTATTTTAAGGACTAATTTGACTGGACTATATACATGCCGAAAAAAAAAATAATTATGCATATCGCGATAAGTTGAGTAACCACATCAGCACTTACAACCGCTGGGGGATTGAGGACCAGGGAACTAGTATGACCGAAACCCGCCACATGCTAGCACAGATATTCACCAAGACTGACCCAATATATTCCTTCAAGCCACTTGTAAATTTCACATCTTATCCGTGCACAGAGTGAGTAGAATTAGGTTTGACCCAGCAAAATCTATTATCTTAGGAACATAGACACACACAGAACACACTTCCCAAGGGATTAGGCTAAGGTGTGTATGAAGACCTATGTATATTATAAGTAATTGGTGAATTCTCGGACATGCGTTTCTACGTATCCAACTTAGGGTGGATAAACGGAATAACTGTCTATAGGTAGCGTAGGTACTCCGGGATCCGTTATTCTTAACGGATCAGTCTATATAGTCTCGAGTCCACGAAAAAAAAACACGAGCCTCTAAATTTCGGAACTCGCGTATCGGGATGGAAGCCCTAGTACCTACTATGTTGGTGGTATGTCAGCTTGTAGGTCTATGAACGGAGCTACCAATAATTATGTAGGTATGTATACCGACAATGAGCTCGTTTGTTTAGCTGTGTTATCCTTTACACATCGATCCGTCATACCGTGGAAATACTTCCGTGAATTTGAACTTTATTTGAATGACATAATTTTTTACGAATACATTTTTATTGCCATACGAATCAAGTTCAAATTCACGGTCCGTCCCGGCACAGATCGCTGTGATCAGCTGGGCGGCCGGGGGACCGCGCCGTTCAAAGTCCAAACTAGAACTCGACTCACGCACGCAGTCGATCCGCGCGCTGCGCGCCATTCCACCGCGTATTATAGTAGAGGGGGCGCGGGCGAGAGGTACGAAATCGCTCGCGTTGGGCTCGCTGTAAAGGCGCCCTCTTAAAAGTCAGTGCAGCACACCCCCACCTTATTTCAAGTTAAAGAAATATCAACTTTATTTCAATGTCAATTTAGTTGATTTTAGAGTGATTAGCACTATTGAAAAAGTTACTTCTAAAAATGTTTGAAGTTGTAACGTAAACTGATTGTGTAGGAATTAAAGTTATTTTTCCATTAATTAATTAATATTTGTTTACATTTTTGGCAAATAAATCGCGAACGCAGAATAACTATAACAGAAAGCAGGGACCTAGTACCATCTACCTAAGTAGTAGTAAGTACCTACCTACCTCTTCGGCTCTCCAATTCGTTGACGCTATTTCGATTGTATAGACAGCGTCATTATAACCCCTCATGTTTTAAAATTGTATACTGCTAAAGTACCTACCTATTGAATTTTTACAAATATCCTAAGCAATACTTTCAATCGCCCAATGTCGCCAATCAAACGCCGGCAGTTTTGACTACCCAGCCAGTCAACGAGCTTATTGCGATAAATTTGTAATATATGTACGGACGCCAGCACATCAACCTACCCGAAACTGTCAAATTTTCGCAATCAACTTTGAACCTTATGATTTAGTGATAAAGTTGAAAATCTATTAAAGAAATCTGACAGATTGTAGTAACTTGATGTGCTGGCGTCTGTACCTACTATCGACTGTTCTACTTGTTCATTCGGTGTCATGATGGATAAGCACCCTAATTGCGTAACACACTATCAATCTCAATCTGAATTATTTTGAAAAATATTGCTCATCCATTGCTTCATATGTTCGAAAAATGTGTTTGTTCAACAACGTAAACAAAGCAATGAATGTCCATTGCTACTGATAGTATGTTAGGTACGCAATTACCCCGCTGGTCTAATTGATGAATGTTATAATAAGAGGGTATGCTATGCATTCATTTTATCTATTACCTGAATTGAGGAGCGTTTTCACAAAACGATACATCAAGCAAAAACTCAAATTTGTTTTTATTTTGTTTCGTACTCAATTGAGTACGAAACGAAATAACAACGAGTATTTGAGTGATTTATTTATGCCCTTCATGGCACCCTATAGGAATACTTATAGGGTTCCATGAAGCACAAATAAATAAACATGAGGCATAAATAAATCACATTATTGAAAAAATATTATTTTACGATGTATCGTTTTGTAAAAACGCTCCTCAGTTAAGTACAGACGCCAGCACATCAAACTACTACAATCTGTCAAATTTCTTTAATAGATTTTCAACTTTATGCCTACAGCATAAGGTTCAAGGTTGATTGGGAAAATTTGACAGTATCGGGTACCTAGGGTTTTTTTTAATAAATACCTACTAAGTATGCAAAATGAAGTAGAAAAGCTAACCATACGTTTATAAACTTTGTTTTAAATTTAAAAATAAAACTTCGTTTCTGGGAATTGAACGTACAATCATACCCGCTACAACCTAAAGTGTGCGTCCAGACTGGGGTGCGGTGCGGGCGCGAGGCGGACGCGGGTGCGGGAACGCGCGTGGGCTGCCTGTTCGCAATGGAGCGCGCGCGGGCTGCCTGTTCGCACTGGAGCGCGGCTGCGTTCTGCGTGTTGTCGTGTCCAGGGCAATGTGCAATGTGACCAGACCTCAATAAAAATACTGAATACCTATCTTATTTGAATGAAATATAATAGACTAAATCCGGGTAAGTCCCTGAACATCAATGTTCGCGGGGACGATCGCTACGGTGTTACCATAGCTTTTTATCCAAAATATACCCAAAAATACTTACTCCCGCCAATATACCTACAAAAATACTGAATCTGGTCACCCTGGTCCAGTGTTTGCCCGCGTCGCTCACCGCGCCCGCGTTACCACTATGGACACTTTCAAGGAAGTTGCATATGTTTGAGTTCGCCGCGCCGCGCCCGCGCCTCAATGTGGCCAAGCGCAATACCTCCAATTTAATTGGATTCATTCGATCTCTACTTGATGATTTGACTCGATCACAACATGTTCTTCTGGCTTATTCCCAGGCGCTCCATAGTTTTATTCCCGGCGGCTCCAAATTAAAAAGCAATATAATTGTACCGTACGATTACCTACTATCGCACATTATTTAGCACGCTAGCATAAGCATTTTTTTATATCATTTAAACCCACATAGCAATTAATATTGTTGAGTACACTATCGACCGTTTTATTGTAAACACCTGTGTTACAATTAGGTACTTAATAAATAACTTATCCAGAAGTCAACAAAAACCTATCACACGTACCAGCAAACAAGTGCTCGTACAATAATAATAATAGGTAAATAAAATCTTTTCCATGAACTCCAAAAATTTAAAGTACAAATTGCACAAAAAAATATAGGTACTAACTTACATTAATTACAATAAAATTCAACAAACAAATGACCGAGTAATGCGACAATGGTGCCGCCTAAGTAACACAAAATCGATATAATGGAAAAAGTGATGACCAGAAAATTTCTTCTAGCTTCGTTATAGAATTTGAAGGGTTTTAGCAATGTCTTGCTTCTGTATAACAGCATTTTATTAACTTTGTAGTTCCTAAAGCTATATAATCCTCTTTTTCAATCTTTTGTGCAGCTAAAGGTTTTATTTTAGACATAATTTATGTCTCTATACAGCTTCTAATACAGCTGTAAGCATTATACAAAAGTGTAGGCCGTATGTAAGCCTTAATTACGGCTTAGGCTATTAAAAAGCATTTTAAAATTCTTTAAAACTGCTCTATGTTTTATAACGACCTTTCGCATGGGTCACAACTGTTTAACGGTGTACATTGATGCTGTTTTAATGCCAGCTTTTTAAAAGCATTTCATCATAATATTATATAGCCTTTATCTATACAAACGTATAATGACAAGAATTTTAACAAGCAATAAGTCGTATGCATGTCATCCGCATGCCTAAAGTTTTTAATTATGCTTACGCCATTTTGCTTTTTGTATCGATAATATTTAAAATTTAATTTTATGGTAAATAGTCCTTTAGAAAGGACTTCAACCTATAGTATTGACCGGCCGGTACAATACAGGTATCATAATGACTAAAACTAAAGATTTCTTCGTAAGAGCATAATTTTTTTTACAATTCCACATATTTTTATAATATTTTTGTAATAAATAGCTCTTTAATTTGAAGGCGCATGAAATATTTGATTCAAATATATACATACTTTCACAGTAAACTGATACTCGCAACCTTAATTCACTCATAGAGAACAAAAACAAGAGTTTAATTACTTGCCTTGTAGCACTTATATTTTTTTGTTGAAAGTATCCATGTTCTTTTTACACAAGATTTATTAATAATAACAGAAATTAAAAATAATATTTGAAAATGTTTTTATTTTGCCTTTGTAATGGTACAAGCTGTATAAGAGCCGCATTTAACATATGCGCACTGCTTTAACCTGTTTTCACAGCCCATTATAATGCGTTTATCATTCCGGTAGACAACCAATATAATGCTGCTAAAATGCCATTCTTACACTTAAGGCTGTATATTTTGGGGCCCAAATTAGCATTACAAGAGCTGTATAGTGGTTTATAATGCCTATATGTAGACTTCTTATAAAGCTATAATAATATGCTAATTCTGTTATCCATCGATTATAAAGCTATTTTGTGCTACTTGGGCGATTCTCTTGTAACAAATTCCTCTAAGGTACACTAAAACTATCACCAAAATTTAGTTTATTCCTGTCAAACGACGATTTCCCATTCTAAAATTGGCTAAAGTGACACAATAAATTTTTAACCAGTGCGCAAACTGTAACCTTGAATTCAGCACACGATTCTAGACGCGTAAGCGTAGAAATTTTTCTTCTCTCAAAAAATAAATCTGCTGTTTCATAGAAAAGTGCAATACCTACGCGGTCAAAATGTATGGCTGAGCAAATTATTTTTTTAATAACCTACGAAAAATTTCAACGCATGGGTGTTCAAAATCATGTACTGAATTCATAGTTACAGTTTGCGCGCTGGTTAAAATGTATCCTGTATATATTTTAGTATGATGGCACTGAGTTATTATTCTATTGATAATGGCAAGCTATTCTGAATTTGACGTTTTTCACCTAAAATTTTTGTTGTCTAACTAAATCTGACTACATACCTTTTTAATCGCGATTAAAAATATATTTATACTACACTTGCTTAGTAAGTGTACCAATACTACCCCACTAAAAGGCTTGAAAGCTGTTCATTAAACCTTCTCAAAAATCTAGGCAGTTATATTGTATGGAATTTCATTACTGCCCTGAAAATCAGGCTAATAATGCGTTCATTACTAACGCGTTTTGTTTTTGAAGTGAAAACTTCTTTGGCATTGTTGCGGCTTGAAATTTTATGAAACGAAAAAGCGACAGTAAAAAGAGACATTTATAAGATTTAACGTGGGAGAAAATGAGACAGAAAGCATTATACAGTGTTTTTGAGTGTATTGAGTGTTTTTGAGTGTTATTGAGTGTCTTTGAGTGTTATTGAGTGTTATTGCGTGTTTTTGCGTGTTTTTGAGTGTTTTTGCGTGTTTTAAGTGTTCTTGAGTGTTTTTGTGTTTTATTGAGTGTTTTGAGTGTTTTTGAGTGTTGTTGAGTGTTTTTGCGTGTTTTTGAGTGTTGTTGAGTGTTATTGAGTGTATTTGCGTGTTTTTGAGTGTTCTTAAGTGTTTTGAGTGTTTTTGAGTGTTATTGAGTGTTTTTGAGTGTTTTTGAGTGTTTTGAGTGTTATTGAGTGTTATTGAGTGTTTTGAGTGTTTTTGAGTGTTATTGAGTGTATTTGAGTTTTTTTAAGTGTTTTTGAGTGTTTTGAGTGTTTTTGTATTTATTGAGTGTTTTTGAGTGTTTTGAGTGTTTGAGTGTTGTTGAGTGTTATTGAGTGTCATTGAGTGTTTTTGCGTGTTATTGAGTGTTATTGAGTGTTTTGAGTGTTTTTGAGTGTTGTTGAGTGTTATTGAGTGTTTTTGAGTGTTATTGAGTGTTATTGAGTGTTTTGAGTGTTCTTGAGTGTTTTTGAGTGTTATTGAGTGTTTTGAGTGTTTTTGAGTGTTATTGAGTGTATTTGAGTTTTTTTAAGTGTTTTTGAGTGTTTTGAGTGTTTTTGTATTTATTGAGTGTTTTTGAGTGTTTTGAGTGTTTGAGTGTTGTTGAGTGTTATTGAGTGTCATTGAGTGTTTTTGCGTGTTATTGAGTGTTATTGAGTGTTTTGAGTGTTTTTGAGTGTTGTTGAGTGTTATTGAGTGTTTTTGAGTGTTTTTGAGTGTTTTTGAGTGTTTTGAGTGTTTTGAGTGTTTTTGAGTGTTGACGTATTTTGTAGAAACAATTTTCTTGGTAAAGTTTAAAGTTTGGCGGTGTAAATCACAAGTTAAAATGAGTGATTCCAGTGACAATGATAGCAATTTATTAATGTAGTACAACAAGTGTAGTATAAAGCAGTATATATCACTCGAGGGTAAGTACAGATTACTAAACTCGTGTGGTTTACGGCCCTCCGCTTCGCGTCGGACCTCAAATGCACACTCGATTAGTAATCTGTGCCTTACTCCCCTTGGTGAATAAATAGCTATTTTAATCGCGATTAAAAAGGTGTGGAATAAAAATATAAGTTGTCATGAACTAAAATTCACACCAACACAGTAGGTACCCACTGTACAAAAACAGTAGGTACTGTATCTTTTTCCTCATTTCTTTTGCTTATATCTCGAAAATGGTGTGTCCTATCGCAAAAATAGGCAATGAAAATTTCGACCCCCTTTATAAAACTATTTACCACGAAATTAATAACATTATGTTAGCAATTTGTGTTTTGTTGACCTTACGCAATTTGGTTTGGAGCCGCTGGGAACAATTTTAGTATTTTATTAAGTACCTACCAATTATGGAGCTCTTGGGAATCAATGTATGGAGAAAAATTGTTTGGAGAACAATAGATTTGGAGCTCCTGGGAATAAGCCGTTCTTCTGTATCGTTGCTTGTTGATCTACTTATCATAAAATGCTTTTGTAAGAATACAAAAGCTACCTACCTATTTGATGGAGCTGTGTGTACCTACACACCTAAACATCGATTGTCCTTGTTAGATCTAACAAGTAGGTACCTATCACATTTCTTTAATTAAATAAAATTAGCAGATGCTGGTGGTGGGCCCTTATATTTATGAGTTTATACTAAACATTACTTATTTAATTTCTTTTACATTATGTAGCACTCCAGGACGAAATAAATTAATGAAGAACGCAGACTTGGCTCAACTACCTGCAGATTTCGGAGTGATGGATTACATTTCCACTCAACAGAACGATTACAGGAACCCGTTCCCAGCAGTGACAAAACCGGTATGTTATCCTATTTCTGCTGAATCAGCTTTATTATTGACTCCTCGCAGATCTTACATAATTTGTGTTATATCAACGTGTCATTCCTGATGGACCGACGATCTCAAAAAGGTGGCTGCCGGCTGAATAGATGCGGAAGGCGGAGGAAAGTATTGTGGCAAAGCCTGGGAGAGGCCTATGTCCAGCAAGAGACGATTTTTTTAGGAGAACATGCAGCAGGTTCTTTTTCTACGTTAAGTACGTCATAACCGGCGATGGCTCTAACCTATAGCGCCCTTAAAGAGGTAGGCTATTTTCAGCAATCTATGGGTCGGCTGTGGCTCAGTTTTCAGTTCAGAACCGCCTATGTTTAGCCACAAACTGTCAGTAGGAAGTAAGCTGATTATGATGATCATCACATCTATAAAAAAAAAAAAACACTGGCACTCCGGTAGTGCCGACAGAAGTGAAAACTTGAACAATTACGAGTGTATTTTGTGAATCGTCTTATAAACAAAACACGCGTGTTAAGGTGTGTTCCTTATTTTATAGGAGTAGGTTAAAATTGGGGTTTCCAGATCACATAAGATCTGGAAACCCGCAATTTTCACCATTCATTCATTCATGAGTGTTGTATTCAGAATCCTCTATTCAAAATGAGTGTTGTATTCAGAATCCTCTATTCAAATGAATGTTGTATTCAGAATCCTCTATTCAAAATGAGTGTTGTATTCAGAATCCTCTATTCAAATGAATGTTGTATTCAGAATCCTCTATTCAAAGTGAAGGTTGCATTCAGAATCCTCTATTCAAAATGAGCGTTGTTTTCAGAATCCTCTATTCAAATGAGTGTTGTATTCAGAATCCTTTTCTACGGTTTCGCGGCCTTCCGCGAATTTCGGGGATTTCGAATTTGAAACGCATTTAAACTACAATTGTTGGAATTGAATGACACATAAAATGACTGTACATAATTTATAGTTACTTAGGCTCCATTGCTAATAGCATTTAGTAGCTTATTCAGCAAACAATCAATCTATCCTGCTCCATTTTAGAATAATTTTATATATTATCTTTCTTTTAAAAATAGATGTTTTGATTTGTCAACATAATCCGTTCCTTTCACAGCGTTCAAATAACAACATTGAGGAAATTGTATGGTATGTTGCATCCAAGGATCATCGTAAATCTCCCAATCTTCTATAACACCTCCACATGAGAAACATGCTGCTTTATCATTTACACCATTTCCACAATAAAAAAATCCCGCGTCAGCCATTTCCATTACTAATCTTCTCCTTGAATCAGCCGTTGCCCAATAGGAACGAAATGAAAATTCACGCATTTTATATGTATTAAACAGGTCATACCGAGGATTGTATTTATTTTGAGACATGTTCTTGATACAGATAATTATAAATGTATAATGACATCGCACAGCTATTACCATCAACTTATAACGATTAACATTGGACGGGATTGGTAGGGATAGGAAACTGTTATCTATTACCCAATTGTGAAAAATTAAACAAGAAAAATATTTACTTCAAAAATTTATTATCTATACACCATTTATATAAACATATTACATTTTTTAAAGCACAAATTTTATCATGATAAATACAACTATACACATCATGAGAATGTTCAAATTTATTGTATAAGCTTAAGGCCAGGACTCTCGGAAATCTCGGAATCGACCTATTTTTGATTCAACATTAAACAATCAAATATTCTTTGTTTTAATCTGAAAAAAATATATGGCATAGTTTAACTAACATTCTTGATTATTCTATGGTTCAAAACACGATATTTACAACTTCACTCGATCATAAAAAATCGCAAACAAATCGAAAACAGCGAATTTTTTAATCGTTTTTCAAGTCGTATTTGAAGTAGACTTAACTTTTACTCGCAAAAAATATATCAAAAAATAGGCAATGATGTATAGTAGAACATTCTACGGTTAATTTTTTTCAAAACTGATTTTTATTGTCTTAACAAAATATAATCTAAAAAGGCGGCCTGCGCGCTTCACTTCAGTAGCCCGCCGGGCGTTACCGAGGTAGGACCTGTGTCGCTTTTGCTGGCTCGCCGCGTTCCCGCTAATCGATCGAAATATACGTTATATTATTGTTAATTTCCGTGTTTGTGTATTAGTTTCAAAAATCAGTCTGTAAATATTGTTTAGGTTCTAGTATTAATAATTAAACTAAATATTAGTTTGTTATAATATAGTTGTAATTATATAATGATAATTAAGCTCAGCGAGTTCATTCGAACTGCGCTTTCGCGGCATTTGCCACGCGAGGACGGAGGTAACGCTAAATGCCTACTACGCTCGAAGATCCTGGCCTTAATAAATTAGGACAACCTTCATCTTCTAAATTATTTATATTATTATTACTCGAAATATTTTTTAACCACAACACTTTTTCTAAACCTTTGGTGTAAACTTGTTTATCTCTTAAAATATCTGCAATCAAATTCTGATGATTTGAGTAAGGCACAAATCCGCCTCTCCAGTATATCTTTCTATTACGTTCAATCCAACTGACTTGCCGTTTTTCTGGTTTCGTCAAATCGTAAAATGGAAATGGTGGCTTAATTAAAAACACTTGAATTTTTTTATTGCATAATACAGCAATTTCTTTAATGATAAATTCATTTGTTTCTGTTTTAAAACCTTGAACATCTACAATGGCAGTCATGATAACCTGCGCACTATATTACTCAGAGGTTTATATTCCACCAGTCGATCGTTAATAATTAAACAATATCCAGTTGTGTTATCTGGTATTGGCAGTGAACATTCAATCTCCAGCCGCACATCTACAGGGCCTGTTTTCAAACTATCGTTTTGTCTTGAACAGTCTATGATAAAGAGAGGAGCCTTGTCCTTGAAACCGACCAAATCAAGCAACGGGTCTGCGGGATAGTTGTAATACGACTGACGAAATTTCACATACATTTCATATAATATATTGTATTTGTTCTCGGAAAAATTTAAGCTTAGAGGCTCGTAAGGATAATACTGTGAATTCAAAAATAGTGTTACGTTGGTAACTTCACAGTGATCAAACAGAGAACTGTCTTTGGTTTTATTATTTTTTCTGTTGGTTTGCAAGCAAAAAATTACATATCGAGGTTTCTCTAATTGCGATGCAGTCTTAACTGACCAAGAATGTTTTGTAGTTTTAGGGAGCAAAGGATACTCGTATAAATCCCAATTTCGAAACGCTATCTGAATAGGTTTATCTTTTTCCAAGTGTTTTAGTAGTGTCAGTCGTTCGCGGTCTGATACTTTTATATGTGGTACACGCCATTGCAATCTTTGTATATCTATTTGAAAATGCGCAATATCATCAGTCGCTATGATACTGTTTAAGTTAGAGTTACTTCTATTCAGAATAAGTTCATGTTTACAATTTATCATAATTTTATTGTAATCTTCCGCAAATCCTAATATCTTATTAAGAGGTACAATAGCACAAAAATTACCATCATTTGTTACTCCATTTATGTTCCAACCCCACAAGGCAGCAACTTTATTTTCTCCATCATTCATTGAAACGTATGACTTTATTGTGGTTGTTATTCCAGAATTTTTAATACGATCTATTTCAATACCATTTATTTCGTATCTGATATCTTGAAACAAAAACATAACAGGGTTGCTACTGAACGTAATATTTTTCTTAATCGGTTTTCCATCTTTGTCGAAGAACTTTGCTTGGCCCTCGACGTAAATTGAACTGGCTGACGGAAACACGTATATGTCTTGTTGGTGTATGGGAATTCTGATTTCATCGTTTTCTCTAAAGCTGTTAGTGTAGGGATTGTATGAGTGGACTTCATAGCTTTCAATCGAACTATCGAAGTGGGGTGATTCGGTAATTTGTAGTATATTCATACTTTAAAACCTAGAGCTTTAAGAAAATCTTTATTTGCTTCACTCAATTTCTTTACTTTTTTCTTACGTCTATGCACCTTAATGGTCGTAGATGGAATAAGACGTTTGATTTTCACTGAAGAGTTTTTATAATATACTATCATTTTGTTTTTCTTAAATGAAGGCGTAATTGAATATGTTCTTCACCAAAGTCAATACAGTTACCAAGTTGATCAACAATTTTAACAGATATAGATGAAATTAGATTTTTGTTTACTGGAAAGTAAACAACGTTTTGCGGTATTTCTATGTACCGGTGACCTGGAGCGATATTAGATACAAATTCGTGAATAAAATGAGTTGGTAAGCCGTTGCAGTATGAACCGTGAACAAGATCACATTCGATTCTGATTACTGATAGATTGTTATTATTGATGGTCACATTTGGTCTAGAATTTAATACTGAAAAGTATAGCAAACCGCACTCGTATTGATCGGATAAATGTAGAGGTGGTTGAAAATACGAAACCAATTCAGATTTATTTCCAGAGATGGTAACCGTAGTAGACATGCTTTCATACTGAAGTCTTAAATAAGATCCTGTTCATTTTATTCATTGACTACACCAAAAACTCTTTAAGAAATTCAAACATAGATGTCCACAATTAAAGGGGTGATCACGTTGTATATTTTCATAATTATATTGGACTTTAGGCCCTACGTATTTTATAAATTCCTTGGGAGGTTTCAGATTACCATAACTGTCGAAATACTCTATAATCATTATATTTTGCATAGGCTACCCAATGAGAACCAGGGTTTTTAGAACTATCTAAATTAATAACTCCGCATTCTTTTACAAAAGGGCATTTAGGGAGCTCATCTCTCATAAAGACACCTCTAAAATAAGGAATACTATTTCCATATTTCAAAATGTCAAAGTTAGTTAAGGCTCGTTTGGGTAGCCGACATTTTAGTTTTTTTCTTTCGATACAAAAATTCCAAGCCCATCTCTATGCGGTTTAAGGTGTAATCCTTTCCCAATGCAAAGCGCTTCCATTTTTTCATTGTGTCTCTTCGATTCATCCAACAATTTTTTAGCCATCTTGAATTCGTTAATGGTTTTAGCAATACCAGCTGCACCACCTGCTAAAGCCCCTGCCGCTGATAATCCCGCAAAAATAGGAATTAACGGCAATATTCCACCAGTTTTTGGTATAGGAATAACACGAGGAAGTTTAATAGATGCATCATTAGCTAATTCTCTGGCAGCGGCGATAGCCAATTCTATAGCCATCTTTTTACTTCTTGGTTTTAATTTTTTAATGTGTCTCTTGGTTTTAGAAATAACGTTTTTTAATTTACTTTTTAACCCTTTTCCAGATGTATCTTTTTGACAACACTTTGTACTACTAATACTACTTTTCAGACCAGAACCAGTTTTAATTTTTGTCGACATAGCCCTGCCTACTAAGCGTGCTGCAAATTTTTCACCTACACTCGCATCCGAAGCAACTACTCGTTCTTTCGCCATATTTAACAAAATTAAATCAGCTTCGTGTCGATCCTTTAAGTTTGATGATTTGTGATAGGCAATGTCGTGATCTTTGCAATATTCGTCTAATTTATTAATTCCGTTATCTCCTTGTATAAGCCTTTTAATTAATTTTGTACCAGGACCACAATAACTGTATCCTGGTAAGTGTAATTCAAAAGGTAAGTGATTTATAATCCAATTGAGAAGACTACTCTCTCCAATACACATTATAAGACTGATGAATCTGGATTGAGCACTTTATTAAAATACTTATAATTTGAATTGTCGTTAGTTAATGTTTTAATATTTATGATAATATATTTGATTTATCAATCCAACTATTTTCAGCTGAAGACAAACCTAGCCATTTTACTAAAATCCTGTTACCTTTTCTTCTAAGAATTTTCTCCACTAGATACACATTTGAATGTTTTGTTTTTTGAAGCTCTTGCGCATAAAATGCACCTAAAATAGGCTGACCTCTGATTGTATCTTCTATTAAGTAGGTGATAGGAGTTGTATTTTGTATCATTCGAATTTTAAATATTTCTGTAGACCAGTTGGGAGTGTAACCTTTTTCAAATGTTCCTTTGTACTTACTGATACGCACATAATCACCAATTTTATATTTGCTTTTAATATTATGATTTTTTACTAGCCTTGAATACCTTTCTAATATATATTTTTTATTAATGTTATCCACATTAGCGGGAACTTCATCAATTGTCCGATGATAAGTGTGATTGTATTTGTAAATAACATCATTGAGAGTGCTATCTATCCAATTGTAGCTGCCTCTTAAACTAAATTCCTTATAGAGTTTCGATTTCAATGTCCTGATAAATCGCTCAACTATTGAAGCCTTTTTTGTTGAGAAAGTTGAATAATGATTAATGTGATAAGTTTTCATAAGCTTCTGAAATTGATTATTGTAAAATTCTGTTCCATTATCCGTTTGCAGATTTTTAGGAACACGTCCTTTATCCAATAATTTCTTAAAAGAGCTACATACATCATCTTTGGTTTTACTTTTTAGAGGAAAAGTCCAAGCATATTTCGAGAATGTGTCAATAATAGCAAGAATAAATGTGTAATTTTTATTTTGCTTTGAAATTGATTGCATATCGATTAAGTCTGCTTGCCATAGGTCATCTATATCTTTCATAATAACACATCTTCGTGGAAAGTTCACTCTCGCATTTTTATGAATTTCATTTACCACGTCAGTTTTGCTCATGTTCACAATTCAGTACATTTGTTTTGAATCCGTCTATAATACTGAATGAAAATTTTATCATAGTGAGTATTTATTCTTTAATTATGCCAGCTTCTTTCAATTCTTCAACTATCGATAAAATTTCATTATCATGGTTTGTATTGCCAGCGTCTCTGGAAGCAACTAATAATTTCAATCTGTTAACCAGTTCGTTAGGGTCATCCCAATATACCAAGTCAGTGTTATTTTTATATTTTTTTAGGGTTGGTAAGCTTCCTCCAGTGTGAAAATTTTCATTTAACGATTCGGAAAATAATGGTTTGATTACTTCACGATATTTTATTCCCTTATCGCCTCTTATTTGCCCATCAGGATTAAAATCTCTCTTATGAACATTTGTATAATGCAGCATGTCCTTATAGACAAGTCTATCTTTGCTCGATATTAATTTTAAATCAGGTTTTCTTCGAAGTAAAAGTTCTTTCAAGCCAGGGGATAAATTATAGGATTTGTCACCAACTTTAATTAAAATGACACTGTCGTCATTCAAACTATCGATTTTAGAAAATGAGACTACTGAATTACCCATTAGCAATGTTTTGTTTACACTTCTTATTCCAAACGGTATATTTACACCATCATAAATATCATGGATATCACGGCCCTCTAGCGAAATTTCTAAATCATCCGGTATTTCTTTTGTAGGAGACTTTTTAAACACTTGTGCAGAATTCAGTTTTGGATCGTAGCAGTCTTCAAACTTTGTAGATGAACTAGTATTAATGTCATCCAATTCAATGTCGTCAGAATGTGGGGGTGATGTATTTTGTGAAAGCTTTATTTTTTCCTTTGATATATTCGAATCGACTAGTGCTTTAAGGGGATCTGTGACGGGTTTCAGCATTTTATCAAGTGACAAGTTCATAGAGTGTTCACGGTTCTTCATTTGTTTTATTTTATTATTTATGGAATCTACAGACTTCATTAATTCTATTTTAATATTCTTTTCCATGTTGTATTATAACAAGTGTCCTCAGCCAAAGAAGATATAATACTAAGTTAGATGTATATATTATTGATTTATATAATTACGCATTTTCGCTCAAAATTTAAAAAAACTATCTAAATTCTGTCTATACCTTCCCTTGTTTAATAAGGAGTCTTTGCAAATACTAACAAAGTTATATGGCTCTCTCCAAACTGTATTACAAATATTCTTGAATTGATTCCAGGACATATCAGAACTAACATGCTCTTCATAAATATGTTTCAAGTTTACATCGTCTTGTTTAAATATTATAAGAAAGTTTGCATTATCACGCAGCAACTGTTTCGGAATTTTAGAATATGTTTGACATAAATAAAAGCAATCGATTTGTTTATGTCTACCCATAGAGAAGTAATTACGAATGTTTATTTGATTTTCACATGCCACATCATCGAAAATAAACACAGAATTTGTTAGTGCTTCATGCGGGGCTATGACTTCTTTATTATCATTAAATTCATGAAACTTAACTTGATGCACTCTCTTTATAACTTCTCGTAGGAACCTGTATTTTGGCTGAAAGTTAGTTTTCGAGTACAGATAAAGATTTTGAAATTTTAGACCATTCTCATGTAACAATAAACTAAGCACGACGTTTGTTTTTCCACAATTTGAAGGACCACATATAATACAACGAATCGTATTTGGTAACAAAATGCTATGCCTAATGTGGTTATCAGAGTCACCAAGATTTATATGATTAACATTAAGTGATGTGTGTTGTTTGATCAACTTCATTTTGATTATTAATTCAATTTTACCCATACATAGATATATAAAGCATAAGTATGATAAAAAACAAATGATTGAGATTAGTTTAAAGTTACGAGTATCATGTCAAAATAGGTATGTAAAACGAGCGTATTTTTCGGTATACCTATACTTATAGTGCTTATCTATTTCATTTTTATACTTGCTGTAAATAATTAATAAGCTAGTATGGTATTTATATTTGTAGTTAGTGATACTAAATATTAATAAAATGAAGAACACTGTAAGGCCATAATAAGAATAGAAAGTCATGCATCGGTTATAAAAGTTTTATTCAGATATTACATAATTATTTAAATACGAAATTCAACACTACCACTCACAAAATTAATAATGTATGCTATACTTATACCAATATTATAAACAAAGATTATAATAACATTATAATAATTTATTGATATAAAGATAATTATTTATATTTAGAAATTAGTTCACAAAATAAAGTTTCACAATGACCCAAAGGCAAAGTTTCAATTAGTTTCGTGTCTCTTATCATCATTTATTCTTATTCATTTATCTGAGTATAGCAATAGTGTCTTCTATAATAATGTAATCGCAATCTGCCTATTATTTGTTACATAATTTTACTATTACTAATCTTGAAATACTAAGATAATATCTTAATTACTATAAGAGAGTAATACAAAAGTGTATAAGTGAATAGGCATGTGTTATATTGGGGATAAATGCCTAGTTTTGTAATTAAGTACGATTTCAATAATAGTTACTTACAAATCGTCGTTGTGCATGCAAAAGTCGCTATGTGTTTTTAGTGAACTTATTTGAGCTAAGTATATGAATTATAACATTTAGCGTGTTGATACGGAACTTCCGATGTATGAATATCACATAGCTACATTCCTTAACTCTTTAAATATTGCACTTATCACATAGCTGTTTATACAGTATATATGTATTGAAATAACGATTAAAACTGCATAAAGAACCGAAAATAACTAAATAACACATAGCGGCTTTTGCATGCGCAACGACGAAATGTTGCTGGGCTATAATAAAATTAGACAAATGTTGTCAAGCATCTGTATTGTCAAAGGTTTGATTTTTGAGCGTGACAATTGCTTGGCGCCACCTATTCATTGGCGGAACTTTCTCTATTTCATCGCACTGGTATATTTTCAAATCAATATAGTGCGTTCCCGGCTTGTTTTCGTGGGTTTGGCGCGAATGACCGTTTGCAAGGCGTCGTGTTATATATGAAGTTAACGGTGTTTTACCAGTAACTGCAGGGACCGCTTTCTCGAAGTCCTCGCTATCGGTTCCAAACAGATCGTACACAGTGCACTTCTTCGGTGGGATGGGTTTGATAAACGGCTTCTATGAAGCTGATGGATGGGACGATACGACAGGTGTCGTGGAAGTGGACGGTACCGGACTTACTCTCGATGGTGACGACCACGACCCTCGTGGCGCTCCGTCATGCGAGTTGATGCTTGCTTCCTTTTTACGCCCGTCATGCTTCTTTTTTCGAACCTGAGGTTCCTCGTCGACGTCGGAGGAAAAAGGGGTCTCGGCGTTTTCGTGCGACCTGAAATGGAGTGAAACAAATAAATAAATATTAATACTATCAAATAATGATTCATGCACATATCGTTGGTGAGGTCACTTGTCACCTGTACATTGTCGGTGTTATTAGTTGAGTACTAACATAGGTTAAGACTATTGTTACTAACCAATGGATCTCTGTTATCTGAATATATAATAATAAATAAATAATATCCCACTTTGACATGTCAGGTAGGTACACTACTCTAATTAATTATTATTATTTTATTATTGTCTATCTATCTACACCTAATATTAAAATACATCTTTTTAGAATACTGACACATAGCCATCACAGAAATAATACTCTATTAAACCACAATACTATATCACGCTAGATTAGGGGGGGTCGAACCCCTTGGCCCATAGTTGTTGCTGCAACTATACATTGCTACTAAACTGCGATAGTAAAAATAAGTTAATATATATTTTATTAAAAAGCTACTTACATTTTCCTTATTGCACGTTGATTCTTGATAAGTACTTGATGTTGATCTGGAGCACCTGGTAGCCGAAGTGATGCCCCTAATTCACTCTACAATATTTAAATAGCCGGGATCCACGTGAAGTTTTTCCATATATGTAATGCACGCGTGATCCTAAAATCCTGACTCAGGACTTCTTCACGAGACAAATGCTTTGCAATCATAACCAAATCTACATTAATCTCAACCTTAAATTATGATATCTAAAGTGTATATTAATATTTGACTAGGTATAGTAACTACATTCCAAGTCTTACATACTAGTTAAATACCGCGACTTCGTTTATATAATATTTATTTTATTACAACATTAACATTATTATTTATTATTTATTTATTCTACACTAATATAACACAGTAAGAGAATTTTATTATCCGACTGTGTCAAGCAAAAGACAGTGATATTACCGTGAACATTACCTTTCTTTTGGTGATTTAAAAAGTATAAGTTTGAGGAATAAGATAATAATAATAATAGAAGGCAAAACTAGGCGTAACAATAGTATGTTGATATTGCTATTTTGTTTTCATCCATCTCCTTATAAAATGAGGACTTACATTGCAAATTAGACATACTACTTACATGCAACGGTTTTGCTAGCCGCATCTTCTTAAGAAAAATGTATAAAAAAATTACAGTGAACAAACGTACAGTAGGTAGTGTTTATTTTATCAATACATATTTACAGTAAGCAATAAAATGTTTGGTGCCGTGATGTCTTGAGGTTTCAATTTCAATCCATCTCCATAAATAAAATAAGAACTTACATTGCAAATTAGACATACTACTTACATGCAATGATTTTGCTTGGCGAATCTTCTCAATAAAAATGTATGAAAAAAGTACAGTGAACAAACGTACAGTAGTGTATATTTTATCAATATATATTTATAGTAAACAATAAAATGTTTGGCGCCGTGATGTCTTGAGGTTTCAATTTACCACACCATTTTTGTCGGGAATATCAACATCTAACAAAAAATGTACGACTTTGAACTCTATACATTAAAATTAACGTATATAAATTGATAAATAATTTTAAAGTCGATCATTCAATTTCTGCTCCTGCTGAGTCCTGAGTCCTGACTGAGTAAAAAACGGTACCTACCTTTGCGTAATGTCGGTGAGTGTTAATATTTTCTTAAACTTTAACAATATATTGTCCCAACAATTAAAATATTACATTATTTTTATCTACAAATAAAATGTATTAATTGATTGATTATTGTAAACGGGTCAAACATACATAATAAGTCCTCGACATCAGAGTTTTCTATTCCTGATACAACACGAATTTAATTGCATTCTGTATTTTTATTTTAAGGACTCCGAAAACGACCTCTTCAACTTCGTTCCTATGAATACTGCGGTAGGAAAGAAATACGAAAACCAACTGAATCTGGAGGGCCCCGGCAGCAAACAGCTCAAGAGATGTTCAACAGCTGCATTCACCTCTTTAAAAAAACTTACGCGTGGTGCTAAAGTGATCAGGATCGAAGTTTATGATGTAGAAAATTTTCCTGATACCATAAGTTCGCTATGTAATTGTGATGCCGAATTGTGCGTGCAGCATGTAGTTAAAAACATATTCATGGATGATATTTATAAATCGGTTAAAGAAATTGCCGTAAAAGTATCAAATAATATGTCGTAAAATAAATCATAATCCTTATTCAATGATAAAGTATTTTTATTTTAACCTTTCACATAAGCACCCATATTCAATAGTTCTTTTATGTCACGAAGTGACATCATGTGACTTTTAAATCTTTGAGGGTAAGGTTAAAAGTCGAATAATTCACGTCGCTTCGTGAGATTAAAGAACTCTACCTACATTATAAAACACGTATAAAAGTTAGTTGATATAGGTATGCACTCTCTAATACAAATAGGTATCAATACTTCATCTACATAACTGAGACAGCGACGCAGTGACGTATATCAGAAATCCGATATAAGACGACGTCGGAGAATGTGTGAGCGCAATCAACTATCAGAATTTTAATGTGCTGAATGGATGAAACGATAAATGAGAAAAAAATGCGGGTTTCCAGATCTTTCTAATGTGCTGATTGAATGAGTGAAAATTGCGGGTTTGCAGGTCTTATCTGGTCTGGAAACCAAGAGTAACCATGGAGTTTCTTGCCGGCTCTTCTCACTAGGAAACGACCAATTGGAACCGTGCACCTAGCTTCTGACGTTTCGTAAGTGTCCATTTAGGTTAATGTGAAATAAAAATATTTTGATTTTGATAGATCAAGACCTCAATTTATTAAAGAAAAAAGATTTTTAAAATAAAACGAATACAAGTCCCATTTCAATAACTTGAATACAACATTCACTTTCAATAAAGGATTCTGAATACAACACTCATTTGAATAGAGGATTCTGAAAACAACGCTCATTTGAATAGAGGATTCTGAATGCAACCTTCACTTTGAATAGAGGATTCTGAATACAACATTCATTTGAATAGAGGATTCTGAATACAACACTCATTTTGAATAGAGGATTCTGAATACAACATTCATTTGAATAGAGGATTCTGAATACAACACTCATTTTGAATAGAGGATTCTGAATACAACACTCATGAATGAATGAATGGTGAAAATTGCGGGTTTCCAGATCTTATGTGATCTGGAAACCCCAATTTTAACCTACTTATAGGGTTTTTTGCAAATCAGGTATGATGACCAAAGTGACTGGTTTATTCTTCTCGTGAAAGGAATTTATTCAGATTTACAAATAAGCACACAGGATAGACTTCAGTTCGTGGTGTTGGTCGCGGCAGTGGTAAGAGAAGCAAGCCGCTCGCATGGAGCTCGTCGTCAGTTATATATCCGTGGTTCAGCGCCATCTCGTCGTTGTTGGATGAACTACGTAGTTAGTACGCGAGGCCCTCGTAGTTCTTCCCGATGTGCATAGATGGCGCTGTCCTCAACAACGCGCGTCTTACGTTTTACGTCTTACGAATTTTCGATCAGGGTCACGTGACCTGACGCGAATTTAGAAGTTTTTACCCATTCCAAAAAAAGTACACAGCGCCGCTAAAGAAGTTTTCACTTCAAAAAAAAACAAATCATCATCTAATCCAAAATTGCCGTACTTTACGTATCGAACGCATTTTATGACAAACATTGATATTCACCACTATCTCAAAAGGTAGGTACCACCTGCTAATAATAACTAAATGTTGATAATTAATTTCAGTTGACGATGTCATCTCCACCCTGGCTGTTGAACCGCGTGATCCGCTCGGACCTCACACACAACCACGGCACTGCACCACCGCGTGGCGACTACCAGTGTCTTGATACACACACACCAATTGGACACATTCGTCACATGAGATTATTCCGCTATCAATCTTTCGATCCTTCATCATGTCTCCAAGACTTTCCCCACTTTAATCAAGTCGTTGCTAAATGATGACACCAAAAATTAATTTATGCAACCTTTTATTACAATTATTCATACAAAAAATGAACAAAAATGAAATTAAACACAAACAACAACAAAAAATACAATATACATACGTACTTAAACAGAACTTAGAATTAATGTAGTGTTACCAAAGAAATTTTGTCGTAGGTACATAGTAACTAATACCACATAGCTTCGTAAAATAATTTTAAAGCTCATGTTATCTTTTTAAATGAAATCCTGTTTCACGATTAAAATAACACAAAGAATTTGCAGCACACTAAACAAATTTATTGTTATGTGTTTGAACAAATTGATCATCTACTTCTTTATTGTTGTGTAGGTATCTTAATTTTTAAACAACATGATTTACAATTATTATAATGTAATTTGAAACTTAAATTTTGTTTTTGATTTTTATTCTTGCTCCCCTAAAAACCGATTGCTTCATGGTTGCCACTGCCAGACTAGCAGTACCTACTGCCCCTACTGGCTTATGGTATAATCTCGGTACATTGGGACGCAATCTTACATACCTTGTGAATTGTCATTACATAATAAAAGAATACAACGTTATCTACTAGACAGTGTATAATTTATAGCAACGATCTTTGAGGTACCTAACAAAGAGCAAAGTTAGCCACAACAAGCCACTCGGCTTGAAGGACTTTAATCCGAAATTCAGGATTGTACAGTCCGGTTGCGGTAGACATGCAGTTCTGACGACTGCAGCCTTTGCGGGCTGCGTCTGACCCTGGCCTCATCAAAAAGAAAAATCTTATTTTCTTGCGCTATATAGCAAAAGCCTCTACGTATGATCCATCTTGAGACGTGCTCTACGAAAAACTATCCTTGAACGCCCTTGTTCGCTTTAGGACAGATTCGCTTTAAGACAGATTAGCTTTACGACAGATTCGCTTTACGGCGGATTCGCGTTACGGCAGAAGTACAGTGCGTGCCACGTAAGAAGAGACTTGACACACCACGTGGTTTGACATGCGCAGTACACGATTTTAGGTATCTTTAGCGGTATGAAGTCTGAGTGCGGGACGGGACCGGACGTCATAGGGGCGGCGGAAAGAGGCGGGGGAGGCGGGGTCAAGTCTCTTCTTACGTGGCACGCACTATACAGTGAACTCGATATATCTCCTGTATCAGTCGAGTGCGATGCGCGCTCGCAAACGGTCGCGCACTAGCGCATCACTTCGCTATGAATAATTTAATTCGCGCTTAGCACGGCATTAGCCGTCGCCGTCATGGGTTCCTAAAAACTCATAGTCAACGAGTTCCTGGCGTTCCTGTAACATCAACTGGACGTCATGGACGAAGTTAGCCTCATGCAGATCTGCACCTCGAGCTACACCGAAGACGAGATACGCAGTGCAAAGACGACACTGAACACATCGCTCGACTTGCAGACCGAATGAGGAATGAAAAGGGAGAGAGGACCTCCAAGACATGTTTCGGGTGTTTAAGGAGACTGACCCTGACGACGTGCCAACCTTTGTAGCAAAGGAGCTGCGGAAGCTGCCCCCGTCACTTTTGACCTCGTCGACGTCACCAGGCTGCTGGCTTGCCTTCAGGGTAACAATATCCTTGTTACCCTGAAGGCAAGCCTGGCCGAGATGAAGTTCAAGCTGGGTGCGTCTCAAAACACTATCAGTTAGTTGCGTGACGATATGGTTGACTTGCGCAATATTGTAGCGGTATGTAGGTCACTTGAGTTCGCATCAAAGGTGAACACTCGCCGTGGTGTAAACAACGCATCGCTGTCCAATTTCGAGTCAGCGAAATTGCTATTAACATGATACTGACAGGAAAACTAAAGGAGTTTTCTCCTTTAGTTCCACGTACGTTTTCCTTGATAGGTAGGTATTAGATATAATACCTATATATCAGGGGTGGCCAACCGGTTGATCGCGATCGACTGGTCGATCGCGACTATTAGTTCAGTCGATCGTGGTAAGGAAAAAAATATAAATACGTAGAACAGACTGCACAAAGTACCTAATCACTAACTGCTGCACGCATCATCTTGTATTATTTTTCAATCACCGTTCCGTCACGTTATTTATCCTCTCTTCTATGCAGTTTGGCTCTCTTTTGTTTTCAGTGCGCGATAACAATAAGCGGGAAGCGTATGGGACGCTGTAGTGGGGCGCGGGTGGTTGTCAATCCGTCAGTCAGTTGACGACAGACTAGCGGAGTTACGAGTGATTACGAGTTATATTTTCCCTCTTAATAAAATAAAAAATACTACATAATTGTGTACTGAACAATGCTGTTTCATTTAAGATTTCAAGAAATGTGTAATTGGTAGATCGCCCAGGGTGTCGTCAGTGAACAGTAGATCTTGGGTCTAACCAAGTTGGCCACCCCTGCTATATATCAAGGAGAACTACGTGGAGATCATTTCAACACGACTGTACAATTTCTGCCGTAAAGTAAATCTGTCGTAGAGCGAATCTGTCCTTTAGGAACGCTTCGCTTCGTATGAAGTTTCATTAGAATTGATTCATTCATTTCGAAAAACAAGGACTTGAAAGTTTGTATGAAATGCCGTACGTCTTAAACACTCTTTAAGAGTAGGATCTCAGACGCGCACGCCACCGCAAATCCGACAGAAAAAGCCCTAAGAGGTAGTAAGAAGAGTATTTTATGTAATGTACATAACAGATAGTTTTCTCTGATAATATTCAATGTCTATGCATAATGTAACTTGGAATAGTATTTTTATTTAAAATAGGGAGAGTATCTTATTGTTTAAATGAGAATTACCCTGTGCCCTATCTTGGCTATCTATGTTCCCTTTAATATACCTATTGGAATTTCAATGTGCGAGTATTTACAATAGTTGAATTTTGTAACAGTTGTTATTATATAGTATTTCAGTTAGGTGAAATATTATTTTTTGGAAATAATGCATTACAAGAAACCAATTAACAAATTGTTTGCACTAAAGCATAAATAACACAATCACGGTAAGATTGCCAAAATATTATAATATGGAACTCTAGTTGCCAATTTAATGAAATGAGTTGTTTGTCTAATTCAACAAGTCCTTATAAATTATATAAAATCAAGAATGTACTTTCATTGCGTACGCCTTCTTTTAAAACCTTTACCTTTCTTAGACTTCATCTTGTGTTTCCGAGGCTGGCGACTACTGCTTGTACCTGTGATTTCATCAGCAATCATTCCTACTGTTGATAACTTTTTCCTGCGGTTTTTCTCTGCTTTTGTAACTGGCAGACGTGTTAAATAATTTTCTTCATATTCAGTCTTTTCCAGTTCATATTTAGATATTGACTGCTTAACATGATTTCCTGTGCTCACTTCCAGTGGTGCTTCAGAATATTCATCACGCAGTTCACGCATTATACTTGAGTTGAGGAATTGCTTCTTTGACTTCTCCTTGTTCTTCTTGTCACTATCAACTCTTGAAGTGTTTTCATCAAAGTGTACTGCAGCTAACTTAGGAGGCACATAAATATTTGCTTTGCTGCTCTTCTCTTTCTTGTTGTCTCCCTCATCTGAAGATTCACTAGATTCCTCAGCAGACTCATTTATCTTACTCACTAAATTTGCAGGATTAGCGTGATATGCTTGAGGATCATCTTCAGATGTGCCACCAATAACAGCAGTTTTAACAAGTTTGTCAATTTGGTATTTTAATTTTGAATCTATCGGACGAATTTTTTCGAGAACAGTTCTTATTTCAATAAGCCTCTCAATTGATGGATCTGATTCTATTCTTTCACCAGAGCACTTTCTTAGTACAATATAAGTTAAATTTATTAAATAACTAAGTAGCATTTGATATTTCATTTCCAGAAAACTAAGACCTTTATCTGTTGACAGTTCTCCACTTTTGACCCGCACCAGCATGTTGTCCACAAGCTGTGACACCTGCTGAACATTAGTGTTCATTTCTTTGAGCAGTTTAACAGCTTGAGGCAGGTCAGGCTGCTCCATTTCGTCTGAAGCCTGTAAATAAAATAATAGTTCCATTAATACAATCCAATGTCTCCAATCACTTTACCAATACGGTAGTCATTTGCCGACACCATACAAAATCTCATGTTATTTTATTTATGACTAATCACATGGCCTAACTAAACTTCAAAACAATCACCTGCACCATGATGCTGTTTAGTTAACCTCTTCCGTAACTTTGGCTTACAAAATGACTTTTATAATAAGTTGGTTAGCAGCTTAGGGACTGTTGCAGAATCGAAAGAACCAAAAAACACATAAAAAATAAAAATAAAACAACTAGGTATTCTCTGTGAATATTGGGTGACTTATCGACGCACTTTTTTTTAAAGAGCTACACAGATTAACTATGGAAACTATAGCACAGATTACTAATATTTCTATAGACAGCTTACACTGCTGCCACAACGCGCTAAGGTTTTTTTGGCCTGTAATTCATATTTTTGGGGTTGCGAAATTCAAGTTTTCTTACGTTTTTTGCAATTTGCTGGTCAGTATTAGATAAATTATAAGCAGACCCACTAAAAAGCAAGAAATAAAAACTTTTTAACATAAAAAAACCTGACTTCAAAAAAACTACAAAGTGAAAAATAACTTTAATTTTGAAAGTCGGTGTCTTTGGATCTGTATTTTTGATTTTTTGCCACCGACTTCCGAATTTTTCACTTTGTATTTTTTTTGAAGTCGGTTTTTTTTGTTAAAAAGTGTTTATCTACTTACAATATTGTTTAAAAAAATATTGATTAAACTAAAAAAAAAATGAACGAAGCCATAGCCGAACGTCAAACTTGGTGTGAAATAAAACGTCAGACAGATTTTTATTGACAGTTGACAGATGGGAGACGAAGGAAGCGATCGTAGAATGATTATATTTTCCTTTAGTTTTAACTGAATAATATTTATTAAAATATGTTGTTGGTGCGTATTCCAGTAATACAACTATGGTAAACTCGTTTTTACTAGTCAAAAATATAATGTATTGTTTTTTCAGGTTCTTTTTCATTGCTTTTTACTTAGTAGCTTCATTCACTTTAGCAATGGATTCTATGTACCCGGGGTGGCTCCGGTGGAATTCAAAAAAAGCCAGAGAATTGAAGTGAAAGCCGTCAAAATGACCAGCATACACACACAACTTCCATATGAGTACTATTCTTTACCTTTGTGTTTACCTAAGAATGGTACATTTGTATATAAATCAGAAAATTTAGGCGAGGTGTTACGTGGAGACCGTATAGTAAACACTCCGTATGAAGTCCATATGGCGGAGAATATTAAGTGCAGACTTCTATGTCACCATAAAAATAACCCCATAAACTGGAGTGTGGAAGAATCTGAAAAAGTGGCTAGCCGCATTGAACATGAGTATTTTGTGCATTTGTGAGTGTTAGTTGGTATATATTATTTAGACTTAAATATCATTTGTGTGTCAAATATTGATAATTTATAAATTTATCACATGTACCGTTTCAGGCTTGTTGATAATTTACCAGTGGCCACCAGAATTACAAACACTGACACTTCAGAAAGAAGTATAGAGCAAGGTTATCGTCTTGGTTTTATGTCCAAAGGCAAAGCATACATCAATAATCATTTAAAGCTATTGCTCAAATATCACAAGCATAGCCAGTAAGTATGTTTCTGTTTTGTTATATCATTATTTATGTATATGTACTGGTTCTTTGAAAAAAAAAAAATATGTAAATTAAGTCCTACCGACTACCTACTATTTATTTCCCATTATTACAAATTATTTAATTTTGTAGTCAAAGGGTCAAAAGTTGGTTTCATTTAAGCATAATCAGCCTATCATGTCTCCTCGCACAGGCTTCCTCCCACTGCTGGGAGTCCAAGCAGTGGGAGAAGGCCTGTGTCCCAGCCTGGGAACAGGCCTCTTCTCAGGATTCAAAATAAGCTCTATCAATGGGACATAGAATACTAGTGGTTGAATAAATGTAAAAATTATTAAAAGCCATTGAACAGCTTCATCTTGCAAAATTTTATATTTTCATACTTGTTTCCAGGGACTCTTACAGAGTTGTTGGATTTGAAGTGGAGACCATTTCTGTGGATAAAGATGATCTGACCTTTGTTGATGATTCTTGCCAGTTTCCACCGGATCCTAATCCGCAACTGGTCAATGAAGACACAGGCACAAAGTTATATTTTACATATTCTGTTGAGTGGGGAGAGTCTGATATAAGCTGGGCATCCAGATGGGATATATATTTAGGCATGAAAGATGTACAAATCCATTGGTTCTCTATTGTTAATTCTATTGTAGTGTTGTTCTTCTTATCAGGTAATTAGTTGTTTTTTATTTTTACATTTTGTAGCTTTGAAGGTTCCTTGGAGATAAGTACAGATAAATAACATGTAAATTATTACACTTGCGCTAATCTAAATCTTAATTTGAATCTTATAGGTAATAAGCAGAGATCGGAATTGGGTGTGTGAGAATACCTAATGTTTGCAGCGAGACATAACATAGAGCTGTTACAACCACTTAAGTTAACCGGTTTTGAATTTTACCGGTTTAGTTTCAGTTTTTTGTTTTACATGTTCTTTACCTTTGAAAAACCGAACTATAAACATTAGCAAGCTGCTAATACAGTTTTAAATTAATTTTTGTTTTGAACTTTTCCGGTTCAAATTCGGTGTTTTAGTTCTACTTATTCTGTACGTCTGAAACACCTAATTTTACACATCTCCAAGCTACAGCTTGCAGATGTGTAAAATTAATAAAAATTAATACAGTTTTAGATATTTTTGTTATTGTTGTGTGTAGTTTTCGAGGGCTAACCGAGAAGGGCTTTATTTTTAAACCGATTTCAAAAAAAGGAGGAGTTCCTCAATTCGACTGTATGTTTTTTTATGTATGTGTGTATGTTACTCGATTACTCCGTCAATCAATAATCAAGTAAGCAGGGCAAGTAAAAACGGAGCGACGGCATTAAAGTGAACGCCGCGCTTAGATGCGCGAAAATGTTCGTTTTCCTAGAATCAATCTGTAGCAAAACTTTTTAACTTAAGATACAGATCAAAAAAATAAATTAAAACCGCATTAGCATTTTGCAGATATGTAAAATTCTGTGTTTGACCGACAAAGAACAATTAGGACTAAACAACCGAATTTTAACCGGAAAAGTACAAAACAAAAATTAATTTAGAACTGTATTAGCAGCTTGTAAATATTTATATTTCGGTATTTCAAAGGTAAAGAACATGTACAACAAAAAAACCAAAACTAAACCGGTAAAATCCTAAACCATATTATGTTCCGCTGCAAACTTTAGGTATTTTCACACACCCAATTCCGATATCTGGTAATAAGAAACAATAATATTGTGAAAGAAAATTAAATTTAACGTTAACAGTAAAATCAGGACTATTAACAAACATTAAGAATGGACAATGAAACATTTTCAGGTATTTTGACAATGATAATGGTACGCACATTAAGAAGAGATATAGCTCGTTATAATTCAGATGAGAGTATTGACGATATGATGGAAGAAACTGGCTGGAAGCTAGTCCATGGAGATGTTTTTCGCCCACCACCCAAAAGAATGTTGTTTGCGGCTGTTATTGGTAGTGGCATACAAGTCTTCCTGATGGCTCTCATTACAATCTGTAAGAAATCAATATTTAGCATCTTTTTGCATAATGTGAAACAAGCATGCTTTCAATATTGTTGTTAGCACAGCAAGCTACTTTATACATGACAAAATAAAATGTCAAATATTTGGAACTTATCATAATTAAAATTATGAAAAACCGCGATCACTGTTTTCTTTATCAGTGCCAGTCGATAATACCATTAAAATATTACCTAAGTTGAAATTTTAATTAGGTAGGTAATAATATTTTAATAACCCAACATAATAACAAACATTTTATAAATAATATGTCATGTGGAAATTTATTTTAACTACGAATATTAAAAGCTTTTTAGATAATAGCTTTACTTTGTATTTCACATTGCTGCTAAACTAATAAGTTTATATACTTTCAGTTATCGCTATGCTCGGCATGTTGTCACCGGCGAGCCGGGGTGCGTTAATGACTGCTGCTATATTTCTTTATGTATTCATGGGTCTCATTGCGGGCTATTACTCGGCGCGCTTATACAACACTATGAAGGGAAAGCAATGGAAGCAGGCTGCATTTCTGACGGCGACACTATACCCAGCTATTGTTTTTGGCACATGTTTCTTCTTAAACTTTTTTATCATGGGTAAACATTCCAGTGGTGCAGTTCCATTTTCGACCATGATGGCTTTATTATGTCTTTGGTTCTGCATTTCATTGCCATTAGTATACTTGGGATATTATTTTGGGTGTCGGAAACAACCATTCCAACATCCAGTAAGAACTAATTTTATTCCAAGAAAAGTCCCTGAACAAGTTTGGTACATGAACATCTTTATTTGGTAAGACTTTTAATAATTTTACACAAACTATATAATATGGCATGATTAATTTATGCATGCATGTTACAAAATTCCTCATTGATGTAGATAAAGTATATAACAGACTGGTTTATCAAAATAAACTATTGAGTGATTGAATATTTGGGGGCTAATAGATTAATTATAATTACAAAATCAACATCATTAACTATGCAATAGTTTATCATAGCACAAAGCCATCGTGTTTGCTTTGAACCTTATCAATGTGTACATTGGGAAATTTCTACTTTTACTGTTTGTGATAATATACCTACTTAAAAATTGTTTCAGCATTTTGATGGCTGGCATTCTACCATTTGGAGCAGTATTCATTGAACTGTTTTTCATTTTTAATGCATTGTGGGAGAACCAATTTTATTATCTCTTTGGATTTTTATTCCTCGTGTTTTGTATATTAGTGGTGTCTGTCTCACAAATATCAATTGTTATGGTGTATTTCCAACTTTGTGGAGAGGTAATGACATGTTCTTTTATTTTGTATAATTATTATAAACTGATTCCAATGGATTGGTATTTATTGGTTTTCTGTTGTTTACAGGATTATCATTGGTGGTGGAAGAGTTTTATCGTGTCAGGAGGTTCTGCTGTGTATATTTTAATATACTCCATATTTTACTTTTTCACGAAATTGGAAATCACAGAGTTTATACCGACACTGCTTTATATTGGCTACACAGGTAATTCAATACAAAATTTACTATGCAGCAATGGAATAGCGCTTTTATTTATAGCAAACAACATATATACACACTACTATGCTTTCTAGACTATTTCATAAGTTCTGAGTTCTCACTTCATTTTATAGCTTTACTTAGCTATAAAATGAAGTGAGAACTCAGAACTGAGCAGTAGGGCATGTTTCCCGTTACTACTAGCATTGTCCACAGTCAACTATTCATTTCTGCTAATTAGAATGTTGCCACATTAAGGGGTTGCTTTACAAGTATACAATACATCCAGCGTACTCTAGGCAGTCGTGCTGCCAACCTTTTTGACTTTATTTACATTGGAAAGAGCTGTAGTCAGCATAGTAAAAAGGGTAACTGTGCTTACCCTGTCAATACAGACCAATCGGCAATTCGCCATAACTGCCATACCTACTATGTAAAGTAATAAAGTTATGGAAAGGGTTATTAATAATCAGCTGCTAGCATACATGGCAGACGATAAGCTTGTCAGTTATGATAACTTAGGAGCAGTATGGCTTACGCCGTAGTCGGTCAACTGGAGCGCTTCTTGTGTATGTTACGCATTTCTGGGGCGGGCCGTGTCTCTCAATACCCATTGAGAGACACGGCCGTTGCTGTGTCCCTTGATATATCAAAGGCTTTTGACAAGGTCTGGCATGCAAGTCTATCAAGTTTCCCGCGTTCGGAATCCCTGCAGACTTTTGCAACTGGATTTCCGACTTCCTGAGTGAGCAATCGATCGGAGTGGTCATATAATTATGGCTGCTCATCGGAACGTATGGCATATTGATGCCGGTGTTCCTCAGGGTTCTGTTCTTTCTGCGACTCTATATCTGCTGCATATTAACGACCTGCTACAGCTGGGTACGCAGATGACAGCACAGTCTTAAAAAGATGCCTGTCCAGTGCAAGAGCCAGCAGAAAGGATATAGCTACTCTTAGAGAGGCCATGGTGGCGCGGATGAACTTGACTCTAAATCTCATTTCCTAATGGGGCGACGGCAACCTGGTCAAGTTCTACGCTCGGAAAACAAACGCCTGTATTTTCGCTGCCAAAACGAGCCAGTTCCAGTAATCTTTTACTTTCTGAGGTGCATTTGTACCAGTTACCGGCCGCCTGAAGCTTTTGGGCATGGAGTTGATGTTAGATATCAACTTCGGATCAACCATCGAGTCAAAACCACAGACTTGTATAAAGCTCAGGTTCGTTCCTGTTTGTATGGAGCATTGCAGCCACATATGGAATAACTCAGTCACATACCAGCTTGTTGCACGTGACTCGGTGGTAAGTAGAGCCAAAAGGCTCATAGGCGACGAGTCGCTGGGGGCTAGGTTTCACAGCCTGGCTCATCGGCTTAATGTTGCTTGTCTGTCTGTCTTCTACAGACTGTACTTCGGAGAGTGTGCGCAGGAGCTCCACGACCTGATCCCACCATCTCCCTTTCACTACCGGACTACCAGACGTACTGCAGGCTACCATCTGCTATGAATATTATAGTCGATATACCGAATAGTCGGACTCAGCGCTTCTCTTCCACGTTTACCTGTTATGTGCACGGCCAAAGTGTGGAACTGTCTTTTTTTGACGATGGGAAATCATCAAATGACCTCTCCCGCTCTAAGGAGCGGAAGGGAGTGTCAGACTCTTACTGACTAAAACCCACCCGAGTTCTTTCCTTAGCCCTTTATGTTCCGGGCCAGCGGTAACCTTTTCGGATAATCCCGCTGACCCGGCAGGCTTCGGCCCTAACGGGCCCCTTCCATTGATGCTGACATCTCTTTGAGGTGCGCATGGAACACGCACGCCCCGTCCGTCCCTCAGTCGTCACGCGGCTCCCGACGCCCGGAGCGTCTCCCGCGGCGGCTGAGACGGAAGGCTCTCTCCCTCAGCCATCCCGCCACCTCCTTCGCTAGCATGACTGCTTCGCAGAAGGAGGTCACTGCCTCCCACTTCCTCTCGCTCCGAACCATGGCTTGCACCAGGGCTGGACGCGAGAGGTCGCCGCCGCTGCCGATCGCCTCTACGAGGACACGGCGGTGCTCCGCCCAAGCGGGGCAAACCTCCACCATGTCCTCTGTGCGATCCTCGCAGTGGTTGGTGACACCCGGGCGTTTCCTCCCGCCTGATGATGCGCAGGAACCTCCCGAAACATCCGTGTCCGGTGAGGACCTGCGTCAGGCGGTAGGTGAGGGCGCCGTGACGCCTCTCTAGCCACTCCACAAAGAGGGGTCTTATCGCCACTGTCGTGGCGTGCCATGCTCTGGGTTGCGACAGTCGCTCTGTCCATGCCGCCATGAGATCGCGCCGGAGGTCCGTCCGCTCCGCCGCGATTTGCCGCGGGAGCGGAGTTTCCCCCCGGCGTAGTGCCTCCGCGCGCCACTCGTAGAGGCGCGCGAGGACTATCGCCTCCAGATCCCATGGCGGCAGTCCGGCAAGGAGACTTGCCGCCTCGCCGAACTCTGTGTCTGTGCCAGCATTTGCGTTCCGTTACACGTATAACCCGTTAGCTTAAAAAGCAAGAATGAGTCTATCTTCTGAGCTTGCGCGTTCAATCATAGACCTCATACATCGCTTTCTACCATACGAGTTCCAATTATGCAATAAAAAAAAATTATAATAAAAATAAGTTAAGGGTGCGTTTCCACTGATGCGAAACCACACTACTCTCGTCTCGTGTAGGTACATCTATGATTCTGATTGAACGTTTCGTGCACATCTCCGCCTCAATGGAAACGCTCTCTAAGGCGCGAACTAACTAGCGGGAAAGCCAGGGGTCAGTGCTGGAGTTGTTAATGTTATTATATTTTGTTACAGGTCTTATGGTGTTAACATTTTGGCTTCTCACTGGCACCATAGGATTCTTCGCAGCATACACATTTATAAGAAAAATTTATGCGGCTGTAAAGATTGACTAAGTTTAATTTGTAGCCTTTTTGTATTTAAGTTGGTATGAATGACGAATGAATTGAACAAAGATCTTTTTCTGATTTATAAATATTGTTCATATGATTTGTGTAAATAGGTATGTAGTTAAAAATTGCATTTTAAAACACAATTTTATTTGACTATTATAATAAGATCGATTTTGTATTATTTTGAATTTTAAGATTCTTATTTATAAATACGTAGAAATTTTAAACACTGCCTGCTTTCTTCAGAATCTATTCCATTTGTACTGATTTAGATTTTATTAATTATGGTCTCATGTTTGACCACTATCTCACCGGATGGTCAGAGATTAGCTTTCCGTAGATAAAGATAGGTACCTACTGTATCAAACGGTTACAATCTCCCAATAGGATCATGTTTGTCAATCATTTTGTTCTCTTATTTTATTTAACTATCATTATTATTTTTAAACATGCATAGTGGCTATTAAATCTCCTTGTAATGTTTAAAATTTTACTTATAAGTACCTACCCAAAAAATGAAAATTAGAAAAAATAAAAAGTTGTTTCATTCATAGTAGGTAATGTAAAAAGTAATCTTAGCACTCCGCCCCTAAAAGATCCTCGTGAACTAACTTTCGTTATAGCAAGTGACGAAAATACGAAATGTAATAAAAAGCCTAAAACAAAAATAGAATCCGAAGCCCAGCCCAACGAACTCTACAGTTAGAGAGTATACTTTCAGTATATTACAAAGTACTCTGTGGAGTATACCTTCTGCCAAGTATCACCACTAGTGACGCTATTGCTACGGTTAAATATTGTCGCGATAAGGCGTACTACAACTCGCGCGCTCTTTCTCCCACACCGCTCAAGCTCAATGTCTCGTTGGACGAGCGTGCGAAGTGTAATTCGCGTTATCGCGACAATGTAGCCCTAGCATGTCAGCACAAGTATTCAAAAATAGTTATTTCGTACTTTGTAGCATGTCAACTAATTAATTAAGATTTACAATTATATTTGTGATTGATTTATGTACACCTAAGAATCATTGCATCATCGATCGTTGTATAATACTCGTAATACTATGTATATGATCAATAAATGAGGTGCGTACCGGCGACGTCACATCATCACATGGATTAGTTCATTTAGTTCACCGCGGGCATCGCTTGCAGCCGCACGTTGTTTTGTTTATAATTGAGTGGAGAACCGCCAAAAACATTGTAAAATGGATGACTCACTTTTAAATCTATTAATAGAAAGACAATGAAGAATCGCACAATGTGAAACATCGACAATAATACAACTTTGCGAAGAAAAGATAATATCCGGCTACAATGGACGCATGTCATCGGTAAATCCGTTCCGGTTGCGTGCCGTGCGTATGTTGTGGCTGTTGCAGACCAGTGGACGTTCACCCTATGCCGTTGGACCCGGCTGCCATTTGTACATCTTTGACAGTCAGTCGTTACGAGTAGTCAACATTCCGAAAGTCTGGCTACTAGTCTTATTAGGTAATCTAATGTGTACAAAAAGTCGTATTTTTTAAATAATTTTATTCGTTTTCTGTTAAAAGCGATTGTCTTGTTTACAACGTCCTTGGTCCTTTGCTATTTTTTACAATAGCACTGTCATTCGCTTTTCCGAACGGACAATTTGTGTCAAGTTAAAACTGTCAATAGTGTCAACTAAGTGTCAAAAATGACCGGAAAACCGAAATGTCATTTTGCGCATTGATAAAATAAATATTTATTTTTACTTAAAAACGTAGTATTTTCTACGTAATTATTATTAAGTTTCTAAATTTCTATGTACAAAATGGAAACCAAAGTAGCAATAGTAACGGGAGCCAACAGAGGCATAGGATTCGAAATAGTGAAAGGGCTGTGCCAAAAGTTTGATGGTGCTGTGTACCTTACGGCTAGAAACGAAGACAGAGGACGACAAGCCGTACAGAAATTACAAGACTTAGGCCTAAAACCTTTATTCCACATATTGGACGTCACAAGCGAGAAAAGTGTTCAAGACTTAGCTACACATATTTCAACACATCACTCTGGCATTGATGTTTTGGTAAACAACGCCGGTATCCTAGACTTTGATAAGGCTATCTCATCACACGAAGACGCTAAGAGACTCATCGATACGAACTTTATGAGTTTGTTGTCAATATCAAAGATATTATACCCTCTACTGTCAAACACAGCCAGAATAATAAACATTAGCAGTGATTGGGGGTTACTATCGAATGTACGTAAACAAGTATGGCTAGACACGTTGGTTAAAGAAGATCTTACAGTTGAAGAGATCTTAGACTTTGTAAATGAGTTTTTGCGGGCAGCTAAAAATGGTAAAAGTTCTTTTGTTTCAATTGCGGGCCATTTTGGAGATTATAAAGTGTCTAAAGTGGCTATGTCAGCGCTAACATTTGTTCAGCAGAGGCAGTTCCTTGAACAAGGCAAAAACATTTCTATAAACTGTGTCCACCCCGGATTTGTAATGACTGATTTGACCAAAGGCATGGGTGACTTCACCCCGGAGCGAGGAGCGCGAGCTCCTCTGTACTTGGCACTAGAAGCACCCCAGTCACTTAAAGGAGCGTTCATATGGCATGATTGTCATCATGTTAATTGGGATGACTAAGGATGTAATGGCTTTTTAAATTGTTAGTGTTACAACCATGTTAATCCTGTGATATCAGTGTCACATGCACTTTAAACGAAAATACATGATTTCTTCTAGTATACATGTTTTTATTTGTTACATATTATAATCTGAACTATTGTATATAATATGTACTTATATTTTCCTGTATGGAGGTTGTGAATCATTTACTTAACAGCACATGTATATTTGTTGGCCTAATTGTGACTAATGTAAATTCTTTATACCTGTTCACTTTTAAAATGCCATCATCACTATGTTATAGGATGATGTAAAGTTAGTATTTGTTAGTAAAAATATTTCAAATAAAAAAAAATCAACTGTTTTCTTTGATGTATTAAGTTCCTTATGTGTATGTATTGTTCACCAACTCTCATTATCATTATTTATTATTTTATTCTCATTATCATATGTATATTATTGTTCACTTACTCTAAGTATATTATTTTTATATGTTTTCACATTATTATTCCTTTTAACATGATTAACAATATTTATCTTTCAGTATCTTGGATAAGGTAGAATGTTATAGTAAACAATTAGTGAAAGCTCTCAGGAGAATTTATTATTATTTCGTCATTTATGTAAAGAGCAAATGCAAAACAAATTTGGTGACTGATTGTGGTACAAGAAGTTCAATATTAAGAAAAAAAAAAGCTTGGTGTATTTTGTGAAATTACCATAATGTTATGAAATGATGAAATCCTTAATGTAATTACTCCGCCAAGACAAACCTAGTTTTAAAAAGTCGAGAGAAATCCATTCCAACTCCATTTTGTACAACCCAAAGAAAAAAGGACAAATATGTAAACCTGAAAGACTGTAAGCATAACATAATATTATAACAAACATGTTTAGCAAGTATATTTAAATGAAACAAGGCAATGAACAATATAATAGTTGTATGATAACCTTTTGATAACTTGTACAGTTGATAAAGTAATTCAGTGGGGTTGATGAATCAGTTCTGTATTTTAAATATTTATAGAGAACATTATTATGAATTAGATATATTATGTCATTAAAAATGACAAATTATAAATGCACTATTGAGTTGCAATTATCTTCTAAATTACCTATTCTGTAAAACACCAACCTCAATAATTTCATCATGTCTGTCTGTATTGTCCGTATGTCGGTCGCAGAACCCGCAGATAACATACCTATGTGCCAAAAACCTATCACCAGCACCAATACAGAAAGTTAATTTCCTAGAATTTGTGTTATGAAATTCAATAAAACCACCTTAGCAGCCTGTTTCAAAGTTATGTCAGACCTCTGTCAGTAGGCTAGGTGCCTACCATGTAGGTAGGTACATAGCGACTGCACACATCGTTTCAGCGAATGTTAATGTAGTTACTAATTTAAAATTCACGAAATAAATGTATTTTCTATTCTGGATTTTTATAATTAGAGTTATTAGTCGATACAGAACCCCTACCTGTGGGGTACCGACTGGGTAATACAATCCCCACTTAAATAATCGAGATAAGTAGGTAGGTAGGTGGTGAGGGCTGCCTACTTAAATGGCAGCTTGAAGCAGTCGTCATGACTGACCGCTTTTAAGCTACGACTTAAGTAGGTAGGTAGTAGCAGCAGTGAACTACAATCTTCGGTACATTGACATACATAGCTAGGTACTATCGCGGACACTCCCGCCTGACCAGCACTAACTTCATTGCTGCTTGCACTCAAAAAATAGAAGCGCTCTCTAGTAAGCGCGCCAAGGAGTACACGTGAAGCGTCAAGCTGCGCAGTACAGGTTGCAAATAATTGCGTTATCGCTTTTCTAATAGGCAGAAACTTTAAAGGGCTTGGCGACGCCGCAACATTTAGGCGAAAAAACTTTTAAGTGATCAGGCGGAAACGGCCGCGATGGTACCTATACGAGACCGCTTCAGCAGTAGCGACCTCTGCGCTGTTAGCAGCATTTCCATCATGCAAGATATATGTATAGGTACCTACGTTGACTAGACTTATTGTTGCTGAAAGGTGTTGCAAATAACACCTTCCTTTTTACCTTAACCTGTAGCGAAGCAATGCCATTCGCAAACAAAGCAAGTAAAGCAACCAAATAGTAGGTAGGGATGATAATTATAGGGTTATTGGAAAAACACCAACAACCTCTTAAGAGGTCATTGTACTCATCATTATGGACAACTTTTACTATGGGACAAAACCTGAAATCGCAAAAAAAAAATCAGCTGCTCCCTACATTTTGACATAGATAGAGATATACGAACATAAATGTAGGGAACAGTTGATTTTTTTTCGCGATTTCAGGTTTGGTCCCATAGTAAAAGTTTTTCATAATGACGGGTACAATGACCTCTTAAAAGGTTGTTGGTGTTTTTCCAATAACCCAGTATAATTTTATCTGACTCACACTTAGCTGATGATTCTATTGCTTTCCTTATCTATCATCGGCTGATATTGAACAGACTTCATTGTTCTTTTTCGGGTAGCGCAATAATTGTAGTAAGTTTTAAATTATAATTCCACAACTCTCAGTCAAACAAAAAGTCATCATATCGTGGTGTTTGGCGAAGTAGTCAAAAATGAAGGTGTTGCAAAGGCAAGGTCAAAATGTTTTTATTCCATAGATTCTCTCATTATATTTCGATGTGATTACCATAACTGAAGTAGGTAATAATCGTAATTGTAGGAAACACATCATTCATCATCTAACAAAGCGGTATTCAGCGATAATTTATTAATGTTTTAATATATTGAGATGAAAATATTTGGGACTCTAAAGCTATTTCAACTCTATCTCTAATGTGACACTTTAAGATATCATGTTATATGAGATTTTTTGTTCCTCTATAGGCATGTCCTCTATCTATAGGTATATATAGATATTATCGTGCGACGTCATTATGAAAAAAAAAATGAACAAGAAAACGTAAATCGGCCGAGGAATCACAAAAACATCGGTGGTGTATAGTTACCTACATCTATAAAAAAAAAATGTAAGACTCGCCAAATACAGAAATCCAATTTTTTTTAAGGTCATACATTGTATGAATACTAGTCTGAGTGCTAAGCGTCCTAGTTTCGATTTCCCAGGTCAGGCAAACTGTTTTTAGGTTTTTCCAGTAAGGAATTTCTCAGTAACCACCCGGAGTTTTGAAGTTAGCGATGTGATACCCCCGTGCCTTGGAAAACACGTTAAAAACCAAGGGTTTTAACGGGTCATGCGCCTAATCGCATAATGGATATTGCTAATCCATTGCACATAAATGTTCGAAAAATTTGTCTTCAACGTACTTAAAGACGCAATTATTGCTGTTCAATTGTCAAAATGAAAGCCATTCCTACTGTTGGTGTGTTACCTACGCAATTATCCCACTGATCTCTCTCCAGTCGTGTCGGATTGCCGTCCCATCGGGCTATGAGAGTGACGGAAGAGTGAGTGCACCTGTGTCAGCGGCGTACACACTTGTGCATCATAATTATCTCCGTCGTAGATGCAGGCTATAGTCTCCAATGACATTGGTTGCAATGGCCGAAATTCGGTCTGGAGCACAATGCATTCGTTTGCTATTCTGTCGAAACGATATAAGCCCACGTAGGTACGCACGGGCGGTTATCAAACGCAACGCTTATTTTACCGTGTCCTAGATTTTTAACTCGGCGTTGAGGCGAACGTTGAGAATCCAACAGAGCGCATTAAAAAAGCGTACTGTTGAATTTCAACTTTAGCGCTGAACCGAGTGTTGAAAAAACGTAACGTAAACAATCCAGTGCACGGTAAAAAAGCGTCACGGCAAAAATCGCTCGTGCCTACTAATGTATAGTGGTCGAGCGTTGATCGGCGCTGGCGCCTAGCCTACACTACGCAGCGTCTACGACACACGCTACGAGATGTCTATTATGCAGCGTATACAAGCGCTACGCGCAACGCGCAACGCGCAACGCAACGCAACGCGCAACGCTTTGTTCGAGGCACTCCTGATGATTTGGAAAGCATTGTAAAATCTGCCGGTTCCTACTGTTGGGACGCAGGCCTCCACTCTGAGTGAGGGAGTGGGCCATAATCCACCACGCGGGCCCAGTGCGGGTTGGCTTTAGATTTGGAAAGAAACAAAAGAATTCTAATTAGGTAATTTAGTACCTAGGTATAATAGTTGTACTTATTTCAGTTAGGGCTGATTTTTTCATCGCCAGATAACTTTTATTAGAGGAATAAAATTGACGTTTGACAGTTTTTGTGTGAAATAACTGTCAAAATTTCAAAATTATTTCTCGAATAAAGCTAACAGATGACTGAAAAATCAGCCCTTAGTCATTTTGCTGCAACTCGTAAGACTGGAAGCCAATCCCAACAATCAACATAGTTGAGTACGTTTTAGGTTATGTATGAGTAGGTCATTTTACTTAGGTAAAAGTTAGTAACAACAAAAGTCGATTATCACTTCAGTTTTTTAATCTCGGTTATTGAGTAAAATATTAACACTTCAGTTTTTTTAATCTCAGCTATTGAGTAAAATATTTGTTCAAAATTGCATTGTAGGTACCTACTTTAAACAAATATTTTGCTCAATAACTGAGATTAAAAAAACTGAAATGTTAATCGACTTTTGTTGCTCACCGTATAATATACCATCTACAACAAATACGTATTAAAAAACAAAAAAAAGTTTTGGCTTGGCTGGATAACTCTTAAGATCAGCCGTATTCTACAAATCAAACCAAACTGACGTGCTATAGCGCCCACGTGTGTTACGTTAACTTGTTGTTGAATGTTTATGGATATCCTAATAATGTATAGAAACCGCCCACAGAAGCCGTATACACCTCAGTTAGAGGCGTTAGTCGCCCAGTAGTACGCTACCCCTTTACCGTCCACTATTACGATTTTATAATATAATTAGAAGGCAGGGATAGACATCGACATTAGAATCCATACAAGGCCCTGCTTGTGCATTGGTACCTACTACCGTAATGAGATTTGTTGCTAAGTATCGAAGGGTTGACTCGGATAAACAAGTAGGTATAAATAAATCGACATGTGTACCTAGATGTTATGTGGCTTTAGGTAGATTTCAGCGAGTCGGGCATTATCCGGAAAATTTCGTAGGTACCTAATGTGCGCATTACACAATAGGTACCTGAATTTAAATGATTTTGTAAAACCTATTCACATCCTTATATATAATTCACAATTAAAGTAGCTACGTAGGTACTTAGTAGATAGGTTACCAACATCACAAGCCTCATTTTTCTCAACCGTATAATAACTTTTTAAAATTTATGTCAGCTCATAAACAAGAGAAAAGTTTGAGAAAAGGCAAGATAAATCTTGTTGCATTCATTAGGAGCGTTTACGACGTATGTACGGCATTCCATACAAACTTTCAAGCCCTTGTTTTTCGAAATGAATAAACCGATTTTAATTAAACTTCTTACGCATAAGCAGGATACAAAGGTTTAAAAAAAGTTACTTAAGAACATTCTCAAAAAATAGTGTTACAGCCAAATTAGACCGATTTTAAATTTTCCATAGGTATGATGATAGTTATCTTTTTTTAAATAAGATATTTCGAAAATGTTCTTAAGTAATTTTTTAGACTTTTGTATCCCGTATGAAGTTTCATTAAAATCGGTTCATTCATTTCGAAAAACAAGGGCTTGAAAGTTTGTATGGAATGCTGTGTGTCGTAAACGCTCTTAAGATCATCATCTGGAGCAAACATATATTTTTTACTGCGATAGAACTTTGGTTTCTTGTGCCACTTCCTACCTGCTGAGCCTTACTTCATGCCCCGATATTGTAGTACCTTTATGTATAGGTTTATGTAAACGTAATAAAATAAAGTTAAAAAAGGTAGGTAAACAGATTGAATCCTGGATGTTAGATAAGTATACTTTTACGAATATGTAAGTTAACACGTATCTTGTCTCGATAGTGTCATTCGATTAATAAAGCTATTAAAATAATTGAGTCGGACCAAATTACAAAATTCTTTTAGTGTCACCTACAATACCTACAACAGAATTGATAACTATCACGCGACACTCGTTATTTTGATTTCCTTAGTAGGTACATTACCTCTTGGCAACGAAATGAAAATGCTTTGATAAACACGATTAATTCCGAATGACTGGTGTTAGTTCTCATGTATCTACGTAATGTTCATTTCATATGCCGTAATTGTTTGTTTACACGGAGGCATCTATAATATAGTGTCGGCGTCGATATCTTTCAGTTGATTGTTGATTTAATTTTGGTACTTTATTAAATAGAAGTAAGTAGTTCAGTATGATATTTTTTGGTGATTCTGAAATATTAGGTACGTTATTAAAGATATTATTGAGATTTCTAATAATAGAGGAGACATCCAGATTTGAGTTACCTTATACCAAAAATAAACTCTTTTAAATAAGTAATCAATTAATCATGTATATTGCCTCGTTGGTTTAGCGGTTACCTACAAGCGTTATTGCTGAGCATGAGGTCCTGGGTTCGATTTACAGGTTGGTCAGTTTTCTAGGGTTATTCCACCAGGAAGTTCTCAGTAGCAGCCCGGAGTCTGGATTTGTTTCCGGTTAATAGCAATAGGCTCGCCCCATAGTAAGGTACATGGGATTTAACCATAAATGGCACGGGGTGATAGGTACTCGGTACTCCTCTGCCTAATAACCCTTTGGGGATTACAGGCGAGATGTTATGTTATATAAGACATCATTTACATTTTAGAGGGCCATCCAGACTTGAGTTTAAGATAGTGCCATCCACGAAGACGCGCCCCATTCTTCTTACTAATCGCTAGTGGTTCATCATCATCATCATCATCAGCGGAAAGACGTCCACTGCTGGACATAGACCTCCCCTAAGCACCTCCACTTCGACCTTGTGGGAGACCTTCTAACGCTACGTCTTCCAGTACGCGGTCTTCACTCCAAAACCTTTCGGCCCCAACGGCCATCTGTTCTGCGAGCAATGTGCCCTGCCTACTGCCACTTAAGTTTGGCAATTCTTCGGGCTATGTCTGTTACCTTGGTTCTCCTGCGGATCTCATTTCTGATTCAATCACGCAGGGAAACTCTAAGCATGGCCCTTTCCATTGCCCTTTGGGTGACTTTTAGCCTTCTAATAAGGTCAATTGTGAGCGACCACGTTTCAGTGCCATATTTCATCACTGGCAACACACACTGGTCAAAGACTTTCGTCATGAGACACTGCGGTATGTGGGACGAGAAGATATTGTGTAGCTTTCCCGAACGCTGCCCACCCGAGTCGGATTCGGCGATTGAACTCTTTCTCGAAGTTGGATCTACCTAACTGGACAGTTTGTCCTAGGTAAACATACTCGTCCACGACTTCGAGTGTAGCGTCTCCAATTTTTATGAGAGTGGGTGTTACATGAGCATTTGACATGACTTTCGTTTTGTCCATGTTCATTTTAAGACCCACTCTTTCGGAGGCTCTACTGAGGTCATCGTGAATTGTACTGAGGTCCTCCACAATCTCAGCCATGACTACGATATCGTCGACAAACCGAAGCTGAGTTATGTACTCGCCATTGATCTTAATGCCAGACCCTTTCCAGTCCAGAACCTTGAAGACATCCTCCAGTGCAGCGGTGGACAGTTTCGGAGAGATAATGTCTCCCTGTCTCACACCTCGCTGCAGAAGGATAGGTTTCGAGTTCTGATCCTGGAGTGGGACTGACATAGTGGCGTTTTTGTACAGACACTTGAGCACATCGATGTACCGATAGTCGATCTGGCACCGTTGAAGAGACTGCAGCAGTACAGCCCATGTCTCGGTCGAATTAAAGGCTTTCTCGTAGTCCACAAACGCTAAGCAGAGAGGCAGATTATATATACGAGTACTCTTCGGTCTTCTGTGTAACCTGTCGCAGCGTATGTATGTGGTCTACGGTGCTAAAGCCTTTACGGAATCCGGCCTATAATTCATAAGAAGGGCATTGCCACCCTTCTTAACGAAAACTATCACCACATCTTTGTTCCATGCCTGTGGTCTTTTACCCTCGAGTATGACGGAACCAAACAGCTTCTGAAGGGATTAAGAACGGGTTTTCCGCCGGCCTTCAGGAGCTCGGCCGTAATTCCGTCATCAACCGGCGCCTTGTTGTTTTTGAGCTGCTTCAGAGCCATCCTAATCTCGTATAGGTTGACGTCCGGGATGTCTTCGGTATAGTATCGGGTCAATCTACATAGCTCTTGGGTCATTTGCCAGGTTCGTAACAGGATAGTAGTGTTGATGTGTTTAACTGTCCGTAGAACCTCTCGATCTCTCTCAACAGCTCAGGTTTGGCGGATACGATCCTGCCAGTATCGGTCTTTAGTTTCGTAAGCTGCCTCTGCCCAATAGACAGATCTCTAGCAAATACCTTGGAGCCTTTATTTTGCTCTATCGCGTGCGTAATACGGTCTGCATTAAAGCGGCGAAGATCGCTTTTCAAGGACTTACAGACCCGTCTATTGAGCTGCCGGCACATTGACTTATATATTACTAGCGGCTGCCGGTAATTGAGCGCACCATCTGAAGACTGTAGGATCATCTCGCGCCTCTCCTCCATGGGCCGTAAAGTAGGATCAGAGAGCTTCTTTTTTTAATTCGTACGACGAGTGCTACGGCTGCTCTTGAAGATCTTAGACCCGACAATATGGACAGTTTCCACGAACCCATCGTTGTAATCGTCCACGGAGCTCCCTAGGTACCTACCTAGGGAGCTCCGTGGACGATTATCGTTTATTTTTAATCGTTTATTATAATCGTTTCGAGTACCTACTCGAAACGATTCTGAAGTTCGAGGTGAAAGCTCTCAGGGTTTTGGACCTGGATCGGTGCTGGGCGGAGCTTATGTATTTCATCAGTCTAGATCTTTCTAGCTTGATATTTAAGTTCAATGTGCCTCTTACCAATTACCATGCGGTGATCACTTCCGGTTTTCACCACGTTGATCACAGAGACATCATTGAATACTTGCTTATTCCTCGACATAATGAAGTCAATCTCATTTTTAGTTGCACCATCCGGGCTCTACCAGGTCGACTTTTTGTGCTCACGTATTCTAAAAAAGGTAGGTACCTATTCATCATAAAGAGACCTTCCTTCTCCATGAAACTGGCCAGTAGGTGGCCCCGGTGGTTCCGGCGTCCAACTCCAAATTGCCCCCACTCGCAGCTCATCATCGTTTCGTTTACCCAGTTTCGCTTTAAAGTCCCCCATGACAACGGTAAAGTGAGTTTTAGAGCCATGCATGTCACTGGAAATATTTTCATACATGGTCTCCACCTCATCGTTGGGGCGTGACGAGGTCGGGCTGTAAACCTGTACGACCTTCAGCGAATACCTTTCGGATATTCTGAGTATAAGGTACGCCACCCTGGTCGACACACTCTCGATCTTCACCGTGTAGTTTTTTGATACACACTAATTACCCACTAATAAGTAATTACTGTGTATCGACAAAACTAAAACATTAGCGGAATGTTGCACACTTGTACTGTAAGCGAGGAAGAAAAGTGGGGCGCATCTTCGTGGATGGCGCTATTGACCTTATGACCTAATCCCAAAATCAAAGTCTATTAAATAAGTAATCTTTTAATCACGTATGTAGGCCATCTAAGGTAACCACCGGGGTAATTACGTAACACACTATCAGTAGCAATGGGTTTCATTTTGACAGTTCAACAACATTCATTGCGTTATTTACGTTGTTGACCAGAAAAATTTCGAACGTATAAAGTAATGGATTAGCAATATTCTTGAAAATGATTCAGACTGAGATTGATAGTGATCGGGAATAATCAAAAGCACATAATCAGGAATAGTTACTAGAGTTAGGTGAAAAATAATGGTAGGTAATTAGGTAATATTGAAAGACCGATAACATTAAGAGTGGTCGTCCCACATCTGACGGAAGATGCGTTGGGTGCAACTTCGTTATCGGTTGAGTGTGTAAGGTTGAATGTTTTATTGGAAGACTAGCTTCTGCCCGCGACTTCGTCCGCGTGAAGTTTCACCCTCCCCCCATTCACCCTCTTAGGGGTGGAATTTCGAAAAACCCTTTCTTAATGGATACCTACTCTTCACAAAGAACACACCTACCAAATTTCATGTCTCTGGAACCTGCGGTTTAGGCTGTGCGTTGATATATCAGTCAGTCAAGACTTTGAATTTTATATATATAGATGTGGGACAGATCTCCATCTTTTTCGTTAACCTTTCGCGACCTCGAATCGGACATCATAAGAAACCCACTATGTAGTTTGAAAAATAATTAATTATTTCTACTATCTTCTAGTACTATTTCATTCCTTTGTTCAAATTAGACAGCTGGAAGTTTATACCTACTCATATTCAATCTAGTTACCTACTAGGTACCTGCATAATATCTGAGGCGCCTACTTATATAAGAGGGCGCCGATCAAACGCCGACCGCGCAGTGGCGCCCTCATCGTTTGTTTGGTTATTTCTTTTATTTTAGAATGAAAATGCAGAAAATAAGCACGTTAAGTTGTGTTCCACACGATTATACGTTAATACATAATTATTATAAACGGTAGTTTTACATTGTTTAGTTTTATTATAATCACTAAAACGGATAATAGTGGCCACTATTTTCCGTTTAGTTTAGTTTTATTATAATCAATGTAAAACTACCGTTTATAATAATATTAGCGTATAATCTTGTGGAGCACAACTTAACCTGCTTATTTTCTGCATTTTCATTCTAAAATATAAGAAATAACCAAACAAACGATGAGGGCGCCACTAGGCGGTCGGCGTAGCCTTAATCACTGCAATGTTTTTGCTGTAGAACTTTGGGATTCAAAATAAAACATCCACGATATTTCATAAATATTTATATTGAACTGGCCTTAATAAATTACAACTTAAAACCAAACTTATAAAAATTGACTGACGATTCCACTTTTAAGCAAATGGGTAATGAAAATATTAAAATATGTGTGTCCAAAACATTGAAAGGTAGTAAACCGGTTTAACCGCAGTACTTTACCGTGAAAATTTGGTATTTTTAATAATATACAAAGGTAATTTTTTATAAAATACTTATTCTAAACGCCTCGATAATGCTGCTCACATTATTCAGTCACAATTCAAGTCGTAAGATATGGACGAGTCAATCGTCGCTGACCGCTGTACTCTCTTTGGTGTTCTAGCCGTTAAGTCTTCAAGTAACAACGTAACTTTTACAAATGAAAACACGCGACTGTATGCTATACCTATCTAAACATAATAAGGTACATCTGATTTTTACAATAACATAAAATTTCACACTTCAATTACATTGACATAAAACACTTATAAACCGTTTTTTAATACACATTCAAAAAAATAGTGTTTCTGTATAATTTTTAGTGCAGTCTCATAAAAGAAAGTAGGTATAGCCTCTAATGAATTACGTCTATATTTTTCAATATCTATAAATACAACTTATTCCTAAAGTAAATGCATTATGACAAAATATACATTAATAATTGCATTTGTTTAAAATGGTGACATATTAATGGTAAGTAATATAGCCGCCATATAGGTACGATGCTATTAAATAGTTCCTACGTTGCTGCTTCGCTAAGTTTACGTGAATAACTATATATTACAACATCGGCTAATAGTACCTAAGTAGGTAGTATCAGCAACGTAAATAAATCGATAAGGCGACTGCTTAAGGAGGACTTGCCCCCACGCAAAGGTGGTTGGTAACAGACCAATGAGTGGTAACACGTGAATTTCTCATTTGAGTGGTAAAGAAAAGTGATTTGTACGATCACTTGAATAATACTTTATTTTTAACACTTGGAAATAGCTGAAACTGGTTAATGCTTAGAATTGAACGCAAATGACATAGGTAGGTATATTGAAAAGACTAATCTTTAAAACTACACAAGTATAATATTTCAAGGCCCGCGTGGCGTTTCGATACACATATTATTATTGGTCAACTACACGGAATAAATAAACTAAAATATATGACGCCTTAGTTCTAGTCTAAATAAATAAAGCGTTTCACACTCGACTAAATAAGACACTTTACTTTGGTATTATTAGACTATTATAACTTACCTACTGTATACCAGCGGGGTAATTGCGTAACACACTATCAGTAGCAATGGCTTTCATTTGACAGTTCAACAACATTCATTGCGGTATTTACGTTGTTGACCAGAAAAAAATTTCGAACGTATAAAGCAATGGATTAGCAATATCCTTCAAAATGATTTAGATTATGATTGAAAGTGTGTTACACAATTAGAGTGCTGGCTGCTGTCAAACAATGGTGAACAAACTGTACCATTATTTATTTATTATAGGTACTTATCACTGTTCAAGGGACGGACATTTTAGTGTGTCATACTAAACATTAATACATATTATTCGAACTCCTCGTAGTTCCCTTTAGAACATGGGTAATTAGCAGTGATCGGACTAGGTAGATTGATTTTTGGTACTTGTATCACAAATGCCCACAGAAAGAATAACACGGATAAGCCGTTTTCCCGGAAAGTAATTCCGGTATTTCCGGAAATTAAATTTATATTTTATTTATTTATTTATTATATTTATATTATTATTATTTCATGCTGTATTTTTGTTTCTGCTGCATGTATTGTATAGTTATTAAATTGTAAATTCGTAATTGGCTGTAAGACTAGCTTATATATCTTAAGATAAAATTTCAGAGCTGTGCATTTTGTGATTAATAAATAAATAATTTCCGGATCTAATTAAATATTGTTATTGTTGGTAGTGATATTATTATTACTCAATTCTAAAATAAATAAAAAAATTAAAGGAAGATATTAAAACCAAATTAATTTATTATTTATGTTTTCACGTAACGTCACAACACAGTAAACAAAGAAGCGCACTTTACGAACCGAAGTCGTCATGTCGTCAGTGGGCGTACGCATTGCTTCGATAACCGGTTAGTGCACCACCCATGATCCTTTGTTCTGGTTGGTCGTTCGCGTTGGGTTGTGTCAAATCGTGAATGTGTGCCGTAAAAAAAAATGAAGAATAAGATATAGCTCATTTTAATACAACTCCAACCTAAGTTCCGTTTTTTTTTAATAATCAACCAATTCCGAATTTCCGGAGGAATGTCCATATTAATATATACGTTTCGGATCAATGACCCCAATTCAATCTACCTACTCCGATCACTGGTAATTAGTAACAACACATTTCACAGGTTTTTCTTAAGGCACTAAAAGGTAACAATTATTTTTATTTACACAGACAACCCCTCGTAATAAATGGATGGTTTATGGATCATTGGTTGTCTGAATAAATTAAATTAAATTAATTAATTAATTAATACAACCTTCTGATTCTGCCACTCTATAAGTCTTTAAATATAATCTTAGAGAGTTGCACACATGTAAAAGGTGTTTTTAAGAGCTTTCGTATCAATAGATTTCACCGTCAGGGTCATTAAGTAACGTACTAATTTTACTGACAGGAATATTCTACCTACAAATACACTTAAACAATTTGTAAAAATAATGGAACTATAGGCATGTATTGCTGCAGCTGTGAATCCTGGGTTTTAATTGGTGATGAGTGGGGTGAGTGGGGCCGAGGGTTCGTCGCCGTAGTACCTGTAGCGAGGGGGGACCTGCAGCGCGGCGGGCTCGGCGGCGTCCGCGTGCTGCGAGTCGCGGTGGCGGCGCAGGTCCACCTTGCGCTGGAAGGCCTTGTCACACAGGCCGCACGAGAAGGGCTTGTACCCGGTGTGCTTGCGCATGTGCGTGATCAAGTTCGAGCTTTGGCTGAACGCTTTGGAGCACACTACGCACTTGTGTGGTTTTTCACCTAAAACAAAAGATTTTATTTTATGAAAACCGTCTGATATTCAATACGACTTTTCTTTTTAAATGCAGTAGTTAGTTCTTAAAAATGTAAGCTATATCTAACTAAGACTTGGTGCTCTACAGTTTTGTAATCAGGACATTTAAAACATTGAGAGCTTTTCATAACAGAATCCGCCTAAAATAGGTAGAAACTTATGGCAAATAACATAGCATAACATCACAGTCGAGCTTTAATTACGAAACGATTTTCTAATTACTAAACGACTTAAAGCATTACGTATCACTTCGTCAAGTAATTAAAGCTTGTATAAGTGGAGCAATACTTGTCATAATCATTGGCTATATATTATTTACAGTGAGGTTCCCGAACTGATTTAATATGCAACGTCGCCTTGTACACCGGTATTTATTAACTTTAACGGTAATTGTTTGTAGCTCGACATAACGATATAACACCAACTTGTTTCGTAAAACTTTATTATTCGGAGGGTTAAGGACAGGAGGATCTTCATGACATTATTTATTTTGTGTAATGAATCACGTTTCAATAAAAAAAAAACATCAAAACCATCGGCAAGTTTACCTGACCAGTTACTTAAAATCTCCAAAGATAGTTTACGAATAAAATTATAGCAAAAAATGCAAATGTCATTTTATAGATAGAACAGGATTTAAGTTTACTTTTTGTTTGTGCCGTGATCGGCGTGCACGTGAAGGCCTGTGAAGGCTGCGCGGCTAATTGCAGGCCGAGCCGCATTTTGGAATATTGATGATGAGGCATTTATCGGGAGGACGAGCACCATGTAAGGCCGCTGTAAATCATTCGGAACAGGGCAGAGACGTGACGAGATGTCTCCGGCCAAGACAAATATGTCCGCCACATTTTTTAGCTACTATAATTCGACTCGTTGAGCTTACTGGAAGTAGTCGGACCATTGAAAAACGTATACGACATTTATTTTTCTTACAGTTCGTCTGTTTTTTTTTTGAGCATCATAATATCCATTTTGGCTTTTCTCATTCAGACATTCTTTTACAACCATTTAAAGCAAAGTATTTATTTTTAAGAATTAGAATTCAAGAACAGGACGTTAGGTACTAATCATCGTAAAGCTCAACAAACCGACGAAAGACCTGAATAAACTGTTGAGCATTGCAAGCGCATATTTTTTTGCTTATTGGAAATTCATTGAGTGCAGTGGACGACGGGCTGCGATTTGCCGTCGAAAACGTAATTGCACAGCATTTAAATATTTAATTCCCAAGGCATCGTCTGCGATGTGTCGCGTGATTGCTTTTATTGGGCGACTGCCTATATGTATTCCATTTAATGAACTTGTTTCACAGTAGAGAAGTCTAGGCTATGCTCGGTTATAACACTATATCATGTACTTATACAGCTTAATAAATCGACGAGGATAAAGTCGGATAACGTCTTCAGCAGCTGTTTACTGTCATTCCGATTAAAAGGGCAATTGTCGGAGATTACCTATCATTACACGCTCGACACGAACGTACGTGGGTATCGCAGGCGACTAATTGAGAAAGTAAAATTTTATGTGAATAAATAAATTAACAGCTACTTGGTAATGATACAAATTCTTAAAAAGGACGACACGATTGATATTATGATGGTGAAGAGTAAAATAATGATATCGGATTTATTAATCGCAATAAAACGTGGTATAACGTTTTTTACCGCGAAGCTGACTTGTTTAGATGCTGTAGCTGCAATGAACACCTTTTCATGAAGTCTTATTTGATAGCTTCGGGTTTATCTTCGTTGGAGATTGATGTTAACAACATAATACAGTTATGCTTTGAGCGTGGTAGGTACACAATAATGATGGTTTTAAAGCTAAAGGAATTAATTTATTAACGGCTTCCGAAAATAGAGTATTTTTTATACAATCACTACATAGTATAAAACAAAGTCGCTTTCTCTGTCCCTATGTCCCTTTGTATGCTTAAATCTTTGAAACTACGCAACGGATTTTGATGCGGTTTTTTTTAATAGATAGAGTGATTCAAGAGGAAGGTTTATATATGTATAATAATAATAATGTTTCCGTGCGAAGCCGGGGCGGGTCGCTAGTTCACTATATATAACAATATAAAAAGCATAGGTACCTACCTAGTTACTGAAAAACTACCTAATACAAACACATTTTTAACTCTTTATTGATAGACGTTATCCATATTAAGGTAGCAATAAAAGTTTCCAACGAAATGATAGGTCTTCGTAAAGTTGTGTAATAAGGGGACGCGCTGACACTTCGTTACGTGAAACATGAAACAGTTGTCACAATAATTTGAGTTTCACACTACTTGGAACTGAACACACCATATAATTTATTTCCTGTTTCATATTGTTGACAAGACGAGTTTTATTGTATAATAAACCTTTCTATTTAGATTTAAGAACCAACGTTCTTTTAGTGTTTGTCAAATACCTACCTAGTAGGTACCTACCTAATTAATCCTTAGTTTGTTTTATCAGTAAAAATAATCTGATGTTTTTTTTATATATAAAGTTTTTTAACTTAAGTTTTAGTGAATGTTTGATAAATACACGTACGTAGCATTGAAGAAGTCTTAAATACCTTCTAGTAGGTACGTTATTGAGGCCATGTTACTAGACTAGGACAGTTACAAAATTCACTATCTCTCCAGGCGGTTCGCTTTCGTCACCCAACAAATAGGTATCTTATACAGCAGGATTAAAATGTTAACAACAGAAACTGAAACTGTGTTTTGTCATCACTTATTCAATAAGTACTTGAATATATTGCATTCATTTTAAACGAAACGCACCAAATTTGTACTTGTGCAAATAAATTAACACTTATTAGCTTCAATTTGCTTTGAGCTCAATGAATTTCGTAAAAATTAAAACGTTGGTTTAACTTTCTTTATCTCATTAAGTACCTATACAACTATGTTTTAGAAATTTTTAAAACTACGATTTTTATTTATCTATTAATGTGCTCTACAAAAACCTTAAAAAAATCACTACCTAATGAGTAGTACTAAGGACGACGCTTGCTTAGACTGCTGATTTCCATTGTCAACCAGCCGTTAGAATATTCGACAGTAACAAAAAAATTATTCAATCACATGCTGCCTACTGGAAAACTAAATGTGCACTACCAATTATTAGCACCTGAAGAATCAGGTATTTACTAATATGGAGTAAGGCAAAAGTGAACACAAACCTGTGTGTATGTAGGTATGCTTCTTCATGTCCGACTTCTGGTGGAACCGCTTGCCGCAGTACTGGCAGGGGTAGGGCCGCGTGTCCGAATGTATCAGCAGGTGCGTGGACAACGTGCTCGAGCGCTTGAAGCACTTGCCGCACTGCTTGCACTACACCAACAAACAACATACGTATAAAGTAATGTCATCGCTTAATTGTACAACACATCCCTCTAATATATTTATTAGATGCCTGTCGTCAGCAAGTCGCCGATGCTAATAACCCATAATAGTTCCCTTTGAATGACGTGTAAAGGAATATGTATTGCAATTCAGTCACTTGACCTCACGACGAATGCTTAGAAATCGGGTGAAATATAGCCAAGTATAGCCGACACTAGATATAATTATAAACGTGGCAAGGACAGCGTCCATCACCTTCAGTTAGACGGTGACAGCCAGTAATAAACTAATAACAGGGCTTTACCCCTTTCTACACTTTTCTTTGATTTCCCATCTAGTATCGGCTTTTAATTTTTTTTCATTGCCTAGTAATTAGCGTCTGTTAACCGCTTATTATTCGTAAGTAAGTCTTTTTCACGAGAATGACTAATAAAAGGATACTTTGAATGAAATCAAATGAAGGAATTTAACGTAATAAGATGGTACCTACATTTTTATTGATTTGTGTGTAAACACAGCGTGGAATCTACGTGGTATGTTATTTAATTTATTTTTATTTTACTTGACATTGATGTAATGTAGTTTGCGTACCAGTTGGAATTTGTTTTACGGATTCAAGTCGTATTAGCAAAAACATCCGCATACGAAACTAGCTTTTGGAAGGGGCGACTAGAATCAATTTTAATTTTTTTGTAAATTTTGACGATCTAAAGTGGCTTTTATGTGCCTATTTGAAATAAATGATTTGACTTTGATATGTACCCAAAGTTCAATAGTAAGTTAAAAGTGCTGCGAGCTTTCTTGTTATAAAACCAGTAACATAGTACATAATATTGTACCTACGTAATTGGTTTCTGAATTCCACACAAAGCTTGAAAACCAAACAGAATGTGTTCTGTTCACCTTTGTTTGTGAGACAAAAGATTTTTAACTAGGTAAGTACTTACAGAGACTTTGCTTTAGATTTATTGAATCAGATGTTTTTGGTATGCAACGGAATAATTTCGTTACTAATTTAGTTTATTTAGTCGACACAGATTTCACGTTAGATATGGATTGTTTTGAAGGAGGATTTCACAATCACTCATTTCATGTCATGTTCGTGGATTGTAAAAATGTTGAAAACTTTCCGAAAATCCTATATTTTAATACCTATATTATTATTTAAATTAGTTATTGATAAGCGCAACAACACCTTTAGTAGGTATCTAGAACCTGAACCATCTATAGTGATTTCAGAGGATACGTAGGTAAGTGGCGATTTGAGAAAATTTTGAAGAATGTACAGTGGAAAATTCGCAGGTTGAAAAGTGGCGTTTAGTAGGCGACGTTACGTCATTACAGATACTCATAAGAAGAGATTTTCACGTGAGGAAACAACCGGCCTTGTTTGTAGTCGTAACTACTCGCAGGCTGATAGAAAGCATAAGAGCGGGAAAATATGTTGTACGGCTATTAGTCGGGTGGTAAGTCGTTAAGTATGCGGCGCATGATAATCCTCGGCACAAATCCGCGTAGCGGGCCTTGTGACAGTTGGCCGGGCAGCTGCAGCGCCTCGCGCCTCACAAAAACCGCTACTTTTTTGGTCGCCTTTTTATACAATCGATGCACTCTCTTATAAACAACACAGGTGCTAGGGTATGACCGTCCACATATGGTTATCGACTTGTACCACGTAGAGAGGTGATTTTTTATGATAGCAGTTTGAATAAAAAAAAACCGGTCAAGAGCGAGTGGGACTCGCGCACCGAGGGTTCCGTACCATCATGTTTTTATTTTTTCATCGGCGAGGCCTATATTCGTCAGAGAATTTTAACACCGTGAAGCTGCGGTGTAGAATATTGCAGTTTTATGTCAGCGCCATCTCTTGACCGATAGTGGAACTAATGTAACTTTTGTTGATGATTTCTGAAAAAGTGTACTATTTAGAGACTTCATTTTATTTTTTCTGTAATCTTTACATAAACCTCTATCGCATAGAATAAATTCAGATTTTTCTCTTTGCAAACTTCGGAGATAAGGGGGGGGGGGGAACGGTATTTTTTTACATTTTTCATCAAAAGTCGAAAACTATGCGACCTAAAAAAAAGAAAAAATGTTTGAGAATATGCAAACTGCGCTCTTTCATATGATACCCCACATGCCCTAGTAGCCCCACTTCGAATTTTTCAGACCCCCTTTCAGTCCCTGTTGCATAAAATATACATTATATAATATATTTTTATTGATTTCTTATTTGCAAAATAGTTGGACAAATGTCATCTAAAACTGTTTCAAATTTCAAGTTGATAGCATTAGTAGTTCTTGAGATATCCAGCTGTGACAGACAGACAGACAGACTGAGTCTCACCATAAGGGTTCCGTTTTACCATTTTAGTACGGAACCCTAAAAAATCTAGTGTCGTTTTTTACGAAACTGGCTTTTTATTAACGGCTTTTTGAACCCTGCTATGGTGGGATCGAGAGGGTAAAAACGACTGCTAAGTATATGTCTTATTGGGAACTTATAATGATTACAAGAAAACTTTAATTGTCGCTACTTTACTTTTATCGCGATATTCAATGAAATAAAAACACATTTCTATATGTTTTTCTTCGACAACGACCAATATATAAAAAAAATCAGCTGTTCCCTACATTTATGTTCGTTTAGCTCGTCAAAATGTAGGGAACAGCTGATTTTCTTTTCGCGATTTCAGGTTTGGTCCCATAGTTAAAGTTGTTCATAATGATGAGTAGGTACAATGACTTCTTAAGAGGTTGTTTATGTTTTACCAATAACCCTGTATGTATATAACTAAACTTTGAAACTTGTAACTTTTTTCACAGGGAAGGTTCCTGAAACACCGACTCCACCTAGCTTATTTTTTTTAATATGACGTGTAAAAGTGATTCCGATAAACTGTTTATAGAATAAACAATTTCATTTCATTTCTTAATATACCAATATAATTTACATAGGTAAGTAAGTATACCTATAGACGGAAACTTTTTATACTTGTCAAGTACCTAAGTCATTACTTTATATTACATTAACTTATATTTCACCCAAGAAAGAAAAGAGGTTGCGCACCTAGGTAGGTATATACCTTCTGTGAAAATAGTGTAAGTTACTGATAGATAGATACCTACAAAGGTACTTATAGTAATTTATACTAAATCTATGTGTAGGGCGCTACTGCGCTGGCTTGCGACTTTTCTTCTAGGTACAACTTTCAAAATAAGAACAGTATGCTAAAATATGAACTTATATTTCTACTAGCTACGCCCCGCGGTTTCACCCGCGTAAGTGTCGATCCTGTGGGAATATCGGGATAAAAACTATCCATTCTCCTTCCCCGGAATGCAATCTATCTCTCTGCCAAATTTTATCGAAATCCGTTCAGTGGTATATATAGGCGTGAAAGGGTAACATACAGACAGACAGACAGAGTTACTTTCGAATTTATAATATTAATTATGGATGATGAACACCGAAAGCAAATAAGCGAAAGTGATATTTGGAAAAAAAGCTCCTAGAAAATTGCTATCCATTATTGTAGTATTCTGTGATTTCATGTCTGTAGGTATAGCAAAACTCAGCTCTACTTTTCAGTAGGCATAAGCGTGATTTTATGTGCTTTTGTAATGGATTTTAATGAAGTAGAGTAGAGTGCGGTGAGGGAGCGACGCGTGAGTGGCGCGTGGCGCGCACGCGCCGCCTCTGTCGCCTCCCATCCCGCCATTGTTCTACTACGTGCACTTATTAATGCGATCATAATTACGATTAATTATTGTTCCGTCATAAATTAACAATTAGTCAATATACCTACAAGAGAATGACAGTCTTTTTTCATTACGGGAAAATATAAATATTTATTTATTGACGATGATTGTCTTCGCGAGCGATTATTAATTCCATGTTTATTAATTAAATTGACTTAAAAACTTATATTTTCTCTGTTGTTCGATACAGGTAATAGTCGTGTCACCTTCAATTATGCACGGCTCGGTATCGATGATACCTAACAAACGCTCAACATTTTATTTAAATGATAAAGTGTGGTGGCATCGCGGAGAGGCTCTACAACATATTTATCTTCGTATGACACAAGGTAATTATTCGTCCAATTATAATCTGCCGCGCCGTGATATTAAAAGTTGGAATTTTGATTAAAACCGATGCGGATTTTTATAACGGCGGCTCGTAGAAAAAACGAAAGGCACAAAAATGGCGAGAAGACGAGTCAGCAGGCTCCTTGTGAGCCGCTAGCGGACGACGCGCCTGCGCAGCGCGACCCGTTCCGATACGCGACTACTTATTAAGACAGGGGCAGTTTTTGCTATTTGATTTGTTAAAGAGACTAAAACGGATACTGGTTTGCTATTTTAAAGCATTTTGAACGGAAACTGTACAGTTATTCCGAACTTGTTAAAGGATATAGCTATCTCGATGTTGGAGGTACGATTAATGCTATAGATTACTTACTTGGAATGATTTTTCATTTCTGTTTTCATTTTTGAGGAGTAGAGAGAATTTGAGATCTCCGGCTGGCGAGGTTTTGATGGGGTAGGCGTGGGGCGCGGGCGCGGAGGGACAGCGGCGTGGCTCTGCGCTCGGAGGGCGCTCGGCCTCGTCCGGGTTACTGCGGCATCTCTTGACTAGTTCCAGTGGCGTGTCCATGTCGTCGTGGCCCTCCCACCGTGAGATCGGTGACTCTTCTCCTACTTCCACTTTCTCACGTTCACATGCGCTTCCCGGAGACCAAATCTGACGGTTTTTTGTTGATAAGTTAAGAGGAAGCTCTTCCTCGTCATCTGCAAACAAGAGAAAAATATTGTTCAAAATGCTTAGGTAGGAAATACAACTTTATTGTATCGACGCAATACAGGTGAGTGCTGACAATTTCTCTTCGTCTGTTCTTCACGCTTCTTTAAGTAAATTTAAAGTTGGACGAGTCAAATCGGGCGTCTGTGGAGTGACTTATGAAATCTGTACAGGTGCGCCAGTGTTTGCCGACGGTACGTCATTGTTTGCTCAACAATACATTAAAAACTTGCATACAAGTTTGTTTTCATTCACGGAAGATAAGTAGGTATCAAAAGAATTTAATTGTATTTGTGATGGTACCCAAGCGCAATTTTTTTTTGATTTTAGAACTAAGTCTTACTTTATAGATTAGCTAGGTACCTATACCTACCAACTAAGTACAAAATTTAATTATCCATTATGAAACCCTCAACTTAACCTAACATCTTTTATCAAACAAAGCATTTATTTCAATTAAAACATTTACAGGCAGAGTCGGTCAGTTAGTCAGAAAGTTGAAGCTAGTTGCCCATTCCACAACGTAGAACTCTTTGGAGAATAACTCTAGGTATATATAAACTCCAACGACACTCTTTTAAACCAAGATATTACAAAATCCTGGGTGCATAATTCTTTTTAAAGCAACTAAAATTGACCAGTCTCGCGGTATCCACGTCTGTTAATTGACGGATTTTCCAAACAGCGTAACTAGCTGAACTTAGCCGCCCTGCAAGTGATGTTAAGTGAGGACCACCACTGTAGCTTTGAGTCAAGCGTGATCCCCAGGAAAACCGCCTTTTCGACGAATTCTAGTATATCCTTATTATTAAAATAAATTACGGTCACCAAATTCAATTTGCAATTAGTAAAACATTCTAAAGATTTCGCGCCAATGTCTTTTTTTAATTTCCCCTTGCCCTAACCGCAATGCATTGCACGCATTCTACTAAAGAGATCGCCGCTTTTACTTCCATTTTCAAAAATATAATGTACTTTTTTTATGAAACAGTAATAAGTCGAGTCTTTATTCATGATAATTCTACTTATGAATAAAGACTTTTTTGTTTTTGTAGGCTCGTTATTGAGAGACAAAAAAAATCCCCTAGAGGAAGATATGCTATTTTTTCCTCACTCTGGTACGGTACAATGACGGCCTTTTTGAACAAGAGGAGTGAAATAGTAGATTGATTGCTAAGCGAGCAAACTACTATATTGAAGGCGAGAGTGTTTAGTAGAATCCTGAGCGCAGCGAGTGATTCAAGGTAGGTACGTCACTCCAGCTTAAAATTGTGTTGCTCCCGAGGTGGACACTACTTTTTATCACCCTCTATGAAAAAATAAGTAAATGCAACTTATGAATAAGAATATTACTACTAATACAGTGAAACTTGGTTAAGTGGGACCTGGATAAGTGAGAAACCTCCATAACTGGAACTCATGCTGAGGTCCCAACACTTTGACACTGAATTACCTCTGTTAGTGGAACGAAGCAAACCTCTATATCTGGGATTCGTTCTTTCGATTTTTTTGTCATAGTTACCTCTATACCTGAGACAGCGAGTGAATTTTATATGCATTAACCTCTGTAACTAAGATAACATCATTTTGTTTGTTTACTTACTTATTCTTCCCCCAAATTCCGCACTTAACTAATTTTGAGCCTCAATGACCTTCAGTTTTAGTTTTGCTTTTCTATCGTACGGATGTTTATTTGTATAGGCTCGGAAGTAAATTTAGTAAAAATTTCTAAACGCGAAGCAGTAAAAGCACTAGAAACTTTGCACAGTTATTTTGAAATGACATCAATTGGTGACCAAAGCATATTTGATAAAATTTATAACATCGAAAAACATCATACTTCCAAAAGACAAACTATAATGACAGATTTTTATAATTGATATTCTATTTACATTTTTGTACTATTTATAAAAAAAACTTGCTTGAATATTTTTGTTTAATACATTTATTAGGTACCTTTATCTTTTTATTAATTCCCAATAAAGATTAAAACTCACGTATAATGTTTACATAATACGTTATTTTATTTAATAATCGCACCTCTGTAACTGAAATAACCTCTATTTCCTAACCTCTATTAATGGGACCCTCTGTTAATGAGACAGATATTTATTTATACCTGTATATCTGAGACACTGGGTAAGTGGAATACCTCTATAAGTGAGGCAAATTTTCAGGTCCCTTGAAGTCTCACTTAACCAGGTTTCACTGTAATACGTTTATTTATTAAGGTTTATACAATTACTTGAGGAAGACATACTCATTTTTTATAAAACTAAGTAAAATCCTAATTTGAGTAAACAATTGAGGACCTTGCAGCAAAAGGGAGGCAGATCAAAAATTTTCCAATTTTTAACGACATCGTAACCGTAAAAAAATCGTCGTCAAAAATTTATTTATTTCCCTTAAAAACTTTAGCAAAATGTGTAGGTAAATATGATTAAATTATATTATACCATATAACTCTTAGACATTAGAGTAACCATTTCTTATACTTGCCTCCCTTTTGCTGCAAGGTCCTCAATTACGAACGAAGGCAGAATGCTTTTCGCGCGCTTTTTATTTTTTACAAACTTTTTTTAATTTCGCTTGCGCGTTTTACTTTATCATAGGTACAGACTGTTACTTGTTCGTACAATGTTCGTGATTGATCTCCTTAAGTGATTGGAACTTTTACTAACAATATCTACATTCCAAATTCAAATCACTTTTAGTCCCTGTTTACGAAGAATCACTAGCTTTTTTTGAATACAGTGATAAATAGTAGATTGTATCATAAGGGAGCAAAATAATTTTTTTACGGCGAGGGCGCTTATTTGAATCCAGAGCGAAGTGAGGGATTCTAGGGTAGAATCCCGAGCGTAGCGAGGGATTCTTTAGTAGAATCCTGAACGTAGCGAGGGATTCAAAGTACGTCGCCCGAGCCAAAAATATATTTTGCGCCCGAGTGATACACTCTACTTTTCATCACCCACTATGAGAAAATAAAAGGCGCCTCATATTTTATTGTAATATTATTATTTGATAAAATATATAGTAACAACTAAATTGAAATTAAATAGTATCTAATAAAAAACAACTAAAAACTTATTTCAAAACAAAACCATGAATTGAAAACGCGGGCTATAAGTTCACGCGTTTTTAATTTGATTTCTTTTTTTTTGTATTCAGCCGGCGCGCGGATCGACTATGAGCCGTCGTTCCATTCCAGCCAGTCTTTATTCAAACATTGCGTTCGATTTCTTTGGCGCTGAACACTATGATGTTCCAAATTCAAAAAGTGCGCGGCAAAGATATTTGCGGCGCACTTATAAAGAGGATTAAAAACTCATTACTGCCCGCTAAAAGTTTCTTATAGAAAACACCACCTTTGGGTGCACTTAAAGGCGAACCTTTCGAAAGTCCTTGCGAAGGTCGTCCTTTTCGAATAGATGGGATGAAAAAAAAATTGTAATAGTTTTGTAGGTATAAAGTTGTAGTAAAATCTCTTTGGCTGTACTGTTTGTATCTGGCTGGTTTTGTTTGTAGGTATTTGATACCATTAAATACTTAGATCACATTTTAAAAAGAAATCTTACTAGCTAATAAATTTATAAGGTGTTTTATAGCATGGCTATGGGAAAAGAATTTCTACTCGGTAAACGACATACCTACATATTTAATAAGACATTGAAAAATAAATAACAATTATAATAATAATTTAATTACCATATGACATATTTCTAATAGGTAATAATGATAATATTGCTATCCAATTGCAATTTTAATAACTTTAATAGAATCATATCTTAATTTTCTTATTGATTTCTTTTATTATTAATTATGAACATAAATATATGCATGTCACAGTAATATGACTAAGTGTTAAGGATCCATAATAATAATATGTAATATAATGTAAAGACCAACACTTATCGCAAATATTTGAACAATAAAAAGTATTAACGATTTCCCGCCACTTTTCAATTGTTTTTCTTTTCGCCAAAGTGAGTGAATTTAACGAAGAAATTCGATACATTTTAAAGTTTTATTACAAAAAAGGGAAAAATATGACACTAGCCACGAAAAAATATGTGCTGTTTATGGACTTAACGCAGTGTCAGTAAGAGTAACACAAAGTTGGTTCAAACATTTTCAGTCCGGGAATTTTGACGTGAAAGATGCAGCTCGCTCTGGTCGCCCTGTTACGGAATAAGTCGTTACCATTTTTAAACAAGTGGAACATAATCGGCATATTAGTTGTCGATATAGCTGAACAGTTATGGGTTCACTACAAACTAGTTTTGACCCATTTGAAAAGGTCTGGGTATACAAAAAGCTACTCATTTGCGATTTTCTATTGAAACGTAATGAAACCGAACCATTTTTGAAAATATTGATCACTAGTGATGAAAAGTGGATCACATACGACATGAACATGCGAAAAAGATCATGGTCAAAGGGCAGTTAAGCTCCACAGACTATAGCAAAACCCGGATTAACTCGCAATAAGGTGATGCTGAGTGTATGGTGGGATTGGAAGGACATCGTTAATTATGAGCTTTAACCGCCGGGCAAAACCATCGATTCGGATCTCTACTGCTAAAAGCTAATGAGACTCAAACAAGTAATTGAGAAAAATCGGCCGGAATTGATCAACAGAAAGGGTGTGATCTTTCATCATGATAACGACAGATCATACCATCTTTAGCCACTCAGCAAAAGTTGAGAGAACTTGGTTTGGAAGTGTTAATGCATCCACCATGTAGTCCTGACCTTGCATCCTCAGATTTCCACCTGTTTTGGTCTCTTCAGAATTCTCTAGGTAGTGTTAGGTTAACATCAAGAGAGGACTGTCGAAACTACTTGTCGCAGTTTTTCGATCAGAAGTCCCAAAATTTCTACAGCGATGGGATTATGTCATTACCTACAAAATGGCAACAAGTTATCGAACAACATGGCACTTATTAAATATATTATAATCAAATGTATATACCTACTATGAAAAAAATGTCTTGAATTTGTATAAAAAATAAGAAAAATCTTTTTCCCCGACCTATTTACTAATAAAAGAGGCACCAATATTGAGTAAGAGGTTAATATAAATATATACCTAATTACCTATTAATGTTTTCAGTTACAGTTGACAAGCGGTAGAGTTAAGTCTCCTTCAAACAGGCGCGACACGCGATATAATCGCGCGCGACACAAAGGCACCGCTCGTTGCGCGACTTGCGGTGCCTCTGTGTCGCGCATGATATTACGCGTGTCGCGCCTGTTTGAAGAAGCCTGTAGCTGAAGTTATCACTTCACTTTTATTCCCTTTCTTTTATTGAATTTATTACTTACCACTAAGTATTTGAGGGTATTAAAAATAGGTTAAGCTTTCAATTTGCAATTACTTAGAACTCATAACATACAAACCACTTACCTAATTTAATTGTTCTTAATAAAATCTTCAAAAAAAATTCTTATCGAAAGCAATTACGTCGGAAATAAATAAAAATCAAGCACTTATTGAAGTTTTTACACCCTGTTTGTTAGTTATCTACGAGGTTGCGTTGTAACCGGTACCAATGCGGATAAGAGACAATTAGAATACAATTTCGTGTGGCGGCGGTACTTCGTCGCTTTTCCTTGGAGCGTAGGAACAAGTGCGCTGGCTCCACCGGCGGAGGTAAACGACATGTAAACGACGACATATCAGCGCCTCGAGTTATTAATCGGTGCCTTACACTGATAGCTATTCTAATGAGTGTTATTCAGGAGAAGCCGCGTAAGGAGGCCGAGGCGAACGATGTTTTGTAATGCCGCGAACGTATCTAATTACCATTTTTAGGATTCTTGAAACACGTAAACACTTTCAGTGCGAGGTGATTTACTCTGCTTATATGAATTCGAATGTGAAGACTTACACTAGGTACAGCGTACACAAACATTAATTCTTCAGACTTTGATTTAAGTACTCGATCCATTTATAGTAATTGCAAATATTATGTAAGTAGGTCAAGTACCTAATGACTGAAAATGACTTTCAATACAATGTAATTCTAGTGAATTACAAATAAAATATTACTAACTAACTACATGGTATCTATTGTCAGCTGCAACATGTCCAGACACTTAAACACAGTGTTCTACAATAGAACGAGGGTACCGTGAGTCATATTATCATATACGATTTAAAAAACTTTTTAAAACTCTACCAGACTAACATCTGATAACATGCTAGGTAAGTATTAGATTAGAGTAATTTGTTACTTTCCCGGCGGCTTTTCATGATGCGATTATAGAAAATATGATGATTTAAGGCTCTCATACACAGGCGCGACGCGACGGTACGACACGATTCTGGTAGAACAATTTCCATGAAGTTTTCATAGAAAGTGTTCTACTAGAGATGCGTCAAGCTGCACTGCATTTGCACCTAACCGATTCACTTAAAAGTTGAATGGGTGAAAAAGATACTTTTGTGATCAATTTTCAGTAATTTTTCAATTGTGTAACTGTAGCCTTTTCATCATGTTTTTTCAGTTACTTATCTTGCAGTTGGAGAAGGCTTTGATGCTGTTGGAAATAAAGCAGGGTAGTTACCATCTCTGGGCGGGGTATGCCTGGCGTGGTCGATGGGTGGTCGTACGAACTGCGGGGAGGCGCGCGGCATCAGCAGTGGCCAGACTCCTGCACCACTGTACAGTGCTCCCAGGCCACTGCAGTACATCAGCGCTCCCAGTTCTGAACACAAAACACTAACTGATGACACGAGTTCTTTTTTAAACCGGATGAAAAATAATGGAACTGCAATCAGGAGTTCTATTGTCAAGAGACGAATGAGATATTTGTTTTGAACTGAGCAGGTCAAAAAGGTCTTTTTAATAAACGGGGCTTGACTGAGCAGTGAACACATACCAGTAGCTCGCGCGTATTGCTTGAGCGCTCTCCCTGCTATCTCGATGTCTCCTAACTGGAGTAGATCCAGTCGGTGATGTGAGAGCGAGTCGGGCGAGCGCGGAGGTGAGCGCGGCGACGGCGGGGTGCGGGGGGAAACGCTGCCTTCTGGTGACGGGAATCGGTGAGCTGGTGGCGGTGGTGAGGAGGGCTGGAACTGCTCCGCCAGCCGCGACAGCAGAACGTGCCGAGACATCCTAAACAAAAGAACAAAGTAAATGGTTTAGATATCAAAAATGTTGGCACTTTTATGCAGATTCCGGAGGCTATCTCAAGAATACTAATTTAAAATAGAATAGGTTGAAGATTCTTTCGAGAAAATACCGCAAAAAAGGGAACAAAATAAAAAATTCCTCAACTGGAAATCTCTTTTGTTTTCACGCAGCTAAAAAACAGAACGTGAATAAATTACAGGTAATAACGATTCCTTAACAATTAACGCCTGCATCACAATGTTAAGTTCCATTATGCGTCCAATTAGAACAAACCACCTAAGCTTTTGAATTGTCATTGACTAGTTGAGCCTTATCGATCGATCGTATTGCAACCATTCTGCTTTCCCGTGGGAACCTTCAGTTTTCTGAAGAGCTTTAGGTATTTATAGCTTTTGTAATAAGCTTCATATTTACATTAAAGAATGTTTATTTTATTTTTAAAGTGACACAATTATTCATTCATAAAACGGTTTAAAGCCCGCTAAGGGAAAACTGGATATCTCAACGATTTCTCGTTTCTGCCTGTTGCTGTTTTTTACAGCCAATGGCATCTAGATTTTTACCAAGGACACATACAAAACCTCAGCACTTCAAAAATGGTTTTATCTTTTAAAAAACAACATAAGTAAGTATCTATGAATTGTTTTTTTTTTAAAAAAACGTTGCCCCACACTAGGAATTACTCCTGTATCGTGGGTGCGTTTACAAACATTTAAATTCACATACACAAACAGCCAGACCCGGAACCTGTAGGCAATACAAATATTTGTTCCGTGCGGGAATCGACCCGCGACACGCAGCGCAGCAGTCGATCGCTCAGCCACTGCGCCAACCGTGTCGTCCAAATTACGTATTACTTCACGTAATAAAAGACTACTTAATAGCCATAACTCCATAACATTTTCTAAATGATAACGGCGACGGCGTTGTCAGTCACCTTGTTCACGAAGACAACTCAATATGACGGTAAGTAGGTACTGCGTTTATCAAGATTTTACGGTCAGCGCGGATCAATTCAAAAGTTGCGATATCATCTTTGTTTTACGTGACCGACGTCATTAGTGTCCATCCGACTACCTACGTACGTATTTGTTGACAGCCCTTGCTGATTAATCCGACCGCTTGTTTGTTGACAGCGAATCGTATTAAAAGCTCAATCAAGCAAATGAAGAATCAGAATAATGGAAGTGTTCGGCGGCGGAACGCGGCCGGCGCCCGCTGCGTACGCGCATTAATAATGCACGTGGCGAGTAAAACAATCTTCATTAGACTAACACACATTACATATTTACAGAATGGATGTCCGCGTGTTCCCATACCATTTCACCGCGCTTCCATTAGGAATTAAACTCGAAGAGCTCACCAGCACCAGTATAGGCGGAGACATTACATTTGTCGTCGTAAATTATAAGTAATGATGTCGGACAATGATTTGCAAAATTAACTAATTCCAATAATGCCCAAACAGACTCATTAACGAATAGTTTACGTGTAGATATCGATCACATTCATGGTATCCACGAAGGGGCAGTTCAATTTTCTTGTCTTCAGTCTTACAAATGCAAACCAATTGATTCGTGCTATTACTACTAATTGGCTAACAAGCTGGCTAACGCGAGGGTTGTGTGTCGCAATTTCTTGTTTCAATAAAGCAAGGCTTTATTTATTAGATCGCGAGTAGCAATTACCTGCTGCATGCCGACTGCCACCTTTTTTTTTATTACGGTACAGTGGGAACTCGAGCAAATGTTAAGAAAATCAATCAGCGCAAAAACTGTCCGTAAATTATATTGATGTTTACTCTATTTGTTCATGTCTATTGAATCTTTTAAATCTTTACATACACCTGTATGTTATAAAGTGCTGTCCGCCGTATGTTATCTTTTGATATGAACAGGTGTTTCTTAGAAAAAAGATTAAATCAAAATCTGACTCATACTATTTGAACCGATTTCTTAACAAATCTTGTTGTAAATGACAATCTATGTAATGAGTAAGTATTTTACATAATTGTAAGACTCAGTTTTATTAATTAATACAGGGTGCAATGACTAATAACTTTTTATAACCACTGTAGAAGCAGAATGCTGCGCTCTCCACAAGTCTATAAGCATACAGAGCCTCATAGCCTGCCATGATACAGACTGAAAATTAATTATTTCATCGATATTCGTGGTTCCGGTTTCACGGTGCAGGTTGCAAAGTAAATTGAGTTGCTTCCGTGTAATTAAAACGAACGGTTCATAATGTAAAAATGATCAGGAGCTTAAAAAAGTTTTTTTTTTCATATTTGATATTAATTATAGGTAAATCTAGCTACTTTTTCCTTGTTTTCTTTTTCAACTGTAAACTGTAATTATCATTCAGCATAATGTACGTAGGTATAATAATAGGTACCTACTAGTCTACCAAATGATAATAATTATTTCTATAATTTATTGTTGTTAAAAAAACGTGCTATAAATCTTATAGCAGAAGACCAAAAGATAATGGTAACTGAGTACAATATAAACGCCCAATTAACCAAATTAAAAAACAATTGATTCACAGACACAAAAAATATTTCACCGCCCGTGGTTTTATCTGCCCAGGCTGTTCTTGTGTTGAATACTTCTAGGTATCCAACATGTCGGAACACATGTACAAATTTGGTTTCGCTTTGTTTGTATATTGGTGTGAGAATATAGAAATGCAGATTATTTGCTCGACGCGCGGTGCATCGCCAGACGTGTGGTTTAGCGACTTGTGTAATACAAGTTGCTATTTATATATTTATTACAGTAGGTATATTGTCGCTTGTATAAACAGAGATATGAGCAAATATTTGAAAATTAGAACTTTTAGAATGCAGTTCTTGCTTCCGTGAATTGAACATAATTTCGATTTTCCAGATAAGCAGATTATCAAGGTAGTAGCAAAATGTTCAACGCGCTCTTCTAAGATAAAGCTTATAGCTAGTACTTAAATATTTGGTTGATGTGAGATTTTAAATCACTGTAGGTATAGATTTTCACCTCTTTATCCTTTTTTTTTAGGAAATAACGAAGTTCAAGTTTTAAGAATAAGAATGAAAGTTATTTGGTACACCCGTCATTGGCAATGTTACATTGCAAATTTGCAAGAGAATTATTTACCTACGTGTGCAAATTAAGTCTACGTAAAAATTATTTGAATAAGTAGGTGAACTGTATATATTCAAAGTAAATACTATAACAACTACGTAAACTAAAGAAATTTAACATAATGTGCATTATGGCAAAAAAATCGGGCCAATCAAGCAAGACATTTTGCTTGGTAGAAAAAAAATTAAAGAAGCAATCAAAAACTTATTAAAATTGATTAATCACTGTTTGTTGTCACAATAAAGTTAGTATAGGTACAGTCACCTAGTTATAAAAATAAGTTGTGATTTGATAATACGAAATGTTAAGCTATTTGGGACTAAAAATAAATTCATACTAAGTAAGATAATCTTTAAACTAAAGTGAGTTTTTCCGTTGACATCAACAATCACAAAAGTTATGAAGAAATACTTTTAAGAGGAAAACAGTGTTAGGAATATTGTAATCTGCTGTCTAATTAAACATAAATGATACGCTTAAATAATAATGTCTAAAAAGAACATACCTCAAACGGAACTTCTACGCAGCGAAAAATCTATTTCACTCACTGCTACGAAACACTAGTGGTCTACGAAAAAAAAAATTTTATTCAATCAGTCCAATGTACACCATAAATCTAATGTCATTTTAATTTAGGTAGACAAATGCAGCGAACGATATGACGTCGCGAAAATCGTAAGGCTGCGTAGGATCGGATCCCGTCACTGACTGCTTCGGTGCGTCGCGTTTGGCGCCCGGCACCTGACTGAAATAAGGCTCGCGCGCCCCGACCTACCCGACTGCTCTTCCACAATAACGTTCTTTTTTCAAAACTCTGCTAACAAAAAAGAGGTCGGACGAAGGCTGAGCAATAAAGAAATGATTTGATGAAACAGCCACTTGACAGGTGGCTCGCGTCGCATCCTCGCAGGCAGCACTTAATTGTTGGTTGCACTTACGTTGACGGCGCAGAGGATGCACTGAAAAATGGCTTTTAAGTATTAATGCCCACAAATAAGCGGTTGCTCCCTATATATGACATATAAAACCTTGCATTAAGAATTGCAAGATTAGTTGCGCATAGACCGGTCCGCTACTTGGTGAAGCCTCGGGTTGGTTAAATTCATGCCATGTTCCTGAATTAACTATTACTGGTAAATACATACTAGTTAATTTGATTTGTACCCAAAACTGAGATTAACTAAATGCACGTGGCTTAGATTTCTCGTAGCGTTGCGCCCCGCCCACCGCGCGCTATTGGTCGCCATCTAGAGCTGGGCGGAGCGTTGCTTAGATACTAACTTAGAAGCCTTTTTAACGTAACAATCTAATATTATTTATTTACAAAAAGATTCCTTCAATTTTATTGTTTTAGAGCTTTAATGTAAATTAATATACATTGAATACTGACCGACTATAGGATATGACGGACGTGACAAAGGAAAATGAACAAATGGAAAATGGAAATGGAATGGAAACGGATTAAATGTCACGTCGGTCATAAAAATTGGGTCAGGGTACTACATAGCTCCCGTAGGCCCGTTCATAGCTACCTTATCCAGGTACCTACCTTACCAGAGGCCGTAACCTCTGGTGTGAAAAGTAACGCTGCAAATTGTTGCAGTTGCGTTGTCGCTTTAAGTTGCGATGTGGTTACGTTGTGTGTAGTGTTTGCAGACAGATCCACTCCATCTGTGACAGTGTCATCGCATCGACGCAACATTGTGGTTGCGTTGTGGTTGCAACGTCGTAGTCGGTATCGCCCACACGGTTGATTATTCATTTTCTTACAAATTAGCGATCGTCCTCGCGGTGTCGTTGTGGTGTGATTGTAGCAGTGTGATTGTGGTACGTATGATCGGGCCCTAAGAAAATGTTTGCTAAGTCGCCTGAGATGCGGATTTAAATTATAGGTACAGTCTTGTCGATTTGAAAAATCTGATGACGCATACCTATATTTTATCCTCAGATTTCATGAAGACTGGTTTGTAAAAATAAGACAAAACGTCTTAAAAGTTACAGCAATTAATTAGCATTACTTAAAAAAACACATTCACATGCATGTGGAGACTTGTTTTTACTGATTAAACGCTGTAAGCCCGAAGAAAAACTGATTAACTTTGCATAAATAGGTAATAACTTCTTGTGAATTGCCCATGGCTTGACAGATGGAAAGGTGCTCTACGAACTTGCATAAAAAATTGGCGATCGATACTTTATGTGACACTTTAAATGCCTTATTATATATTACAGTTCCAATTAAAATATTCCATAGTAAAAACTTTTTTACAAACAAAAAAAAAAACAATCGACTTTCAAAAAAAAAACACAAGTTGAAAAATAACTTTAATTTCGGTAGTCGGTGTCTTTGGTTCCGCGTTTTCGTTTATTAATTGAAACCGAATTCCGAAATTAAAGTTATTTTTCAATCTGTAGTGCTTTTTTGGAAGTCGGTTGTTTTTTTTTGTGAAAATGTTTTTATTTTTCACTTTTTAGTTGTACCTACCCCACAAAAATTCATATAACACTACTTACTTTTGACCTGCTCGTGCCGTTACATCATTAATAGAAATGGAAAAATGAAGACGATTGTTTTACAATTAAGTCCACGTCTATCCAAGAACTGCTAAGTAGTTTTTGTCGACATATTGCCGTATCTGCTAACTTCTAACAGCTATGGACTGCTGTGGCTAGGTACCATCGTCAGCTCGGTAGCATTAAGTGATGACTCTCAGACTCAAACACCTGGATCATCAATAGGTTTCATTTGATTTGAGAGAGTTCAATTAAAACACTGTACATGCTTACAAAATTTGAGGATTTTCCTCGATTTTCATGGGATCCCTTCATCAGATTCCGACTTGGTGACAATGGAACCACCTCGAGAGTATACCCTTTCAATAAAAAAAAAAGAATTTTTGGAATCGGTCCAGCCGTCTTCGAGTAATCGGGGGACAAACATAAAAAAAAAACAAAACATGTAAAGTCGAACATATGTATAACCTCCTCCTTTTTGGAAGTTGGTTAAAAACGATTTATGTGTCTAAAAATAAACCGTAGGTACATAAATTACTTTATGCTGTGAGCAGGAGACAGATATAAATCTTTACTAAGAATGTAGAGCTATTGATTAGTAGTGAATTGACAGTTTCATGTTAGTTTACAAATGAATACACCACTAACTATATACTCTCTAATCTTTTGTAGTTTACGAAATTTAGAATATTGTCTTTCATTAATCACATTTTCACCTGATTAAGCGATTGTAATAGCAATCTCGGGAAATTCAATTAGACGGATAATCTGCTTTGGTTGCTGCGTGTTTTGTTACGCGAGGACACGTAGGGCTTCAGTGGGGGAAGTGCTTCAGCGAGTGCAGGCGCGGGGGAAGGCGCGTGCAGCGCGGGGAGGGGGGAGATCCGCGGGGGCTGTAAACATAACGGCGAGCGCGTGTCGGGGTGCGGGGGGCGCGAGGCCCGGGGGCGGGGGGCGCGGGGCGCGCGTCACGGCCCGTTAGCGCGGATCCTCGACGCGTGCACATGTCGCCCCGGCACGCGCCCGCGCCACTTTTTATCCTTCTTTTTTCTGTTGCTGTTTTTGTTTTCTCCCTTTGTTCAAAATACGAATTAAAGCCTCCATTTCGATTTCTGGGTGAATTAATGAAGCCGGGTTTAAGATATCACGATCGTAAACCTGATAAGATTTTGTTATTCATTCATAGTTCGTTGTGACTTTTATTTTTGGATGTTCCCGATTTTGAGTTGTGACACTACAAGAGACCTAAAGTGGTACCTATAGGTCTAGGTGCTAGGCGGTAGAGGGTTAAATAGGTTATCTATCTACAATTTATATTAAGTTATCACAAGATTTGTATTAGTAATCTCAAAAACTTGAAACCAAAAGTGGACTCATGGACTGGTAGTGCGGGGAGATGTATGAAGATAAAAACCATGCAAATCCTTATACACGTTCATAAAGTATGCGAGTACATGGTTGATAGATAAGTAAATCAAAATAAAACAGTTGAAGGGTAGGTACGTATGTTTCAGCTGCAGGCGTACAGAACCGGTCGCAGGAGTGCGGCGGCGGTGCGGTGCTGCGCCGGCGCAGGCGGCTGGCGCTGTCGCTGTGCGCCATTCCTTACAGTCAACTTTTATTAATTGGGCAGATGAGAGCCACGGCTTCCATGATGAATGCTTATCCCTTATACGGCCAGCAGTTCGCGAAACCTTTTATAGATTCTCAATTAAAAGTGTCTATTATAGTTAATAGGTCGATCAGACATTGTAGCGTTTATAGAAACGAGAATATTTGCTTTAAGTATTTATAAAAACAGGTAATATAACGGAAAGGACGATTAAGTGGAATAAAGTTAGGGTGCGGGTGGCAGGTGGCTGCGGCTTAGGGATGCTCCCATTGTTCTGACTTAGATATCGACACGCAATGTGATTTGGAGACAAATAACTCGAATTTTATTGTGGTTTCTACGTACCTACTATTATCGTTTTGTTATTGTTTTGTAAATGTTTTATTGTACATAGGTAGAAAAATATATTTTCAGATCTTTATATCATAATTCTTATCAGAAAAGCCTATCTAACTATCTCTGAATTCAATTGATAGATATGCAAAACCAAATATATAGGCAAAAAAAAAAAGTAAGTGTTTTCAGGTGTGGATTACAATTTTTTTCAGCGTCGATTTAAGACTGTATATAAAAGCGTTTGTGAAAAATTCCAACATCTTTAAATAGAGACGGAACCCTAATGAAGATGTAGTTAATTAATAGCGTGCTTGAATGCTTGTTTTGGTCACTGGGTTCCATTCCAGCCGGAATTTTTCACATTCCTCTTTGTTTTATAAGAAGTCAGTGCACGGATTAAGAGAGGTACATAAATCTTAGAGGTTTTTTTCCAATAATCTGTTCAATTAAGTACACAATAACACTACCAATATATAGAAAATTAAATAAATAAGTTTAATTAACTCGGTCATAGAAACGGAATGAGCTACCAGTGGCGAAGGTTCCATACTACTCGATCCTACCTTCCTTCCCTTTGAAAAATGGCACAGTCAGTGTTCTATAGACAAATAATATATTCATATTAAAGATATCTACTCCAGCTTACCTCTTACAAAAATTTACCCTTCGCTACTGTGAGCTACGCACGTAATATCTTGCTTAGAATAATATTAAATCATTATAAGTTATTGATAAATACTTACTTATTAATAACTTTCTAACTAAAATAAACATGATTTCTGATTTACTAAGAATGTTATATTTTGTTGAAACTTAATTTTTTGCACGGCATTTAAAAAACAGTTTTCGTAGAGCTTTCTTACTATCAGCTGCGAGTTACGCAATGCTCTACGGTCGTAGCACTAACAAAGTTAAGTTTACAAAAACATTAGCTTTATATAACGTTAAAATCTAACTGTCGATACCTGGAATCGACACATGTCGCGTCTAAGGAGCACCCTCAGTGCTTGAGACAAGATTCAGCACGCGAGACGGCGCGATGCGATGCCTGCGCCCGCGCCATGTGCCCTTAACGGATTTATTGGAGCGCCTGCGCGTGCCGTGCGTCGTCATCCACTCGTGTGCATCGGTTTTATTTGCTCAATGCATGGCACTAGGTGTACACTTTCTCTACGCTTTATCGAGGAACCGATTACGATAGTATTGAGTAGAACCTGTTATCTACGAGTTTCCAAAATGCATGCAAAAGTCGTAGCACCACGTCATCTGGTATGTCTTGCAAAAGCTCAAGGAATATTTGAGATTCGAGTATGTAGGTAGTTCCATCAGAATTTCAAGATTGACACATTTTCTCTAGTTTGCTGATACCTACAGTTCAAGATAAATTAATAATTTAGTCTTATGCCATGCTTATAAGTAGTATAAAGAAAACTAAATGGTAGACGAAAAATACTCACAATCAAAAATATTTCATATTTCAAGCAGGCAATTTTCAGTTTTTCAGTAAAATATAAGTTAATAAAACAAAGATATCCAGCTACGATACCTTTGATTTATTATTATTACTTACCGATGTTAAATTAACGATAGCACAGTCAACTGCACGTCTGTTGTAGAATTAGACATTGACAGACTTTATGTCGTAGCGGGCGGCTATCGTAGTTCAAGTGTTACCATTGACGTGCAGTTGACTGTACATCCTAAGGAGATAAAAATACTTGTTGGTTTATCTAAATGCTGCTTATGATTACGACAGACACAAGGAATTCGTTTTTGAGGTTCTCAAATATAATACCGACCATGCGAAAATGTGCAGCCACACATATGCGTGTTTATTCTAAGGCAACAGAAGGGAATCCCAAAAATCAGTGTTATATTTTATCGCCTAAACATCCGTTACGTACGGTATCAATTTGCATATCTTAGCAGTTGGAGGCCTACAGTTAGGAGGCGACTGCGGCGAGTCATATGGCGGGCGTCGGCTGAAACCGTAAAAGCTTGTGGAGTGTGCGCATTGTATGCGTCGTCGTGCGGTGCGGCGGCGGCGTCGGAGCGGACGACACGCCCGCTCATTACGACGAAAAACTGCGCTCCTCTCCGCTAATTGCGATCATTCTTACTCCGTACCTACGCGCTCCCATATTGAGTGAGCATATGTTCCCGAAGCCGAGGCCGTGCACACGGCGCAGGCGCGCATGCTGCTATGTTGCGGTTTTCGATTACTGCGTGTGTAATTGTGTAATGCGCGAGTCCTCGGCAAAAACTTACGTTTCAGATATTTATAGCTTTTATTAATACTTTATTAAATATACAGCAAGTAAGGTTTGCGGTAACCGACTGCTGGGCGCACTCGAGAGCTTGCGTGTGCGCATAAGTAGAGCTTAACAATCGCTCTATAGCGTTTTCAAAAGAACACGGTCATTCACTTGACTTTTGATTATTGGAAGCTATCAGAGGCATACACAGGCATGCGTACGTGTATTCTTTGACAATTTAATAGCATATGCGCTTGCACCTGCCACTGCAAAAAATAGGCGCACGCTTCAGGCAGTGAAGCGCGGAATTCGTCGCCGCGGTCGTCTTCTAGCCTATCTTATACGCTATTTATTAGTAATTGATTGGAAAGGTGCATTAAGCCCCAGTGTTATGTTTTTATAACGTTTGACCATACTTGGATTTGCTGGGTCTTTAGACCAGCCTTAAACCTAAATACTTATGTATAATATGTCTTGTTTTCTCATTTCACGTACACTGACATACCTGCTCTGCTATTTATATTATAATTATATGCCATTGATAAGCAAGGTTTTCCTTTTTTGTCACCCTTTGTAAACAGCAACTTGAATTAGAATTTGATCAGTCGGAAAATGTATCCTGTCAGTCGCTTAGTCACTGTGTCGTCCTTATTGAAGTGAAAACTTCTTTAGCGGCGTTGTACACTTTTTTTGTAACGGGTAAAAAATGTTAAACTCGCGTCAGGACACGTGACCTGATCGAAAATTCGTAAGACAGATGGCCGTAGCCGGTACAGCGCGTGTTTTGTTTATAAGACGATTCACAAGATACACACGTAATTGTTCGAGTTTTCACTTCTGTCGGCACTCCCGGAGTGCCACTGTTTTTTTTCATAATATATGTCTCAGAAGCGAATCTATGAGGCCTTATTTCAAGTATGCAGAAGATCTCCGTCTCCCATATTTATGTAGGTACGTGTACACATACAAAACATATTAATAATTGAATTTTAACAAATAGGAAAATATAAAAAATCTAGAACTTAGTTTTAAGCGGACTGCTTCGTTAGTGTAGCTGTGGCTTATACGCAACTCCTCCTGAGCGTTAAGTTCTGGGTAGCATCCTCAGGACAAGCAAAGTGTTACCTATTAGATTTCTGGACTACCTATTGAGGTTCGGATCCCCTGTTGGTGTGGATCTGACAGAAATTAAAACAAGAATAACTAGCAGTGGATCAGATCAGTGGATCCGACCGGAATAAGTCCCCTTATATGGGACTGAAATTTGAAACATAATTGGTGAAATTTGGGCGTACTATATAGGTACCTAGTTGCCTATAACTAACCTTTCAGGGAATATGGCCTTGATGTTAGATGAAGCCTGTATTCAATATAATCCAAAACTGCAACGAATCCTTTGGCTAATTGGTAGGTAGGCACTCTACTATTGCCTACGAAAAGTTTTTGAAACCGATAGAAATTCGTACGCGACATTTTGAGCGCCTATTATACGTAATCGTTACACAAACAAATTCAAACAGATTTTAGTTTTCGTTTACGTCAAAAACTATTTTCTTCAAGTTGCTCTTTGTCAAGTTTTTGAGTTTGACTGTTTCTACTTTATAGTCACCTATACGTCTCGTGTGCTGTATTGATACAGATTTTCTTACGCTTCGTTTCAGGATTTTTTAAATGATGTAATTAATAATTGAAATCTTTTGCAATGCAAACACAGAATATAAAATTACTAAATTAAATGTGGTTTTATTTCTGCGGGCAACGATCAGCCTGGTTTGGGCGGCTCGCAAGACTCGCAAACGCTCAGTGAAGATGTCTGGGCGAGTTAACGCGTGCCCCGCGGCGGCGGCTGCGGTCGCCGCTCATGTCCGCTTAATGAGTGTCTTAACTACTGTTGGTAAATCATGCTTTTACGTCCTTCGGGCTCAGACATACGATGCCGCGACTCAGCTGCGCATCATGATTCAGAATTTAAAGGCAATTATCGTATGCAATCAAATAATATCGACAACAGAAAGGTTGTACGCGGAGATCAATAAAACTCTTATGATGTCCCAAATATAACCTATATTTCAGTAAAATCGTCATCAACACGGAATAAAATGGCATATGTAAAGCTATATTTTTATTTAACAACATAATATTTTTATCCATACACACGACAATCGAAATAAACTTCGCAATGTGGGATCCCGAGCGACAACTCGAAATTCGGATACAAAAAAATTGGGTTAGCGCAATTAACCGCCAAAGGTGCCGCGATTTTGCTGGCGGATAATGAATGGGCAATCACGCGCCTTTGATAAGTGCGCAGGGTGACCAGCTAGCGGTAACCCTTGGCCAAGAAGGAGCCACGTCCCGGGGCCCGGCGGCGCGCGCGGCGCGGGGGCCGGGGTAGCTCGAGCCCGCGTCGCGTGGCGGGCAGCGGCCGGCAGGTGGCGCGAAGGCCACTCCGGGACCGGGAGCGCGTCGCCTTCAGTTAATTGATTCCAATCTGAGAAGCAGCCCACGATAATTCACTCCGTAAGTAAGTGTATATCCACTCTCGCTCTTTGGTAATTATAAAACGGTCGACAGGTAACGGCATTTCGTATTCCTATTGTTTTTGTATTGATTGTTTTATTCAGGTTGCGTTTATCTAAATAGTTGACATTTACGCCTTATCAAGTGTATGAAACGAAGGTTATTTTATCTTCTTGTTTGATAATTTCCATATGTAGATATTTACTTTTTATGGTAATTTTATCGACAGGCATTTAAATTTTGTTTCTGTAGGCACCTCTGAAAATCGGCGTAACTGCCAAGTAATGTAAGATATTTAGCATAGAAACCTCTGAAAAACTGGATAAAACTTAAGTTAGGCAATTTATTGAACAGAAATGCCAAGTTTTCAACACAAAGATCAAATAGAACGAAATTCAGGTTCTTATCCAAGTCGGATCAAGATATTATTTACTCTGTATAGGTACATAAATTGATCATTTTGCAAGTGCATACCTGCCTATAGATTACAGAACCATTGATTTTCATTAAGTGCAGTCTAGAAGACGGTGGCATAGCAAAAAACAAGCTTTTGGACCGAACCGGCCGCGGGCCGCCCGCGCCGCCGTGCGCCGGACTGAACCGATTTAATTGCCGTCATTAATCCGTGGACAAGACCGTTTCCTTTGCACAGTGGCTATTTAAGTGCGTATCGCCATTTTCTTTCCATTTTACTAAAGTAATAATAGGTATCGATATTGAAAATTACTTAATGTTAATATTTAACGACCGCAATAAAATTTGGAAGAAAACAACTGAGTTGCAACAACTCCATGTTTACTTATGAAAAAACTATTGATTTACATGTTAATAACTTTCAACACAGGTATTTGACCGTAGGTACCTATAACTGGTTTTTACTGATCACTTTAAAACAATGGACCGAATCTAGTAGATACCTAATGGTATCTCACATACCTAATCGTTTATGGTTAACTTCTTGCTTTATACCTACACATAGAAGATTACCTAAATCTGCAGAAGTGCAGATATAATAAAAGCTTTGATCAAATCAGACAATATCATAAAAGCAAAAAAAGAAAAGAACATTTCTTAATTAGTCTTAAACATGTTGATCATAGCTTTGAGTTTTCATTGGTTTGGACTGAAATACTTACCTACTTATGTAGAATTTGTCTAAGATTGGACGTCAAACCTCGGGCACACAAATAGCGATAGTCAGACTAGTGTCGCAAACTGTCTATTTTGGCTAATATCATCGTTTATTGAGAAGGAAGGTTCGTGTGTTCGATGCCTGTTGACAGTGGCACAACCCTGTGAACATTTTCGAGGATTACACGCATGACAGTTTTAAATTATGTTGTTTACTCATGAAAAACGACAGCAGCCATGATTAATTACTCGTCAATGCTTATGTTGGCAGGTAAGAAAATATACGAAGCATTTTAGTCGTTATAGATAAAAAGTTGCTGAGTATAATAAAACACTTTGTTAACTAGTGTGATTAAAATCAAACACAAAAAATGCTAATCAAAGGGTGAGTGTGTTGTAAAGTAGCTGTTTCCATATATGTAAGCAGACAGCGGGTAGCGGGTATCGGCGAACGGTGCGTGCGACTTGCGCGGAGAGCGCACGCGCCTTGTAATTACGCGCAAAAGGTCGCGCGCGCACATTGCGCTCGCCCGCGCCGCCTGCGCATGCCCCACTCCACCACCATTACACCGCGCGTCGCCTCGGGCTCATCTTCACTTTCAAGCAACATTAAACGCGCTATGTACTGACGTCATTAGATCCTGTAACATGATCCTTCGTCATTAAATCCTACGCCGTCCCGACCGTTGCTAATGGCTTAGTCAATGTAAATGCTAATGTGGAACCTCTTCAAGATAGCATAATTTCGGCTAACTTTATTTATACTTGTGTCTTTATCTTTTAATTAGGATTACTTACAATTATTTCGAGGATTGTTTATGTTATAGAAATTGAGCGATGTGATACATAGAATTTGCTTACTGGTAAGAAATGTCAACAGCACACTGCAATCTATTACCTTCTACTTGCTACTCTACCAAGAGAACTAGATAACTGCCATGTCAGTCGTGAACTCACGATACTCGACTTTCGCTTTCCCATTGGCTGCCAACGGTGCTATTCTGTATATAAAAGATCACCGTGATAACTTAGGTGGAAGCTTAACGTGAGCTGTCATTCCACCTGATGCTAGGGATTGACACTATTGACAGGTCACTTTAAGCTCACTTCACCTAACTTTTCACGGTGAGATTTTTACAGAATAGCATTAGATACAGTTGTCCTAACATCTTGTCAAAAAAAAAAAAAAGTAGGTATTTTTGGTAGACTATATAATCTAGGCAGTAATAGTAAGTAGCGGCTGCAATTGATATAGTTGTCTATGCTAATGTATTTGGCTTTGATACTTGCTAGTTCATAATAAGAGGGTACTTATCCCATGTAACCTTTCCATGAAAATCATGAAGAGCAGAAATCTGGATAAGTTAACATAGAAATGTTTGTTTTGTACACGATTATGAACGTTTTCTCCCCTGTCTTATGCAATAAACGCAAAAATACCATAGATTAATTTTGCGAATGAAGAAATAATCTCTACCACATAAAGTGATTCCCCATTCACTAATTATGCGTACGAGATATTTATAAAAACTAACCATCGTACTATGGCTTAAGGACCAGTCGCAAACCCAGCAAGTACTTTGAAAAATGCAAGCTTATGGCAAAGTATAGAGAATTTAGTAACCGTATCAAAGCTGCATCATTACGTACGTAAGTATGTTCTGTGCCACCAATGACCGCTTAATCTTCTAGACAGAAATTATGCTGTACGTACCTATACTTCACAGCAAAAGTATTTACTGCAATAAAATTTAATAGTATAAAAGCTACTATTTTTGACACACAGTTTCACCCGCGTGAGCTTCGATCCCGTGGGAATATCGGGATAAAAACTATCCTATGTCCATTCCCGGGACTTAAACTACCTCTGTACCAAATTTCATCTAAATCGATTCAGCGGTTTAAGCGTGAAGATGTAACATACAGACAGACGGACAGACAGACCGACACACTTTCGCATTTATGATATTAGTGTGGCTATATATTTAGCGTTACCTTAAATTTATAAGAATTTCAAATATCTTAAAAGTTAAAAGTTTCTTAAAGTCATCTCAGTATTAGCCTACCTAGGAACTTACGATATTATAACTTATTGTAGAGATTGAAAAATAGAGTATCAAAATGTAGAGTTTCCTGGAAAAAAGGAATGCTCTTAATCAAAACCTCATCAAGTCTCCTCATCAGATGGCTCCCATTAGTCGCCAAAAATCATTATGTAGACGGCAGTATCAATATAATATCGTAAATACTTTTAACGATTCCATTTAAACGTACGTACGTAAAGATATGCAAAAACGTAAGGCAGCGTTCCCACTACGCCGGACCGGCAGATCTGCCGCGCCGGTAAATCTGCCGGAAGGGCTAGTGGCTGTACAATTTATATGAAGCTATTCACACTATCCCGGGTCCGGCATTTTTACCGAGCGTTTTGTCACTACGAATTGCCGGTAGAACGACCGGGCCCGGAGTAATGTGAACGAGTTTGTGCCGGTATCTGTCCCCCGCTCGCCCCGCTCGTGCCTTCTATTAAGATACCACCACAACACAACAATTTCGTCGTCCATTGTGCGGGCAGGTCCAAATTCAACTGAGGTACTGTCTGAATTTCTTCCGGGGTCCGATGTAATGTGAACACTCTGTCCGGTGTCCGGTTTTCGGCAGATCTGCCGGTCCGGCGTAGTGGGAACGCTGCCTAAGCCGAGTGCCAGTGTTAAGCTTTCATATTGCCATAGTAAATTGTATATAGGATGACGCTATTTGAAAATGAAGATATTTTCAAGATTTTATGGGTACCTATGGGTATAGTACAGTCTGCTCAGTGCCCGCCATGATTGCATTTAGTATTATGAGTCTTCCAATAAATTAACATAATATAGCAATAATTATTGTCAATCGACTTATAAATTACCTACCTAAATGTACGCGCGTGTAAGACGTTCGGGGCAATTTATAAGAGAGTTATGTAGGTATAATATTCTGTGATATTGTTTAGTGACAAAGATAGATACTCTATCGAAACTATTTATATGAATATCTTATCGATGCAAAGAATTTAAATCAATGTAGGTATCGCAAATTAATTAGGTAGTTAAACGAACCAATTACATAACTTGACCAAGGTAAAACACAAATGGTTAGTAAGTTAGTTAAATTGCAAAAAAAATCTGGTTATAATAAATACATATGTTTGTAAAATAATAACTACTAACCTACACTACTGCTGGCAATAATTGATAGCAGTGTTTCATTTTAATCAATAAGAATGTGATACAAAATTTTCTTTTGTCATAGCACTAAATTATAGGTATTTACTCAGCATATTCATATTATTTATTGATTTCTTTTTCGGGTAGTCAGAAGCCCGAAAGTCTGACAACCAGTCTTACCAAGGGGTATCGTATTACTGAGTAACTGGGTTGTGGAGGTCAGATAGGCAGTCGCTCCATGTAAAATACTGGTATTCAGCTGCATCCGTTAGACTGGAAGCCGACCCCAACATAGTTGGGAAAAGGCTAGGCAGATGATGATGATTCATATTATTCATTGTAATTTTAGTCAGTACATATTTTTCAGGAAATGCACAAAATATTTAAAAGGGTCTTTAATGGCTCGTGATTTTACTGACTGCACACTTGAATAAATATTTCAGTAATTGCCAGCAGCAAATGGTGTTTATTTGAGAACCGTCTGGGAAAACTTTGGTATTTACTGTTTTCTAGGTTAATAGGTATTAGGTTATTTGTTATACGAATAAAAAACTTTGATATGACGAGTTTATAATAAAACAATGCACATTCTTTGGTTATCAAAAGCCGTCAATAATATAATGAATATGTTTTCCGATAAATGACCGCTCGCCACGGTCACTCTGTCCGGTTAATTATATATTAAAGCCAATTGCAATTAAGTGTCGGCGGCGACGGCATGTGGTAGTGGCACAACAAAGCCTACATTAAGTAGGTACGGCCATGGATTTCATGTGTTATGATTGTGCGACAGGTTCGCGCGTCGCCATCGCACGTCGGTCGCAGAGTGACGCGACGCGTCGCGGCTCACCGCGTCTACTAGTCGTAACATCTGCCGCCGCCTTTATGACCCAACGGACGTCACCTTAACCTGCCTAGTAAACAAGTCTTACTGCAATCTTTATAAATTAAATATAATCTATAAAAACTTAATTCCAGATTTTCCCTGCATACCTACTTACAGTTATAAAAAATCAAAGATAGTAAGTATGTCGATTCTCTCAGGCAGTTATTAGAACGGTCTGTGTCTAGACATCAGGCACCCGTTTGCAGAGATTCTGCATAACCATAAAAATATGAATATTTTAATGTCTGATTACCATTATTATTACAGAAATTAACAGATGAAAAGAGTTATTTAATTTCAATGTTACTTTGACGGCGAGTTCATATCAATGAAGATAAAAATTTTATGATTTCAATTTCGTTTAAAGTCATAATCCCGAAGCACTCATAGCAAGCAATTAGGTATTTAATAATCACAATTTAATATCCACATCTGAAGTGAATAAAATAACTTTATTGCGGATTATAAAAACCAAGTTTTAAACTCTATGGTTAATAGGCGTTTTATTGCTTACTTGTGGACATTAATTGATTGTAGTTATCCGGAAAAGGGCCTTAAGTATTTTTGATTTAATCAATTTTAAAACAACTTAAATATTTAGATTCTGTTATTGAAGGATGTTGGACTATATTGAAAGTGAATATTTTTTTCGCCAAATTGCAAGTGCGCTCGTTGCGCATAATAGCTGAGCAGGCTACGCGGTTATAAATAAAACTTTCGCGCGGCGCAAGCGCGTTAAATCGAATCCGACGATGGCTGGAACTCGTCCTGGCGCACCTGCGACAATTTTTATAGTATAAATTTGCATTAATTCATTTAGTCCTGTTTTCAACGCGGCGTATAAATGGGTTAGCCGGTAAGTGGTGGGATCTAGCCGCTGCCGGCGAGGCGCGGGCGCGGGTACGAGCCGCCCGGCGCACGTCGCGTGTCCCCATCCACCTTTCAGAGTTAATCGACAGACAACAAGCCCATGCGCCTACTGTATTTTCTTTTGTTGAGTTCGAACTTTGAAGTATAGACTTGAGCAGAAATGGTTTAAGTTAAAATGGGATTATGATTATTTTATTAGGTACTTTTCTACTGACTGTACTTACATAGGTGAGTAACAGTTGTAAAATATTATAAGAAGGCGCAAGAATAAAGGTAGGTAGTAGAATGAAAGCTGATTTCAGCAGACCAGGGAGAAAAGAGTTATCATCGATCTTGTGACATTGTATATAGTGGGAAATTAAAAAAACAAAACTCTGTGTGTGTCATATCTGTTCTAAAAACCCAGCACTAAGTTAACTGATACCGCGTTTAGTAGACAAATAAAATGCTAACAGCAACCAGACCTGGAGAAAATATGAATAATTATGATCAAGAATTGTTACTTTGTAACAGTGTAACTGTAGTTTGTAAGTTGTCTACATTATCGTATTAGGTGACAAACCTGTAAAGATAATTGTATGGTGGGAAATAAATAAAATCTACGTGTATTCTGTAAATAAAGCCTGTCTACCTACTTACTGAGATCGCATCTATAGTAATTATTATTGACTGTCAGCTATCATCTCCGTAAGACAACTTGCGCGCGTTTATTATGTAAATATATTTCAGATTTTTACTTATTTTGCCTTCAGGCTGTATAAAAATACACTTCTGCGGTTTTAGATCCGCTCCATAAAATGTTTTTATTTGAACTTATGTCTACAATGTAAGGTTTCTACCTATATATAAAGTGCACACAGAAAGAAACATGCTGGTAAACGGGCGAATTTGACCAAACGTTTATACCAAGAATAAGTCAAATCCTGAGAATAAATTTTTGTCGTTTTTCCATACTAGAACTTTCAGAAGTCAATTTTATTCCGCAATTAAAAGACTTTGGTAAAATCAGCCCTAAGTTGAAGAAGTTCTTTGTCTCTCTGAAAAACAAAGGATATTTCAGTTATTTTTCGTACCATTTGAACGACAAAAATCTACCCCTATCAGAGTCACATCCCATATGTTATCAATTTATCATGCACCAATCACAGAATCCCAACCTATCAGTGGCAAACGTGATCCTTCCCGGATCGATTTCAGTAGCGGTTTATGGTATACCACATTTATCAGTGTCTCACTTTCCATTTCATATGGAGGAGCATAAACAGGTTCGCTTCACACCCAATTTACTCAGTGGTTTAATAAAATACACACGTGTTTCTTACATGGGAATACACTTAAGACTGCTGGTTATGTAACGTACGTACATACTATAATGACAATATAACATTAGTCGTTACAAGGATCCGGGCTAACCGTCGGCGTCGGCGTAACGTTAGCATTGTTTATTTATTCATTTCGTGTTCACTCCACATTTTCCCACGGCTTAAAACGTGGTGACGTCATTTCAGGTTTTACAGCTTCATTAAACCAGAACTTATATTTAGCTTGGACCATATATAAATTTTTCATGCCATACAGACCTACAATCTACTCTCATTAAATTTGAGTAAATATATAGTAAATGCATTAATAATTTAATAAAGTGATTTATGATTGCAATTTTTATAAGTGTCGATCAATTATAATATTGCTTACGAAAACTATTTAGTAATAAATTAAAGGGGCGATTAATAGCTGATAACAGATCGGCATAACTTATGGTTCAATGTCAATTTTATTTTAATATTTTTTTTATAAAAAACTGTTTTTAATATAACTTTCCTGGTTATATCCAATACACAACCAACATTTATAATAGTATCCGTATCTGAGTAAATGTTCAAGAGTGTACTAAAAAGCCCGCAGTACAAAAGACATCAACGATCTAATCTTTATGTGTGCATACGCAGAGTTGAGACTACTTATAGCTATACGATTAATACGCTACGTCCATAATTATAATGACGGTGGTGTCATTAGGAACCAGTGAGTGATATAGTAATAATACCACGATTCTTAACGAATCACAAAAAAAATAGGTAGGTCCTTCCCTAATAGGAATCTGTTTAGAACCGTTTTTTTATTTGTTACGACAGTTTTTAATAATTATTTTGAGTTCAGAAATACTTCTAAGAAACTTTCTCCTTGTAGTCATCTGTAAAACAAAACCGCGTCAGTTTTTATGAGATGCCTTATGATGTTCTAAAAAATTCAAGAAGTTTTTCGTAATTCAAAAAAGTCGTGGGGTTGCGTTCCGTTTACGGCTACAGGTACTTTGTTGCTGGATCGGACATGCTTGCCAGTTTAAAATTTATTCAGTCGGTTTTTATTTACTCGCAAACACCTTTCAGTAGGTAGGTAATCAAAATAATATGTGGATAGGTTATGTTTAATTTATTAGTAGCTTTGTTGTTTGCTGTAAAGATGTATATAGTTATTGTTATTTGTAGGTCAGACTGTATTATCTATATTTATAGGAGATCATAATGACTTTAATAACAATACAATTAACAGTAGACGTATAAAGCTTTGTTTCTATGGATGCGAGTCCAATCATAACAAGAACCGTCGCACGCGCAGCGATGAAGAATAACAATCACGTAAAAGTTAATCACATGATCATCGGGTTAATGATTTCCATGTTTACTATATTATATAGTATTCTATTAACTTTAGACCTTGATTACAACCGCCGTAATATTTAGGTATATTTTCTTTTAACCTTAGATAAAATGGGCATAAATAGTCAGGTGCGATTCTTGATACACTATAATATCAATGAATATTAATCATGCTTTATTATAATATATTAACATTCTAGTATTGATATATTATTTACACACTAACTCTATAATAGAAATAAAAATATTTACAAGTATCAAAAAGGGTTACAGGGCGTCGAAAAATTCGTAATGAATATTAATTAAACCATAGATATTCGACAGTTCCAGTAACAAGGTTTCCTTGGTTCGTATAATAATGTGTCTGCAAGGTTTGGTGGTCGTCCCTCGAATCGCTGGCGATGGCTCTGCGCCATATGGTGGCCGCCCTGCGCATGCGCCCGTGCCCGCTCCAAATTGCAGGTTATATCAATTGGTCTCGTTCAAGGGGACCTAACGTTGGGACGAGCCTGGTGTTAGTATAATTGTTTGCACTTAAAACTACGAGTTTATGTACCGTTACGAATTTACACGCGTCGGCACGCGAACACAGATATTTTGAAATCGTTTGACAGAGTTTGATTTGGATGAGTAAAGCTTTGGCTTAGACATGATGTAGAAGGTAAATCTATGCAGGTTTTCTGATGCTAATATATTCCAACGTTCAGCACTAGAGTTAGGATCCTTTGGAATCTGTTGATGATGAAGTGTGTATTATGTATGGTGCCTGGTTAGACATGTAGGTATGATAGGAAAATCTAGGATCTCCTGTTTTGAAACTCAGATTCAATAGTTAGTGATTTATCCGCATCTAAGTAGGGTCCTGAGAATAAATAGAATACCGCTTTTTTGATGCCACAGATGTAAAAACTAATTCTCTAAAGATTACTGGTAGACAGGTGCCTATAAATCAAGTCAAGCCAAGCCAATCAATAGAAACCAATAAGTAGGTACCTATTTATATTCAATTCTTTGATAAATATTAATATTATAATAATATGTAATAGGTACGGTCAGCAACAAAAGTCGATTAACACTTCAGTTTTTTTAAACTCAGTTATTGAGCAAAATATTTGTTCAAAATTGCAGCAGAAGTACAGACGCCAGTACATCAAGCTATCCGAAACTATAAAATTTTCCCAATCAACTTTTAAACCTTAGGTATGCTTTCGCGATAAAGTTGAAAATCTAGTAAAGAAATTTGACAGATTGTAGTAGCTTGATGTGCTGGCGTCTGTACAATGCAATTTTGAACAAATATTTTGCTCAATGACTGAGATTAAAAAAACTGAGTTTTAATATTTTGCTCAATAACTGAGATTAAAGAAACTGAAATGTTAATCGAATTTTGTTGCTGACTGTACCTATCATTAATCATAAGTCCGTTAGGATGTTCCAGTCAAGTTCGTCTAGCAAAAATCTACGTCCATTTTGATCTATCCCCCTTCTCATATCCGCTGAAAACCATAACGAATCCTCCACGAGATTAATTCGGTAACGTGTCGACATTTTAATTGTTACACATTGTTTTAGATGGAGGCAATATGTCGGAGGCGGTGGGCCGTTATCTGATGAAATATGTCCGTTATGATTGGCAAACAAACAGTATGGCGCCGCCATATGTCGCGGCACGTGCGCCCGCGCATCCAACGCGCTGCTCACTCACCGGTGAAACTGTAAACCACAGAGTGTAAGATGGATAGATAACGCCTTGCAAGAGATGCTTTTATTTCTTACAGTATTTATGTTGGTATTCAGTTTTCAGTTCTTCAGTTTTCAGGACTTCCCAGCCAGTTTCAAATGAAAACTGATAGATCCAAGATCAAACTCTTCTAGTTATTAACTATACCTACACTAAGATTGTTTCCCGAGTTTTTCTGATTGTGTGAATGCTGTTTGAATGTGGAACCTAATCCTAGCCTTCGTGCAACATTGTTTACCTACCACCGCGAACGCCAGATTTAGGCTCTACCTAAAGATCTGTGTCAGTTTTAGTGTCCGTTGTGTGCGGAAGGGGAACAGGTAAGTATAAGTTCGTCACCGAAGTACCTACATATCCATCTTAGAGCTTCAAGGTTTTCATTACCGGTTGTAGTAGATTGTAAGCTCTATGGTTAGAGAAGCCAGTGCGCGCGCGCCGTCCATCCGTCAGTGTAATCGCTAGTTAATCATTTTTCGGTTGATGGGGTTCATTGTGCTTCCCCTACACGGATTATAACTCATAGCCAATTTTAAGCGTGCAAAATTTTTCAAATTACTTTTTTTTTTAAATATTTATCATGGAGATGCGTGGCGTCAACGAGGTCTTCAAACAATAACAATGTGTGGACGTCATCGCCCGCCCGTATGGCGCGACCGCGGCGTGAACCTACTGCTGACATTGAACTCTACAGCTTGAAGTGGGTGGTGATGGGAAAAGCTACAACATTTTAATTAATCCGCTATTTTATCTCATCGATCTATGAGATTAAGGTGTATGTTTACTTAATTTCCATTTCTGACACCACAGTTCATATTACTACCATTCGCAATTTTCCACATGATCAACCGGTCGATTCTGTAAAAATCTCACCGTGAAAACTTGGTGAAGTGAGTTTGTTTTTGTTAGGAATTGACACTATTGACAGCTTACTCCACGCTCACTTCACCTAAGTTTTCACGGTGAGATGGTTACAGAATCGCACTTTAGTAGTCTAGGTAGGTAGGTGGGTGTACTAGGTGTTACATAGATTAGATTGGCATATCGTTATCTTTCCTAAAAAGCTTTGTAACCCTCCTTGAAAAAATATCTTATTACAAGGTATTAATAGTAGTGCTATCTGCGAGCAATAAAGTTTGCAAATAAATGATAATTGAGTATCTTTCTAATAACTAAATAAGATAATGTCACTTCTGCGGGCTTCTTATTATAATATACGTAGCGAAAGCTGATAGCGAGTAAGTAACTATGATTATTTGATACGGTCTTTTTTCCTTATTTAGGTACGGAAAATTATTTACACACAATGAAACTTGCTCGAGGAAAGATACTAAGTAAGAACTCCTAAGCTAGGAGGCTAGTTAATTTAATATTAAAAGTAATTAGAATTAAATAATATGGCTACCATTCAATTTTTCTTCCGCGAAATCTGGCTTCCTTATTTAAGAAAAAAAAAAAACAAGAAAGATATAATACTGAAGCAAGTGTGAGCATCAATCAAAAATAAATAATTAATTATAGTTTTGGCGTAGCACTCGCGTTTTCAGTTACCAAGTTAGTAAAAACACTAATTGTTTTTTTTTTCATTAGAAGAACAGATTTTATTGATGAATTATTTTATGCAGAGTACCTAATTATACAATGAGATAGATAATGTAAAATGGCATGAGCACACCTTCCATTATTTAGTGCTTTCTCACAATGTGTAAGAATATCAGTGGTTTTGATGGTATCCAAAACTGCATAAAATACTTACATATTAACAAACTAATTTATGTAAAAATAAATGTTAATGTAAGCCATGCCTCCCCACGATTGTGGTAGTGAGGAGCCCGCATGCCGCCTCGTGGCGTAGTGCGGTGATTTGCATGCTCCTCAAGCGAACCGATCACTTCCACGATAACTTTAACAGCTTCGACGGTTATAAATAAAACACATGACGCACTAACTTAACTAATCAGACGTTGAATCAAACTCGTGTACATACGTGGGCACTTAGCTAATCAAAGGTTTACCTATTGGGGACAATGAGGACACATCGAAAGATATGAAATAGGTGGGCGTACTTACGTGTGTAAGTACCTACTGCAACGCAGTTTATAAGTAAAATGAAAAGCAGTTTAATTTACCACTAATTTACGAAACTAATAAATCGATTAAACTTTAATGTATCCTTTGAAATTAATGTTATAGGTAGGTAAACTAATAAAAAGGTCCACTCACGAAACACTTAGCAAAGGAAAGCAACGTTGATGTGTTGCCTATTAGTTCCCACAGGAAATTAATTTGCCCCAAACTGCTGATGCCCAATAAACAATGATAAGATTGCAAATGTGTTTATTCACACAATTAATACACCCTACAAAATAAAAACATTTCAATATCTCCGTCTATATTTTCAATTAAGATAAAGAAGTGGTTCAATAAATGGGAACATTTTAAATAGCATTTTGCAATAGAGGAAACAATATATTTTAGGTTTACGCGATTAACGTGTCGAATTCTTCGCTAGCGATAAAGACAATAAAACAAATAAATTATTGTTGCGAGGTGTATCTATTATTAGAGGATGATATTAATTGCGCGTACGCACCTGGGCGTGCAGGTGACTGTTTCAATTTGGGGTCAGTCATGGTTTTGACACCGTCCAACATTTTAAAGAATTGTAGGAATTGACACTGCACAGAGATACTTAAGTAGATAGTATTTGTTTTAAGTGTTTTTTTTTATGTTATGCATTTGTAATGTATTTAAATGTTATATAACATACTTTCGGTATAAAACCTGTGTAGGTAAGTAGGTGTACCTGTCATCATTAGGAATTATTTACTACGGGTCCTTTGTAGTAATTGTACTTACCCAAATACCTACCGCATGCATATAACCTAAGTATATTAGCAACCTCGCTGGACGGTAAAGATTCCAGTTATAGCCTAGAGCCTAGCCCTAGACCAATGCCTTCCTAACCTGGGCGCACGTAGGCACCAATTGGACTTACCTGCCTACCCATATAGAAGTTAGTGTTGGATATTATTGAAATTCGGTGCCGCCGAATTACCGATAGAAATTATGAAGATCAGGAAAGTCGAGAAATGGTTGAGAAAAATCGCTCGACGCCATCGTTTAGTAGGTACCTAAATTAATGTGAAGAGGTAGGTAGGTATAGTATTTGTATCTTACAAAGCGACGCGCGCTTTACTTGTGGTTACCAAGTGTACAAACACGCTGGGAATGTGTGTATAAGTGCAGGAGCTCTCAGTACCATAAAAATATATTTTTAATAATCAATTTTTATTTCTGAAAAAACATTTAAAGTTCACAAAAACAATTCTCCAACTAAAAATGAACATTACCTACAGAAAAAAAACCTATCGTTGGTGCCTGCAGTGCGATTCTGTAACTATCTCACCGTGAAAACTTAGGTGAAGAGAGCGTGGAGTGAGCTGTCAATAGTGTCAATTCCTAGCAAAAACGAACTCACTTCACCTAAGTTTTCACGGTGAGATTTTCACAGAATCGATCGGCTGTACTAATGAATGAAAATCATTGTATCACAGACACCAGAGCCTTCCAAGATAGACCTTAGAGTGAAAACCTCGTAAGTGTAAAAGAAGTAACTTTTCAGGAGGAAGAAAGAACTGCGTGCTGTAAAATTTTTGTACGGCGTCTTTTGTTTTTTTTTTACCGTCTTCAAAAAAGGAGGTTCTGTATTCTTATCAATTAATGTGGAAATTTAACTCGCTTTTATACCCAGAACTGTCCGATACCTACTATAAAATTGTCCGAAATGCATAAAATGCTAATACTTACATTCCCGAGGTTTTCACTCTAAGGCGACGATAAGAGACAATGGCGAAATCAAAGTGTGTGTTATGTGCTGACGCTACTCATCTTCACGCACACATTCAAGGCTTGTTCGTACACTTGGCTATGACAAGTAAAGCGCGCGTCGTACCTAGTTCGTCATGCTCCAATCTCTTGCTCAGTGTACACACCTGTCTACCTTCTCAATGCCACCTAGAACACTGTTTAAGTTTTTGTAATGTGCTGATTTAAAATCAACGATGTCCGCTATTGACTTAGTTTGTTTTGATTTATGATAATTCAAGATGTAGGTACCGCCATCTACATTCAATTCTACGCGTTTCTATCACCAAGAAGTAATGCTGGGTGGTGCCGGTGAGAAAGGAAAAAGTGTGAACTGTAACAATAGGTAACCTTATCTAAGGTATGAATGGGTAGAGCACATATTGTAGGTCTCACATAAACCACGAAAGCCTCTGCCTTCAATAATTAAGCATTCTATTCCGCTAGGAAACTGGGGTGATAGGTATATCTATGATCAAGTAGCGGCATCCTCTCTATGCTGATCACTGAAAGCAATGCTGAGGCTAATCTTGAAGGCCTAAAATTAAATTTACATATTTCAGTTAAGAGCATAAACACGTCTATGCGGCACCTTTCAATCAGACAACTGCCATAGCTTACTGTTATTTGCCATTAGCATCAATAATTCATTACGCTTAATAAATGGAGTCTCCAACTGTGGTATATTGTATTTAAAACTCAATTAAACATTAACAATCTTTGTACAGTGTCCAATCCAAACCACATTTATGATCTGTTATGCATTATATTTGCCTGGATACAAGCAAAAATTCCTAAGTCGGAGGTTAAAATAAAAGTCCATATCAACACTTTCCCGTTTATTTAGAATATTCAATAATATTTTATCACATGTCGGTAAGAGTTGACAATAAGCACGCCAAGCATTCTTGTATCTTACCACGAACGGCGGTAGACGATCTACTCTACCAGACCAACACCAGTGGAAAACATATTGAGGAACAAAGGAAAACAAAAGTACAGTTATCATAGTAACCTGTCGAATAATTAATAATAAGTAAAACCTTTCATAAGTTTAATAAAATATTTAGCAGTTGAAAGCTCTGTTTAATTCAGCTGTTATATAAATTCCCTGTAAGTTTAATCACTAACGAAAAGAGTACAATTCTGTAAGTTGCCATATCAAAAATGTTGGAAACTATCGCATATAGTGTGTGGTGTTAAATAGTCAGCCCATAATATTAGCCGTCCCCAGATTATCAAAAAATATAGTTTATCAGTAAAATATAGTCTGCCCTTCTTGTTATTTTGAAGTACATACCTGAATGTTTTTTTTTTTCGAAATGAATATTTTTCACCATTCAATTAATGGATCCAAAGATAAAAGAAGTGGTATTCTTGAAACGACGAATATATAATTATATTTTACAGTTCTATAACGTCAATGGAGCTTTTAACACGCTTGTAATGAGTTATAAAATTGTCATAATAATCAGGTTTTAGCAGAAGATTATCAGAATAACATTTGCAAACAGGATGAATACATTGTGGTAATGTTTTGAATGAGTTCAAGTGCACCTGTGTTGAATGCTCGTAAAAATATAGTAACCTAGAGTAAGTAATTAAAAACAGACCATTACCGGTAATATCGGCCTGTCAAATTCACCTTGTCGGTGCTACGTCCGTTAACGTTATAAAAATATATTACAATACATACATAAATAATTATAGTATGTCAGTATACTTATTACTTGTATTGTTGTTATAGTGTAACTTACGGAACGTTCATATCCTATACTGGAGTGCGGCTAATGTGCACATTTGCATTATTATAATTTGTAATGCTATACTTATTTCCAACATTTCATTATTAATACATATGATATTAACTTCTTGTGTAAATTTAAACTTTGATTAACCTAGTGAATAACATTTAGGCAAATAAATGCGCGTAGTATGCTTGTAGTAAACAATTTAGAGAGAAAGGTACATAGTTAACATAGTATCATAGAGCTTGCTTGATACATTCGAACTATCATCTACATCACGGTAAGAATTATGTAATAAAGTAGTAGATATACGTCGTAGCTTTGTATAAGAAGTATATCCTGAAGACAGATAATGAACGGGCCGACATAGCGCGAAAATGCCTTCTATTTTCATATTGTGTTATAGGCACTTTGCATGGTTTCACGTCCACAGTATAGTATCTACTACGTGTTCGAATCTTACAACGGTTTAAATTGTAGTATTCGAATCAGTAGCATTTTTATCGTAAATTTTAATCGTTCATGTCAGTTTGGTAGAGGCCACGAAGGGCCAAAACGGGCCGACTTATTAGAAGGTATCGCAAGACCGTAATGTAAACGATAGCACGGGTCTTACTTAACCCTCGTACATACAAACATAATATCTTAGATATATGCACGAAATTATATAGAACTAACAATAATGGTAACTAAATCTAGCACAGCAAACTATTCATCAGACATAATCATTACTTCTAGACCTTAAAATCTGTTCAGGTTTAAATTTTAAAGAGCTTGAAGACGACTATGCCCAATAATACATAATATTATATAATATTCGACTACATAAAAAAGTAAGAAATATACTTAATATCAATAGGTACACAATAGTAGGAATAACACTTGAGGTCCCGAGTAATAAACAATAGTAGGTATACAAGAATAAAACATTCTAAACAATGAGCTATTAAACCACGACGAATTAACTTATTTTAATGATACACTTTGTTTTAATTTAGAGGTTTAAACATACTTAGAAAAACTGATAACATTGGTGTCTTTCAAGTCAGTACCTATTATAGTATGACTATTATAAGGCTGAGTATTTTACTTGGACTAATAAGTTGCACGATGAGTCAAGTACCATAAGCAGTGATGTACAAGATACCTTAAATAAAGTATCTGAAATACAAAATGCAAAATACTTTTAAATTAAGTATTTCAGATACCAGATGCAAATACCTTTCTGTAATGGTATCTGAAATACAAGATATAAAATACGTATCTTCTAAATACTTTTTATAGATAAAATACTTTTGTAAAAAAAAAAACATTTTTTTTAATGAAAGTTTATTTTTTTACATGTAAATCGCATTGATTGCGCAAACGTGATACAACAAAACAGATTCACTGTCCATAAAGTAGACACAATAGTTAAACAATCAACATGAATCACATGTCGTCGTTGCGCGTGCAAAAGCCGCTATGTATTATTTAGTTATTTTTGGTTCTTTATGCAGTTTTAATCGTTATTTCAATACACACATACTGTATAAACAGCCGTCAAAATATTGTGTTATTTTTTTTTAGATAGTGTTATGAAAAAGTCAAGGCTTAAAGAAAATACTCAATTTTGTCATAGCTGCGACCAACCGACCGAACTTTTATGTGTCTGTCTCCCTCAAACACAGACTATTATGCGAAATAATTAAAAATGACAAGGGGCATAGCCAATAACATATTGTAGAAAGAAAGAATTGCCACGCCACCTATCAATTCGGCCCTAAAAGACTGAAGATTCAATAATGCGTTCAGTTTCATCTAAGACAACGTTAATATTTAAAATTATTGTCACCTAAGATGTCACAATAAAATCACCAATTACTAAAAGTATTTTAGCAAACATAGTATCTACAAAATACTAAGATACCAAACAACAGGTATTTAAATACAAGATACAAAATGCATTTCAAAAAAGTATCTGAAATACAGATACAAGATACGTATTTTGTATCTTGTATCTGTATTTCAGATACTTGTATCTTAGATAAGTCACATCTCTGACCATAAGGGATATGTGATGTATGTGAAGGGATATGTGAGATGAAACAGTGAGCCTATACAAAGTTTTCGGAAAATACTCAAGCTTATAACGACATAAATACATAACTAATTAACATTGTAATATGAATGTAAGAATAATATTGTTGCGCGCCAAAAATAATGCTTGATACATCGCCATGTATTGCCATTAGTTACCACTAGCGCCATCTTGTATCGGGTAGCAGAACTAGTACCTTGGCCTTGGTACTAGGACATTGACCCTTCCTGTAGGTATTAGTAGTTCCGAGAACTATCGACGTCGAGTCGGTCGGGACCGCTATGTACTCGAACATACTAGATGTTTCTAAAGTAGCTCTGTGGGACTATATAAGGCGGGCGCGAGCCGCGAGACATATAGTTTTGAGTAAGCTATACATGCGATAACATCGAAAGCGATATTCGAGTGCGACTAGAAGTGATCAGTAAGTGACATTGTGTTTCTTAATTTGTGTGTTTGAGCTGTAATTAGTGTTGGTGAGTAAAGTGTCAGTTTTTTGGTTATTAAATCGGTAGTTTTTATTGTCACGAACCTCAAGCTCGTAACAATTGGTGTCAGAAGCGAGGTTTAAAATGCTGATTTTACCCAAAGAAGACATGGAGGGTATCCGTACCCGGAGTCAACGCCAGCAAGAGACGGACCAGAGGCGATTCGGTGGAGCAACGCCACAGAGGTCGGAAGGCCAACTACCGACCACGGAGGCCGGTCCGTCCACAGCTGCTCCAGCATCATCAGCACCAGATTTTGCTGCTCTGATGATGATGCTGCAGGAGCAGGCCCGCCGACAGGAGGAACAGGCTCGTCGGTTGGAGGAACAGCTCCAGCGGGACAAGGAGGAGCAGGCTCGCCGACAGGAAGAACAGGCTCGTCGGTTGGAGGAACAGCTCCAGCAAGACAAGGAGGAGCAGGCCCGCCGACAGGAGGAGCAAGCGCGCCGCCAGGAAGAGCAGATGCTCCTTATAAAGGACCTTCACGCTACCTTGGGGAAAGACATGAAGGAGGTGAAGGATAAGGTTGCTCAACATGACAACCGTCTCTCGGAAGCCGAAACCCGAATCGACCAAGTGAAAAACCAGGTAGACAACGTGATGGCTGACGTGAAGCAAACCGTGATGGCTGACGTAAAGAAAACGCTGGATTACCTGAAACTGGGTGATGGAATCGCAGCTCCCGTAGCTACAACACCTTCGCTACGTGGATTCAAAGTGCCACCGTTTGACGGAACTTCTTCCTGGTCGGCCTACAAAATTCAGTTCGAGGCTGTCATGAAGGCGAACGGGTGGAATAAAAGTCAGGCCATGACTGCCCTCACCCTGGGCTTGCGCGACCAGGCCTTAACTGTTCTGGAAGCTCTCGTTAAGGAAGTGACTTACGAGCAGCTCCTTGAGGCATTGGAGGCTCGGTATGGCGACGCTCACCTGGAACACGTGTTTCGAGCGCAGCTCAAGGATCGCGTGCAACGCAGCAACGAAAACCTGCAGCAGTGGGCCCTTGAAGTGGAGAAGCTGGTTCGCAAAGCTTACCAGTCCGTACCTGCGCTTATCGATGGGAACCTGGTGCAGGCATTCATCGACGGCATCCGCGACCTTGAAGTTAGAGCTGCTGTGAGGCTCGGTCACCACGGGACGCTGAAGGACGCCTTGGCCCATGCACTGGAGGTGGAAGCAGTGCGGCAGGATCATCGTCCCCATCGCGTTAGGGAGGTTGCAGCGGCTACAGTTCGCGACCGCAATAAAGGATACAGCCCTAGGTGCTACGGCTGTGGTGAAAGGGGCCACCTTCGATCCAGTTGCCCTAAGCGAACTGCAGAAAGAGAAGACGACCGATCTCCACAGGGCAGTGCGGCTAACAGCACCGCCCAACACCAACAGCAGGGAAACGAGTAACAGCCAGGACTGCGGGGCGGGTGCTGGCTGATGTTCAAGGAGCCCCAAGGATTTCGATCACACAAACCCATGATGGGAATAGCCTAATCATCAAGGGTGAGGTCAACGGAACGCCGTGTAAGCTGAACATAGATACTGGAGCCTCTCGTACGGTCGTCAGTTCCCAACTTATAAGTCGGTTCCTTGGGGACTCCGCACACAACCGAGAACACATTAATTTGGTAACAGCCACCGGTCAGCGCATACCCGTCCGTGGAGAGAAGAAGATGGAGTTGAAGCTAGGCAACAGAATCTACCTGCATAATGTCATTGTGGCTGATATAATGGACGATTGCATCCTGGGCCTTGACTTTATGAGGAAGAATTGTTGCGAGATTGACGTCAAGCAAGGTGTTTTGAAATGTGGACAAGAGGAACTTTTCGTGGAAGGGGCGTTACCAGGAAATGTGTATAGCCTTAAGAAGATTGTTCTTCCGCCGAGATCGGAAACGATTGTGCCGGTTAGTCTACCTCGGAATCCTGGGCGAACTCCTCGTTGTGCACTCGTGGAAAGGGTAGACAATGACCTTCCATGGAAAGTGGCACGAACTTTGGTCAGAACCACCGACATTTCAGGGGTACGAGTGCTGAACCTTTGTGATCAGGACCAGATTATAGAAAAAGGCACACTACTTGGTACTTGCGAGGAAGTGGATTGGTTGCGTCGATGCCAATATCTATCGACTGGGACCCTCAACAAGGATGCACCAACGAGAGTGACCACCCTTTTAGAAGACTGCCGCAGCGCTCTGTCCCAAAGTGAAATGGTCAAAGCAAAGAAGATGTTACTCAAGTACGCCGATGTTTTCTCATCAAACGATGCTGATATCGGGAGGACTGGCTTAGTTCAACACAAAATCAACACAGGAGATGAATTGCCTATCCGTCAGCGGCCAAGGAGATTGCCGGTAGCACGTGAAAAGGAAGTGGAAACCATGATTGAAGGGATGGTGAAGGATAGTGTTATTGAACCTTCATCTAGTCCATGGTGTTCACCTGTAGTGCTGGTAAGAAAGAAGGACGGCAGCATGCGGTTTTGTGTTGACTACCGTCGTCTGAACGACGTTACGAAGAAGGACAGCTATCCCTTGCCAAGAATTGATGACACGCTGGACATGCTTTCAGGAGTAAAGTGGTTTAGCACGCTGGACCTGAAAAGTGGCTACTGGCAAGTTGAAATTGATCCCAAGGACAAAGAGAAAACTGCATTCTCAACAGGAAGGGGTCTGTGGCAATTTAAAGTTATGCCATTTGGATTGTGCAACGCTCCGGCAACGTTTGAAAGGTTGATGGAACTTGTACTTACCGGGCTAATTGGCGATGCCTGCCTGGTCTACTTGGATGACATCATCATCGTAGGCCGCACGTTTGAAGAACATCTTCAAAACCTGGAACGCGTGCTCATGAAGATCCAGAGTGCCAACCTCAAGTTAAGTCCGAAGAAGTGTTCACTATTCAAACGACAAGTTAACTTTTTGGGATATGTAGTGTCTGAAGAAGGTATCCGCACGGACCCAGAGAAAATCGCCGCTGTCAAGGACTGGCCAGTTCCAAAAGACAAGACGCAGGTCAGAGCGTTTTTGGGTTTGTGCTCCTATTATCGGCGATTTGTCAAGAACTTTGCAGATATAGCCAAACCCCTGCATAAGCTAACCGAGGAAAAGCGACATTTCTGCTGGGATAATAGTTGCGACATCGCATTCCAGGAGCTAAAGGACCGTCTGTGCAAAACACCTATTTTGGGGTACCCTGATGCGGGCAAGGAATTTATAGTTGACACAGACGCAAGTGACATAGGACTTGGCGGTGTGTTGTCTCAACGGAATGGTGATCAAGAGGTTGTGATTGCGTACTTCAGCAAGTCGTTGTCAAAGCCGGAAAGGAACTATTGTGTTACGAGACGGGAACTGCTTGCTGTGGTAAAGTCATTGCAGTATTTTAGCAAATATCTTCTGGGTCGGAAATTCCACTTACGAACTGACCATGCTGCACTGAAATGGCTATTGCAGTTTAAAAATCCAGAAGGTCAAGTTGCGAGATGGATTGAACTACTGCAAGAATACGACTTCGTGGTCGAACATCGCAACGGAAAATCTCATGGCAACGCAGATGCATTGTCAAGAAGACCTTGTCCTGAAGACTGCAAGCATTGTACTAGGCAAGAGAGTAAGGAAGTGGTACCTGTGAGGATGCTTAAGACAGACCTCAACAACGAGTGGAAGGAAAGCCTACAACGTGCACAGCAGGAAGATTCAGACATCAAGCCGATTCTGGAGTGGATGAAGGCCAGAGCTCCTAAGCCCAGGTGGAGTGACGTCTCAGCGATGAGTTCGGTCACAAAAAGCTATTGGGCACAATGGGACAGCTTGGTGGTTCAGGATGGAGTCCTGTGCCGTAAATGGGAAAATGCTCGGGGAGACAGCTGTCATTTGCAAATGGTTGTCCCTAAAGCTCAAGTACCGGATGTTCTACAGCTGTACCATGATGGTTGTTCAGGAGGTCATCTGGGAGTAAAACGGACTCTACTGAAGATACGAGAACGGTTTTACTGGGTCCACTGTCGAGACGATGTCGAAGACTGGTGTCGCAAATGTACAAGTTGCGCAGCTGTAAAGGGACCTCAGACTCGTAGTAGGGGTGCATTGAAATTGTACAATGTTGGTGCACCCTGGGAGAGGATAGCCCTCGACGTTGCGGGGCCGTTTCCGGAGAGTGAAAGTGGCAACAAGTATTTCATGGTTGTGATGGATTACTTCACTAAGTGGCCGGAAGTCTTCGCCATTCCAAATCAAGAAGCTTCGACAGTTGCGGATAAATTAGTTCATGAAGTCTTCTGTCGTTTTGGAGTACCTTTGGAGATTCACAGTGATCAAGGAAGGAATTTCGAGTCACAAATATTCCAGGAAACTTGTCGAGTTATGGGTACTCATAAAACAAGAACGACTTCTTACCACCCACAATCGGATGGAATGGTGGAACGATTTAACCAGACACTGGAGAGGTACCTAGCAAAAGTTGTGGAAAATCGGCAACGAGATTGGGACAAGCACATACAACCGTTTTTGTTGTCATATCGAAGCGCTGTCCACGAAAGTACATCGGTGACGCCAGCTTTCGCAAACTTCGGAAGAGAATTACGGCTGCCTGCTGACCTGATCACCGGAATACCACCTGATGCCCCACGCAGTGTAACTGATTATGCGAATGACTTGCGGAACAAGATGAATGACATTTATGAGCACGTCCGACAATCGGGCCAGCAAATGTCTGAAAAGATGAAAACCCGTTATGATCGGAAAATGAACAATAAAGGGTTCGACGAAGGTTCACTAGTGTGGTTGCACAATCCAGTACGCAGCAAAGGGAAATCTCCTAAGCTTCAAGCTAAATGGGACGGACCGTACCGGATTGTGACAAAGATCAATGATGTAACCTACCGGATACAGAAAGGTGCAAGAGGTACTCCTAAGATCGTCCATGTGGATCGACTGGCGCGTTATTATGGAGCCAATAATGCTCGGGACGAGCATGTCTTAGGAGGGGGCAGTGTTGCGCGCCAAAAATAATGCTTGATACATCGCCATGTATCGCCATTAGTTACCACTAGCGCCATCTTGTATCGGGTAGCAGAACTAGTACCTTGGCCTTGGTACTAGGACATTGACCCTTCCTGTAGGTACTAGTAGTTCCGAGAACTATCGACGTCGAGTCGGTCGGGACCGCTATGTACTCGAACATACTAGATGTTTCTAAAGTAGCTCTGTGGGACTATATAAGGCGGGCGCGAGCCGCGAGACATATAGTTTTGAGTAAGCTATACATGCGATAACATCGAAAGCGATATTCGAGTGCGACTAGAAGTGATCAGTAAGTGACATTGTGTTTCTTAATTTGTGTGTTTGAGCTGTAATTAGTGTTGGTGAGTAAAGTGTCAGTTTTTTGGTTATTAAATCGGTAGTTTTTATTGTAACGAACCCCAAGCTCGTAACAATATGTTTATGTATCACTATCACCGACGAATTGCTTAGAGCTTAGCGAGATTAAATTATTTGGATAAGGCAAGAAAGATCCATAGTTAACTATTTGCTGGTTGATGGAACCATATATTTGATAGTTATTGTTACACAACAAATAACCAGACAGCGAAATATTTCTTTGGAATGCAAACGTGAATAAAATACTACCTAACATTAGTATTTATTTAGGATTATATAAATATTCTGAACATTTAAGTACATTTTTGTGATTATAAGTACAGAGTGAATTATCTCATGTAAATACTGTGATATAGTAAATAGTATTAGAATGTGAAATGCGTAAAAATGCAGAATTTTTATATATATTTTCTAAGACATATTTTCAACAAATTGTTAAGTTCTGTACATAAACAGTTACAAAAATGAGACATCGTAACCAACAATTAGTCTAGATATATTACTGTAGATAAAAGTGATAGATATTGAATATTAATGAAATATTCCAGTTTGTTAGGTAGTAAATTATGAAGGTATTGACGAGGTAATCACGGGTAGCGCTCGATTTGCATTCCGTTAGTTATTTAGTATGTAAACTACATTCATTACAAGCCTCCGATAAGATCACTGGACATGATCGACGGCATGTGCATCTCTACATGCCTACCTGTATATATATCGTGAGTATACTAGTTTATAAAAAGTAAGCACCTATGCCTTCGTTGAGAGATCATGCGATGTTTATATAAATAACATATAAATTGCATTATTAATAATAATACCATTGTCCTCTTATTGTCCCATTGCAGGGCAAAAGCTTCTTCTCAAACTGAGAAGGCACGAGCATTGATGGCAATTTCAGACTTTTATTAACTACTAGCTGCGCGCCGCGGTTTCACCCGAATAAGTCTCGATACCGTGGGAATATCGGGATAAAAGTATCCTACATCCTAATTGTTACTAACAAATCTATGGACAAAAAGTCTGAAATAAATTATTATTATTATTTATTTATTTTTTATATTTCTCGGGTCCCTGGGGTCCCAGATTTGGAAGGCGTACGAGGGGCCGAAGCCAACTGGCGGAGGCCGTTAGAAACGTTTTTAAGGGGCTTACAGGACCTAAACACAAAAAACGCAAGTTTTAGAAATAATAAAAGTATATGATCGACTATAGTGAACAAAATCAGAAAAATATATATGATATTCTTCAGGATATGTGCTAGGTAGATAGTGTGTTGAAAACATAATACAACTAAATTGATACGATAGAAAAAAATCATGAAGATACCTCTAAAACTTTCTTTTTACAAATAAAAACCATACTAATATACATACAATCGTTCTGATTTTTTGTCAGATTATTCTACAAGCAACATACTAATAAAAACTACTACTACTAGTTCTACTAGTTTTAATTTTTTTAGTCCAAACAATAATTTTTTGTAAATAGAAAATTGCTTCATATTATTTTTGCAATAAATTACCAGCGTTGTGTCATCGCGCTTCTCTTTCTTTTCTATACAGTCCGACAAAGTCCGCGCTTTAGGCCATGTAGTCGCCTTAATGAAACGAGGCACCGACCGACGATTATCCCTGTTCGAACTATAAAAGTATTATTATAATCCAGGTCATGGTCTACCCATGTGCCAAATTTCATTTAAATCTGTTCAGCCGTTTTAGCGTGAAAGCGTAGCAAACAAACTTATAAAATACATATCTACTCTCTTTATAATATTTATGTAAGTCCAGGTATCCTCACGATGTTTTCATTCACCAATGTCAGTAATTCAAAATTGCATTGTTTAAATTAAAATTGGAAAAGATAGTTTATGCAAAACGTATCAGTATTTTGCAGTGCTTTTTATACTTTTAGTAATCGTATACACATAAATTCAAACGTAATGGTTGACTAATATTTTGACTATACAATATTGTAAGAATAAATAAATTCCGCAATGGTAGCCTCCACCTCACCCCGAAGGCATAGACGCATTATCTATAGATAACAATGAGCACTATTATGAAAAAATATTTTTCTAATCTGCGAATAATATTGTAAAATATAATATTTAGGTGGGCTATAATATGTATCTATTTAAAGCGGACATGTATCATTTGAATATACAGTAAATCCGATATACACATTTATAATAATTATAGGGAACTGTGACGGAGTTACTTTACTAACGAGAGAACCAGTATATACAAATATATTTGAATAACACCTGTTACGGAACGCCATGCAGTGTAAACAGTGGGGCCGCGGCGTCGGCGCCGGCGATGTGGCTAATTGTATGCTAACGACCACCTCGACCATCTCGACTCTTTCTGATGAATATTCTGTTCAACATAGCCTTCACTTTCTATAAATTACTTATAACTTGGTCTACAGCTAAGGAAAATGAACAGTTTTTATTCTAAGATATCTTCTCAAAATTTCGTCATTCGAGTAAGATTAAAAATATTGCATATTTAGCTGCAGTAAATGCCAAAGAACCTCATTCTTTTATTATTGGTACTATTAAATGCATTCAAGTGTATCCATAAATGAGTAACGTTGAACGATTTCATTTCAAACGTTCTCGTAATAGTTGCCACACGGAATTTACCTCGGCTCCGACAACCGCGACCCTGAACATTTTAACTAACTCAGCTGTCACAAAAATTAACGATTATAGGATTTAGGAATATCATTTACAATGCGAAGATAGATGTACAACCAATAAAAATTTGTGAGATTTCAAGTTGTAGTTATTTGAATATTCTTATTACCCTGGGTTATAGTCTTGTCAGACAAAAACTGTTTAAAATTGTGTGTAAAACACTGCTGCAGTTATAATGTAGTTCAGTGAGTCAGTATAGCACATTTACATCAACTATGTTGACGCACATCATACAGAGCGATTCGATATACACAGGGTTTTCACTTTTACTATTAACTTATCTGTGTGGAACGACAATGAATTTCCTGTAGTGTATTTACAAAGACACGTGCATATCGAATCGTTTACTCATTAATGCTCATATCTCATTTTAATTTGCTCATGAGTGTATTCAACCTTAAACCGACCGACTCAACGCCAGGACTCTGTCGTAATATCTATCTTTCGCACTGTTACATAAATGCCTTACAGTGACCACCATTGAATGTACTAAATAGATAGATCGCAGTTATAATAAGCCTAATGTTAAAATATTGTGTACTTATTTGTGCACTAAAGATGTGAGCCTCCTGATACCCGATTTAGTAGTGCCTTTGGTTTTCTTAGTCTGCTCTTTGACGCCCCTGAAAAGTGAACAAAAAGTTAGATTGAATAATAATAATATTGTAAGTACAATATTTTGACTACTTTCGGCAGTTTTATTATGATTTTTTATGGGACTATTGTAATTGAAATACATTATGTGAGATACAAGTCGAATCTAATAAATAATACTATTTTCAAATTAATGCTATATTTACAAATTAATGCTATTTTCTACATAAATGTGAATATTATTGAACGTTACATCGAGCTCTTCCTTTTGAACCATATTTTCCGGGATTTCGTTTTCTCCGAGACTCGGATCGCACAAATTGAAAGTCGCATATCTATATTCACAATACAGTGAAACCGAAAAAAATAAACATAAATTATCAGGTATTAAGCAAACACTGTGTTCAAATTATTATAAGTGACCGTTGCTTTTCCTTGGACCTTGGCATTTTGCCTTATTTCTGTAATATTAACTATGCATAGCATGATGTAATTGACTGCAATCATAAAAGCTCTTAAAGGCTGCTCGCTTTATTGTGATTGTGTGCTCTATTTCTGCATTCAAATATATGTATTGAAAGTAGAACACGTGACACTTTTAACTTCGTCAAACGTCGTTATTAGGTTATGTCCTACGCGCTATTTAGGAAATGTTATTGAATTGAACATGGCAAATATCTGCCTTTCGCTCGCCAAGTATATGCGTGGGAGAAGGCTATACCTACTATGGTAAACGTGTTGTATGTAAAGTGGCTGGCTTCGTGCTCATTGTCATACTTTCAGGGAGGTGAAAGTATACATGAGTGTTTTCACTGTGGGACCAATGTAGTAATATTGAAAAATAAAAACTGTTGGTTTCAACTACAAAAGAACAACATTCACCCAGTAACATGAACGAAACTGGGTTTTATTCACACTATTTTAATTTTTTCAGTAACAAAGGAGAATGGGTAAGACCGTACCAAGACACAATAGTACATTAGGATACCTACATGTGTTCTATGTTGATCATCGTACCCGAGACGGTATTATTTGGCGATAAGGAAGCCGAGTATGAATTGATCAATGAACACGCGTTTCATACTATGTTTTTCAATTCACTTGCGATGAAAAAAACAGACTTGTATTGTATAAATTATTATTGAAAATGGCGCGCTGGTTGTTTTTCCGCGCCGCCGCGCTAGCGATACGCGCGCAGGTGTAAATAAAAGCACAGGCAAAACCGCTACACAGCCTAGATAAAAAATATAATAAAAACAAAACAATGTTCAGACTGATAGGAGTGTTGTTGTATGTCAAATTGAAGTTAAGTTAGTATGGATTTAGAAAGTACTATTGGCATAGAGAAATATAAGTACATTAGTTCAGTGAGAATCCGCAATAATAGAACGCCAGTCAGGGTCTTTTCCGTATGGTTCCGGAAGGAACCACGGACAATTAAATGTATGTAAATAAATTTTAGTTAATTTTGGGACCAATGATAATTCAGACTATGTATTTAAAAAAAGTGAAATATGGCCCGCGGATTCCTTTTGGCATGAAGTCTCTTTGAAGAGATTAAAAAAAGCGCACATCGCCGACAAGTAAATATGTAGTTATCTGTGGCGATAAAATAAAGAGCACGCGTGTTTAATACACTGCATTATGGACCTAAAAGCGGTTCATTAAGAGTCACTTTACGAGCAAGTGTGTTGAAAAGTTAATTGTAGCATTATATTATGTTGATTTTTGTTGGACTGGTGGAGTAGTTTAATTAATTCCAAGACCAGCATGTCTGAATTCACTTGGAGAAAAAGATATGTGAGGAAATTAAATCGATTTAATGAAGGGAAAATATTTAAATAGTCCTCTTAAAACTTATTGACATGGTAAGATGCGACACTTTTTAAAATTAATAAACTTCTAAAAACTCTTTGCGGTTTTAATGATGCACTTTTTTTTAAATAATTGAGCCTCTTTTTAACTTAAACCTACAGGCTACATGGGGTCCTAAAAGTACTAAATGGCCAAGTAACTGCAACATACTTGGTTGCAGCGCTACCAACACAACACAGAAACATCCGACAGTTCCAACCTAACCTAGTCCGTTTGGTAGGGGTAACCTAGCTTAGTTACTACCACCAACTGTGACAAAAGGCCAGAAAGTAAAGAAGAGGCTCAATATTTAAAAATGTGCATTATTAGAAGCGCAAAAAGTTTTTGTAGGTTCATTAATTTCAAAACCAGTCAATAAGTTTTTAGAAAATAAACTAAATATTTTCCTTTATTAAATCAACTTTACTTCCTCAATATATTTTTCCTCCAAGAGAATTCAGACATGTTTTCCTAGGATTAAGGCGCTGCCTCAAAAATAAATCGTAGCGACTGTTCGACTAAACGAGCGAAAGTGATGCAATTACATAAGAAACGCAAAAGAAGAGCGATAATATAATGTGCGTGCGCTCGGAATAAAACGACGTACGTGCCAAAACGAATTTACTCCCTTTTTAACAAAATAAATGAATTAAATTTAAAACTACTTTGAGTAAACTTTGATATGATAATTCTCTATGTTTTAAAGTAAATTCCATTGAATTAATTACTCTTAAGCGTTACGCCGTGGTGTCGAAAAAAGTAAAAAAAAATAGATATAACTTTGCAAATTTTTTGTATCGAGAAAAATTCATTGAATCCTGTATTCCTTTTACATGATACTAGACCAAAGAATGACGAAATATATATACCAGCATGTTAAATCCCCATTCCACATAATTAACAAGTTACAAGAAATAGAAAAACAATTTTTTTTTTCAATATTTCACCTTAATTAAACTACTCTCTGAGGACATAAAATACAGACATAATTCGTAAGGCTACAGTAATTTTTTTTTTGGGTACGTGCCCCATCCAAAATTATCCATTGTCCTTTGTTTATATTTATTCCCCCTGAAAGGATACTAAGGAGTAGAAGGTAAAGTGGACTTCACTGGACTGTGACTTACAGATAGCGTGTAAGGTCCTCAATGTCGACGAGCATGGAGTCCTGTCCCATGTGCAGCTCGTCGCGCGCCATCAGCATCTTGACGAGCGAGTCGTTCAGCGACTCGATCTGAGAGTGCAGCTCGTTCACTATCACCTGCAAATACGAATGAAAACCGTCTAGAGCAAAAGAAATTCCATAAATACGTTTACTTTTATGTATTCATGTAGGTATACTTTTTTGGACTAGGTACCCATTACAGTAAGAATTACTTAGCATGATTCAATGAACTGACAGACTATTTAAATTTTGACAATTCAAAAGTGTCTGTACAAGGTTTAATTGAAATAAATGCTTTGAGTTTGAGTTTGAAGATATGAAAATAATACAGTTACTCAACTTAATTTACGATCTCCGAATTTCTCAATTTAATCTGTTGGTGAATACCACTATGATTGGCTATTGTAAATTGGTCATCAAATCACAACAGCTGACATGAGATTTATCTCATTAGAGGGTCGCATCAGGCTTTAATATGCATTGCGCCTATGATTGACCTAGTGCAGGAAAAAGGCCTCTTCTGATACAGGAGCAGGCTTTTAGGAACCCAAAATTAAATATATTGTATTTAAATTTTATAATTGGACATAAGATTTACCCGATCATTGATCGATCTCGCTTTAGGCCGGCCGCATACGTCCGGTTTCCTGATCAGTAATTCAGATTCGGAGACCCTGAATGCACGCATTTCATACAAAATCGTCTCTAAGCGTATGCGGACGTATGCGGCCGGCCTTAACCTTTCATATTTTAATTGTTTCTGTAATTACGCCATTCAACCAGTTACGAAACAATGTAAAATTTTACTGTCATCAATAATTATAATCCTACTTGGAACATCTACGCCTTACCCATATTCAAATAAAACCGATATCGAAATGTAAATAATATTTATTGTTTGTAGGTCCTTCTAACGGTCGCCCGTTCGTCTGGAAGAGATAAGCATGTGCGATAGTACCACAGGTTGAGTAGGTATTAATAATATTCCTTGTTGAATTTATCGTGTTAGGTGTTTTTTACGAGTTTATCTATATGGGCATTTTATCCTCAACATGCAAGAAATAATAATGTTCAGATAGTACCTACACAAACGCATTATTATAATGTACCGTTGGAAAGTTTAAGCATTACCTTTGGAAGGCGTACGAGGGGCCGAAGCCAACTCGCAGAGGCCCGTTAAAGTTTTTAAGGGGCTTACAAGAGCTAAACACAAAAAACGCAAGTTTTAGAAATAATAAAAGTATATGATCTGCTACAGTAAACAAAATCAGAAAAATATATGATATTCTTCAGGATATATACTAGGCAGATAGTGTCTTGAAAACATAATACAACTAATTTGATACGATAAAAAAAAACATGAAGATACCTCTAAAAACTTTCTTTTTACAATAAAAACCATACTAATATACATACAATCATTCTGATTTTTTGTCAGATTATTCTACAAGCAACATACTGAAATACTAGTGTTTTAATTTTTTAGTCCAAACAATAGATTTTTTATAATTAAATAATTGCTTCATATTTTGCAATAAATTACCAGCGTTGTCATCGCGCTTCTCTTTTTTTTCTATGCAGTCCGACAGTGACCGCGCTTTAGGTCATGTAAGCCCCTTATTCTTTATAGCCATACTAACGGTGACGGTGGCTATACTTACTGTATCTAAAGTCATTAGATTTACTGTACAAGTTTTAAGAATTATTTTGAACCGTACGAAGTACAAATTAAAGTTGTAAATGTTACGGAGATCAATGATTTCGTGTCAATTACTGAACACCCCACGCATATAAATATAATACACGGTATGCTAATATTATAAATGCGAAAGTGAATCTGTCTGTTTTATTCGTTTCCACAGTTTAGCCACAGGTTTGCAAGTTTTAATATTGTAGGTGTTAGCAAACAGGTCGATGCCCCTGAACTGCCGCCTAATTGAAAGTTGTTAAAGCCGTCATGGAGACTTGCAATAGGTACTCAAACCATTGTTATTACGTTGCCAACCTCAGTGACTACCTCCAACCTCTTATAACAATTTTATTTTAACATTACTTCACAGTGGGAAATGGAGTTGTAAGTCCTGTATAGCTCTTTTTCTCACACTGAAGTAAGATCAAAGTAATACTGTTATAAGACGTGGTGGCTGTCTCCTGGTCGGCGACCGTAGTATCAAAAAGGTCTAACGTCCCTATAATTTCAGTTATTCCGTACCCTTGGAATCGGAACTGCGAAATGCAGAATGATGGCGGAAGTGCTTTGTACTTGAACGAGATTTCATCACAAAATATGGAAGATAACACGCTGAAAACATACCCTTTTTATTTTATTTTTTTACCCTTTAATTTATGTGCAATAAACAGTTTGCATTTTATCTAATTCGACAAAAAAACACAACAAAATCTTAACACAATAGTCATTGTGGTTGAATAAATCCATTGTATAAATTGGTCTTTGTGCATGAGTCAGCTTGCGCTGGAGTCGATCTTGATCCTCAAGGCCGCGGCGAAACGTCATAAAAACCAGCAATCGTATCATATTGTACGTTTACTTACAATGTTCGGTATTCTAGATCAGTTCGACATGAATCTTTAGAACGGCAAACAGAAGTGTCGTGTGGAGGCAGAATTATGCATACGATATGAATCATATGAGCACAATATCGCAACATATCGAAAATAGTTCAAGTGGGAAGCTATTGATATTCATAAATAAATACAGTTTCATAACTTAAGATGGCATGGAGCGTGGGATAATTTATGTATTGTTGCATTCGTCCTGAATAACTTTGAAACAAAACCATGTTTACTTATACTACACTAGTCTTTGCTTTGTATTAGCATCTAGCTAGACATTTCATAATGCAGGTAAGCACTTCAAGGCCTTTGCTTCAAGTAGGTATATTTATTTGTCGAAGTCGTAACTACTAAAATAGATAACATAATCCGAACGTTCCGGTCCGGCTGAATACCCCGACAAGTTTCGTAAATATTACCTACCAGAGGGATGTCCTTATTGTAAACGATATTACCTGCACAGCAGCGTGGAAATTAACAGAATTAAATATCAAGATGTTTTATACGAATATTGACTTGAGGGTTCTTAAACATTTGCCACATAATCGCCCTGTGTAGGAACATATTCGCATATTTTTTCTAATATAAAATAAACTTTATTCCTATAGCAATTGGGTACTTTTTACATTGGCTTAATACACAAAAGGATTAAAAAAAATAAGCCTTGTGGAGTGTCAGCATTCGGGAACTGTCTCATGTTATAAGTTCCCAGGACGTGTACGTGTCGTGTAATCGTGTGCTAGCTGACAAACTATACAAATAAATAAAATTGAAGCGTCTGTTTGTAATGTCAAAATAACAACTTTTAACTAAATGCTTTTGAAAATTACGATACCTATAACAAAAAACAATTATGAAATTTGTTGTCTGTCTGTCTGTTTGTTCCGGCTAATCTCCGAAACGACAGGAACGATTACTTTTATTTTAGAAAAATAATTAGGGTTCTGCGCAACAAAATTAAAACCAATGAAATCCAATTTGTTTTCCGACATGCATGCGAACGGAGTCGCGGGCATAACTAGTGGCAAATAATTAAATTTAATGTTTTGTTTCTTTGTTTTGTTTATATGTATTATTTTGCATAATATTGTATAAAATCAAGTCCTTCCGCACAGAGACAGTTGTGCTGCTGAGTAGTTTGTTGCGCTGCTTCTCCCCAATCAAAGCACTAGGAATTGATAAAGGGCGGGCGTTTAGGTGAACTGTCCTATGTAATTTTTACGTTCAAAAAGCGCTGATTCTCAGACTTCTGGATTGGCAATTGAGCCGATGTCGACTATTCTGCTAGTGTCGCGTATAGACGGCAGGACTAATTTGAACAAATTTCTTTTAATTTTGATATGAAACAAACCTGTAACTGCGCGATGTTCATGTCGGTGAGTAGCTGTCGCGACACGCGGCGGCGGTCGGGCGCGAGCGGCACGTTGGCCTTCTGCATGCTGCGCCGGAGCATCTCCGTCACCGGCGACACCGCGCGGCTGCGGCGCTCGCGCTGCAATAGTACACCACACTATGATTACACTTGCTGACAATAGGCTGAATGTCGCATGTGTGATCGCCTGATTTATTTATTTTTGGAATTTGTCTTTCTTTACTACTACTTGTCAATAGAATTTCCAGGTACTTCATGTAAATATAATCTGGTTCCATTTTTAATAAGGTATAGGATAGGATATCATGCTGCAGACATAATTTAAAAACGATTGCTGAATGAATTAAATTGACTTAGTACATAAATCGCTTCACCAGTTAAATAAGTAACAACTTAATTATACATACATAATTATGATACAAAAATCAACCGGGCATTCAACATACTAGTCTAGTTCAATACATTCTTAGATAATGAAAAACGCATTGTAGTTTCATACCTCCATTTGTATACGAGCCATTTCTTTGGCCTGTGCCAGTGCAACCCTGGCCTCAGTCTGTAGAGTTGCTTGTAGGACATAGAAGTCAGACTCTTTTATTTCAATATGCCCTAGAGAATGTGTTGACCTCGACTTTGTCTTTAATGATAGGGACGTAGGGCGTAGTTTTGCACCTGCAAACAAGTAAGAAACATAAATACTTCTGTAAGATAGATAAACTAATATTGATTACATGCAAGATATTTGAAATGAGAAATTATTAAAAAAATCTAATGTTAAGATGCTCCATGACTAACAACAAAAACTCAATTTCCTATTGTTAGAAACATAATGCACTCTTGTAATTTACTTTTTTACCAATAACTTTCATTTTTACTGTTACAATAGAACTCAAAGGCCAAGACAGGGAAAGTTAAATGCTGAATGTCAAGCCTGTAATGGTGTTAATGTAAAATCAATTGTCCGCACACAGAGCGACACCAACATGAAACAATAGGCAGGATGTACTCACCACTCTGCACGGTGCTTATTTTGTCATGTTTTGTGATGTTAACTGATAGCGGTCTTGTTTGATACGGATGGTTGTAGCCCGACTTGCTAAAAATACTTGACCGTGACAAACTTTTTGTGTTATTGTAATTTTTTTCTAAGTCTGAAGCTTGAGATTCATTGTCAGATGCTGTCTCATTCATGAAACATATTTGTAGGTTCATCCCTGTACCAGACACCACAACACATTTAGTATGAGAACATCACAAAGTGATTGTGGAATATAGAATATAGATACAATCTGCATATTGTTGGAATGGTTCCTAAGTTTTTTTCAACAATAATTACTGGAATATAAACAAGAAATTAAAAGCATTTTGGCCCTTTTTGGTATTAAATGCAGATTGTAAATAAAATAACTGATTTTCAAAAGTCTTATATATAGTATATTTATTGCTGCTTTTAAACTTTTGAAAAAGAGTTGTTTATGTGGTTTACAATGGAAACATCAATTAGTTACATACAACCCAATAGCATGTGACAACATATCTAGTCCTTGTGTTTATTTTATCTGTAGTGATATTACTTTATCATGGTTGACTGTCAAAACAAGGATAACTAGGTATTTATGCAAATATCTATAGATAAATAAATTAGTGCTCAACAAACAGCACAAATTGCTTTAATGAATTATTGTTTTCATAGTATCTTATTATTGTTTATATGAGCTATCTATTTATGATTCCACACCAAACATTTAATTTTACAGCAGTTTAATACTCACCACTTTGAAGTCGTGAATGCAGACTGGGTTTCTTCCCAGGCCGGTCCGTGTGGCCCATACTGTAGTACTCTTCGGCATCTGCTCCCATCGCCAGTCGCCTCCTGATCTCTTCTCTGTCATTGCGTTTCTGAAGAAAAAATTACATTAGAATCCACTTCGAATAATTCTATGAAGAATGCCTATGTGGTATATTCAAAACTAGAATGGTTAAAATGATTAATAGGTAGGTATTAAAAAGTATATTTCAGTTTATTTTATATTAATATTGTATAAAGTCTGTCAATACCTTTAGGTATTATTCTATTAAAATTGAAATGTTTTTAAGTACTATTTCTACTAAGGTCTGCTAACACATGTGTCCACAGTCAATTGGTCCAGGTGAACACACACAACATCTACAACATAAAATAGCTCAAATGAAAATATTGAAAATGAATCAGGAAACAATTAAATTCACTCTGCTTCAACCCTTACATTTTTGTCATAAGGAACATGGTCAGTAACAGTCACAATTCTTGTAAATTTGTCTAAGATGTTAGGATTATTATCGGCTAGATGAGGCCACTCAATCTCTGTCAGGGCATTACATTCTGCTGAGCCAACAGCTCTTGGACTCAAAACAGTATCGTCACAATTTTCAACGTGAACATTTTCACTGTCACTTTTATTGAACAACTTCGTCTTGAAGAGATGTAAACCTCGTTTAAATCCAGATTTTTCTATAGTATCTGTGTTAGCGTTTTCATGGATTTCTTCAGAGGTTTTGCTAAATTTCCTTCGAATGTTAGTAACTAAATTTTCGAACATATTAAAAACTAGTCAGTCTTCTTTATTTTGGCAATAATATGGCACGGATTGCTATTTGCTGTTGTACAAACGTACTCTGTGCTGCTAATCAACTAAAGTAAACAAAAAAATGGAAGTCCTGTCATTCCTGTCATTTTGACATTTAGGACAAGGTCATAAAGTGTTCCATTTAACCTCTATCCAATATGTTGAGCTTGAGCAGGAACTCGAAGTTAAAAAAAATAATAAAAAAATTGAAAATAAACTTACCAAGCAACAAATGTTGTCAACAGATTCATGGTTATCATAAGTAATAGTGTATAAATCCAATAAAAATCTGGTATCTTTTTTATAATGTCTTTGTTCCGAGTTAACAAAATAAGGCATTGACGCCATCACTTAACTGAATTTACAATATTAAAAAATAACAGAAACTTATAATGCAGTCTAAGCACCACTCGCACACCTTGCGGAATGAATCGGTATTTAGTAAGAGACTGGCAGCCTGCTACGCCGCTGAATCACCTTAGAAAGCTGAACGTACTACCTATTGATAATTAACTGTTACACATGGCTGCGGCAGACGTGGTTCAAACGTGAATATGCGGTTACCGTTAACTTAACAGCGCGGAATTTAAACAATTGTTTATGTTTTATTTTACCAAGTGTAGAAAAATCAGTCAAAAGTGTAGATTTAGTGTTAGGTACTTCTTAATTTTGTATAGGTAGTAGATATTATTATTGTAGGTAAATATGATTGTATATTAAGTAAATATCTAACTTGTCTGCCCGTTGACACGTACTAATGCGTACGGACGGGCATACCGGGCCGTGGCTTGTTGGATTACCTAAGTAGGGTGAGATTTTAGTAAGAGAAGCAATGGTGCCGATTCCCTTGTTCACAAACTAAACTAAATTTAAGTTCATTGCATCTTTTTCTTTTTATTTCAATAAGAAAAGGACAGAAGATACATTTTAGTTTAGTCCTGTCAAATTAATCAGCGCCTGACGTAAATTGACGTAATTTTAGTAGGCAAGTTTTTAACCACGTCTAAACTTGTATGGAGTAGTGTCAGGCACTGATTAATTTGACAGGGCTAAACTAAAATTTATCTTCTGTCCTTTCTTAATGAAATAAAAAAAAGATGCACTGAACTTAAATTTAGTTTAGTTTGTGAACAAGGGAATCGGCGCCATTGCCTATTAAATTGATTGAACTCACCCGTCTCTCGGCTTCTTTTGCAGCTTTCAAATGGTTCTCAATAGCATCCAAATCTAATTTGGGTAACGCTGTTTCAATGTTGTATACGTCAAAACTCCCTGGAAAATATAAGACAAAAGAAAATAGGTACTTAAGTAGTTAATAAACTGATTTTTACCTATTATAAAACAACAACCGGCGGTCTCCTCTCACAATACAACAATAAATTAGAATAATAAGTTTCACAGAATTTATCAATGTACATTATAACAGGCAAGATATAGGTACTACTTTGGTAGATTAACGAGTTATAAATTTAGGTACCTACCTACTTCTACCAAAACAACACTAACAGGAAACAAAAACTATTATTTTAGATTATAAGTAGGTAAAAGTTAAAGATTTGGCTAGGTCATGAAAATACATGCTAATGAAACGTAATCACTTAGCATTTCATACAAAATTACACAATACCTACATACATAAGTATCTATAAGTATTTTAGTTCTGATGATTAAGAACGTTTTATAATACCTAGGTATGCACACTAAACTGAAATAAACAGATGGTAGAAAGGATACGAATCATCCTTATTACCAACAAAAAGAAGTAACATCTCTGTTGTAACTTGTTCGTTAGCAAGCTGCTATCCCTGTGCCGGCTCCCGGAAACACAGTCGTGAACATAATTACCTAAGGGTTTAACGTGCTACATGTGTAAAAAAGAAGGTAAATAAAATGAAAGGTGACTTATTTTAAGTAACAACTATCAACAAAACAAAAACTATGTAAAATGGCAGACTTACCCAAATCTACATCTTTTGAGTTATCGTTTTTACGGACGGATGCTTTGCTTTGAGCAGTGCGGTAAGAGTTTTTACTTGAAGTAATATCTTTTTGTTTCTCTCTGGCCGCCTTGGGTTCACTGAAGTATGAATGCATTTTAGATTACACTATTACACAATTTCAAACAAATTGTTGTACCTACCACGCCTCATTTACAAGAATTCCACCAATTCAATGTGGCCAGCTAAATTAAACTGATACAAGGAATTCCCGAGCACGTCGTGTGTACTTCCCTTCTTAATTTATCGGAGTTATACGTGCTGCGTCAAATCTATTTTAAACGTTAGTATGAGGCAATGAATTTGCATACGGACGGAGGTTACACTGTTTTACAACCATGATACTTAGGTAGAAAGTCTAAAATATCTAGTTCACAAATGTAAAATATAGGAATGAGAAAATTCATGAAACCAAACTGAAAATATCGAAAATACTTACTTTGATGACGGTATTGTATTATTTCTGACACTAACAAGGTTATCAGTATTCCTGATAGTTTTGCTAACATCTGGTTTGTCTTGCGTATGAACACTATTTAGTAAACAGTAACCTTTAGAATTATGCGCTATCTCATTAGAATTTCCATCTATAATAACTGTTTCTTTTTTACTTTCGGCCCATAGTCGATCACGTTCACGCATTTCATCTAGTTTTGGAATTATCTTTCTAAGCTCAGTGCTGAGCTGCTTAATTGTATTCTCCACATTAAGGCTCAACTTCTCCGTGTCATAATCGTTGACATTGATTTCGTCCTTCCCATCTGACAGAAACGCGTCCGTGATCTTTCCACTGGTGTTATTCTCTATTAGTAAAAACGTAGGCCTACTTAAACTCATTTCTGTTCGGGTATTTTTTTCATTTTCTTTATTTATTTCACTAACTTCTTTGTCTATCGTTTGTTGTTGAGTCAAACTATCTTTCAAACTATCCTCATTTTCATCACACTGCGTTTCCACTAATTTCTTAATAACGTGATTAACAACGTCACTTATATTATTAATAGTATTTTCAATAGGTTTTGCAAAAGTGTCTTTTATGTCTTTGCGTAATTCTTCTAAGTCGTCTTGGATGTTGATATTGTAGTTAAGTAATTGTTTAATTTCATCTTCAATTTCCTTATTGAAATCACCAATAATATCTTTGGCGTGGAAGTTATTTTCTATATCTGCATCCGTACAGTTCAAATCATAATTGAACGCCTCATCATTGTTATTATTATTTTTAGATATAGTTTTTAAAAGGTCTGGTATATCATTTTTTATTTGACTATCTACAAATTTTTGTTGTAAATAAGACTTATTTTGTGGTGACAACAATGTTGTTTTTACTAGATCAGATTTTACGTTATTATTGTTGTTGATATTTTTATAATCCGTGGTTCCATTTTGGTTAGGTTCGGGTTCATATGCCAGGTCGGTTATTTCTATATCAACATCATCATCAGTCATTTCATTTTCTGAATGGTAAAAATTTTCTATATTTGATGAATAATCCTTAAACAAGCAAAATATATTCAATTATCAGTACAAATATTAATAAAACTCTGTAAGGAAAGTGTCCCAATCAAATGTAAATCTGCAGGAGTTACACAAATAGGTAGAACTCGGTAGAAGCCCACATAAATGTAGATACACATAAATAAGAGTCACAGTTCCCGGCCCAGTAGCATTCAGTAACAACTGGGGCTTCCTTTGTGTCGCTGTAACGAGCAAAGTTTAAACACTTCCAAGGATTCTTTTTGTAAGTGAAACTTTACCTGTAATGTGTGCGCTAAGTGTTGGAAGCCAGGATAATTTGGATTCACAATTCCCCTTGGCACAGGATGGATGCCGTTCTCAGACATCTCATCTGTGTCAGACTGCTCAAATGCCCTTTCTTCGTCGATTGGCGTAGGTTCTGCAGATACATTAGTATTATCTGAAATAGTTTGTAGATACATTTTAGTTTTCCTATTCTAGCTTCTGATTCTTGGAAAAAGTGTTGAATGATTAATATAATACCAACTTAAGAAACCTTCGCAAGGAGCACGGACGGTGGCTGTGGTTTTCTCCAGATTTTCCGTCTTGCTGTTATTGCACAACGACACGGTATTCACGTGCCTGCTGTTGATCCGGTACTGTCGATTGCATACCAGCTCCGTGCTCGGAGTCGAAGCTTCACTGTTTGCACCGGTTCCCCTGACAGTCGAGTAATTCTCAAAGGTCTCTGAATTCCTTTGAGAGTTATAAACTGTGTTACAATTCGTAACTTGCGAGTAATCCGTTGTGTTCTCACGTAAATTGGATTCTGTACTGTTCGCAGTCAACCAAGTTCTGTTATCGGGATTTCCGTGTGACGATACGTCCTGGCGATTGTATACTGCGATGTTACCATTGTCTGTCGTTTTGATCCTCATGATTACCTGTAAAGAAACATTAGGTACCTTTAGAATATTTTAATTAGAATAATAATGTCCTTTAATAGATAAAAACTGAATTTGAATAAGTGCCTAATGTTTTATTTAGGAAGGCCTAATTATTAAAACGCTGGCGTAAACTCATGAATATTCATTTGAATTTGTTGTAGATAAGTGTGACGCAGTTACCTAAATAAATAACCAACTCACAAAAATGAAACACAGACAAATGAACAGATACGGAATGTGAAGGTAAACATTTTTTTAAGAATTCGATCCACCGCTGTAATATCTACCTACATAGAACCGTTACTAAGCTTATATTATAATCATTTAATTTTATGTCCTAAATCCATATAGGGATATAGGGTGATATTGCGGATCAGTACCGGATATTGTGAGCACGGGGCGGCTGAGGCGGGCGGCGTGGGGCGGGCGGGGGCCAAACACGCTGCGGCGTGTCTCAAGTCCGACCCCAACCCCGCACGCACCCACTTAATAAACCGACGGACCTCACCCATATTTACTAAAGATAACATTACGAAAAAAACCGCAGAGCATTGACTTTTGTTATTTTTCCCACAAGATTTTAAATAAGATGAAACTGTCGAATCTTTTGCCTCGGCCCGCAAAGAAAAACTACTTACCTACATATAAAATTCATGGATATGCTAATGCTCCAATATTAAAGGAATATATTGAATAATAAGTTACATGGAAAATTCTATAAATGTATATCTAGGTATATACGCACAATTACAAAGTTATGGATCTTTCGTATTCGCTTTTGAAGCTAATCTGGAAAATCATGAAAACCAAGAAACGTAATTTATCTTGCCAAGCAAATCGTAAATTGTTATTGACCGTATACCGGCCTCGATACCTATTTAACCGAATGTGTTGGCAGCAACGATATCGTCCACTATTGTCCGCTATTGTTGGTGAGTTTGAGCGTAACATTAGCGGTCATTGACCCAGTAAGTACCTACATTTATTTAAAGATTCTGGTACAACAACATTCTGAATCGATAGGTACATCGATGTCGTCAACATTTTTCACTAATGAATAATGACATAAGTACATAGTTTATTGGTCGGATTCAGTAAGGTCAATGCCCGCTATTAGGCACCATGTAACACACCACACCAAATACAGCTGGCTTATTCTGCAAAAATCTCACACTTACAAACTTAGATGAGGTGAGCTGTCAATCTCTAGCATCAGGTGGACTGACAGCAGCTACGTTCAGCATTGTGGCTGCAAAAGGTAGTTTGGCGTTGCTGGAAATTGTGTGGAGCTGAAGTCAAATCAATCGTCCCGTTAATATCACGTATGAAAGATCATCTTAATGTCAACCGAGAAAGTTTTAAATTACTCAAGATTTTCAGTAGGCACCTACAATGGATTGCTTCTAGCGAGTTACTATCGCTCAGCTCATTGGTTCAAACATAAAACTTTAAATTTTATGTCTGGAGAAAGTACTCCTTAGATAAGTGAGAGATTTAATTAATTTTAACTCCGCCACCACGCCGCGATATCTAATGGCACTTTGGTAAGAATTTTAGTCTAATATAAACACGATCTTATTTTTCTTAACGGTCTCATAATCTTGCTTTTTCATTGCGTAAAATTAAATCGAATTGGATTTTAAGATTAGGGTCAAGTCACACCGAGACGCGACGCTGCGCGCACATTTCAATAGAGCTATTCAAAATCTAACTTTATTTACTACACGAAAAGATATACATTTGCACTATTGTTGCGTTACGTCGCGCCGCGTCGCGTCTCGCTGTGAGCTGACCCTTAGAGTTAGGAATAAGCTATTAAGCTACTATGGCGTGGGTAAGTATTCTTTTCTAAGTATTAGTAGTGTATAGGTGGATACGAAAGTTATTATTATACCTACCTATACGATTTCTTTTTATTAAATAAAGCAGTCTTAACTTAAAGCATCCTTCCTGGCTTTAGAAAATACCAAATCTCATATTGCTTTTTTAAATCGATATGGTATTGAATTCTTAAGGTCCGTTGTATTACTGCAGACAAAGCCGACTAACAATATTAAGCTTATAGACTGTTATAGAATAGCTAGGTACTGAGCTGGGGAACGTATCAGCGTGGCTGGATGCCAGCAAATTGATTTCCTGCCTACAAGCGGAAACTAATCTCATTAAGGAGAAAACTTCAGGGCCCTTCCAACTAATTGTTTACACTTCAAATAATACTGAGAAAAGACGAAATGAAGCTCATTTTTGTCGCTCGAATGAAAGCGAGAGCCTTTTGTGTTCCCTAACAATCTCGTTAAGATGCCTAAATAAAGCAATTCAGCTTTATAATTGTTAATTTCTGAGCAGTAACGATCTTTGTTTAGGATAATTTAGCAGAAACGTGCTCCACTCGTCCGCATCCCGGCTCAAATGGATATTTACAATTAAGTAACTCGGGACGCGACATCCACAAATATGTATATTTTATGGTCACATTTAAAGCGCCTGTTTACATTTTAAATGAAATAACAAATGTTGTATTTAGGTCGATGGTAGGTACCAATTCAGTAGGTAAGATAAAGTACCGGCCGACTCCATCAGTTATTGTTATATAACGTAACGTAACGTTCGCTTTGTTGAATGTCGGACCCAATTAAAATTTTTCCGTAGTTTTTACTGTGAATGCCTTATCTATGTACTGTAGAGGCTATCTGTGTAGCTCTACCTTTAGCAGTACAGGCTGGTTATAATTGCCGGTGTGTTCCATCCCAACGTTCAAGCAAGTGTTAAATATTTTAATAAGGTAGTTTTGTTTTAGTAGAAAGGGCTAGAAATAACATGACAATGTAAAGTCGTAAATATATTTCATACAAGTCAAAGCTTTTTAATTATATTATGAAGCATCCATCTGAACCCCCCACAGTTGTTGAAGGCGTCTCTACGATTAAACGACTAACCAGTTTTGTTTCAGCAAATTAATAAAAAGCGTACCCCTTACGATTAAAACGAATATAATTATAAAAAAGCGAGACCGCTCGCACGCTAAGCAGAGGAGTAAAAAACAGGCGCAGAATCGTCGCCGGAGATTAAAAAGCTAAGTGGTTGAATGTATTTTTTTTTTATTATAAAGAGTGAGATGGCGCAATTTTTCACGGGCACCAACGGCGTATGCCTGGAAGATTTTATTAGTCAATTTAAGGTAGTGGCCGCCTACAATAAATGGCATGAGAGCGATTGGGCTCTGATATTACGCGCTTATTTTCAGGGTGCTGCCCTGGTTATACATAAATATACATACCACGAAGGTATTACATTTAATTATATGCGTGATATGTTACGAGTAGAGCTTCCGCGCAGATGTCACAAAGATAAAACGATTTATAAGACGCCAGAAGAGGAGATTATAAAAGATGTGTCTGAAGAATGCGGACAAAATAATGTTTTAAATGTAGATGATGATGCTTCTGTGTTATTTAGTGGAAAAATGATGACCCGCTACATGTCGAGCAAAACTGCGTGGAAGAAAGCAGTGTGGAAGTTGATGGTGATGAAGAAGATGATGACGAGCGCAGCAGCCAGGAGTGCAGCCCTGCAGAGGATGAGAAGGAGCTGTTGGAAGTATTCGAGAATGAACACAACAAAGAAAATAACGAATCGGGTCAGACCATTCCCTTTATTAATATAACTAGCTATGTTTCAGAGCCTCAGGATGAACATAATGATCACGATGTGGAAACCAATAAAAATAACATCGTTGGTTATCAAATTAATGAGAATAATTTTTCGATTAATATTTCCGAAACAAAGGAGAATGGACATTTTGAGTTGTCGACTGAAATAAAGGAGATTGCTCAAATCGCCGTAGTGTCAGTGAACAATAGTAAGGTGAATAGTGAAGTTGGGTTAGTTGAAGATGATGTAAAGTTGTGTGCAGTTAGAGATGAAGATATAGAGGTGAAAGACAATTTTGTGTAATATTCAAATTTATAGACTCATTTAATTTTTTTACTGATGAGGTTGCAATCTTTAATAGTAGTGATTTTGTAATACATCGTTTACACAACCCTATTAATAATGTTCATTCACAATGTGCTAGAAACATTATAACAAAAGCACGCATGAAGAAAAAAGTTTCACATTTGTAAGAAAAGCTAGAACTAAAAGCTTAATTCCAAAATGTTTTTCAATTATTTACAAATGTTTAAAAACATTTTCTAATAAGAATCAAGATTTTATAAAGGAGATTTCATTTTTAAAATATAAATTTATTAAATGCATATTCAAAGATAAAACATTTTAAAATAGCTTAAAACATTTTCATGATAGGTTAAAGGTAAATTTTATTGTCTTTTGTTGACATTTATCTTCTCATGTCTATGTATATGTGTCAGTTAGATGTAAACATCATAATTTATTAGTGAATTATTTAGTAATTAATACAAGTTATTAAATGTTTTCATTTGTATTTTCGCATATACTGGGAAGAAAATATCGGACGCGGCCGAGAGCGTGTGAGGTGCCATGCCTCGCAGCTCTCAGGGGCCTGTGAGGTGCCTTGCCTCGCAGCTCCAAGGAGCCTGAGGGAATGAACATATCGACGTCTTCAATGTTTTTAATTCGAATAGGCGGGGATAGCATGAACGTACTCCAGAAAATAATAATGCGAGTTAAGGGAGGAAATTGGTTTTGTAAACTGTGGTCACTCCTATAGGGGGGGTGATAGACACTCAGCTTAAGTTGAAACCAGCTTTGCTTACGGGGCATAGCCTTCGCAAAGTGTGTTTAGTTGACACAATTGGTTCAGCTTATGATTGAGTACCCACAGTTTTATCAGTATTGAGTGATATTTCATGGAGTTAGTATTTAATAGGAACGGAGTAGATTTATGAATTTTTCCTCTGGAGTATGGGCATATGATAGACTTCTTCGATGAACCCTGGCCTCTTAATCTTTCCCTCCCTCTGGCTCAATACCGTCCGATGGGGCAAAAGAGTTTGATGTTATGATCATTTAATTTATTTAAGCCTCCTCCAGGCTGATGTGAATTATCACATCGTCGACTTAAGCGTTCTCTTGCAAGACTTGGACCTCACCTTGTGAACTTAAGTCTGGCGTTAGGTAATTTTTCTTATAGAATAGGCAGAAAGGGCCTGGATGTTCGAATGGTGTGAATAAAAGTCTTGTTTGGTAATGGAGCTATGCCAATACCTACTTTTATTCAAAGATGGGCGTAGCTCATGTAGAGGCTACCTGTGTAGTCTTTACCTTTAGCAGTACAGGCTGGTTATAATTGCCGGTGTGTTCCATTCGAACGTTCAAGCAAGTGTTAAATATTTTAATAAGGTAGTTTTGTTTTAGTAGAGAGGGCTAGAAATAACATGATAATGTAAAGTCGTAAATATATTTCACACAAGTCAAAGGTTTTTAATTATATTGTGAAACTCCCAATTGGACCCTCCACAGTACCTATTATTGTCATAATTATTAGAAATTAAAGTCTCTTCTGAACTTCTACGCAACGTATTTTGATTCGGATTTCAACATCATTTAGAGAATTAATTCCGAAACGTTCATGTGTTTTATAATAATAAAGATGTCTCGATGTTTTTTTTAAGTTACCAACACTATACTTACTAGGGATGTTATGGATATGAAATTTCGGATACGGATTAATTACGGATATAGGAATGATTATTATACCGGATACGGATACGGATATGAAATTATTTCGGATTATCCGTTAGTTTCGGATAATTTCGGTTACGGTTATTAATTTTTTTAGGAATTTCAAAAGTTCAATACAAATAGTTAATAAAATAGTTTTATTTATATGTAACTATTTGGTAGGAATTACAATCAGTCTGTGAGTTATTACAGCTATTTAAATTAAAAATGATTATAAATAAATGTTGAGTGTTATCTAGTCTACCTAAAATGAAAATGTAATATTAAAATTATTACTTATACTTATTTAGTAATTTCGTACCTATTCAAAGAAAATATTAAAATTAGATTTAAATTTAGAATGCACATTGCACATATTTATTTACTATGATTTAAGTTTAACATAACAATCATAGCTATCTTTATCTTGTGTCTCAATTAGGCTCCGCCCCTATCCGATATTATCCGAAACTCTTATTTCGGATTCGGTTACGGTTACGGATAATTTTTTATATCGGATATCCGATAGTTTCGGTTACGGTTACGGAGCTCCCTAACATCCCTGATACTTACCTAGACTGAGGAGTGAGTAGGTACTTCTCTACACCCACAATGGCGATATTTATAGTCTGTTCAAAAGTATCTGATGAAAGTGTAAACAAACCTTGTTCAGTTTAAATTCTTACGTAATCACTCAATAAAGAGAATTATGCAATGACACTTTAATGATATTTAAGGTTTCAACATTATATCTCACCACTTTTTCCAACAATGATTGTTTGAAGACGAAAATAGAATTATAAAATCAACCTCAAAATCTTTAAGGTTTTCTTTAAGGATTAGAATTTCGGGTTTAAGTATTCAAATAATCAAATCAAAGCACTCAATTTGCAAGTGGCACTACGAATTGGCATCCAAATGGAGGTTTTCTGATCCATTTATTAACATTTTCATCAAATGCTTTTGGAACAGACCATAAATACCGCCATTGACCAGCTGTGGGTGTAGAAAAGTACCTACTCACTCCTCTTTTTATTTATGGGCACTTCACTGTCATTTATAAGATGAAAGGCTGTTTAATTTCAACGACTTCGTCAATTCGCAATTAAACTACCCAATTTGTTTTTATCATTGTTATTTTGACCTAATTCTATAGAATTGAATAAAACGCTTTCATTCATTTGAATAAGGGCGAGATGCCTTTGTTCCAGTCTATAAAAAGCCTGACCTAGTTTAAGTGACTTCATTAATGTTTAAAAAATATTACCCATTTAGGTACTTACTTCGGGAACGGAATTCATTCGAGCCAAATCTTTGTTCTTTCAACCTGTAACTGCTTGTTAGCTTTAACAAGGAACACGAAAACTTCGCAGTGTTCTCTCGAATGGTAGAAACTTATACAAAAAAACCGGCCAAGAGCGTGTCGGGCCACGCTCAGTGTAGGGTTCCGTAGTTTCCCGTCCGTCACAATAAGTGTGTTAAAATGCTTGCATATACGTTTATACTACAAACTTAGTCCAGAAATTATTTTGTACAACTTTTTGTCTTTTTTGTACAAAAACTGTTGTTTCCATCAAGTTCAAAATAATTTTCCTAGAAAGTCCTTATAAAGTTCTACTTTTCAGATTTTTTTCATATTTTCTAAACTTATGGTTCAAAAGTTAGAGGGGGGGGGGACACATTGTTTTTTACTTTTGGAGCGATTATTTCCGAAATTATTGACATTATCGAAAAATGATTTTAGTAAACCCCTATTCATTTTTAAATACCTTTCCAACAATATATCACACGTTAGGGTTGAAATTAAAAAAAATATCACTTTCCACTTTACATATAGGGGGGCTACCCTAATAAAACATTTTTTTCAAATTTTTATTTTACCACTTTGTCGGCGTGATTGATATACATATTGGTACCAAATTTCAGCTTTCTAGTGCTAACGGTCACAGAGATTAAGCGAGGACGGACAGACGGACAGACAGACATGGCGAAACTATAAGGGTTCCTAGTTGACTACGGAACCCTAAAAAGGGACCGGGGCACTACCGTTAAGATAACGCTGAAAAGGAAACTTTGACAAGAATCATTTACATTTCTATACAAACGTTGTGCGTAAGTTACCTCCTTAGGGAAGGTTTGGGACTCTTCGTACTACAAGTTTTGTTAGAAGTAATGACATACTCCATAACCGGAAACTGAAAGCAAATCACAAGGCCGGCTATAACCGTATCGGGTCGAATCGTTTGCTATCTACAAAAGTAATCTATTATTCAAACGGCCTTTCACACAAGCCCTCTTCACGGTGAACATAATTGATTTACCTAATCTGTAAGCTAATGGTATGGAAAGTGTGCCTGTATTAATTTTAGTACCTACTACCCAAAAGCAATCAAGGTAGATTCCATTTCTCCTTGTTTTGTTTTCAGCATCCTTACCTATTTATTGTTATTTGTTATGTTTCAAAAAATAATTCTCATTGTTTTCATCATTTAATACGATAGACATGAGGAAGGGTCACAAACTACAAAATTTTAACCTAATAAAGGCTAATGCCGATTAGATCCGACTACGTTTTTAATGACACATAATTTTTCCTTTCGCGGCGGGCCACGACTAGGTACAAAGGCCGGTAATAACAAAGTTTTATCGATCAAACAGCTAACAATCAATTGCGAAGCTTCTATAATACTGAAATACCGTACAATGTTGTATGGAGCACGGGGGGAATGAAGGAAAATTCATTTTGTTTATTATTGACGCGTAAACTGGGCGTTTAGACCCTAATACACTCTCGGGGATGCGAATACCTCAGAGCGAGAACATTATTTCGTGTTATTAGAATGTATAGGACAAGATAGTGACACATCGTGTTGTGGACTATCGATTCTTAGGGTTCCGGCTCGCTCTGGCGCGGCGTGAGTCGTGAGGAGACAGCACCGCATCTAATATTTATAGCGCCGCGTTACAGAGTGCGAGTGTCGATCGGTCGCTGCCCGCCGCGCCGCGTCGCGCCGACCGTCATCAATTGCTCCGGACATCAAGGTACAAAATAAATAAAATTACTTAGCCATATTTTCGAGTTGGGACTTCATGTATTACGAGCCCAACGGAATTTATTTCACAAACGAGGTCGTCCGCCTGTTGGAGTCAATATAAACTGAAAATTTAATCTAATAACACTCATTGTTGCTATTCATGACCTGCATAGATGTAAGCCTCCATTTCAACGATTGGAGATAGACAATTGCTACTAGAACCGTTCCCTTGAGCTCGGTACCTAATATTAGGTACCCTCGTGCAATGGGCTATTTGAAAAAATGAAGATAATGAACGTTCACGTCGATCCGAGATTCGAGGAGCAAAGAAAACGAAACATGGTGCTGTAGTTACCTACCTATAGGTGTGTACTTATGTAGCGGCTCTTGCCCACACTTGTGAAAGTTAATAATAAGTGAAAGCCACATTTATATAAGCTTCTGCGTTGAAAAATCAAGAGGCTTTCAACTGCGTAGCACAAACTTTGAACTAAAGTTTATCAACCAAATAGGTTTCACGTTTCAAGCAGTGGAAATCGCGGATTGGTACCATTAAGGCCTGTATTAATGCCGATAACCTTGAGCATTTGGGCGGAGCTAACGACAACGACCCCTTCTCCGCGCCACTCCGCTACCCGCATGTAACAGAAAATGTGCGGTTGTGTGCGCCGCCACCACGGTTTGCCTCGCCTAGTCTCGTCACAGAGTATCGAAATCACAGAAGGTCAAGTCATCGTGAAAGTTAAATAATTATGTGTACCACATATACAGGGTGTCCCAGAACTCAACGTCAAGCCGAAACGGGGTGACAGGATTGATCATAACCATCACGAGAAAAATATAAAAAAAATCTATCCCATGCAGTTTGAAAATTATGGGCATTTTAAGAAAAACCTAGAAATTTGATCAAACTGTAACATTTTTCGGTTATTGTGGTTATTCTTTTTTATTTTTGTTCAATTAAACTTTGGAAACGTAATCCTAAATAACATTTCTAGAATCCCAATAAAAAATAATGACACGATTGCCTCAAGTTTCCGAGAATTGAGACTATTCGTTAAACTACGAATTTAAAATTTTCAAGATTCGTCGACTTTGATTGGCCCTCCTTTAAAAAAAATGTACTAGAGTGCCTTGGCAAGTGGTATTAAAAGTTGGCGCGTTTAATCAGAATTCTAAAATGGTACAATACTTGTTAGTTCCATACAATAAAAAAGAGTAAAAAAATTAAAACCTCAAGTAACCCGATTTTTGCTATCTCAGTTAAAATGTTTTTGATTCGCACAAGCTCTAGGTAGGTTCTTAATTTTAAGGCAAAATGATGAGAGAGATGGATAGTGGGTATGTTTGCCATGAGTGAGCGAGACAGATAGTGACGCCACTTTTATTAAAGTGAAAAAAGTGAAAAAAAGTTAGTAAAATAATGAAAAATCTTGATCTAGTTTAATTTAGGTTTGTTGGAATAAAAGTCAGATAGAGAAATAACATTTTTATTACAATAAATGTTCAAATTGTTTACCATCAGCCTCAATACAAGCCCTACATCTTCTTAAAAAAGATCTACTTATTAGTCGGGCATATCTTCAAGAGTTGATCTCCTCAGCTGCTTGAGAAATGCGTTCACGCAGGTCGGCTACGTTCTCAATGGGCTTATTTATTGTAATAAAAAACGTTATTTCTCTATCTGACTTTTATTCCAACAAACCTAAATTAAACTAGATCAAGATTTTTCATTATTTTACTAACTTTTTTTCACTTTAATAAAAGTGGCGTCACTATCTGTCTCGCTCACTCATGGCAAACATACCCACTATCCATCTCTCTCATCATTTTGCCTTAAAATTAAGAACCTACCTAGAGCTTGTGCGAATCAAAAACATTCTAACTGAGATAGCAAAAATCGGGTTACTTGAGGTTTTAATTTTTTTACTCTTTTTTATTGTATAGAACTAACAAGTATTGTACCATTTTAGAATTCTGATTAAATGCACCAACTTTTAATGCCACTTGCCAAGGCACTCTAGTACATTTTTTTTAAAGGAGGGCCTATCAAAGTCTACGAATCTTGAAAATTTTAAATTCGTAGTTTAACAAATAGTCTCAATTCTCGGAAACTTGAGGCAATTGTGTCATTATTTTTTATTGGGATTCTAGAAATGTTATTTAGGATTACGTTTCCAAAGTTCAAATGAACAAAAATAAAAAAGAATAACCACAATAACCGAAAAATGTTACAGTTTGATCAAAATTCTAGGTTTTTCTTAAAATGCCCATAATTTTCAAACTGCATGGGATAGATTTTTTTTTCAGATTTTTCTCGTGATGGTTATGATCAATCCTGTCACCCCGTTTCGGCTTGACGTTGAGTTCTGGGACACCCTGTATTTACAATGGTCCAGTTTTGGTTTTATTTAGGTATTATCTATTGATATGGATGTACTTTTCGGGCTATGGTTACGAATAAAATTGTTAAAAGCTTTCGAGGCCGTGAGTAGAAGCTATACCCTTAATATAAATCAGCCTGGCTTGCCAAGTGGTAAACAACTTAATGTATCTTTTTAACTAAAATTAATGGCTAAATGTGCTGCTAAGCGCAAAACTCAAGAATGGCTGGACCAATTCGGTTTTTTTTTAAATATTCGTTGAAGTCTTAGGAAGGTTTCTATGAAGAGAAGAAGGGTAGGTAGGCATGTACGTAGATAGGTAGGTAGGTATGTAGGGTAGGTAGGTAGGTAGGGTAGGTAGGTAGTTAGGGTAAGGCAGATAGGAAGGTAGGGTAGATAGGTAGGCAGGTAAAGTAGGTAGGTAGGTAGGTATAGGTAGTATAATTATCACTAGTGTATGTCATATTATTTGTTATATTTTTTATAAACAAATATATTATAACTAAAATTCAGCTGAATAATCTTCAAGTTCTTCGACAGACCTTACAAGATGCTTGTGAGTCACCATGTCATCCAATAGAGACCGTAGTTTTTGAATGCCCAAATCATCTTGTTCCTAAAATGAATGCAGTTATACATATATTTACAAGTAAAACAAAAATATAGGTTCATAATTTGTAAAAAAAAATACATCACATCCAAATCAACAGAATTACCTTCAACTTCTCTGGTAGAACTAATTGATTCACTACGTATAGGTAATGATTTTTTTATTTGATTTAATTAGTTGAATAATATTATTGACCCACTTTAGCCCACATGGATAGTAATGATAAGTGATAATTATAATAAAAAACATGACTACCAATTTGTTTTTCTAATTTTATGTAGTCTGTGCCACCCGCGGTCTGCGATAGGCTGATTTAATTGATTGATTGATGTCACCCGCGACGATAGAAGTCGAGTAAAAAGTATTCGACTTTCGATCTGCCATAGAGAGATTTGATCCTTATGAATATGATTGACCCTATCGATTGATGCCATAAAAGTACAGGGTATTATTTTTTCGGATTTTAGGCGGTTCGATTCCCGAGAGCGGCAAGCGAATTTTCGAACATCTTTGATTGCAGATTTGTTTTTTTTTTAATGAAGGGATTTTCCTTTGAGTAAAATTTGCTATCTCCAGTGTTTAGAGTACTTGCCCTCTAGGTGAGGTTAAAAAAATCCAGCCTGTATATACATATAGGTATATTATTGAACTACTACTTTTTACTATTGTATGACATTATTATTTTTAATTCCTTATTTTGTTGACTGATCTGTATTTACGATAATTTTATTTTCAATGACATTGTACAGACGCCAGCACATCAAGTTACTACAATCTGTCAGATTTCTTTAATAGATTTTCAACTTTATCACTAAAGCATAAGGTTCAGAGTTGATTGCGAAAATTTGACAGTTTCGGGTAGGTTGATGTGCTTGGCGTCCGTACTTTATTGAATAGTGAAATTAACAGTTAACATTCTTGTTTTATATTTGCACACCTTATATGGTTATTAACAGTGTACCATTTGACCTTTTTTAACATCCACTGAACCTGTTTTATAAATGATTTGATTTGATTTTTTTATTTGAAAATAATTACGCCGGTAATCAATAAATTGACAAATTATTAGCAAGTACGTAACCTATAATCATAATTAATACCTACTTTAGGAGCATTTTCAGTTTTGTGTCACAATATGTCACAAATAATCGCAACGCATCAGAATAATAGACTTTACTTAGGCACCGAAAAGTAAAATTTATAATATTGGCTGAATCATTTCGTGGACGTGGACCTTCTGTGATCATTCACTACTAGTACTTACGACTTTCGTTTGAATGAGGTAGGTATTTTATAAACAGTACCTATGTACACAGAGTAATGGACAGCGCATAAGTTTCATAAAACCCCGCTTGGGTAGGTACACTTTTTGTTTTTGCAGTAATATTTTACGATTTTATTTCGTAGTGCGGAGTTCTCGCAACGCGACATACGTCCACCTAGCAACACGATGCGCCCCGCACTAAATTTATGGACGAGTGCGGGGGTGATGTAGACGCAGTCCTTTATCAGAGGCCTTTTTAATTTATTATCATAAAAATAATACATATTTTAAAAAAGTAACAAAACCATATTATTCTCCTTTGTATTGCGAAGATGTAGATATATTTTTTTACACTCTTTTGATAAAAAATGAAGGAGTAAAACGGTTTCATCTCAATGATTTGGAGGTGATTTGGTGATTTTTTTTTAAATTAAGTGATACCGGTAGAAAAATTATGGCTAAACCAAATTACGTATTATATCATGAAGATTACTAAGGATTTTTTTCAGATGTAATTTCTCTGTAAATGCCGACAAAAAATGGCTTCATCTGCATGCTTTTTTCAAGCTTTTTTCGAGAGAGCGGCCTTAATAGTTTTGCTAGAAAAATAATAAAACATGATAGCGATTATGACGTTAAAGAATTGTTTTCGTCTTTAAATGATCCGGCCGTGGTTTCCCGCCCGTTGAATAATAATCCAATCCGCTGTTTTGAAAATACCCTTCTTTACATGGACGACCGTCATCACGTGATGGCACCACGGCACCGCATGTTTAAGTTAAATTATGTGCTACTTCTTCTGAAGTCAATATTAATCCCTTATGAACTCGCGTAAGAACTTTTGCTACAATAATAAATGGCCTATCTAAAATGAACTGGGTACTGAACTCTTAAGTGATACTTGACGGTCTCCGTCGCCGTCGTCGGCTCTCAGCAGCAATTTGGGTCATCTGATACAATAACCATTTGAATCAAAGTTTTGTAAATTGTTGGAATAGGCCGTTAGAACGATTTACAAGAACCTACAAAATCCCATTACACTTAACTTAGATGACTTGCGCACAATTTGCACGCGAGGCAAGGACGAATCTCGCACCGTAGGTCTACATCCATAGTTAAAGCACTTTAATTTCAATTCTGTGACCCTTATAATTATTTGTACCTACTTATTCGTTTATTTTTGAATTTTATATTTAATTTTAATTCTGTGACCTTTATAATTTGTAACTACTCATTCGTTTATTTTATTATAATTACTAGCTGCGCCCCGCGGTTTCACCCGCGTAAATGTCGATCCCGTGGGAATAACGGGATAAAAAGTAGCCTATAAGTTAATCCAGGGTGGCAGCGGTTGGACCAATTTTGATAAAAATTTGTATGGAGGTAATACAATTTTTTATCAAAATTGTTCCAACCGTTTGAGCGTGAAGAAGTAACAAACATATAACACACACACACACACACACAGACTCACAAACTTTCGCCTTTATAATATTACTGTGATATTGACATTTTATTCTATTCTGATCTATTCTGTTATGTAATATGGGTTTTACCTAAATTACATTAAATTTATTTTTATTTTATTTCCTTGAAGCGCCTCAAGAGGAAATATATTAACTTGTAAAACAATTAATGAGAGGTTGCTCTTACTGAGGAGCACACTCAACACGCCAGAACATCACTCAAAACATCCGCTTATAGTGAAACTCACTGATTGCAGATAAATTAAAAATAGTAGATTATTAACCAAGGGGATAAAGCAGTGTCTTCTGTCGCGGGTGACGATTTAAATCGCGAGCGTAACGAAGGACTCGAGGTTTACTCCCGAGCGTAGCGAGGGTGTTAAAAACTTAAATCACGAGCGAAGCGAGGGGTTTAAGACGAGTCCTGAGTGTAGCGAGTAATTTAAGTTCACCCAAGACTAAGACAGCTTTATCACCGAGGAAAATACTCTACTTTTCGTACCATTTGCGAAAAAATTAACACAATAATAATATGAGATAAGCATTTATTAAAAATAATGACAATTAAAAATAAATTAAAATAAACTTAACGTTTATGTATTTGAAGAAAACAAAAACGCGGCAAATTTCTAGACTAATATTTTTTTGTCGGAAAAGCAAAGGTATCAAGCTATACGGCCTCGTCGGTTTTCGTAATTTTATTTAATAATCATAACTGCATAATAAATGCGTATTCCTTTTTCAAAAAGATGTATAATGCTTTATATACAAACTCAATGGTGTAAACACAGATGTAGTTCAGTATAAATTTCGGTAAGTATTCCAAATTTGAATCACATTCTCCCCCTTTCTTTCCCTGTTTTTAACAGATTAAAAATGACTATTGTTATGTTCGCTTTTTGTGGCATAGAATGTCACTTTTTTGAGCAAGTGGTACGAAAAATATATAATATATTTCCATGTAGGGCATGTACTACTCGTATACCTGTAATACCTGGTAGTTACTTAGTCACTTTTCTAAGGATTCGTGGCTTCAGTTCCAGAAGTGGCTTCGCAGCATCGGTACTTCTGTAAAAATGACTAAGTATATCTTCAGTTTAATAACAAATTTAAGTGTTATAGCTTGTAAACAAACGAAAACCATGTGGCATAAAAATGGTATGAGAATTATTGCAATGCCAATTTTTTTCCAGGACATTTAACATAATATTTTGATGTAGCACCTACTTATAGCCTTTTTTGGCGGGTTAAAATACGTGGGAGTCGGTTAGGTTGGCGTGACCCGGCGCGCCCTTAGCCTTCGCCCTACGCGTTAATGGCTCCGGCATGATGGATAGCTCAAGTACTGCACGACACAATCGCGGCCCGACACCCATGGGGCCTTATTTATAAAAAAGCCGACCGAACAAATATTAATTATTTTTATAATTGGATACAACCGCGAAGCTAAACGGGGAATATTTATTTTTATTAGACCGTACCTACTGTTTAGCTGAAAAAATGTGTTTAGTTAGTGTTACCTCCAAAGTATTTTAGGCAAAGTAAACATGACTTAGGTGCGAGATTTTGGTCGTGGGTTCGATCCGAAGCAGGCACTTTACTTTGTGTAAATTATATCATCACAAAAAAGGAAAACATCGTGTGCAAACCGGCGGCATGTGTTAGAACCAAAAATTCGCAGACATGTTACATCTGTCAGTGCTGACCCGCACTGGACTCGCGTGGTGGTTTATGGCCTTTGACAGAAAGCAGTCCCAGCACTGAGAACATTATAGGCGAATAATCTGCCTACAATGTTGAAAATCTATGCCTATAAAAAGTATCTGTATGCTTATGCTTATTATAAACACAGATACTTTTTCGATTATCAGTTTTCTTTGTTCAGTTTCGTTTTGTTTGCTCACTATAACGTAACCTAATGCACCATTCGTGTCTTTAAGGTAAGTAGATACCGCTCTACCCTAACCACTTCCAATAATCCAATAAAACGAACATAGAACGAAATGTTCAGAGTGGTTTTGTTTTCAGATTTAGTATCTAATGAGGCGAATACAAATCGTTCCGGTTCAGTGCGGGCTGGCACGATCTATCCATTAGCTATGTAAGTGTGGCAGTAGCAGGTACTAGTCGCAAATAGGTTCAAGCCAATTAATTAATAATAACAGATTTTACCTTAGGGTAATACGGGTGTGATGTGACTGACGTGTTTCATTATCAAATTGTTCTTATGTTACTAATTTTCAAAATAAAATGGCAATAGTCTGTTTATAACACTTGTAAAGTACCTCACCTTATATGTTTTTATAACAGCCTTTGAAAACCCAAACTCCTGAGAACAAAATAACATAATGTCAATGCATAAAAGGTTAAGATTCAGGTCAACCTTTTGACCTTTTTGGCATCTAATGTTAAATGAGATTAGATTATGGTATCTAATCTTGGTTATTTCTGTCGTTAACGGAGCTTTAACATTATACTATACCTACATGACCTACCTAGTTCTACTATACCTACATGACCTACCTTTTTCTAACAAAACTTTGATAAAAATCAACATGAGAATTATTTGCTTTTTTTAACTAATTGCAATCTCATCATTACCAGAAGTTAATAATCCGCGGGATATCCGCGGGTTACGGTTTTCAGTTGGTTTAACTGTATAGTTTGGAAACGCCACCGATTGAACCCAAATACACGAACCTCCACCGGCTGCTATAGTGGATCCCATTGGAACCCACAATGACGACATGATGTCGTTTGTACAGTGGGATCCGCTGCCCCTCAATTGACTGTGTAAATATTTATTATGCTACCCATCAAATCATGAGTGTGCATTTATGAAAATAGTTGAATAAAAGCTTATATGTCAACGCCATTAAATCATGAATATTTAGTGCGCAAGTGTAGTTTAGTAACACTTGATTCTAGACCCCCTAGCGTAAATATTTTCGTCGGTTATCCAAAAAAAAAAAAATTGCCGTTTCATAGAAGCCTACGCGGTCAAAATGTATGGAACAGCTAATTTTATTTTTATAACCTATGTAAAATTTAAATATAACTTAACTGTCAGGTTTGACGGGTCCTTTTTGGTTTTTTCCTTGTCTTTTTCACTTTTTGTCATTAGGTTAAAAAATAAACTGTGGCTACTTTAACCAGCGCGTTTCAATTATAGAGCTACGATCAGTAATACTCGTTATACTATAGTCAGCGTAACACTGAACTAAACTAACTCAAAAGGTTTTACCCTTTTCAGTCTTCACACTAGATAGGGAGTTGGATCGCCTCGACCTTCGCGTGATGATGAAGTATGTGTCATGAGCTTATGCATATTTTTGTATTACTGTGTATTCGACATCCATCTTGAGATCCCGGTGGAGGTCGCTGTTTCATGTAGGTACTTTGTTTTGAAAATGTTGTATGGTTTAACGATTGCTTTGGCTGGTGCCACACCACAGCTGAATACCGTAGGTCCATACAGGCTTTAAAACTTGTTTAGGTATACACCAACAATTTGTTAGATATTGATAATAGCGACTGTCTCCCAAGTAGCCAATACATTTTTTTGTATCAATATCTAATTCGGCTCTTTTCTTTTGCACCAAAGTGCCATGCCAACATACGAGTACTTAGTCGTCAACAAAGGTTGATATGAAACAGTTTTCTAGTCGCAGGTTATAGTAGATATATATCTTGTGGTACCTACTTCAGCTTTTATCTGCCTAAGGTCTGAATAGGTGTTTCTTTGTCTTATCCTAAACAATCTGTTCGATATGCACGACTCTATGATGTCTGAAAATTGTATAATTAAGCAGCATATTTCTTAACTTATATATGAGGCCATCATGCCATAATTTATCAAGGTAGATTGTGGAGCACACCTTCTTCTCATCTAGTGTTCTTTCAATAATATAAGTAATTCTACGTATTTGGTCGAGCGTGGAGTGTTGTTCTTTAAATCCGAACTGGTAATCGGGGATTAGATTTTCGATTTCCCGTTACCTACTGCCCATTCTTTTTTTCTGGTACATACTTTCATACTTTCTGTAATTTAATTTTTAAGTAAGAAATAAATTTGTATAAAACAGCTGCGGTTAATTTTTTTTCTTAATATATTCGAATGCTGAAAAGAGATGAAAATTCCTGAATTTCGTGTCCTAATTTGCAACATTCCGTCAAGTCCACTGACCTCTATCATAGTGGTCAAGTCATACTATTATCCAAGGATCTACTATGTAGTACGTATACTAATTCCGTAATCATAATTATCATTTTATCATTGTCATTATGTCAAAATATTGTTGAGCACAGTGGTTAAATAATATCCTGAGAGTATTTGCGATAAACCTCTATACGTATATATAGTACATACTAATTCCTTGCAATACATGCAATACGTCTAACTTTTAGCTACTGGCCATTCGCAGTTAAAAAAATACTTAATGCTATTAGATTTTCTTTTAAATTGTATTCGTCATTTGACTAAAAGGTTTTCAGTTTTTTTAAGCTAAGACAGCCAGGACATTTTAGAATAAATTACATTATATGAATAATTTTTGGATATTTTTACAAAATGGAAAAGCACACCATATTCTCAAAGACGTCATAAATGTTAAATGGTGAGCCTCTTCCTCTTGACCTCTCACTTGACATGAAACATGAAAACACCGGTAGTGTTTATAAAGCTTTTATAAATGCACAGATTTTATGAATATCATTTTCCTTTTTTCTAGCGAGGCAGATAATTTTTAATTTCACACGCAATATAAATAAAATTTTGATCTAATTGACAACAATTAGTAAAATCGCTGTTGTTGTGTTATGTATGATTTACGTAATTCGCCGGAGTTAGGTACCTACCGCTAATAGATTTATTGATTTCTAAAATAAGCTAGCATAGCTGAAAAAGTAAATTGATTTCTAAACAAACAAAGCTACAAAACATACTATCCCACATATAGGTAGTCGATTTCCATTCACAAAACTTATATCCTTCGTAATATATTCGTGTATGGACGGAATGACTAGCAAACATTAAAGGTCGGAAAAGATTGATTCTCGGTGACAGAAAACTTTGCCCAACATGTCATTATGTTTACTTACGGACGGGTTATTACTTTATGAATGTTATTACTTTATTATTTTTTTTTTGGAAACAGGTTATATACCTACGTGAGTAAACGGTAGGTGTGCTGCACATTTCAGTAAGTCAATTGAACAAATAGATAAGCAAATAACATGTATTGACTGGGGTGATATTTGCGATCTAAGGGGGTTCCACACTAACTATTCAAAACACATGTTTATTAGGTACTCAAAAAAGGAGGAGGTTCTCTATGTTCGTAAGTTTTTTTTTTTAGTGTATGTTCATCAATTTCTCCGAGAGTACTGGGACGATTTACTTGATTCATTTGGTAAAGGAAGGTCGCGCAGTGGTCCCATATGAATATTGTTACCTTGACTTAGTAGCTTTTGATTACGTTTCAATAATACGTAGATGTTTCATTACCTTTTGTATATGTTGATGATGTTCTAAAACTTCCTGTCAATGCCCTTTACATAGCAAGTAGTGGTTTGCCTATACGAATTGGTGTGGGGTAGGTACAACAACTAAAATCTGTAAAATAACAAAAATTTTACAAAAACAAAAAAAACAAAATAAAAATAATTTTAAGTCGGTGTCTTTGATTTTTATTATTTTTGTTTCTTGCCACCGACTTCCGAAATTAAAGTTATCTTTTACTTCGTAATTATTATTTGGTAGTTTTATTTTAAATATTTTTTAAATTTATATCTTTTTAGTTGTTATACTTAATCCACCACACAAATTCGTTTTTCGGTATTTTTTTTTAATTCTTATTTTTTAAAGTATCGTAGTTATTCACAGGAACAAAATACTAAAATATCTATAAATATGATGTTCGACTACGAATTAGAAGCAATACGTTTTTTCCTTTGAGAACCTATGGAACTCGAAAGTCACTTATTTTAAAATCACTATGAAAGATGTAAGTAAGCACAGAACGGTTCTATGGGTTACTACCACTGATCTCTATTAAACAATAATACAGGTCAGTCTCTGACCTCTATCATACATACTTGTACAATACAGGTCAGTGAGGTCAGTGGTTAGTAGATAAAATCCAAAGATAATCAATTTTTTTTTAATAACCGACCATAAATTTCAACACAGAGGTTCAGAATGACGTACTGGATCCATGGTAACAGGTTGCGGGTCAATGCCCCTGCCAGCCTGTATTATAGAAACACATACGCTAAAAATCCACCCAAACTCTGTCCTTGTACGTATCAGAACTGTGCATCATCATCATCTGCCTAGCCTTTTTCCCAACTATGTTGGGGTTGGCTTCCAGTCTAACCGGAAGCAGCTGAATACCAGTATTTTTCATACCTGACCTTAATAACCCATTTAACACGACACCCCTTGGTAAGACTCGTTGTCAGACTTTTGGACTTCTGACTACCCGTAACGATTATATTATCAGATGACAGCCGGGACCAACCGCTTAACGTGCTGTCCGAGGCACGGAGGGGTCTCGTCATGTAAAGATCCACACTCACTCACTCACACACACACACTCATCATCACGCTCACTCACTCATCCACAGACCAACCGCGGCAAGCGTAGCTTAACCTGATCGATCGACTTGTGCGGCTGTTATTATGTAGCCACTTTCCCCTGACGTATCAGAGCTGTGCATCGTTCTAAATCACCATTTCTCATTAAAGTCTTGTTTCAGAATTTTTTGTCTAATTTGGTTGCAACCTCTTTAGTTGCATGAACATAACTGGCTAGTTTTGGATAAAAATATAAATAACTGTCATTAGAGCACTGACCTCTATCATATTGTATATACATACAGGTCAGTGCATTAGAGTATTATTTCCACTGACCTGTATTATACATGTACTAGCGACCCGCCCCGGCTTCGCACGGGTGCAATGTAATATCTTCGAAAATATTCACTTAAATCATACGGTGTAAAGGGCCATATAGATCTATATTAAATGAACAATGTATTCAAGGTATTTAATTGGTTAAGGATTAATGCTGTATTGGTTAAAATCGCTTCGAAAATTAGCCATTATTTGTCGTAAAAAGTAAATGACAAAAAAGTTATTGTGGGTTATCCATAAGAGATAGACATATACCATCACGGACTTTTCTGTAGACCTTTTCAATGTGTACAATACTTAGTACATTATTTTGATAAAACTCGTAGGGTTCAGCCTGCGTTTGCAATGTAAGCGGAAAAAATGTAATTATTTACGACATCACATTAGAAACCTCAAAAATAACAGTACTTCTCCACTATTTAATGGATGTTATTATACATATAAACCTTCCTCTTGAATCACTCTATCTATTAAAAAAAACCGCATCAAAATCCGTTGCGTAGTTTCAAAGATTTAAGCATACAAAGGGACATAGGGACCGAGAAAGCGACTTTGTTTTATACTATGTTGTAGTGAGTAGTGATAGTGATGATAGAAGCCAGTGATTATTTTTAACTAGCGACCCGCCCCGGCTTCGCACGGAAACATTATTATTATTATACATATGTAAAGAAATAATTATTTCTTTAATTAGTTTTTATAGCGAACAACACTGTGAGTCAATCAGGATGGATGTTGACAATGACAACTGGTTTGACAGAACAGTGATTACATATTATATTGTTGGAAGATATACAAAGGGAATTGTTATTAATTAAGTAATAGACTTTAAATGTCGTTTCTTTGTTTTACAGGTAGGATTTTAGTATTTAAGTTTTACCTGTTATAATTATAGTTCATTATTTTGTTTATTGTAAGTACTAAAATAAAAACTTTGTTTTACAGAGCAACACGACCGTCTTTTAAAATTGACAATTCCTGTACCTATATTAAGTTCAGAGATATAGTCTTATAAAACGACATTTCTGGTTAAAATCAAGAATAAAAATGGACAAACTACGATTTAAATTTGCAGTATTAGGCTCAACAGATGGAAAAACAAATGTCACATGCATAACCTCAATTGAGACACCGGACGGATGTGTATTTGAGGTCCCGGAGGAGTTCAAGCCCGTGAATAAACACACTAACATACAGACTTCAGAAGTATATACGAAGATCAAAAATTCGTTAAAAAAAAGACACCAAACACGTTCAGTCTGGATCCCGCTAAACCCAGAGCTGAAGCAAATATATTTAGACGAAGGTGAAAATGTACAGTTCGGTGGTCAGTATTTAGAGGAGATAACAGAAAAGGCAATGCCTCCACAAGATAACTCTTGTGGCATAGCACCGGAAAAAAAAAACATAGGAAAAGCTGCGGAAAGGTTTTTGATGGAAAAATTTTCAAATAAAACATGTAATGCTGACCAATGGATTACAGAATTCGAGGAAGAATGTGAAAGATTCGAGATTAGACAGGATGAAGAGAAAATCGAGATTTTAAAACATCTTCTCGAAAAACAATGTATAGACTGGTATAGCAGCATGTTAATCAAATTAACGGTGAAATCCGCATGGTCAATATGGAAGAACAACTTTAGAGAAACATACGGAAATAAAGGTTGGTCCCAAATCAAATATGCATTTACATTTAAATATCAAGCCGGGTCGTTGCTAGAATATGCCACAAAAAAGGAAAGACTGTTATTGGAAGTCAACAAGCACATCGACACCCAAACAATGATTAATCTTATTGTAATGGGATTACCAGATTATGTAATGGATAGAATTGATAAAGAAACAGTAAAAACAACTGCAAGCCTCTACAATGAAATAGGAAAACATGAATATGTAGCGAGCAAAAAGAATTTCAGCAAGAATAAAAGCAAGACTTCCTATGATAATAAAGGCAAGCCAGATAAAATAAAACCATGTAAAACATGTGAAAATTTAAATAAAGGTATTCGATTCCATCCAGAAGAAAAATGTTGGTTCAAACAGTCAGAAGAACAAAATCAAAAGAGAACCAATAATAAAGCAGTAAATAATTCAGTAATTGATGTAGAACTAAATAATACGGAAAAAAACGAATAATAACACCATTAATTAAAGTCAAACTGCTATTAAATGAACAATTAGAAACATTTGGATTGTATGATTCAGGCTCAAATGTTTCTATAATTAATTCAAAATTAATAAGACTAAAAAAAAGAAAAGAAATAGATTCAAAAAGTGATAATTTAATCACAATTAATGGTGTTAAAGAAACAGTTGGTTTGACAACAATAAAAATAAAAATATTAGACATTGAAAAAGAGACAGAAGTTTACATAATAGATGGAGAAGAGTTCAAATATGATTTCCTAATTGGACTGGATATCATAAAACAATTTGGACTGGTTCAAGATGAGAATTTGAGGATAACGCAAAAAAGAGAAGAAATAAAAATAAAAGAGGAAAAAAAACCTATGAATGAGGATCATGATAAGACCAATACTTCTAAGGAAGTGAAAAATGCAGCAAACCCGTGTTCAATTAATTTTAATGAACACATAAAAGGAGAAGACTTCAAGATAAGTATGAGTAATTTAAAAACTCAACAAAAGTCAGAAATATATAAATTAATAGATACTTACAAATCAATCTTTGCAAAGGACAAATATGACATTGGCACAGTCACCGAATATGAAGCACGAATTGATCTACTCATGGACAAGTATTGCAGCAAAAGGCCTTATAAATGTTCAGTTGAAGACAAAAAGGAGATAGAAGAACAAATAGCAAAGTTACTGGACAAAAACCTTATAGAAGAATCTTACAGTCCATTTGCGGCACCAGTAACTTTGGCTTTCAAAAAAGAAGACAACAAGAAATCAAGACTATGTATTGATTTTAGAGATCTCAACAAAATAGTGGTACCTCAAGCTCAACCATTCCCATTGATCGATGACCTGGTGATTAAGACAAGAAACTCTAGATATTTCACAACACTGGACATCAATTCAGCTTTCTGGTCGATCCCGCTAAGAATTGAAGATAGAAAAAAAACTGCCTTTGTGACGCAGGAAGGTCACTACCAATGGACATGCTTACCTTTTGGTTTGAAGACATCGCCAGCCATTTTTCAAAGGATATTGGGTAACATTTTACGAAAGTATAAGCTCACTGATTGTACAGTTAACTACATCGATGATATCTTGATATTTTCTAAGTCTTTTTCTGAGCACATAAACCAGCTAACACAGTTGCTAGAAGCAATAAAAAAAGAAGGTTTCAGATTAAAGTTCACAAAATGTACATTCGCATCGGAATCAGTGAAATATCTTGGTCATGTAATACATAATAATACAGTACGGCCAGTAAGAGATAATTTAATTTCGATAAAAGAATTCCCAATACCAAAAACACAGAAAAATGTTAGGCAATTTTTGGGAAAAATTAATTTCTATCATGAGTATATACCAAAAAGTGCGGTTCTTTTAGAACCTCTGCATAATTTACTTAGGAAAAATCAGAAGTTTACATGGTCTGCCGATTGTCAAAAATCTTTTGAAGCCATAAAAAAATTATTGTGCACACAGCCAATCCTAGAAATATTTGATCAAAATTTACCAATAAATATTCACACTGATGCGTCCCTAGAAGGTATTGGGGCAGTGTTAAAACAAACGCAACTAGATGGTAAAGATAAGCCGGTCGCATACTTCTCAAAAAAATTAAATCAAGCGCAAAAAAAGAAAAAAGCAGTCTATTTAGAATGTTTGGCTATCAAAGAAGCAATAAGATACTGGCAATACTGGCTAATAGGTAAGACGTTTACAGTGTATTCCGACCATAAACCCTTGGAAAATTTAAATATAAAATCTAGAACTGATGACGAATTAGGAGACTTAACTTACTATTTATCACAGTATGATTTTAAAATTAAATATGCTCCGGGAAAAGATAATATAGAAGCAGATTGTTTAAGTAGGAACCCGGTATTGGATGCGAGTGAGGATACAGATGAACAACTAAAAATTGTAAACATGATAAAACTGACTGATATAGTAACTGATCAGGAAAACAATGCAGACATACAAAATAATAAAACAAAGTTAATATCGAGGCAAAATATATACTATAAAAAGGTTAGGAAGCGTGAAAAAATAATTTTATCGGAAGATTACAGTAAAAAACTCATAAAAGATGTACATGAAAACATGTGTCATTTAGGTATAAAACAAATGCAAAACAAAATAGGTACGATTTATACAGCAAAAAACATGACAAAAAATATAAAAAAACATTGTAAGGACTGTGAGATCTGTATAAAAAATAAAACGAGAGGGCAGGAGAAGTATGGGCTAATGTCACATTTGGGTCCTGCCACAAAACCTTTTGAAATAGTCTCAATAGACACAATTGGAGGCTTTGGAGGCTCTCGATCAACTAAAAGATATCTACACCTACTAGTAGACCACTTTACTAGATATGCCTATATTGTTACCTCAAAAACACAAAATGCAAAGGATTTTATTAAGCTAATCGAAAATGTAACAGATACTGATACAATCGGAATGATTCTTACCGATCAATATCCGGGAATCAACTCGATAGAATTCAAAACATTTTTAAATAGAAAATCAATACCAATAATTTTCACTGCAGTCAATGCCCCGTTTTCTAACGGCTTAAATGAAAGGCTTAACCAAACGCTTGTAAACAAAATCAGATGCAAAATAAACGAAAAGAGAAACAAAATAGCATGGACAACCATTGCTCATAACTGTGTAGATAAATATAATAATATTAATAATACAGAACATACGGTTACTGGCTTTGCACCAAAGTACTTGTTAGATGGTACAGATGTTTCGTATTTACCAAACGAACTAAAAATAAATAAAACAGAAGCAGAATGGATTAAAGATAGAAAAAAAGCATTACAAAATTCAATAAAATCACATAATTATAATAAACAAATATTTGATAAAAATAGAACTCAAGTCAGTTTCAATACAGGTGATATAGTATATGTAGAGAATGGGAACAAATTAAATAGAAATAAATTAGATGAGCTAAAGATTGGTCCATTTGAAATTATTGAAAAGATATCAAATTCAATATATAGGATTAATACAGGTCATAAAAAGTTAGAGTCAAATCTCTTCCATATTACAAAACTTATACCAATACCAACGTAAAAACAAAGACAGACAGAGAAATGACAAGTTAATTGCAATATTATGAAATGTAAATTAGTTAAGTATAGTTAATTAAAAATCTTCTTCGTGGGGGGAGATGTAAAGAAATAATTATTTCTTTAATTAGTTTTTATAGCGAACAACACTGTGAGTCAATCAGGATGGATGTTGACAATGACAACTGGTTTGACAGAACAGTGATTACATATTATATTGTTGGAAGATATACAAAGGGAATTGTTATTAATTAAGTAATAGACTTTAAATGTCGTTTCTTTGTTTTACAGGTAGGATTTTAGTATTTAAGTTTTACCTGTTATAATTATAGTTCATTATTTTGTTTATTGTAAGTACTAAAATAAAAACTTTGTTTTACAGAGCAACACGACCGTCTTTTAAAATTGACAATTCCTGTACCTATATTAAGTTCAGAGATATAGTCTTATACATATAAACCTTCCTCTTGAATCACTCTATGTATTAAAAAAAACCGCATCAAAATCCGTTGCGTAGTTTCAAAGATTTAAGCATACAAAGGGACATAGGGACAGAGAAAGCGACTTTGTTTTATACTATGTAGTGATTTAGCTTTGTTGGTAATTTTCACTACTTGTATAATATCGTGTCAGTGGTAGTTTTCTGTCTAGAGTCGCCAAGACTACATCTTTTTTCTTTGATTATTGTATTTTCATTCATAGATCGGTAAGGAAGTAATATCTGTTTTTATTCAACCTGTTTGTGTCTGAATCTGTTGTTACAACTATATTTTGGTTTTATTGAAAATTCAAAAGTGCCTGTAAATGGTTTAATTGAAATAAATGCTTTGAGTTTGAGTTTGAGATTGACTTATGCCCAGCTATACACGCATAGGTTATGCATGACAGAAAAACGGCAAAAGAAAACGCGTCATTCATATCCGCGTTTCAGACTTCAGGATCACTGTATAGTAGGGTGTCCCGAAAAATTTTTTTTTCGCTTTTCGCTACTCAAGCCCCCTCAAAAGTTGCATTATTAGTTTTAGATTACCGTAAAAATAATAAAAAAACATAAAAAAATATCTTGAGGGTTCTACCGGCATTTTTTTGATTTTTTTTTTTATTCAAGGATCTGAATCAGGATCTGAATCAGGATCTGAATCTGAATCTGAATCAGGATCAGAAACAGGATCAGAAACAGGATCAGAATCTGGATCTGAATCTGAATCAAGATCTGAATCTGGATCTGAATCAGGATCCTGGATCTGAATCAGGATCTGAATCAGGATCTGAATCAGGATCAGAATCAGAATCAGGATCAGAATCAGGATCTGAATCAGGATCTGAATCAGGATCTGAATTTGGATCTGAATCAGGATCTGAATCAGGATCAGAAACAGGATCAGAATCTGGATCTGAATCTGAATCAAGATCTGAATCAGGATCTGAATCTGGATCTGAATCTGGATCTGAATCAGGATCTGAATCAAGATCTGAATCAGGATCTGAATCAGGATCTGAATCAGGATCAGAATCAGGATCGGAATCAGGATCTGAATATGGATCTGGATCTGAATCTGAATCAGAATCAGGTTCAGAATCAGAATCTGAATCAGGATCAGGATCAGAATCCGAATCAGGATCTGAATCAGGATCGGAATCAGGATCAGAATCAGGATCAGAATCAGGATCAGGATCAGAATCAGGATCAGAATCTGGATCAGAATCTGGATCTGAATCTGGATCTCAATCTGGATCTGAATCTGGATCTGAATCTGGATCTGAATCTGGATCTGAATCAAGATCTGTATCAGGATCTGAATCAGGATCTGAATCAGGATCTGAATCAGGATCTGAATCAGGATCAGAATCTGGATCTGAATCAGGATCAGAATCAGGATCTGAATCAGGATCTGAATCAGGATCTGAATCAGGATCTGAATCAGGATCTGAATCAGGATCTGAATCAGGATCTGAATCAGAATCTGAATCAGGATCAGAATCAGGATCGGAATCAGGATCTGAATGTGGATCTGGATCTGAATCTGAATCAGAATCAGGTTCAGAATCAGAATCTGAATCAGGATCAGAATCAGGATTCCGAATCAGGATCTGAATCAGGGTCGGAATCAGGATCAGAATCAGGATCAGAATCAGGATCAGAATCTGGATCTCAATCTGGATCTCAATCTGGATCTCAATCTGGATCTGAATCTGGATCTGAATCTGGATCTGAATCTGGATCTGAATCAGGATCTGAATCAAGATCTGAATCAGGATCTGAATCAGGATCTGAATCAGGATCTGAATCAGGATCTGAATCTGGATCAGAATCAGGATCAGAATCAGGATCTGAATCAGGATCAGTATCAGGATCAGAATCAGGATCTGAATGTGGATCTGGATCTGAATCTGAATCTGAATCAGGTTCAGAATCAGAATCTGAATCAGGATCAGAATCAGGATTCCGAATCAGGATCTGAATCAGGATCGGAATCAGGATCAGAATCAGGATCAGAATCAGGATCAGAATCTGGATTAGAATCTGGATCTCAATCTGGATCTCAATCTGGATCTGAATCTGGATCTCAATCTGGATCTGAATCTGGATCTGAATCTGGATCTGAATCTGGATCTGAATCTGGATCTGAATCTGGATCTGAATCAGGATCTGAATCAGGATCTGAATCAGGATCAGAATCAGGATCAGAATCAGGATCAGAATCAGGATCAGAATCTGGATCAGAATCTGGATCTCAATCTGGATCTGAATCTGGATCTGAATCTGGATCTGAATCTGGATCTGAATCTGGATCTGAATCTGGATCTGAATCTGGATCTGAATCTGGATCTGAATCAGGATCTGAATCAGGATCTGAATCAGGATCTGAATCTGGATCAGAATCAGGATCAGAATTAGGATCTGAATCAGGATCAGTATCAGGATCAGAATCAGGATCTGAATCAAGATCCCTATATGTACCCTATAGCTACCATTTACCGGGTAATAATATGTCTTTCATTGACTCGAATGTGCCCTGGCAGCTGATAGTATGTCATGCTCACTCAAATGTCTCGCTGACGGTGGCGTGTGTGTTAGATCATTTAGCTCCCTTCAAAATGGTTGAGCTAAATGGTGCTGATTTATGCGTCATGTTCGTGAACGGGCGCCGTCAGTTGGGGCTGGTCATCACTTAGCTGCCTCGGCTTATTTTTAATTAATTTATTTTTGGATTGTAGTTTGTTAAGTACTATTTGTTGTACTCTGGACGCTTTTAATTAACACTTACGTTTTTATTAATTTTTTTACATCGTTCTCACATTATATAATTTTAAAATCAAAAGTAATGATGTAACTAATATTTTTGTAAAATATCATTTAAAAAGAGTGTCCATGGAGTTTCTTGCCCGTTCTTCTCCATAGGTACCTACGCTTTGGAATGGGCAACTAGCTTCAAATTTTCTGACTGACCGACTTTTTGACAATTCAAAAGTGCCTGTAAATGGTTTAATTGAAATAAATGCTTTGAGTTTGAGTTTGATCTGAATCAGGATCTGAATCAGGATCTGAATCAGGATCAGAATCAGGATCGGAATCAGGATCGGAATCAGGATCTGAATCAGGATCTGAATCAGGATCTGAATCTGAATCAGAACCTGAATCTGAATCTGGATCTGGATCTGGATCTGAATCTGGATCAGAATCTGGATCAGAATCAGAATCTGGATCAGAATCTGGATCAGAATCTGGATCAGAATCTGGATCAGAATCATCAGGATGTTCTTTAGCATCGTTGTGATTTGAAAGTTTAAGACACGAAAATGCGACAGTTTTTACATGTTGTTTTGTTGTTTTTTTAGAGACATGTAAATTCATAAGATTTAACATGGGAGAAAATGAGATAGGAAGCATTATACAGTGTTTTTGAAGGTTTCACTTCTACCACGTGTGAATTGCACACATGCTGTTTCTTTTTTGTCTGTGTAAAATACCAATCAATCCAATCCAAATCCAATGCCAATCTCTTTGATTATACCTACGTAGTGCAATGAAAAAAAGAAAAACGCGGACTGACACAGTCAGTGGAAAGATGTGTAAAACTAGTGACGGAGGCTTCTCAAAGCGTCACGGACGCTACAGCTCGGGATGGTTTTATTAGCAACAGATTAAAATCTCGCTCAGAAATGCCTAATTTTGGTCACAAAAACCAGTTCCGTTTTTAAAGTTGCCATTGATTATTTTGTCTTTCAACTATTTTAAACCTTGCTTTAACTCATTGTTGTACCCTTAAATTTAATAAAAACCATTTAAATGTTATTTTTGTATGATTTATAGTTTATATTAGGAACCCCTAAAAATAGCAAATGTGAAAAACTTCAAGGACTGGTAGAGGCCTCAAGATGCCGGATATCTAATTAAATTTTATAATAATCGTAATATATGTGTCAAAACGCAACTTTTGATACCTCTTGCGTAGCCGTAGCTCAATTTTTTTTCCCCCATGAAGGGGACACCCTACTGTATAGTATTCTACCCTACACGTTCAAGTTTGCATGTAGATACAGCTTGATTGCACACTTAGTAGATACAGTAAGGCGTTGTATAGGTCTTGTGTTTGTTTTGGCTTCTCTGGTGTGAAATGTTTGTGTGTTTAGTAGGTATGAGTGTTATTTTTAGTGTAAGTTTTCAATTGTAATTTTAATTTTACGGGTGCTAATGCCTGAAGTAAACGATTATTATTATCTTAAATCAAAACAAACCAACACACGCTAGCTATGACGATTATCCACTAGCAGGTTGTCCATTAAAATTGAGTACTTGACACGTTATGTAATTGTATTTGATATATTTTATAAAGAGAAGTGCAAGAGAACTATCTAAAAACCCAACCAGTTACATAATCAACTAGCTTCTGCCCGCGACTTTGTCCGCATAAAATTTCACCCTCCCCCATTCACCCTCTTTGGGGTGGAATTTTGAAAAACCCTTTCTTAGTGGACACCTACTCTTCACAAAGAACACACCCTCCAAATTTCATGTCTCTAGGACCAGCGGTTTAGGCTGTGCGTTGATATATCAATCAGTCAGGACTTTGAATTATATATAAATAGATACTTAGATGTAACATAGACAATTGTGTTATCAGGAGGCCGGGATAGGCTTAGGTAGAAATATCAGCTTTTACTAGAAAATAATAATGCCCTGACTGCCTCGTTGGTTGAGTGGTTACAAGCGCTACTGCTGAATAAGAGGTCGTGGGTTCGCTTCCCGGGTCGGTCAAAGTGTTTTTCTATCTGGAACTTCTTAGCAGCAGCCCATAGTCTGGATGTGGGCCCGGTTTATAGCAATAGGCTCGTCTCCTATTACATGAAATATAAACATAACGGGCAAAATGTGTATAGTATACGTGAATCTCTGCGTAACCCGTCAGTGAATACAAGCGTGATGTTATGTTATGTAATAATGTCCTCAACTAACGGCACTTAGTTGTGATTGTTCATGATATTGTTACGACTGAAGCTCTATAATTTTATAATAACTTTTGTACGCAAAATACGCGTATTGACGTGGAGTTGCGGATACCAGCCCGTATTACCTATTAATTACTTTGGTTTTTGTTTTGACGGTAAATATTATTTAACCTTCCGCGAGGTACGTAAATAGTCAAAACGTTGCCAAAGCAAGGGTTTGGAATCTGTTCGTCATGCCAAGAAAACAGGCTAATGATACGCAGGAGAATAAATATATAAATTGTAACGTTCTTTGGCAAGCAAACTATTCTGCGCTCGATAGCTTAGCTGACACTATCTATGTACGTTGGGGTTTTCTAATTATAAGTACTAATGGTACCTCACAAAACTTTCTAGACTGATAAATAATTGTAGATAAACACTAAACATTGCAGATGCAAGTGATTTCTGCCATGACCGACAACGTCGCGACGACGTCGGGCTGGAGGCGAGACGACCAGGCCCCGTCTGGCAGACGCCAGCAGTCTCGAACACTTTATTTCTATTATTATTTAAGTGATAAATTCTCAGACGAGAATAGATAGGCAGGGAGACAGTATAAAAAATAAGGACGCTATTATTTTACCCTTTTGTGTAATCTCTTATAGACAATGTAGGTATGATGTTTACCTTTTGAATATGTCGAGAACATTTTTAGGTCCTGACGAAAAATAGAGGATGTTGTTGTAATATTAAAGCTTTTGTCTCAAAGTGGCAACGTTTTCTAAACGGATAATCGGATGCTGACGTTGATACAGGTTTTTCAGGTATTTTAGTAAAACAATTGTAAATCTTACACGTGAATACAATAAAAATCCACCAGCTTTTGGTTTGTTGTAGGTATAGTTGTTTAATTGACTGAATATTCAATTCTCGGTACCCAATAACTAAGTAGTTACTACGAACTTAGTTTGAATGTTCATTGTGTATTATAATTAAGTTTACATAAATCAGCTTTGAAGTTAACATACGCCATTAACCATTCGTCATGCAAATTATAAGTAAACAGTAGATACATAATATTCCTCTACTTGGTAACTTCAAACAAGTATGTGAATAGTGTTACCGTATTATTCATGCGATAATAGGGAATAGGAATTGTACAGTTTTAGTTGTGTATTACGTTATATGTTGTTCATTTATGTGATCCTCACATCATATTTGGCATTTTGGCCATTTTTAACAATTCCAAAAGCGTAACCACGGACCCACCCTCCCATACCATCATTATAGGTAAATCTACGAACGACGCCTACGAGAAAAAGTGGCGTAGGCCATCGTAGACCGCTCGTAGGCCATTCGTAGCAGATATTTTGTAGTCCTTGCTACGCTGCAGCGTAGCAAGGACTACGAAATATTTATGTCCTTTAATATTGAGTTTTTTGTGGCTGTAGGTATACTAATTGGTAAGCTAAGATAACTGTTTATTTGTATAATTATATAACAGCATGTAAGATATTAAATCAATGGAATCCAATTACGTTTAGCATCATACAACGATGTACAAATATTAAACATGCGAATATATTTAATATTTATTATATCGATGTTCACGAAAAAAGAGATTTGATTTATGTTACCTACATATATGTAATTAAAAACGTTAAACTATGTACAAAATATCTGTATACAAAACCAGGTAAAATTCAGTTCAGTAAATGTTTTATTCATAGGTTTTACCTGACTGATTTTCAGTAGTGTGTGATGGTGTATGTGTAACTTCTTACAATACAAATTAACGATTTGGCCCCCACGAGGTAGGCCTGTGGGGACTAGTTCAGTACATAATGGTGGTTATTAGGCTAATTTGCTCGGCATACGCCCACTGGACATTATGATAAACTGGACATTAGCATATCATTATGTATGCGTGGCGTATAATCCAAAGAAAATATGGGACACATTTCAGCGATAGGTAAAATAGGAAACTTTGTTGTTAAACTGCCAACTAAAATTGTCGGTATAATGAAATCACAGCTGTCATTGTTTGACAGTTGTATGACATGGTAATAACACGGCAAATTGATGTAGGGTGTCAATTTGCTTAAAAATTAATCTCCCTGCCTGTAGGGATTAATGATTCTCGTTAAACAATACTCACGCGAAGATAAAATATCCGTAGTTTTAATAGTTTCAATTATTACGAGCTTCGCGACAGTCTTGTCAGTGTTAAGCGAAGACTATCGACAGCCACCTTTTGTAATAAAAAGCTATAACTTACAAAACTAACAAGTTCCAATGATTATAATGAAACAGTTCTGTTTCCACATAACAATGATTCAGAATTCTATTCAGGCTTTGAATTAGTATCGATTTTCCGCCATGAGCCTTCGGCGACGCTGCAACCACTATTATATACTAATTCTAGAATGTGTAACATTGTACGAGGCAACGTTTTACTTTGCGACCTTATAAATGCTTACTTATTGTAGTTCCACTGAAATAGCTTGCACGCCATTTTGCTCATTTTGTACGAATAAAATATATGTCAGTCTTCTTCTTTAATGTTCAGGCAAGCAGTTACTCGAAATATTGTAACAGTATTTCATGAATCTTTAATTCTGAAATTACGTTCATATCGTCGATAAGGAACTAGTATATCATTCGTGAATAATTTTGAAATTCAAAGTAATTCGTGGAAAAGGAACAACGCTATTGTAGTTTTAAGTACATATAGAGGCTAAATAAGTTAGTACTGAGGTCGTAGTATACCTAGTATGAATGTACTTCAAACACAACCAATCCAAACTTAAATAACATCATAGAAATAAGTAAATAGCTCCGCGGCCAAGCTAGTAAATAAGCTGCGAACGTCCGAACAATACAGCGGCATTAAGACGTAATACAACCCTACGAAACCTTATCGCCATACTCCGCTGGCACTTAGTTGGGTTTACTTTTAAATAAACTACATAAGTAGTTAAATAAAATGTCAGTATTCCGTTCATTTTTCGTCGAAGAAACAAACACGTAGAGCCTCGACCATAAAATAATGTTATGTGACGTATATACTTCATGTAATCACGCTAATATGTAGTATGTAAACAGCGTCGGCAGTAAACCTTTATTTGGTCCAGTCAGGCTACAACACACACTTATTCGGGCGAAAGAAATGTCGAGTAGTGTAATGTAAATAACGTTTCTCGATTACATTGGGCGCCGTCGCCATTAATCGAGTTAGCACAACTACTATCGAACTGCCGACACAGGCTAGGGTTCCAATATACATTGTGTTGTCTGTTTTTGTATTGCCAAGCAAGACAAGACCACATTTACATATAAATAAGTGGTTACGTTTTTATGTATCCATTAAAAACGTCTGCGGTGTACATGTGGGATTCTAATGAAAAATGTCGACGCCAACGCGTCGGGACCAGCCGATGCCATACGAGTGATTAGAAAATGCCAGCGTGGCTTAAATTTAATCTGAAACGTAGACCAGGCTACGAAACCTATGAATATTTTTAATCACGCATCTTAAGTATTTGATTACCTATACAATATAATGACGATAAGTATTTCACAAAGTTTAATAAACAAATCCTAACACTAATTGAAAGAGGCAAAGAAATTCTCGCCCAACTTGATCAAAAAGTATTAAGCGAAACGCGATTTTGATTAACTCAGTACTTCCTTAATTAGAGTAGGTCACTTTATCAATGTTGCCATGTAGGTACCCATTAGGCCTAGCACTCAACAGCACTTTAGGTCTTAAACCTTTCGCTTCCATTAAAACAATGCTTAATCAATTTAGTATCGTGCGTTGTTGGCTGGCAGGTCGAGCTATGCATTAAGTAAAGTTCACGCTGGCAATAAAGTGACCGGCGGTAAATGAACCGTTCGCGCCGTAAATAGCGCTTACGACCGCCACCGGCCCTTTCCTCACTACTCACTGCTGCTCCAATCGTTTTAGTACTTGACTACTGTGGAACTACCCTGCGGACGGTTTGTACGACTGACGTACAACAGCAGCAATTTAACTTCACAAAGTTGTTTTCTACCCTAATATAATTATATGCGGAACTCAACAACGTAAATCTACATACAGAAGTACAAATAAATACAATACATATCTTATTCGAGTGTTACTTCTGCAAGCATCCGCAATCAGGCACCTACCACTTTTATTTTTTTCTATTGCGCTAGAGTTACAAAAAGCAGACGTAGCATGCCGATGGTAAAAATAACAGCAAGGAGTTGCGCATCTCGGAAAATGCAGCCCGCTAGTGACTGCAATTCATTGTACTGTCTGACATTGCATTTTGAACCTTAAGCACAAAGCCGATTTTAATTCGTAAATACAAACTGACTGAAAACTTGTCACTGAATATATGTGCGTATCTACAAGTTGTCGTTTAAAAATCCATATCATCAATATTCAGCTTCATTTGACAATGTCAAATCTGATGGGAAAACATACCCTTAGAAAAACTCACCTGTACAGGGCGCCATCCTGGCTGTATGTTGGCTTTAGCGCAGTAACTGAATAATAAATGCACCTCGCAAGGTTATCTTTTATTTGTCCGTACACTACAAATCCAATGCAACGATTCCACGTTGTCCTCAATAACGTACGTACTCATTCACTGTGCGCGTCTATATGGAGGCTTTACGTCACTTAGACTAACGAGGTTGTAGTATAGAGTCGGTACGTGGGAGGCGCGGGCGGACGGTTTCTGGTCGACGTGCACCCCGCCCGCCTTTCGGTGCAAAATGATCGCGTGGCGTGGCGGTCGCACGCACCCACCCCGCGCCCCGGCTGCAGGCGGGCGGCTTTTGCATAGTAAATACTAGGATTTCAGATAAAATAACCTCTATTGTTTATACTTAACATTATGAACATGTGTTACATGACCCCTTTAGAAATAACAAGAACGTGGTACAGTTATTTCTCTAAACGTTTTACAAATAAATTGTATAGAAATGGAAATAAGTGTAACCTTATTCGTAGACCCTATGCTCAGTAACTTTCGTATTTTTTTATTCTGGAAATAGCCTAGATAAATAAATATCTCATTCAGTGTAAAACTGTTCTATTTAAGTTATGCATTGCATTCGCGGCCTAGGTCACTACCGCGCAGGTCTGTTTAAAGTCGCCAATGAATTTGTATGAATGTTTGTGTAGGTACCTACTACCTAGTTTGCAGGACGGCATTTGATTGTGCATACGAGAGCACGCAGTTTGCTATTCATTTGCAACTTTACCTACATATAAATAGCATCATCTTTTTTTTTTGAGGATGGGAAATCATCAAATGACCCCCTCCCGCTCTGGGTGGAGCGGAAGGGAGTGTCAGACTTTCACTGACTAAAACCTACCCGTGTTCCTTCCTTAGCTCTTTATTTGTTCCGGGGCAGCGGTAACCCTTTCGGACAATCCCGCTGACCAATAGCATCGTCTTCAGGCACTCCTTTTAAGTACCTGCTATATCTATTTTAATGTTAACTTTAACTTGTGTAGCAACGTGATTAAATATCGATTCTTTATTAAGCTTTTTTTAACATCACAAATTCATATTGAACCAAGCCTCATTTTACTGCGGTGACCTTGCCGATTGTCGAGCTGTTTTTTAAATAGATTTTCACTGATAGGAAATAACACACACAATACAGCAACCTTTAAAACCGTCGTAAAATTGATTTGATGACGGTGTGTCCTACGGTTTTACGCGAAGTTGTAAAATTTTAAAACTAATGGAATTCATATCGGTCATTACATTTGATGTGGTTTTAAGGATTCATTCATAGTAAGTAGTTTCGTGTGAACTCTGTACCTATAAGTCGACGATGAGGCCGGAAAACCCATTGGGAAAAGCCCTCTGGTTTTAACATTGGAACTAAGGGCATTCTGTTCTTTATCGGGAGGTTTTCATAGAATTTTCTCGGAAAAGTTCAGTGAAAATGGAAAATGCCTAGATGTCGCTTTAGTCAACCTTTTGCCGAAGTAGTTCACTTTTCTTCCACAAAGATATACGATGCTTCACGATCATTCACGACCTCAGACACTGGCAGGCAAGCTTACTGTTTATACTTCCCTCCGCTAGATGGCACTTGTCATACACCTGTTGGTCCAACTGCTGCTTTACTATCTTCACCCTCCAACAGATGGAGTTAAAACTCGTTTGGTAAGGTAGTTACAGAATGGATACAGTGCAATGTACCTAATTGAACCTCATAAATATGCATAACCCACAACTGTTAAATATTTAACAGTGTTAAAGCTTGTTCAATGACACTAATCAATAAAGACGGTAGGGCTTGTGCATTTATTTTAGAAATAAGTAAGTATTATAAAACCTAAATAAATCTTTGAAAGAACGTAGTACTTATGTTATATACACGTACAGTCAATCACTGCTAGGTGTAGGTACATACATGCATTAGAGATACCTTCTTGTTATTTTCATAAACTTAACCACGTTTTTTCGTTACCTAAAAAATACAACTAAAGTACTAAGTGTTTCAACGATTAGGTAATTTAGTTTTGATAATACTTATTTCTCAAGTACACAGTAGCACAGTTGTTCCTTAAACGTGGGACACTCGGAAAGTTTTGAGAAAATAAAAATTAATGTTCTATAGGTCAATGTTTTATTATTAAATCTTTTCAAAGTACTCTCCGCTAGCCTCTATACAAAGTTTCATGCGTCTGAACCAGTTTTCGAAACACTTTTTCCAGTCCGCCGCAGACACCTCGTTAACAGCCTGCTCGAACGCTGACAGCGCATCTTCCGGCGACGAATATTGTACCTATCCCTTTGAGCTGATTTTTTATTTTCGGGAATAAGTTGATACCTACTTCTTTGGTTCCGTAAAGGAATTGACACCAAATAGCCAGTCAAATTGAAAAAGCTCGCGATCAAAATCTTCCCCCCGCTTCTAGATCGCTGCTCTTTTTTAGGCGTTGATTTGTTTTGAAACACCCAAACCGTCGATTGGCGCTTCGTTTCTGATTCAAATTTGTACGCCGATTCAAATTTGTTTATCATATCACGGCACCATTCCACCCGGGCCTGCTTCTGAGCATCGGTGAGGTTATGCGGCACCCAGCGTGAAACTATCCTCTGTGAAGACTTTCCGATCCAACCTGCAGTATGTGCTTAATCTCTTGATACGTAACTCACCTATTGTCTTGTATTAAATTTTTCACTGTTAGCACTTCTTCCGTAACAGCCGTCAAAGGGCGAGCACTTCTTTCTTCATCCCCCAATGTTAGTCGACCGCGCTTGAATTCGTTATACCAACGATACACGGTTGCCTTAGAAGGGCCTTCATCCATGAATGCCATTTGATGTCTATCGTACGATTCGTTCAGTTTCAGACGACACTTCAAATCGTAAAAAATCATAGCGCGAAAATTTCCCAGCGCAGATCCATTTTTAATAATGAGACACGATAATTTAATTTAGCTCACAAACAATGTGGAGGAAAATTTTGAAATTGGAACGTATACCTATTTTTACTTAGAAATAATCATATTTTCAAAATAGATTATAACTGGCCAGTCTCGCATACATAAAAACTTTTTTCGCAATAAATTCTAAGTGGGTTGGTATACACGCTAATTACTGGACCGCACAGTAATAATTTGAAATTGACAGTGCCTTATAGCAGTAAGAGCGACGTTCTAAGTGGTGTTACCATAGATGTAAGGGACTATACCTACCTGAAAGAGAACAAATCTTTTTAACACAAAACAATTCATCACTTTTAAAAAGAGCTGTTAAATAGACTTTATTGGACATTAATTCACCACCAAGCATGACATGCTTTATCTGAAAATCGCATGCGGAACTCAGGCTGATAATAAACTTAATTAATCATTCGTGGCACCTACCTACGTGTCCTTTTCAGTCTTCCTTTGAGCAATAAAATGTTTGTGATCGATTCAAAGCCGACTGCTTCATTAACCAGCTGTGTTTTCGATTTGAAGTTAATTAATTAGGTGAATACTCGAATTCAGGGATAATTTAAACAATACGAAACAACTCACGCCCTGTTCATTTCCATAGGTATCACCTCACTGGCTAATATTTGTACCTACCAAGGCAAATGCAATCGGCATGTCCTAGAACCAAAAATTTAAAGACCTGTGACATCTACCAGCCAACCCGCACTGGGCTTGCGTGGTAGGTTATGGCTTACGCTCCATCTCACCGAGAGGAGGCCTGTGTCCCAACAGTGGGAACATTATAGGCTGATCATGCTCATGCTTGTGCTTATGCTATGTGCAGCGGGGTAATTGAGTAGCACACTATCAGTAGCAATGGTTTTCTATTTGACAGTTCAACAACATTCATTCCGTTACTTTGTTAAGCAAAAGCAAATTATTCGAACATATGAAACAATGAATTAGCAATATATATCATAAAATGATTCAGATTGAGATTGATATAGTGTGGTTACACAATTAGGGTGCTATTCTCATACAATTCGTGTCGATATGCGAGAAGAAGACCTTAGTACAGTCAGCAAAAAAACTCTATTAACGTTTCAGTTTTTTTAATCTCAGTTATTGAGCAAAATATTAACACTTCAGTTTTTTTAATCTCAGTTATTAAGCAAAATATTTTTTTCATAATTGCATTGTACTTCTGCTGCAATTTTGAACAAATCATTCGTGGCACCTACCTACGTGTCCTTTTCAGTCTTCCTTTGAGCAATAAAATGTTTGTGATCGATTCAAAGCCGACTGCTTCATTAACCAGCTGTGTTTTCGATTTGAAGTTAATTAATTAGGTGAATACTCGAATTCAGGGATAATTTAAACAATACGAAACAACTCACGCCCTGTTCATTTCCATAGGTATCACCTCACTGGCTAATATTTGTACCTACCAAGGCAAATGCAATCGGCATGTCCTAGAACCAAAAATTTAAAGACCTGTGACATCTACCAGCCAACCCGCACTGGGCTTGCGTGGTAGGTTATGGCTTACGCTCCATCTCACCGAGAGGAGGCCTGTGTCCCAACAGTGGGAACATTATAGGCTGATCATGCTCATGCTTGTGCTTATGCTATGTGCAGCGGGGTAATTGAGTAGCACACTATCAGTAGCAATGGTTTTCTATTTGACAGTTCAACAACATTCATTCCGTTACTTTGTTAAGCAAAAGCAAATTATTCGAACATATGAAACAATGAATTAGCAATATATATCATAAAATGATTCAGATTGAGATTGATATAGTGTGGTTACACAATTAGGGTGCTATTCTCATACAATTCGTGTCGATATGCGAGAAGAAGACCTTAGTACAGTCAGCAAAAAAACTCTATTAACGTTTCAGTTTTTTTAATCTCAGTTATTGAGCAAAATATTAACACTTCAGTTTTTTTAATCTCAGTTATTAAGCAAAATATTTTTTTCATAATTGCATTGTACTTCTGCTGCAATTTTGAACAAATATTTTGCTCAATAACTGAGATTAAAAAAAACGGAAGTGTTAATCTTCTTTTGTTGCTGACTGTACTAAAACCAAAGCTTTCACAAACGATGCCTTTTAAAATTCAGCGCTTGTCGCTCTGCTGTTGCTCCAATATGGAACAAATCCTTTTATTTCGTAGGAAGTGCCATCAAAAAATGTATTGTGTTCTAGATTTAAAACATTAGATACCCTACTTCTTACCTACTTATACTTACTTTTCTAGATACATAATTATAATATTAGATACTCGAAAATCTATTTATATAAAAGAAAGTCAGGTTAGTTACACCGTTTGTAACTCAAGAATCCCAAGACCGATTTATGAATTTATCTTTGGTTTGTTTGATTTTTCTCCGCCCCGAATAGCAGAATAACCTATTAAAACATGAGGAAAAGTCACAAAGAAAAAATATATAAGATTTTCTCATATATTTTGTATGGATCGGCTTTTTTTATTCTGAGGCGGTACGAAGTTGACGAAGGTCGCCTAGTATAATAATAATAAAAAACAATATATAACAAAAAATAATAATATCTATCATATCATATGTAGTTAAGGTATAAACTTCAAAGCGTTTATTCAAATCCTTGATTTTTTTTGCGTATTTTAGCACTTAACTTGGCCTATGAGATAAAACATTTAATGAAAATTCAAACATGTTGCCTAATTGTCCATCCGGCAATCTCACAGATCATCATATTTCCCACCCCGCGACCCACTAGGTATCACGTATACATAATAACAAAGATCTCCACACAACTTTATTTGCGGGAATAAAGTGGCATTTGCACGGCTTCGCCCGGGGAATTCCTTTATTCCTAATACCGTCTCCAAGGTTGACGGTCTGTGCGATACAGTTATAACAACGGCAGCGTATTCCAGCGAGGAAGACGTTCAAGAGTTTAAAGTGTAAACGATTTATATGTTAATAAAGTACAATTACGTCTGTGGCATTAACTTTATTTAGGAATATTATGTAAGTTTTCAAAAGCTTTGTGGGTATAGAATACATAAATACGTACTCAAACTATGTATTTACAAAACAAAAACTATTTATATATCTGTACTAAGTATATTTTTGTCCGCAGCAAATCACCGATAGAAAAGGGCCTCGTCCGACACAATTTATGTGGCTTAACTTTCATTGCAAGCGGAAAACCCCTGGCCCTGTTATAATTACTTTGGGAGCAAACCTGAGTCGTTTAAACGCAATATTATAATAAATGTATATACTTAATTCTGTAAAATTCGCATCTGTAGATACCTTCTTTTGACATTAACATTAGATATGTTTTGTTATAAAGTAAGTAAGTCTGTAGCTGCTTCTACCACGAAGGATTTACATCCCTTAGCTTCAATGAAACTCCTTCTTGAATTATGGAAACCCCATTACATTGGATTATCAAGTTGGCCACGGTCGTTTATGAAAGGAAAGTTTTATATTTAGTAGTTTGTTATCTTAATTCAATCTCAAATCGATTTTATTCAATAGTCAGGAGTTTCAAAAGTAAGTTAGTGTGTAGGTACCCATTTTATGTATTCGAGTCAGCCGCACAACGAACTATTGAGCGTAGGTACATACGAAGTACGAAGCGTGTTTGGTTTACCGCTACGACAATAATTTACACTTGTCGTTATTGTCGATTATCAACTTAATTTCATAAAGTTAGTTATCACAATTCACATTGCTACATATTGCTGTTCTGCCAATTCTGTCTTAGTATAATAATTAATCGATACTCAAGCACATTTTTAATCATAATCACAAAATCTAAGTTTATTTGCTAAAGTACGGATTATTATTTGAGTAGTAAAACTTTTGTACTTCTAAGGGCAATCCTTGACAACTTACTACTACTCTTATGAAAACTTTCACTCTTCACCACTGCTACGGTGTGTTATACTAAAAAGAATTAAATTTCAGAACCAAATATAGTTTCGTATAAAATATTCAAGTTTAGTTTTGTTCACAGATAAGCAAAGTATTTACAAATCACCAAAGTTCATATCGCTGCCCCAGTTCAATAATGTAAACAGCTTTTCATTTGGTTTATCACTAGGTACTAAGCTTTAGGCTTTATCTGTAGTGACTAACGGCCTACTGTACTATACACACGAGCCTAAAATATAGTTCAGTCTAAAATGAGACAAACCGTCGCTGTGACAATCTGGGCTTGCGGCTTGCTCATTTCAATTTTGAGAGTGCTTCTGTATGCATTCGGATCTACGAGTTTTTTGCAATTTCATCCAGTATAGGTCGATATTTTATACCAAAATTTCATATTTTTACCTGTTTAATGCATGCTTTTTTACTGAGAAATTGAGAATCTAGCCAACGATAACCCAACATGGAATGAACAGGAGAATGAATTCGGCGATGCAGTATTATCGTGCCTACTTATGTTGCAATTTCACCCGCATCCATTATTTTTGTTTTTATTATAATAATTCAACAAGAACTGGGGGCCTAAAAATGCTACTTTGACAGAATCATAAAAGGATAACATTATAAATTATAATATGGCAAAGGCAGTCTGTGTTTTTCTGTTTATCGCTGCACTACGTAGGTATAATCAAAGAGATTGGGATTGGATTTGGATTGGATTGACTGGTAAATTAGCACAGACAAAAAAAAAAAACTAAAGAATCCATCACCAATTGGGTTTGATACGATTAACTTAACAGTTAACTGTTAAATTAAATGATTATAATATAACATTAGTAACTGTTCTATCTAGATATCACAGCGGTGGACCGAATTCTTAAAAAAATGTTTACCTTCACATTCCGTATCTGGGGGCCTAAAAAGGCCACTTTGGCAGAATCATAAAAGGATAACATTATGAATCTTAATGGACAGTTAACTGTTAAGTTAATCGTATCAAATCCCATTGGTGAAGGATTTTTCAGTTATTTTGTTTTGTCTGTGCTAAAATACCAATCAATCCAATCCAAATCCAATCCCAATCTCTTTGATTATACTACGCAGCGTGCAGCGAAAAAAAGAAAAACACGGACTGTCTTCGCCATATTATGATTCATCATGTTATCCTTTTATGATTCCGCCAAAATGGACTTTATAGGCCCCCTGGTCCTTAGCAGCCGGAATAACTCGCTTTAAATACAGAGAAGTGGAAAGAGAGTAGGGAGGCCTTTGAACCGCAGGGACATTAGAGGCTAATAATATAAATAATCTAATATACTCGTATAATGATAGCTGATAGACTGCAGCTGTCGTAACAATTGCGTTCATAAGCTTACCCCCAGTTCGCCATTTTTTATTAGATTAATGATCATCATCAACTCCTGATACTATTTTTTCTCTTTCTAAACTGCAGCAGTAAATAACCCTAAGGTTGACTGGTAGAAAGTGGTTCAGGCATTAAGTCCGCCTTTGTACAGTATTTTTTTTACTTGTGCATAAAAATATAATAAATAAATAAATATTGTGAGTTATCAATAATGTGGCTTGGAAAGCATTGCCTTATTCACGGATTTTCTCACTGGGCTAATTTGATTGGCGTTTTACTCTCAAAGAAAGAACTTGTTACCCATCCCCTTATCATAATCCCTTAATCGTGTTAATGACGCCCACCAAAATAGGATCAGACTGTTCATAAATATTTAAGTATATATAGGCGCACGGTTTCGAAGCTAAACCGATTAAAAAAACCTTACAGACACAAAGTCTTGTGTGCTTTCAAAAGTAGGAACATAAAAACCGGAAATAGTAGCAAAATGCCAAGTGGGAAGCAAGTAAAATATTCCATTTGTTTCGCTACCGAAATGGCCGCGATATCAGAGGGCAGAATCTTTACCGTTAACATGGGGCCGGAATGAATGTTTTTCAAGCATGTTGTTTTTCGATAGTATATAATAAATGTTTTCATGCCTACATTTTTGTATGACATAATTTAACTGGAAGACTGACTACTCATAACTAATGAAAAGTCGTAGAAACCTTAACGACCGACTGCATAGCCTCAAAAATGTCGCAACTTGTAGTTCGGACATAAAACTGCACTCTACAAGGTCTAGCTTACTGGATCGCTAAGTGACGTCATCTTAAAGCTCCACACATGCGTCATAGTCATATGAAGACGGCTTTCTTGTTAAAAACTGAATTGTGGGATGACACATCTTTATCTGCAGTCTTCTGATTAAAATCCCCCATGTTATAACATAAAATACTTATACCATTTATTATGCAGTCTAACACCTTCATACAATGGCAAACCTCATAAAAAGAGTAAAATATAAGCATTCTATCTTAGTATCTTTTCTAAATAGATCTTTTTTGGTAATCTAAAAAACGTATAATTTTCAGCGACAGAATGTTTGGAGTTTTTTTTTTTATATTAAATCTCATATGACATCAAACTAGCGCTGAACGACACACATTGTGGGGGAACATCCACTTCATAATATATTCTACTTGCGTCGTGCACTGAACGCGCCGATAGGAGCCGCCACCTGACACGTTGGTTATGAAATAACGTGGCACCAAAGGCTTTTCATGCCAGAGACCACCTTTATTAACAACTAGCTGTCCCGACAGACGTCATTTCATAATTCATAAAAAAAAACAATAGCAAAAAAAGCACAAGTTCAGTTTTTCCCGAATTTGGAAATTTTCTGGGAAACTTCTCCAATGTTTCATACCATAACAAACAACATAATTCGGACTGTTACAAACATTTTACAACAAAAAATTGCCGTATCGGTTCAGCCGTTTTCAAGTGACGCGCTTAGTAATGAAGAGCCTTTCATTTTTATTATATGTATTTAAGATGTAAGTATGCTTGAATCACAACTATAATAGCCTGACTTCAGAACAAACAGTTGAAAGTCAAAAGTTATAATATGCATTTACACTGAAGGAATAAACTCGTGTTGTGGTAGCATCGATTTTGTAATTTGGACTCCTCCCTCCCTGACCGAACTTGTTTCATATTTCCCTATCACACTAATATTATAAAGGCGAAAGTTTGTAAGTGTGTTTGAATGTTTGTTACTTCTTCACGCACAAACGGCTGAACGTATTTGGATGAAATTTGGCACACAGATAGTTTATAAACAGGATTAACACATAGGTTAAATTTTATCTCGATATTCCCACGGGATCGACACTTATTCGGGTGAAACCGCGGGGCGCAGGTAGTTTCATATAAGACTACACAACGGTGTGTTTTCTATCTTACGCCTTTGTTGTCTTGAAAAACTTCAGCGTTACAAAAGGCTAAACTTGTTTTACCCCCTTCCTTCCACTCACACTCCTCCTCTTGTCTAAAACCCCATTCTCATTCCATTGTACAGCCTCAAAAAGACGTGTAAATCGATAAGAATTTACATAATAGGGAATATGCAAGTAATTTAAAAGTGTTTTCAGTATTAATATATACCTACTTATAGGAGATTGTATAGGAGTCAAGAAACAAAAAGCATTTTTTTTATCTACGCATTTGTCATTGCACAATTCACAATTGTTTCCGGCAAAGAACCGGCAGAGTCAGCAAAGTGAAGTGGCAATGCCGGCCATGTTTGTCGAAGGACCGATGGCCGGTGGAGCAGACGAGTCCTAGAGTGGAGACCGCGTTCGGCAAGCGTAGTGTGGGACGCCCCCCAGCTAGATGGACTGACGACTGGGACGGAATGGACGCGGAAGGCGGAGGACAGGGTGTTGTGGCTCAAGCCTGGGAGAGGCATATGTCCAGCTTTGGACTTCGATAGGCTGAGTTAAATTATTGTATGCAAACTCGAAATACGTCCTCTTCGAAAATGCCAGAAGTGACGTAGAAAGTCATGTGAATAAACATCTATTCTCAGCAAACTGCTTGAAATCTCACTAAGGCAAGTAAATAAGTGCGATTACTGCTTGAAGAAAGTACAAAAAATAATTTAATAAATGTGATTTGAGGATATGTGAACAAATTCGTGGATAATGACGTACAATCTTTGTTCTGCAATATTATTTCAATGTGTGCCACAAAACAAATTACACACGGGGTACTTAATTGTAGCTATACATTGATACCATAATATTGACCACAAATTTTATTGTAGACTTAATTCTTGTCGATGTCCATCTCTTTGAGGCTGCCTGTACATTCCATAAATATATCATTGCCAAAACAAAAGTGCCAAGAGAGCAGGCTACGAAAATAAAGCTTGTTGATAAATTCGTAGCACGTCTACGAAAAGCGTAGCAGTTGATTTTTACAAGATACTGTTAATTAAGACATCAAGTTTTGCTTTCCTTGAAATGTTACTGTTACAATTGTTTTGAAAAGGATTCGGTTACTTTTGTGTTTTATGTTCACGCTATACACGTTGCGTCATTGCGTGGTAGTAGGATAATATGTGTAAATGTCACGACATTTTAAAATGTATTCGTTACAGTGCTTTATATATAGAATAAGTACAAGCGGACCTGACAGACGTTGTCCTGCCCGAACAGTGCCACATACCGCATCCAATTGAGAATCTAAACCATCCAGACTCAGTCAAACACTCAAAAAAAGCTTATTTATTTACCTATTTATTATTAAACTTACACACACTATCTTGACAGGATGACCCCAATACAATAGCGGTTTGCAAAAAAGCATCAAAATCGGTGCAGCTGTTTAGGAGGAGTTCGATGACATACTCACGTACACAGTTATATACAGGGTCAAATTAAATTAGCTCGCAAAACTTGGTTGTGCTGATTGAGTTTTACGGTGTCAATTTTACAGACGCGATGGGGTGGAAAAATTCGATGATTTTTTTTGACCTGGGTTGTTACTTGAAGTGTCAATTGATAAAATCTTCTATCTAGTGTTATTACTTGAAGTGTCAATTGATAAAATCTTCTATCTAGTGTTATTACTTGAAGTGTCAACTGATAAAATCTGTTGTATCGTGTTGAAATATCGAAACCCATCACGTCTGTAAAATTGACACCGTAAAACTCAATCAGCACAACCAACCACAGAATCAACGACAGCTGGTAGTGTAGCGTTGATCCCAAAAAGGAAATTCATAAAAAATAGTATATTTCATTACAAGTGCGGAAAGGTGGTCATTGCAAAGAGTTCCGACAAATGTCTACCCGAGCCGAGGCGCAGCCGAAGGCGAGGGTTGACAGTCGGAACAAGTTGCAATGACGGTTTCGCACGTGTACTGAACGACTATTTTTAATACAGTTGCGAAAAAATGAAGCAATTTAATACAATTTAATAAAATAATAAAAACACAATAAACTCAACTAACCAATGGCGCCAACCGTAGAATATAAGCAGAGATTTTTTTTCTTCACCCATTCTGGTAGGCAAAGGGAACTATGCCCATACAGCCAAGTCTTCAGTAGAATTTTTTTTTTTGATATGAAATGAAAATGAAATTTAATGAGATGAAACCTAACCTAACTCATTCAATCAAATCATTAAATCTGATATAGAAACAAATTAGTAGCTTCTTTTTAGAAATATACGTATTTGCATGAATCATAAAAACTTCTATGAATTTTTTTAGTAAAAACTTCATGGTTGGTTTTTCTTTTTAATAGACATTATTTTGACAGTTGGGAAAGAGAACGCACGAGTTCGGGAAAGGTAAAAAAAAAGCACGAGTATGTAATAGCCCACATCCCGAACGCTATACGTCCCTGCAATACGCCACTTTTTGAGCAACTGTATTAAAAAAAAAAAATTTTGTTTTATCATGTTTAGAAATCGATACCCAATGCGTCTGCGAAGTTTCGCTAGTTAATTTAATTTGTCCCTGTATATATTATATTCGAAAAGTATAATCATGCAGGTAAATATTTATACCATACATATATATGCCTTTGTAACGTGCCAGTAGACAAGAACGCCAGCGATTTGAAGCCAGACAAGTACTGCGGACAAACGAAACGAGTAAAAAGGGCCAAACACAGCCCCCCAGACAATCAGATTGGATGAAGCACTACTAAACTGCTTAAAGATATTGTCTTCTAATCACAAGAAATAAATCTATCATTGAAATAAGCATAGGTATAGTTGGCTTCTTACAGGATTAATTCTAACATACCTACTAATGAAAACTATACCCCATCTGCAATTAGTTATCTACTTATAACTTATCAGTTAAATCAATAATTTTCAAACACAACACACATAACGCATACGTAATCGAAAACACCCCGTAAAACGCCCCTATGGAACATAATCCTCTGAGCAAGCCGCACTGAATGAAAGCAATATTAAATAACAACATTAAAGCCCTCAAGTAAGCAATTAACTACGAGTATTCTTCTCGTAATATTATATACGAGAACAGTGTGAGTTCATAACGCGCTGTCATTTACATTCGCCAGGCAGCCTCTTGAACTTGTTCCACTGTTTGTTACTAGGTACCAATTATCTGTTCAAAAGGAATAGAATGTTTTGACTAACAAGTCTTATTTCTTGGAATAATGGTATGTATAAACATTTTTTTAAATAAATTTGCTCTTTCTTATTTTGTTTGTAGTTTGTTTCACTGCAAAGTTTGTGTAAGTTGTTATACGAAAACAGCAATAAATTGCGTTTTTTCGTTGTGAATTTTTATCGCAATACATACAAACAATTTTTTTAAATATTACAGAATCCTAGCATAGTTTCCTGGAGATCCACTAATTGCAAGAAAACTGCACTTAGGTATTCATATGGAATCGAAAACCCATACTTAATCAATGGCGTAACTACTAAGGTACAAAGTGGTGTGGGGCACCACCTCTCATTGTCCGGCCAGGAAGTGTTCCCAAAAAGACAAGTCACAGTGGGCTTTAAAATCATATATTAAATTCCTTTATGAAGAAAGTGCACCGTAATTCAAAAAGGCTTGCTAATATTTTCGAGCTCGCTTCGACCGCTCTTGGTGCCTAGGTTCTCTGCGTTCTGAAAGTTTTCTGCGTAAGTCAACAAAGTAACTTCTTATTTCATTATTCTTCTTCTTCTCTTTGAATTGCCAAAAGAACATTAATTTAACCTATCTGTGGTAGGGTGATAAAATTTTCGATCGTGCTTCGCTTTATACTCTAGCATCCAACGATATCTTAGTAAATTCACTGCCATGCCAAACCTGTGATAGCACATGGCAACCGCGCTAGCGACAAGAACATATTACATACGGTAGCTCCAGCACCGCACTGTTATAAGCTATTACTCATACAAAAGTGCCATTTATATTATAATAAATATTATCCGTACAACAACCCTATAAATACGCCGGGGAGATTGGTGTTGGGGGCCTAATTTCCAATTTGCACCAGGTCCTCTGATCTGAAATTACGTCACAGTACATAACCCTTGCACGATTTTAATTTGTCAAATATTTTTTTTATTAAAAGAGGTTGCACTATTCTGTTTCAAGTGCAGTATCTTTTTGCTTTTAACCTAAAAAGTACTGGCCGTCCATGATAAAAAAATGAGATGCCATTGAAACTTTTTCTTTTATTCTTTTTCTACATAACTAAGGCGTCTGTTTTTTTTATACGAAGTAGCCTGTAAAGTGTCATAAAGACTTTTTAGTTAAACGTTACTTAAAATATGACATGACCAGCAGTAAGTAAAAGGAGAAAGAAATGAGGTCGTTACATAGTATCCTATTCCTTTCTTGATTACCAAGCCAGAATCCTGAATCGATAAGGGCTCATAGACGAAATGACGCGGCCAGGACAGACGATGCGGCGGTCCGAGCCTCGATACTTAGCCGCAAGACCGCAGGCCAATCTACTGGCAATGTACTTACATAGCCAATGTAAAGGAATAGGCACAATCTATGTAGGCGCTTCATGGCGGCAACGCTGATTACTTTACTCAGTAGTTCAGTACTAGTTACGACCTAGATTAAACATTTGTGATTTTCAGAACATATTCAGGACCTACAAGACAATACTTTAATAAGATCATAGGAAAAGTATTGTTATGTGTATGTAAGCACTACTTGCCGGAAAAACTGCATCATATTTATTGATTGTACATACCTACCTACAAATAGGTACAAGTAAATTATTTTTTGTTAGGTAGGCGATGTAGACAAAACAAAAAATACATACATAATAAAAATACACAAAATACACGTTTTTTCTCGTGATATAATGTTATCATTTTAAAGCTTTTAATATTTTCTAACTTTTTAGAATAAACCTCATTTGACGTTCGCTACAAAGCCTACAATTTGAAATATTAACAACTCTAACTCTCTTTATGAAAAGGCCTGAGGTGACTAAAGTTTATGTTGTATCTAATACTCATTATATCGAGTTATTTGAATATTTTATAGCATACTAGCGACCCGCCCCGGCTTCGCACGGAAACATTATTATTATTATACATATAAACCTTCCTCTTGAATCACTCTATCTATTAAAAAAAACCGCATCAAAATCCGTTGCGTAGTTTCAAAGATTTAAGCATACAAAGGGACATAGGGACAGAGAAAGCGACTTTGTTTTATACTATGTAGTGAAGCCTGTAGGGGTATCTACCACGCCACATGAGAACTACGCGTCATACTGACAATTCAAAAGTGACTTTTGACAATTCAAAAGTGCCTGTAAATGATTTAATTGAAATAAATGCTTCGAGTTTGAGTTTGACTGACGTCACGCAAAATCCTGCATCGCGCAAGCAGAGTTTATCGCGCAACTGGCATAGATACACACAACGGGCAGTTGCCCGCCAGACGCAACACCCGTCTGGTCGGAGGATCCTTTCTTTTCTATGGAAGATGAGTGAACTTTACACCCTGGAACTTTACACCCTGTTCCTCATATCTCTATAAGCCTATTATATTGTCTTATACCTATTTACTGTTATTATTATTCTAGTCATCATCTAAATACAAAATGCATTTTGTTTGTCTATCAATTTGTTGGAAACACTATTATATTACGTAAGCTCGCTGAAGCCTTGGTCGTAAGGACATATCGGTGTCCTGTAAGTAGGTCTTATAACAAGAAAAATAAATAGGAACACGAATAATTCCTCACTCGCCACCCATCATTTTAATCTGACAAGGCGATATCCTCACATAAATCGGTCCTAAGATCTGGGATCATGTTGAAGAAAAACGTGTTGGTTCTACGTGTCGGATTTACTTTTTCATAAGTTGATGTTTATGTACCTATGATCTAGTTGTGCCCGCGACTTCATTCGCGTGGATGTCGGAAAACAATAATGTGTCTATTTATTAAATATTTTTCTCTTTCTCTAATAAAAGTAAATTACTCCTTATAACATCAGCTATCTTCCAGCGAAAGTCCCGTCAAAATTGGGCTAGACATTTCAACATCAGACAAACAAAAATCTTAAAAATTGTTTGTTAGTTATAGTACCGTATTTATATCATAAGTATTTAGTAAAAAGCTGCTATTTTGACATTACAAACAGACACTTCTATTTTATTTTTTTGTATGTACGAGTATGTAAATAGATGTATTTCGTTTAGTGGGTTTCGTTCTTTTCAACAGGTTTCATTCCTAGTAAAAGTAATACCTAATATAAAAGGTCCATCCGGTGTCGTGTCGTTACTAAAAGTAATATTCGAATAGATAAAAACATCGCTAGATTACTCACGGGGAACATGTAACGTTATTGATGTTGATCCATTACGTGCGTGAAATTGAATCACAAGTTAGCGTCTCTCCATACCTTATACTCTATGCGGTATAGGTCGATATTCTACTTTGCAACCCCACGTAATCCTGACAGCCAAACCCTTTCAATTATAACTAACTACGTATTTAAGATTTTCAGTTAAATTTAGGTACAATACTAACTAGTGAGCAATAATCAAAACCCTTACGTTGTTAACCCGTTCCTCGACATTTGGAAGATATAATCGAAAGATAAAGTCGTAATTTGAACGATAAACGTTGGCAGGCATTTCAGAACTTCGTAAGATTCATCTAGCCGTCAGAAATACAGCAAACGTAAGGGATAGTTTCTTCGAAAGCAGGTATTATACTGCCTTCTGGCGAAACGTAACGATCCCTCGAACAAGGCCTTGGGCGAGCTATAACTTTAAAATTTTAGCTAGAAGTGCCGGATCTTAATCGGCAACAAAACCTTGTTTACCCACCCTATTTACAGTAAATTACAATAAATAATTGCGAACTTTGATAACCGAACCGTAAATTGAACAAATCGGGTAAAATAAAAAAAGCTGTCAAACAAACTCGAGATTGTCTCAATAAACAAAAATGTTTACGATTCTGCTTTTGTTCGACACAGCGAGAGAAGTTTCTTATGTTCGGTGTTAAGCTTTTATTTTTATGTGGTACAGGTGCAGCTATTCCAGAGTGAATAGTGAGCGGAACCGCCCGTCACTATATCCTCTTATGTAACAGACAGTGGCACCATTGTAAGCCACAATGAGCCGCGCGAGCACGAGTGCGCATTCACAGTTGTGCGCACTAATTGTGTCAAGGTTCCTATCCCGGGTAACGACAAACAAATAAAATATGTCTAGGGACTTATTTTATGTTTGTTTCTGAGTTCTTGTTATTTAAATACTTGGTTAATTCGAAACACTCGAAAACAAAAACAATTATTTCAGTGGAAGAGCTTCTCATACTTTGTACTTACTCTGCATTAAAATGTAATTGTTCCCTACACATTCACCACTACCTCTTGTCCTGGACTTGCGACAATTTAAGAAAACCCTTTCGGTAGGACCTGCTCATTGTCTATATTATGTAATCTCTATACTACCTACGTATAACAAAAAACATACGAACACAATATTCACAATTTATAATTAAAAGTCATAAGCAACCAATAAATGCCACTGAATAAAAATAACCACTGAATATTGTGTTTCCTTCGAACAGCCAAACAGATCCCAAATCGGAATTGCCATGATCATTGAACACGCTTGGCGGATCACGACCGCAATTCGATTCTGAAATGTCGCTAACGAAGCTGCGTTCGAAGCAAACCTTCATATCCTTTAATATTAACGTAGTTTCATTACCTTTTTAGTACCCATCATGTCTCGTCGGACTTGTCGTAAAGGTTCCAACGCATTTGCGCGTACTAGTCTGAAGTTCTGCTCGTAAAAATATGTACAATCTACGGAATGTAGACAATGCCTTAGCGTGTTACGGTGAGCTCTTTTACAAGGCAATCACATTGGAGGCGTTTTCATAACAAACAATGGACTCTTCGCGCTGGTCGCCAATACAAACGAGAGTGGATTGCTCTTCACAGCGTCAAGTTTGGAAACAAATACCCAACCATTGAGAGCTTTCTGCATATACATGTAATTTTCGTAAGAGTAGCCAAACAAAAATCTAAAATAAACATCAAATAACTTCCCCAAAATCCTTACTTGAGTAGAAATCTATATTATCTAGGTATATTATGACAACCCCAGGGGATTTATAGCATTGGATAACAAAAAAACCGCCGGACATTCTTTCGTTTACCTTCTATTAGGATATTATTTCCGAACCTTTCCACTACTCAATCTAATTTGAGCAACTTTCTGGTTCACTGACAATGCTTATTGCATTTAATTAATTATTGTAAGTTAACCGATCGCTTAAGTTAAGTTTCATAAAATATGCATGCAGAATAGTTTATTCAATCGAATATAAAAGTGATAGATATCCTTTGAAATTGAAATTCGTCTCTGGCACAGCCGCACAGCGCACAAAACGAACTCCATATCCACCCCTCTCCCAGATATTTGTTTTATCTGACTCATCTGCGATGCCAGAAGAAAGTTTAAATTTTGGAGCTGACAAAACAAGGCACGAAGCATTTTACTCCTATACCCCATATGAAGATTTATATCGTAACTTCAGCAGTCAATTTATTTTCTTAAGAAGTTTCTTCTTGAGAGAGTCCTTTACCTGTTAAGACTGCTAACGTTTAATGTCGAGCCATTTCATTTTACTTCCTCCTAACTTTTAACTCGGATAAAACCGTAGTAAAAGTTGATTGTCTGGGAGAACATGGAAGAAGAAATATTATGAAAGTAACTGACTATACGTTTTTAAGTAAAAAAACATATTAAGGTCTAAAATATTTTGAACAGATGTTCTTTGAAAATAGTCCTTGATACATTAAATTTCGTTAATAACATCGAAATATTTCATAACCAGCAAGTAAGCCTTGCTAAATGATATAAATATTCGAGGTCGTGATAATTTGACGGGCGGGCGTTTGGCGTCGTATCACAAAATTCCGCGCTTTATGTTTGTCATCTATACTAAAATAATAAAGCTGAAGAATTTGTTTGTTTTTTATTTGACTACCAGTCGGATTTTTGAAAAATTCTTTATGCTTTTAATAGCCCAATTTTCGAGGAAGTGTAAGGCTATTTAATGTTACGCTACGAAATTTAGGGGCCGAGCAAAAAGAAACAAATCAGAAAGAACGCTAAGCGAAAATAAAGTACAGTACCCGGCGATAAATATTGCACATCGACCTTTGGAAAGAGACAATCGGCTAATTTCGGCTTCGTAGAGCGTTATCTCTGTCGCACGAAATACAAACAGTCCGGTATCTATTAGGAGCTGTTAAAACTGTTATGATTTGCTTCTTTTGATAATTATTTTTATTCTTTGTATAAAATACACCAATTTCCAAAGGTCGATGTGCAATATTTATCGCCGGGTACTGTAACAGCGCGGCTAGGCAACGCGATGCGACACGGTGGGTTTAGTTTTATAAAAATATTACTGTTATTTTAATATAGTGTACATATTGTGTATTGTGTATTGTGTAGTGTACTTCCACGCGAACGAAGTCGCAGGCAGAATCAATCAAGTGTCATAATAAAATTATCGAAGCGTCCGTCTCCGTCTGCACTCAACTGGGTCAAATTTCGGCTAACTTCAGGGCGACAAGTTAGAAAACAGAGTTGCACTCCAAGACCCAGGAAACTAGATTACATGAATTGGCACAACGCTAGTGGTTAGTAAATATAATTTTTGTAATACCTATCAGTATTCAGTCCACTGTTGTCCATTTATTAAAATCTTCTAGTTCTAAACTGATCTCAAGTTGGTCGTCTCAAAATACTTAGCACCAATTTTCTGCTCGTGCTTGTCAAACTACAAGTTGTGGCAGCTAAAACTTTATAAAATTACGCTGTTTATTAATTTCAGTTCTGTTTGTACAGGAGTAACGTTCAAAGTGAATTGTCATCTGAAAGAAAACAGAATGTAGAAGTCATGAACATGAACATGTTCAACTAATTTTTATTCAAATAAGTTTGACAAAGTATCCTGGTTTCAATTAGGAAGGCTACTGGTCTGCTGACGTTGCAAAAAATATCTTATTCATAATACTAATGTTTTCCGCAGTTTTCACCGCCACGTCTTTTACGGTTTCTTTAGGTAACTATGACTAAATACAAAAAGCTATACCATTTAGGGTTCCGTACCCAAAGGGTAAAAACGGGACCCTATTACTAAGACTCCATTGCACTGTCCGTCTTTCTGTCTGTCTGTTACCAGGCTGTATCTCATGAACCGTGATAGCTAGACAGTTGAATATTTCACAGATGATGTATTTCTGTTGCCGCTATAATAATAAATACTAAAAACAAAATAAAATAAATATTTAACAGGGTTCCCATACAACAAACGTGTTTTTTTCGGCGTTATTGTCTTGTGGTACGGAACCCTTCGTATGCGAGTCCGACTCCACTTGGCCAGTTTTTTCTATTATGTTTTGCAGATATCCAGACATTGTAGATCTGTACTGTACGAATATTCCATCCCTCGTTAATGCTTGTTCGAGCAGCCGGATAAAATATCCCTCCAAGGCCAATAAACGAAGAATCGGATTGGAGTTTTGAACTACGCCAATGCGAAAAATATCCAGATATTGTCCCCAAACTCTCCTACTTAGACAAATATTTTTGTTTGTGTAATACTCGTGTGCTTTGCATGTAAAGTTAAGCGAACAGCCGTTAAGGTGCGTCATCGTGGCACATTTACATGAACTGTCTTTTGATATCTTGCCCCCTAAGTGGATCGATGGCGTACGGCGCGCGGCGGTCGCCCATTCATCATCCAACCGAACCTAACACCCTTTATACACATTAATTTGTAACACCCACCCGCAGTTTGGTAGAATCTTTACATACTTATAAGCATGTTAGTTCGTTTGAAATTTATTCAAAAACTATATAGGTTTTTTTAATAATCTGCCTAGAGTTCCCGGTTGACAACGATATGGAGGAGCACTTCGACGCCTAAGTTGTTTTATTTATTCGTATTGTTTTATTTGTAACTAAGATTTGTTTTGTTTTCACAGGACATTTAAATTGTAAGTCTTGGTCGTGGCTTTACTTTTTTTCCACATAAGTAACGTGTGAAAATGAGAAAACTTTCCGTATCAACGAGGTCTTGGGGTTCGTAGATATCGAAGGAAGAATCTTACGGTCCAGTAAAGTTTTGTTATATTTTGTATACGAACAAATTGAAGCAAGAACTAAACACATGCCAGTGCACAATAGAGTGGATACTTAGGTAGATTAGACTACATTTTGAATTGGAAATAACTAGTGTGTGTAGCCATTTTGGCACTTGTAAACGACGGGCACGTCTGATCTGCACCTAATGAACCTATCAACCCGAACTTAACCGAACCTGATGAAAGATTTTACGCTGATTTTGCAGGTCCTTGACTTTAAATAACTACCCAGTCGGGGAAACCTGTTTAGCCTCCAATGCACGTTTAAACTGTCAATAGAAGAAAACGGATGGCTGTGGCGGCCGGGATAAGGATTGTGTTACTACTCACGCTCTACTGCGATCCCTTAAGGGGGAAGTGCTAAGGCAGCCCGCGAAATTCAAATTTTCTTACGTTTTTTGTAATTTGCTGGTCAGTATTAAGTTGTACGTTGATTAATATATGAATCGCGGCCGTAACTAACATGTATTTACAGAATTATAATCATTAAAGTCATCAATACAACTCTCTAAGACCACGTAAGTCCGAAGAATGATAATTTCATGAAACAGTTATTCTTCGGACTTACGTGGTCTTAGAGAGTAGTGTTGATGACTTTAATGATTATAATTCTGTAAATACATGTTAGTTACGGCCGCGATTCATATATTAATCAACGTACAACTTAATACTGACCAGCAAATTCCAAAAAACCTAAAAAAAATTGAATTTCGCGGGCTACCCTGGCGCTTTCGCCTTAACCGATGCGGTTTGCTGAACGGCCAAACGGAGTACAATTTTGGAACTTTCGAACCCAATGACTCGAATTGTAAGTAGTGCCAGTGCCCCTTCAAATTATGCTCATCCCATAAGAAAATGGGGTGCGTTTCTGTCTGTGTGAGTAGGTAGGTACTTGTATAGCTACAAAAGTGGTGTAGGTAGAGTAGGTAGGTATAGCCAGGGCACCCCAGCAACGGGGGTTGTGAAATGGAATTTCTTTTAAATCCTTTATTGAGTTACAGAAAGTCACAGCTCGAGTCGAGACGCAAGTCAGATCAAACTATACTTGAAGATCTGTGGTTCGGTAAAGCTTTTTGAACAGATATATAAAATGTTAAAATCGATAACAGATTTGAAAACAAAAACATCCTTGAATGAAATATAAGTCTGGTAATATACAAAGTGCTTTTTATAACTTTCCAAATGACTTCTCCCAACAACCGTAGAAATATGAATATAATTCGTTGCGTGACAGACCCGTATCAATAAGGGGAGTGATACGAGCTGCGTGTAGGCGCATGCACAATACAACAAACTTTGTGGAATACCTCTGCCTATACAGGTATCCGCTTGTTTCTAATTTACGAATATGGGACGTTTGTTTGAAGGTACTAACAGCCATCTATATATAGGTCTCAGTGATAAGAATTGGAAGGTGGTCAATGCTTTAATTTGGGCATAGAGTTGCATATTAGCCAAATTCTGTAGACTTGATTTTTATAAAATGTGTGTGTGTGTGTGTGTGTGTGTGTGTGTGTGTGTGTGTGTGTGTGTGTGTGTGTGTGTGTGTGTCTCCTGGCGTCTAGTAAATCCCTTATTGGCGATATTTACGTCATTGCACTCAAGTTAAACCATGGCATAGATAACCGAAGTTAAACTAATTTTATTCAAGGTTGAATAAAATTAGTTTTCTTCATAATATTTATTATGAACATGGATTCACAAGTTTGTTTATTGATTCCAGTTGCTACGTTATCTGTATCTCTAATGAGACACGTAAACGCGCCTCAAGAAACGCCGACATTAGGCAAATTCGTTTATTTGTCCGTAAGATTTATCAAGGCCTTGCCGAACGCTTCGAGTGGTGAATGGAATATTTCATGTCAACGAGCTTACGTATTTTTAACCATATTTTCTGTACAATTTTCATTTTTTATTGGTTTTTAATATTTTCGTTTGGGTTTAGGTATGTAATAACAACTACTAATTTTATTTTAAAAGGTAAAATATTACTATATATGAACCCTAGCAAAGTCCAAATTAGCTGCGCAAAAAGAAAACGAATTAAGTAGGTACCTGCCTAGGTAGCGTTAGTTTGTCCAAGGTATCCACAAACCATCCCGAAAATTCTTATAAGAAACAAAGAACCTTCTAACTACTAATCTCTTCATGTCTACCCCATGGATAAAATCTATTTTGATCCCCTACGAAGTCCTTACACTAAAAGCTGCAAACTTAAAAGCTGCTACTTCAAGGACAAACACATCAGTCACTATAACTTGGTTTACCACAGACACCGGAGCTGAAGAGAGTGGTTTGTTGACATAATCGTTACGAGAATCACTTACTGTGACCCTCATAGATATTTTGAAACTGCTGGCTCCTAAAATAAATACAGGTTAAAGAAAATTCGTCCACTCAGCAGACGAAACAATTTCTACTAGGAATGAAAGCTTCGTTCAAACTTAGGTACGTTTTTTAGGTACGTTATTTTTACCTGGGGGTAGGTGACCGTAGTTAATGAACACCTAGGTACTCCTAGATAATCTGGTGGGTAATCGTTTCAATGTTACTCAAATAAGAAAGCCAAATCTGCACTAATCTATAGATAGGTACTCAAATGTAGTTATAAATAAATCGGGATTTATGCTTGATCATTGGCCCGTAACGAATACGGATCGACTAGTACATCTAAGTAAACGCTAGGAACAGCAACAAGGGTTTCAGTCGCTGGGTTCAACCAAGCTATACCTGCCTACCACCACCATCAGTTTGATGATGCTGCCCCCACCCTGGGCAAAGTAAACAAAGGCGATTTATAGTAATTTTAAGTTCAGATTCCTTATGGCTACACTTCACTGCAATTTAGCAAGTTCTATCAAAATATAAGTCCCTTATGATATGCTATAAATTCCAGCTATGGGAAAGTGGAATGCTGGAGTACCCCATAGTTATAAATTACACCACTTTTACCCTAGTTCCTACATAATAAATAAGCATCCTTGCCAATAGAGCCTCCAAAGATAAACTAGTTAGGGAACTATATATATGGATGAACTAAACCCTTAGATAAGATAAGATCATTTTTAAACTAAAAACCACATTATATTTATTGTAAACATTTTATTTGTAGGTCAGCAGTACTAACCTTCTCGCCAAGATTCTAAGCCGATGGGTACCATACTAATAAGGTAGGTACTGCTACTTAGTACAATGCGTGCCACGAAAGATGAGACTTGACACACCACGTGGTTTGACATGCGCAGAACACGATTAAATGTTGCAGCTTTTGTGCAAGCTGTTATCTGTAATAGGGTCAATAAATCTTGTAACAGCGGGAGATGTAATCGTCCATACTACACTAAAGGACTTACCTGCTTACAATTCTTGAACGCGTGACTATACAAAAGAAACCCCTATTTCTTTTAGTGCAGGAAAAACAAGTACGCAGGTACGATACGTGGTTGTGATTAATAATATATGTAATGTATATACCAGCGTATTCAAACTAATACTGAATATGAATAGGTTGTTAGTTTAAGTTTTACCATTTCTACGACAAGTTTATATTATGAGCATCCTTTTATTATGTTTGTAGATATGTACCTCTTAGTCACGATTTTAAACTGACACACTATTTAACTATACAATATTGCACGGACGCGTTTTGAATTAAAAGAGAATGAACCTGAATATTAAGAAATTCCAACCTCATTCAGGCCAAGTTTCTGTTTTGGCCGTTATGGGTACTGGACTATGAAGGACACTAGATACTGCAGTTAATGTATTAGAAGACATTGTAATGAATATTATTAAGGTGTGGTCACACCAGCATGGCAAGCAATCGAAAACAAGTATATGTTGGTAAGAAAATAACATTGTATGCCACCCGAATACCTAAGTACCAATTCGTTCAGTAATAGTGATTCGACAAGGCGAATTTGTTCGATGGAAGGCTCGTTGGAAAGTCCTCCTCAAAGAAGCTATGTCCTAGCTTGTAATGTTCGGTTCAACTTCAACGTACACACTGGTTAAATGCGGATGAATGCTCAATAAACGCGAAATCTTGTGGCATTTACGCATCTTCAGACGACGACGAACTATTTCTGTTTACAATATAGGGAATGATCATCAAATCGATCGTGTTGGTTAACGTCAATAAAATAACAAGATCTTCTCTATGTTATTATACAGAATATACAGCATCAAATCTAGATAGGACTTACTTCTTCTTTTGTTACGAAAATGGCTTTTCATATACCTTTTATAGTATCTAGGTATAATACTGCGTACGTTGAACGACTGAATACTATTTATAACGGATAAAACAAATGGTATAAATCCCTCAGATGGAGGGTCCCTTTCTGGTTTTTATAAAGGAGCGCGATTTACATTTAGCATTTTACGAGCTGGGTCGGCTTCGCCAGAGCTCTGCTTTATGCCTATCTACTTATCGCAAAAAATGATAATTTAAAATCTCGTTGCGTGCAATAACACCTAAACTTTATGCATAAATATTCAACATTCATGCAAATGAAACGTAAACCCCATGCAGACTCCGGGCGGACTCAAATTTATAATAATGTGGGGTGACTAACTGTAGAAAACAAAAATCTTTCCTTCAAGTTTTACGTAAGTAAGTACCTACTAGCTTAAAACTTCTGTTACTCATAAATACAAGAAACAAACTACACGTATGCATCAACAAAAAAATACTCAACTACAATTGAGTTATGATCAAAACTTCAGCAAAACCCTTAAAATCATAAAAGTATCATTAAACACTTAACTATCTTAAATATATTCTTATTTAATTGATCACAAATAATAAAGCCACTTACGTATGCAAGATAAATCCGTTGTGTACACTTTCACGTGAAGGTTCAGTCGGAGTCGTAAGGCGAGTGGTACGGCCGCGGAGCAGCGCAGGGCGGGCGCATTACGTAGCCAATGCGCCCCTACTGAAGGACTGACTGTGACGTTGGCCGGGCCGCCCCGCCCGCATACACCACTTCCTTGCCTGCCAAGTGCGACATGGAACTGCGAGAATTGTTTTTTTTTATTTCAAAATATTTATCATGTTTTGTAGCGCGTAGGCCGGCTACGAGTTGCTACGGCGTAGCAAAACGATAGCTGTCCGGTTATCAGCCTCACATACATACAATTTATTTGCAACAAATTCAAAATATTAATACGTATGTTTTTCGCAACTCATTAATCGATTCAATTTAATATTTCAGGTAACAAAATTGTTTTTTTTTTCAGTTGGAGGTAAGTATCTAAATCCTTTTATCGCTGAAAATCTGAAATTAAGTTTTTAGCGTTAAAAGTTCAGATTCTGAACTCACTAACCAGTCGATAAAAGCCATTTAACCGGAAACTCGAATAAGCTCGATGTCGGATTAAAGCCTTTGGAGGGTAATGCGATGATCGCGGCTTTATTTTAGAGATATTTCCCGCTTTGGCTTACACAATATTGGCTGAGAAGCCCCTGTATAAAGTAGGAATTGTACGTCTCATCAAATAGATAACTTACAATAATCATTATCATTAACTTGCGAGATTCGGTAAAGAAAATGTCGTCTTCTGCTATAAATTCATTTCACGCTGAAATGACTAAGGTTGTATTAGGTCGGTACCTAGTATCTACTTACGTATACATACCTATACATTTGATAACAAAACAACTCTATCCGTCTTATTACAAAACATGTTCTAACTTTAGACCTTGCCTAAAAATACGTAAAAAAAAATATATAAAATACCGTACGCAAAATACGCAAAATTGACGAGGAGTTGCGGACACCAGCCCGTATTACCTATTACCTACAAAACGAGTTCTAACTTTAGACCTTGCCTAAACCTTCGAGCCAGTTACTGTATTTTGAACTTTATTCCGACAAACGTAAAGTTCTTAATGCAAAATTGGCAAATGGGCTCGGATTTAACGTCAGGTTTTGTAATAAGAACTTTCTTTGTCAGATTGTAGTTTGAAATTTAAAAAATGGCTCGATGGTCTAAACTTGGGTCTAAAGATAAACCTTGTATTGTAACCGTTGTTTGGCCGTATGTATCTAAGCACGGAATCTATGTATCTAAGTATGTAGTGGGAGACGCAAAAATAGGTATAAAATGAATGACTTAATTTTAAAATGGCTTAGCTTTTTTTAAGGTGCACCTAATGATTATTTATTTGACCAACAGTACCTAGTATTTTGTAAAAATCTCACGGTGAAAACTTGTCAATTCCTAGCATCAGCCGGAATGACAGCTCACTTCACGCTCATGATTTTTACAGAATAGACCGGCTGCAATGTTTTTCTGGTAAAGTTGAAAAATTGCCTATTTTCCTATTTATCTTTCAAGCCGCTGTCTCTGCCGTTTTATAGCTGCTACATTCTTCTCAATACTTTTTGCGACGAATTCTTCTTTGATGGCCCCTTTTAGGGCCGCCAAGGTACCTATTTGGCTTGTTCTCAATATAAACCCGGGTCTTCGAAAAACTGCATAACTGTGAAAGGAGTGTATAGTCTTTTCACAGTTAGTTTCTCTCTGATTTTGCATCACTGTTCAAATCACAGTGATCTTTATTTTCATTCTAATAAGGTTGCTGTTGGGTTGCTGCCACTGACAACTCTGTCATAATCATTGTGATCTTTATTCTCATTCTAATTAGAAACGTCAGCGTGGAGTTTATTTATTCTTTTAACTAATTCAAGAGTCCCGGTTGATGTGTGTTTATAGCACAACAAATGACTTTTCTTAAGGCGAGTAGGTAGTCTTTGTGTGGTAAGCATTTTTCTCATAGACTGCGGTATTTCGTATATTTGCTAGCAGATACTAATTTGATGCACATATTTCGTAAAATGTGATTCCTACTTTTTTTTCTGTATCTAAATGTAATACCTTTGTGTGGTTCGAGGATCTTCGAGTTCTCCATCCGCGATCAGTCTTCCTTACATAATATTGTACCTACATCTCTACTGATTTTTTAATTCCATCTGCTATAATTTCGACTTTCATGCCAGATGAGGAACCAGTATAATCTTTATAACATTTATGGTCATTTGGAGCGATGCCTTTATTTTCTGCATGGGCACAGATACAACAGTACTTGTTCCTAACTCCTAGGAATAAAACTTCACTAAACTTTCTACCGACTACGTGCAGGAGCACACGATGCGTTGCGGCGCCGCACCACAAAAACTTTGCCATATCGGCGGGCACACGAGCGGTGCGTCGCCGCAATGTTGTTTTGTCGCAGCGACGCCGCCGGCGTCCCAGCAGCGTTGGCAGTCTGTCAATAAAAACAGTGGCACTCCGGGAGCGCCGACAGAAGTGAAAACAAAGCACAAACAGAATACTTTGCTATCACTCATTCATATCGGATATACATTAAAACCGAGTACATCCCGAGGACAGCCGAACACATCCGAAGCGGGTATTTTTTTAATCGTCTTATAAACACAACACGCGCGGTGTCGCTTACAGTAACAGTGCCTGGTCTACCCCCTCTCAAACTAGAACTTAAGATTGGCGTGCCCGTCATACTACTCCGTAATTTAAACCGACCGAAACTTTGCAATGGTACTAGGTTGCGAGTAGTGTCGTTGCAAAGGAACGTTATAGAAGGTCGTATAATATCCGGATGCGGAAAAGGTGAGATAGTATTTATAACACGGATTCCTATAATACCGTCGAATTTTTCATTTGAATTCAAAAGATTGCAATTCCCTATCAGTCCATTACAATTCCCTGTCAGTTTTGCTATGACAATCAACAAGTCACAAGGGCAAATGTTAAGCAAAGCTGGTCTATTATAGATTTAACTAAGGGTTGCTTTACGCATGAGCAACTAACTATATGTGGCATGTTCACGTACGAGGAATGCCAGTAGTGTTGTTGTTTTAGGCCAAGAAAATCGTACACCAAATATTGTATATAAAGAAATTTTTCAATAAAACTAATATGAAAAACTGAAAATAAATAATAATTAAAGTAAAAATGCAAAAACGAAAAAAAGAACTAAATGGAGAAATATGTACAAAAATAAAATATCGATTCATAAAATAGAAGAATTTCATTAAAATTAGCATATGCATTTCTTTACGCGGAATACAGAATCAATAAGTTATTGTAAACTCTGCGAACTGAACAATAACTTTTTTGTTAAATTCCACGCGGACGAAGTCGCGGGTAAGGGCTAGTAGAGATGTCTGCAGTGTGACACGCCTGCATGTAAAGCCGTTAGTCCTGCACCTCACTTCTCCCTGGTCGTGCGGATTGTCGTTCCATCGGACTATGAAAGTGAGGGCATAGGGAGTGCACGACCACCCTATTCTCTCACCCTCGCACCTGTGTTTGCGCTATAGATGTAGTACCTATAAGTAGGTACCCCACTTATCTTTTACATATAATACAAAGAACAAGAAAATGGCGTTTAAGGAGAGAGATAATATTTTCTTAACATAATTCTAATAATTTGACAAAGTTTGGGCACGCCCGCCATGTCGACACAGGCAAGGAATTCCTCAACCGAGGTACTGCTCAGAATGTAAAAGAATTATTATAAATGTGAAGTTATATAGTCTGTAGTCTTACCTTATATAGTCTGTGTCGGACTTACTACTTCCTGTCACTGTTGCAAATTCAATGTGGAACGCAACAATGCGCTTGTGATTAAACTAACTTACAAGTAAAGAATCTTTCATTCCTTCTACCATGTAAAATATCAGTTCTCATAGGTTATGGGCCCAGTGATGCCCGGTAGTGTAGGTTTTAGGGAAAGTCCTATAGTTAAGTTATAGATATTTTTCGTTAGCTTGCGTTGCGCAAAAATGGCGACTACGGCGGCTAATTTCCCCCAACTAAAAGCTGAAGCGTTTGATAACTGGCTATTTAGGCTGAAATGTCTGTTGGAGGAAAAGGGTTTGAAGGATATCGCAGAGTTGAGTGAAGTCAAGGACTCTCAAAAAACCTTAGATGCAAAGGCGAAGAGTTTGATTGTGCAGTGCCTGACAGACAGGCATTTAAACTTAATTAAAGAATGCAATACTGCAAAAGATATGTTGGATGTGCTCAGGAATACATTCCAAAGAAAAAGTGTAATATCTAAAATTACTCTTAGAAGAAGGTTACTCAATCTGAAACATGACGGTGGGGACCTAGAAGAATACTTCGCAAAATTCGATAACATTATACGTGAACTAGAGGTTTCGGGAGAAAAGATAGATGAAACTGACAAAGTGTGTTACCTCTTAACGGGATTAGATGATAAATACAATCATATAATAACAGCAATTGAGACTGTAAATACAGAGGTAAAATTAGAATTCGTTAGAATGAAATTGTTAGATCATGAGGTGAGAAAGGTTAAATTAGATGAATCATCCGATCAAGAACAAAATCAGACTTCATTCATAAGCACAAATGTAGTGTGCTATAGATGTAAAAGAAAAGGCCACAAGTCATATCAGTGCCGTATGAATAGTCGAGGCAGAGGAAGAGGCTATAGAGGCCCTAGAGGTAGAGGTGAAGCTGCTCAACGTGCAGAAGAGGAACACTTGCCCATGTTCATAGCATCGGAGCAAGCATTAGCAATTGAAAACATGTCTAACCTAGTCTCATTTGTTGTTGACTCCGGGGCTACACAGCATTTTATTAAGGAAAATTATGAAAAATACATGAAAAATGTAGAAGATCTGTCTCATACATTGAATATAAAAATAGCAAATGGAGATATACTAACTGCAACGAAGAAAGGGATTTTGGAGGCAGAATATAATAATCAAAAGATAAGAATTGAAGCTGTAATATTACCCGGCCTAAGCACCAACTTGATGTCAGTAAGCAAATTGGTAGAAAGAGGAATGGAAGTGATATTTAAAAACCAAAGATTAATAATAAAACATGAAGATAGGGTATATTATGGTGTCAAGAAAGGCCAACTGTACACATTTAAAGTCAAAATTAATGCTAAAATAGAAGGTGCAAAGTCTTGTGAAATGAATAAAGACGATAATGAAAACTTATGGCATCAAAGGTTTGGACATATGTGCAGAAAGAATTTAGCAATATTAGGACTACCGTACAGCAAAGAAGTTTGTGGGTCATGCATGAAAAATAAAGCAACAAGATTGCCATTCAAAAGAATACAGAGACCAAGGTCTAATAAAATAGGTGAATTGATTCATACTGACATTGCAGGTCCTACTAGAATACCAACCAAAGAGGGATACAGGTATTTCCAGACGATTATTGATGATTACAGTCATTTCACTCAGACATACTTATTGAAAAACAAGTTTGAAGCTACAGATAAACTAATATCATATATTAAGGAAATGGAAAGACAGATGGAGGTAAAAATCAAAAGAATCAGGTGTGATAATGGTGGTGAGTTTACAGCAAAGTCATTGAGGAATTATTGTTCAAATCATGGAATCAAGATAGAGTATAGTCAAAAGTATAGCCCTCAACAAAATGGCAAGGCTGAACGCATGAATAGAACTATTTATGATAAAGCCAGAACAATGTTGGATGAGTCCAACCTGCCAAGGTATCTATGGGGACATGCAGTACTCACAGCCACATTTCTAATCAACCGCTCACCAAGCTCCTCCATACAAGATAGAGTACCAGCCAAGGTAATGAATAAAGAGTTTAATCTGCAAAAGATAAAGATTTTTGGATGTAAAGCTTGGGCACACATAATGCCTAAACAGGACAAGCTGTCTAGCAGAGCAACTCCAGCTAGAATGGTAGGGTATGCTATGAATGGTTATAAATTGTGGGACCCCAACACTGATGAAATAATAGTATCAAGAGATGTTCGATTTGATGAAACTGATAAAAAGTATGTAAAAGGAAATAATGACTCAAACTTTGAAAGGTACATAGATCAAGAGAGATTTGATGATACAATGCAAGAGCAAGAAAGTGAAAAGCGTGATGAACCTTATATTGAAAATGAAAAACAGGAAGAAAATCCAGAAATTCATTCACGAAGAGGCAGAGAAGTGAAGAAGCCTCAACACTTAAATGATTATGAACTCTATGAAGCCTATTGCTTACTATCAAGCGAAAAGGACCCATCATCATACAAGCAAGCCATGGAACAAAATACAGAATGGAAAACAGCAGTAGAAAATGAGATACAGTCATTAGAAAAACAAAAGACATGGATAGAATCTGAGTTACCAAAAGGATGTAAACCATTAGAAACAAAATGGATTTTTAAGACCAAATCTGATGGAACCAGAAAAGCCAGATTGGTGGCCCGAGGATTCCAACAAGAAGTTGAAGATTATGTGTATGCCCCTGTGGCAAAAATGACTACCATAAGAATGGGATTATCACAAGCAGTGAATAATGACTGGGAGTTACATCAATTAGATATCCCTACTGCATTCTTGAATGGGACATTAGAATCTGAAGTCTACATAAAAGTTCCAGAGGGAGTGAATGTAAAGAGTAAAACAGAAGAAACTGTTCTGAGACTTCATAAAGCATTGTATGGTCTAAAAGAATCACCAAAGTGCTGGAATAAAACATTTGATGCATTTTGTTTAAAAATAAATATGAAAAGATCAAAGAATGATATTTGCTTATACACAGGCAATGAGATATGGTTAATACTGTTTGTTGATGATATAATGCTAATGGGAAATAAAAAAGAAGTGAATAAAGTTATTAAATTATTGCAAGATGAGTTCAAAGCAAAATACTTGGGAAATATAAGCAATTTCTTAGGAATAGAGATACAGAGAAATAAAAACACAATAAAGTTATCTCAAAAACAATTTATTAAAAATATTTTACAAAAGTTCAATATGACAAACTGCAAAGACGCAAAAACACCGATGGAAAACCGCTTTCAAGTACCTGAAAAAGAAGAAACAATTAGTAACATACCATATAGGGAGTTAATAGGATGTTTGAATTACCTAGCTACAATAAGCAGACCGGATATCACATTTGCCACTTCATTTCTGAGCAGATACCTGGACAAGCCTACAAGAAGCTTGTGGACTGCAGCAAAGAGAATATTACACTATCTCAAATCAACTCAGTATATGGAGTTGACTTACCACAAAAATAGAGGAAATAATATTTCTATAATTTCAGCCTTTACAGATGCAGATTGGGCTGGTGATAAGACTGATAGAAAGAGTGTCAGTGGCATGGTCATTTATCACCAAGGCAACCTGATCTCATGGTCATCAAAGAAACAACAGTCAGTGGCATTATCAACAGCAGAAGCGGAATATGTAGCTGCTGCAATGTGTTGCAGTGAACTGATGTTTGTTAAAGGGCTAAGTGTGGACTTTGGGGACAAGTGCAGTGTTGAACTAAAAGTGGACAATCAAAGTGCGATAAAAATGATAATGAACAGTGAAAACACCAAGCATTCCAAACATATTGACATTAAGTTTCACTTCATAAAAGACATGATTACAGATTTAGTTACAGTAAAATACATAAGTACAAATGAAAACACTTCCGACATTATGACGAAACCACTGTGTAACATAAAGCATAGTTATTTTCGAGCTTATTTGTTAAATTTATAAAATCTTGTCTTTGTTTAAATTGTCAGTTCGTAATTGTTAATTTAAGGTTATGTATGTAAGAAATGTCAAATAAAAAAAAAGAAAGGACATTTAGTGTTGCAACTTTGTAAAACAAAAAGGTACTAAATTTAATGTTTCGTGTAAAGCAATTCCTAGTTATAATTAATTATTTTCGAATATAATTTGGTAAATACGAAACTAGCAATTGAGAGGGAGTGTGAAGTTATATAGTCTGTAGTCTTACCTTATATAGTCTGTGTCGGACTTACTACTTCCTGTCACTGTTGCAAATTCAATGTGGAACGCAACAATGCGCTTGTGATTAAACTAACTTACAAGTAAAGAATCTTTCATTCCTTCTACCATGTAAAATATCAGTTCTCATAATAAAAACTGGTGGAATGCATTGGCATCTCTCTTGAGTTTTCCGATGACCTTAGATAGGTATCTGTTACCTATGTGTCTTGAAGGTACTTGAAACGTTCTTTAACAAAAGAGGGGGTTTTATGATTGAACAGAATACCTACTGTAGAGCATAAGAAATGAAAATTCCGGCTGGGACGTATACAAAACCACGTGAGCTTTGTACGAAATTCCGAAATGTGTATTCATCATAGGTATTCATGCTTCAAGACTGTGCGTTATCTGCCAGTGAGTTTGATTTATGCCGAATTTTCTTACGTGTTTTGCAATTTGCAGGTCAGTATCAAGTTGTATCTTGATGATTCGCGACTATCTGGTATGTATTTACAGAATAGTACCTAATCATTAGAATCATTAATACTTACATCTTTCCAAGTTAGATTTGTACCATAAGAACAAATCTCTTAGGGAACGTGCTTATGGTACAAATCTAACTTCAAAGAGATATTTTAATGATTTTAATGACTGCCTGATTAATCCGACAAATATTTTCGTGTCCATTTCGCCAAGGTCGTATATACCACGGTCGTATTACGACCAAATACCGCAGCTCGTTTAATGATCTGCTTTTTTATTTAATAACTAGCTTCCGCCCGCGTCTTCGCCTGCAATGTATGTCGATAAAAACTATCCTATGTCCTTCCCGGGATGCAATGTTGAAAAATGTTGAATTGGGTAGGTGGTCAGTTTGCCAATGAACGAAACCTAAAAAAAAAATGGAAATCCTCTTTCAAATCTAACAAAATCCATTTATTAAAAACTTTTTTGTCTGTCTTTTTCTATTTTATACGATTGTGTGTGCATGCGAATATCGCGTACATCTTCCTGCCTGATGGGAGTCCCCCGCCCGCATACGATTTTTATTATTTTCTAATTTGGCCATTCACACACAACACACTTGGGAAATTCACCCAGGATATATACATACAGCAGTTCTATTCTGTAACCATCTCACCGTGAAAACTTAGGTGAAGTGAGCGTGGAGTGAGCTGTCAATAGTGTCAATTCCTACCAAAAACAAACTCACTTCACCTAAGTTTTCACGGTGAGATTCTTACAGAATCGACCGGCTGTTCGCGGTAAATGACTTTGCCGCTCTGAAGTTAGGCTTTTCGTTAGCCGCGCATGCGTGCTGCTGTTTTATTCATAGATTAACTACTGCGCAGCGATTTGTTGCCTACTTCAGAGCGGCAAAGTTATTTATTTGACGCGAACTGTACTTACCTGAAATTGTAAGAATAGATAGATTTCAATTTGATATGAAAACAAAAACAGGTAAATATACAATACGAAAATATTTATTTGTAAAATGTAAATAACTTATTATGTATAAACAACTCTTAATTACACGGAATCACGCAAGTTGGCTGATAATATCCGTCAGGACCCACTGAGTGTCGCTGTGATAAGTGAATATCTGTTAATTCTGCCTCTCCAAAGTCGTAGTCAGCGAATTTCCTAAGCACCTCCGTGCCGTCGAAAGTTTCCCTTGGCCGTCTTGTGTTTCTTGCTGACGACGCAGAATTGTCAGCATTCGCGTTTTCTGAATGAGTCCTATACTTAGAATTGATTAAAGTTACGTGCAGTTTCACGCTGTCTCTGTCGTATTCTCTGTTCATAAATCCTGTAAGTTTAGACACATATAAGTTGAATAGTTTCTGTAACTAAACGTATTTATTCTAAAGAAGTTCTAAATTATCATTCAAAAACATTTTATCATCACCTGCTTTATAAAAATGATCCACTAACGCATCAGCTAGCTGTTGAATCAACCCCTTCGAGTTTCCCTCTTCTTGAACAAGTCCATACAGAACATCAATTTGTGATGGATCATCATTCATGTATGACAGTCCTTTTAATCTAATCTTTAATGGTAAATGCCCTTCAAGTATAGGCCTGAAAATAACAACTTTTTTGACAATATGTGAAGAAATAACAATTAGCCATGTGAACAGTAAAATAAAAGGATATGCACAATAGGTAATTAAAATAATAATAAATTATTCTCACAGGACAACTTTTTCTCTAGCTTCAGTAAGTAGCTTGGATGCCCACAATCTTTCCTCATTGTCCATCAAACACATTACACCAAGTGTAAGATGCAGCTTATTTGGTTTGATAAATAGAGACTTATCAAGACTTCTGCTAGGGCACTCACGCATAACACTTGCCTGAAAAGACAAAATAGGTGAGCCTTTTGAAGAATATAAACATGACCTAACCTTAGCAGACTACAGCATTACAAGTTTCTGAAAATCAAGTGACGTACTATAGCCATTTATTTTATACTTTACGAGCTTCCGTCCACGGCTTCGCCCGCGAGGTATGTCGATAAAAACTATCCTGTCTCTCCCCGGGATGCAATCTATCTCTTTGGCAAATTTTATCGAAATCCGTTCAGTGGTTAAGGCGTGAAAAGGTAACATACAGACATAGAGTTACTTTAGAATTTATAATATTAGTATGGATAGCTTATAGTATGCACACGGCGCTTTTTTCACGCGCCGTCGATGCGCGTTAACATATTCATCCTATTTTGGCAATTTACTTTGTGAAATGTGGGGCATTTCACGTCAAGCGGACAGCCAAAAAAAAATGAGGTCGTGAATTTTGTTTATACTCTGGTCAGTTATAGTTCTAGTAGACGAGGATGTATACACACAATGTTTTTTTTGTATGATGCTTTATTGCTGAGTTATGAGCTTTTAAAAATTCACTAAGAATGAAGTCCGTTATTTTTGGATGCTTATTATTTGTATCAATTCATTTGTAAAAAAAACTAAAAAGTATTGTTTCTTATAGTTAAAAAGTTGAAATTTTTATTTTTTTTATTGAATTCTAAATTTGATTTTTTTTACGTATTGTAAACCGGAAGTGAAAATTTCAAATCAATATTTTAGTAACTTCGACACTTTTTTTTTTAAATATTTTAATCTTGAATTAAAGCTTTAAATGTGCTAATTCATGACAAAAAAAATTATAACGTGATCGCCAATAGTTTAAGACTTAGAGCATATAGAGTACATACATATAGCTATGAGCACTTTTTAAGCAATCGGGTTTATGCGCTAACATGCTAAAATACTACGCTATGAACATTATGTTCTTTCAGTGTAACATGAAAATAAACAAAAATAACGCTTTTTTAAATTAAATATAATTAACAATATAAATATACGCATTTGTTATAATAAATAATAACAAGTTCATACAAAAGAGTAATTTCAAAAACTATGATACGACTGTGAACACCAGTGACGCCATCTTGTAGCTATAAAAAGTGTCACTAACAAATACAATACTAATCGTCGTTACTTGCTAGAAAGAGATAGCTAAATAATAATAATAATAATATATGACAATGAACTGTCTCGGTATTATGTAAAAATCCGTTATGTTTAGTTTAAACCTTGACTGCTCATCAACTGGACGCGTTATTGTTACTTTATTGTTTTAATATGGCTCCCTATGGTGACCGGTGTTTTAATCCGTTCCTCTTGACTCGTCATAAAAAACGTGTGAAAATTAGAAAAATATCTAAAACACTAAGTGAAAAATGGAAAACTTCGCCCGATGTTTATGTGTGTGAGTCGTGCAGGAACCGGCTGTTATGTGAATCACCTTCAGAAGTAAATATTGTCCAGTCACAATCAAGTGAGGCAACAACAGGAACGGATTAAAACACCGATCACCATAGGGAGCCATATTAAAACAATAAAGTAACAATAACGCGTCCAGTTGATGAGCAGTCAAAGTTTAAACTAAACATAACGGATTTTTACATAATACCGAGACAGTTCATTGTCATATAGCTATCTCATTCTAGCAACTAACGACGACGATTAGTATTGTATTTGTTAGTGACACTTTTTATAGCTACAAGATGGCGTTACTGGTGTTTCACAGTCGTATCATAGTTTTTGAAATTACTCTTTTGTATGAAGTTGTTATTATTTATTATAACAAATGCGTATATTTATATTGATAATTATATTTGATTTAAAAAAGCGTTATTTTTGTTTATTTTCATGTTACACTGAAAGAACAAAATGTTCATAGCGTAGTATTTTAGCATGTTAGCGCATAAACCCGATTGCTTAAAAAGTGCTCATAGCTATATGTATGTACTCTATATGCTCTAAGTCTTAAACTATTGGCGATCACGTTATAATTTTTTTTTTCATGAATTAGCACATTTAAAGCTTTAATTCAAGATTAAAATATTTAAAAAAAAAAGTGTCGAAGTTACTAAAATATTTTTTTTTTTTTTTTTATTGTACTAGTATCTGCAATCAGCCTTTCGGCTATAAACAAATGTGTTGTTTGTTAATGGCGTGGCTATGCAGAGCTCCAGTGAGCCCCGCACATATGGTGCTTAATTACTTATTCAGCTCGAGGATGTGGTGCCTTTTGAGGCGCTTGGTGATATTTTCATGAAGCAGGTCTACGGCCAGCTGATTTGGATGGTTTTTGAGTCTATCCTTGTATGCATTTTCTACCATCAGTATATTCTGCTTTACTGTGTTTACTTTTAATAGCTCGTGGATTTCTGCATTGGTGATGAACCATGGGGCATTGGAAATTGACTTCAGAATTGAATTTTGTAGTCGTTGCACTATGTTGATGTTTGAATCTGAGGCACTACCCCATAGCTGCATCCCATAGGTCCATATTGGCTCTATCACGGCTTTGTAAACCAGTAACTTGTTCTCGAGTGAGACTTTAGACTTTCTTCCCAGCAACCAGTACAAATTCCTAAAAGTGATATTAGCTTGGTCTCTTTTGGCTTTGATGTGGGTTTTCCAAGTTAGTCGCCTGTCCAAGTGCACACCCAGGTACTTGACAACGTCTTTGTGTGGCAAGTCATTGCTTCCCAGCTTGACCGCAGGGCAATCACCTTTTCTAAGTGTGAATGTCACTTGTGTTGATTTTGATACGCTTGCAGTAATTCTCCACTCCTCAAGCCAGCCATCTATTAAGTCTAGTGCCTCTTGCAGTTTCCTTTACTAAAATATTGATTTGAAATTTTCACTTCCGGTTTACAATACGTAAAAAAAATCAAATTTAGAATTCAATAAAAAAAATAAAAATTTCAACTTTTTAACTATAAGAAACAATACTTTTTAGTTTTTTTTACAAATGAATTGATACAAATAATAAGCATCCAAAAATAACGGACTTCATTCTTAGTGAATTTTTAAAAGCTCATAACTCAGCAATAAAGCATCATACAAAAAAAACATTGTGTGTACACATCCTCGTCTACTAGAACTATAACTGACCAGAGTATAAACAAAATTCACGACCTAATTTTTTTTTGGCTGTCCGCTTGACGTGAAATGCCCCATGTATTTTATGTTTTTTTTTGTATTATTTATTTTTTGTTTTTTCTCAAAACGGTGAAGAAAAACATCGTGAAGAAACCGGCATGTCCTAGAAACGAAAATTCGACAGAATTCGAAAGTTCGAAGAAATGTGACATTCACCGTCCCGCACTGGGCCCGCGTGTTGGATTACTCACTCCCTCGCAGAGAAAAGGCCCGTGTCCCAGTAGTAGGAACGTAATAGGCTGACGCATGATTAACGCAATAAAATGCGCAGCAAATGCAACAGGTGCTACTTCCGTGCTTACTGCTACGTAGCGTGCATCAAAAATGTCGCGTGCATAGCGAAGGGCCCTTACTGAAATTTTAGTCCTCCAATTATAGCAGCTTAAAATAAGATACGACAGCAGATTCACTCTTTTGTAACTTGGATCAGAATTTTATCAACTAAGAGTTAATTTTAAAAATTAAGAATCCACATGGAACCTATTTACAATTCCGAATGGCACGGCAGACCGCAGACCGCAGACTACGAGTATAGTGACGTTGCGGTTGACAATAAACGCCGGCGACGCGACGTTATCTACGATGGCGGTGGCACTTCTCTGCTTCAGTTTCACGAAATTAATTTGTCAATCAAAATTCGTCTTCTGTTAGAGACAGCTACGGTTACGGTATGCACTATGCTGTCTGCAGCAGTGAGCGGCACTGTCGCCATCCGCGGAAGTGTTTTCAAACAATACTTAGAAACCGGTAGTGTTGCTGCAGTATGTCATTGTGGTTAAGCTTAACTGCCACTGCAGCTGCGGCTTGCGGCCTGCCTTTGAAATAGAACCTGTAATGATTTTAACCAGGGGCGTAGCTACCGCCGTATCTGCCGTATCAATTAATGCCCGGTTCCTATAACAAACGACTCGTCATACGTAAAATTTACCATCCGTTTTCTGGTTACCAATAACGAGCCGTAATTGGCGTTCCTATATTTTTTTGCATCATAAACGAGCTACGAGCCGTCATCCGTTTGTTTGTTACCGAAGCCCTCTCTGGCGTCGTTCTGCGTTTTGTTAATACAAAGAAGCTTGTTTTTGTTTAACACATTGAATAGAAGGACACTGAACGAGACACAATAGAAGTTTTATTGTTATTACGTTAAGGGTTAAGTGTCCCGCAAAGTGTTAAAGTAAAAAATGATGTAATTTTTTATTATTTGACGTTTTGTGTTTTGTAGATATTAATAAAATATTAATCATTAATATTTTATTATATCTTCATGTTAAATATTCACTTTCACAAAAAAATATCATTCATTTGCCATTTGTATAGAAAGTAACAAAACGCGTTTTTTATGCAGTCCGATGCGAATGCGAGGAAATAGTTTTTAAAACAAAAATTAATTTTAACTAACTTTAAAATTTGCCATGTCATCATACGTTAGTAAAGTAAGTAGGTACTATTTTACTAGCATATTTAATTTGAATTGGTAAGGAATCCTACATACCTGGCTCCTTTCACCCTCAAATGAGGATGTATTTCCATAAGTAGCCGTTCTACAGAGGATTTATCCAGTCGAAATCTGATAATAAATTCACTATAATCCAGAGTCGTCATATGGTCAACCCTTGTTTGATACCTGCGACCACTGTATTCTTCATCTGAATCCCAGTCAGATAACATTTGTAAGTCGCTTAATTCAGAATCACTAGACATTTTTCAAGCAATCACCAATAATTAATAAAACTTAAACTGAAAATAGTTTATTTTTTAAACAGCAACCGACAGAATATTGGCGGTAACAAAACCAGATACGCCTCGTAAATTTTACAGCTCTTTAACGTTTCAAAAAATTTATAGGAACGCCTTGACTGTCCCTAGCCGTACATTATTACTACGACCCGTTACACGTTATCCCTCCAGATGCCTCCCATCGGTAGATGGCGGCCATCGGTAAATGAGCCTACGCCGCGTTTGTTATAGGAACGGTAAATAAATACGCCTCGTAGAAAATGCTACGAACCGTAAGCAAAACGAATCGTTTTTAGGATATAGGAACCGGGCATATATGGGGCCCCCGGGCCACGGGGGCCCGTATTTAATTTGAATTGTTTGTAAAAATTTTGAAAAAAGTGACAGATAGATAATTATGATGAAAAATTTTTATTTTAATTTATGCAAAAATTTTTTTCTTTTGTGAGAAATCTTTACCCTTCCTAAGGGCCCCCAAACAAATTTTTATACGGGGCCCCGCCAAGGCACGCTACGCTTCTGATTTTAACTGTTCCCTTGTGCAGACAACAGTTGATTATTAGACAGCAAATTATATAGGATTAAATTTCGTTCAAATTCTCAGAATATTCTTTGGTTATAATCACCTCAAATTCTTCAAACCTTTTCTGTATGTTTAGCTGGTTCATTGGTATTGATATAAAATGTGTTGACTTCTGTTTCATTCTAGATGACATCACTATTATATTTATTCTTCTTCTTGCTGCTTTTACACTCTGAAAAATTTAATTATCGATTTATAAAAGTTATTGTATTTGTTAACTTGGAATTTTATTAACACATGGATTGGTCAAAGGCTAAACAATGGTTTGTCGGTTTGCAGATGGGCGACCTTCCAATTTATACTGTGACCCCTCCATGCCTCAGAAAGCATGTTAAGCCTTTGATCCTGGCTGTCCTTTGTAGATCTGTGACTGATGATACTGGCAATCAGAAAACCGAAAGTCTGACTACCAGTCTTACCAAGTACTTAAGGGGTATTGTGTCACCCAGTAACTGGGTTGTGGGAGGTTACAAGCCACACTACATATAACACTGGTATTCAGCTGCAACCAGTTTGACTGGAAGCCTACCACAACATAGTTAAAAGGCTATGCATAAGGCGATGAATAATAATCAGTATTTAAATATATATTTACAGATGCTGTGGGTCCAAATATAACAATGTCACCTTCCTGGCCATGTTTTGGTATCTTAATATCTGTCTTAGTATCTCTCTCAATTCTAATTTTGGTGGCTCCCTTCTTTCCTATAATTGATCCAAGATAATGTCTGCAAATTAAATAAATGATTAATATGTGTGGGACCATGTGTGTCTTTATCACACCATACCCTGCAATGCCATGGAAGCAGTGTAGGGTGCTGTTGTATAGGGTCTTATATTATCCTGAGAGATGGCCGTTTTGCGTGGATGTGATGCATATTTTCCCCAACTAGTTTTTTTTTTGGTATTTTTGTTCTTTTTAAGCATCATGTTTACCACAAATAATTATTTTTTCTTTTTCTTTCATTTTTTCACTGCAAATGCAATGGACTAAACTCTAAATAATAATATAGCTAACTTTCATAAAACATGCATGCAATTACAAATTGTAATACAAGTAACTTGCACTTACTTAGACACATGTACACTGGTGCTGTACCTAGAATTATCCACCATCACTACTTCAAAGTTATCATCATCACCTTCATCAAGAACATCATTGCATGCAATATCTGCAAAAAAATTATTTAAATTAGATTATTTATTATGAACATAAGATTATATATTATTTGATCACTATGATAGCTTTTACTATTTAGGTAATTTTCGACTTTCACACGGGTAAGCCAGTATCTCCAGGACATCGTCTACACAACAACGCCACAGCTAAATCCATTCAGTCGTTAAGGCGTAGTAAATAAATAAACATCCTAATTCACAAACAGACTTTCAGTTTTATTTTCCGCAGGCAAAGCTAATTTTTAATAGAATATACATAAATTATAAAGTTATTTTGCATTACCTGTTTCCTGCACAGTCTAATAATATTAATGATGACATTCGTAGTTAGAATACTATTACTATAAACTTACCATTTTCATACAAGTCGTGTTCTTGGAAAGTAGTTGTATCTACAGCTGGATCATTTACCCTGTAACATCTGCCTTCTATCCACTTTATGTGTGGTCTAAGGATGTCTGCCATATTTTTTATTTATAAAATTAGTTTAGAAACTGAACTGTAAACTACTGTAGTCTGTTTACGACTTTTACGTTTTAATTTTGAGATTTATATTATAATACTCTGTGAGAGTATGGCTGGGGAGTGTATGTTTTATTAAGAGTATTACTCGCCCACTTACAAGCCAGCAACAAACAATTCGCAATTTCAAAAATCTAAAACGATTGTGGTTATTTTTACTTTTGGCCACTTATTTTATTTATTTTCTTTTATTGAAGTTTTATCAGCAGCTTCTGTCCAGTATATTTTTAATAAATAAATAAACCTACACTCCACAAAATCTGAGAGGAATTAATTCACAGGGAGACTCCGGACTCCGGAGACTATCTGAATTTCCTCTATAGTTAATTTACTCTTTGATCTGAGGTACAATCTATTGCAGGGAATAATCTTATTATCTCCCATCGTCCATCACAAAGTTTTAGGTATAACCTGGTTCATTAAAGAAAGGAATCTTAAATGGCGGCGCTTATCATGTTCTCTCGCTCGCACACTAGTGCCGTCTATACTCACTCTCGCGCGTACCGTAAGCAGAAAAAAAATTAGCTCTTGATTTGCTTCCACGCTGTTTTGACGCGCTCAGTGATCCTTATTACGAATAATTCCTTGTTATAGTTTTCTGTTATTTTTCCATTATTACCTGTGTGTTATTCTTGTTGAGTTTTATTTTATTGTTAAGTTTTGTTGTTTGGACGTGTGTGTTATTGTTGCTGAGTTTTGTTTTATTGTTAAGTTTCGTTGTTTGGACGTGTGGACTGTACGGAGACAGTAATCATGTCTCCTTGAAAGCGAGGAAAGATGATACACGCCAAATAGTGTATAATGTCTTATATAATATCTTTCACGCGGGCGAAGCCGCTGGCAGAAGCTAGTTTGATATTAATACGACCCGGTCTTGTTTTTATTATTCATAATTTGAAAAAAAAAAACTGACTTGAAATTTTTTATGCTAACTATACTATCTGTCAACGCAAGTACAAGCCGCCATTTAAGATTCCTTTCTTTAATGCATCGGCTTATACGTACGTTACTACGTTTTGTCCATCACACAAATCAAATGTTTGACGTTGACGTTAGCATTACTGACAGATTGATTGCTGCCACAGACCAAATAATACCATTCTTACACAGGTTTGAAACGTCAAAAATTGCGTCAGGTCAGTACAGTACATACTAATGTCATGCGTCAGCGTCAAATTGACGCAAGCTGAAGCAAGCTATCAATGTAGGCCCCGAGTGGGCCCCAGAGGCTAGCCTTGAAACCGTTTATTTTGTTAGAATTAACCACGAAATTTAATCGTGTTAAAATCCATCCAGCCGTTAGGATGCTTCGAGTGTGAAAAACATAACCCGGTCTTTGCTGTCACGCAATCCGGTGTAAACCGTCGTACAGTCATGAGACCGATCATGAGACCTTAACAAAGCGTGGAATTCAATCACGGTTTGGCCCAGCAGCAGCAAATATACCAGGGGCACGTCTAACGTCGATCACACACACATATGAATATTAGTCGCTTGTTGAACGATGTAAATGTGACCCGTGAAATTCTTACGTTTTGTACGGTCGCCAGCACATCAACTTACCACAATCTGTCAGATTTCTTTAATAGATTTTCAACTTTTTCAAAGTTGATTGGGAAAATCTGACAGATTGTGGTAGGTTGATGTGCTAGCGTCTGTACATAATATGCAGCGATGTTTTATTTACGTTATAATTATGTTGTATTATTGATACAATGCGCATATATTATTGATTATATATTTACTAAATGATAATCATTAATAGAATTTAAATTATGTGGGCTACATTATCGGATTATTATGTTGTTGTATTCCGTCATACTTCATAGTATCCGGAATAATGAATTCGAAAGAGAAAATTCATTATATAATTGAAAAAACATTATTGAAATCAATGACGTTCCTTAGGTACTTACTTAATTAACTGTGGTCGTCCAAATCAAAAGGGACCTTATGGCGGTAACTAGTTTCCGAGATATTAATAAATTCGTAAAATACCTCAAAAAAATCGTTTTTTTATTAACTGTATTTTTAAAAAGATGATTGTATTTACTACATGTGTGTGTGTTCAACTTTTCGAAAAGTCAATTTAAAAAAGTTTTGTATTCATCTAAAGTTTAGTAAAAAAGGAACCTTATCGCGGCAAGACCTAACAAATCGTTTTTCTTGTAATTCAAACCATATATTATATCGACATTTTAATATTGCAAGGTATATATAATAACGTATATAGCCGCCATTTTTTTTTATTTTTTTTTTTTCAGGATGGGAAATCATCAGATGACTCCTCCCGCTCTGGGTGGAGCGGAAGGGAGTGTCAGACTCTTACTGACTAAAACCCACCCGTGTTCCTTCCTTCGCCCTTTATGTTCCGGGCCAGCGGTAACCCTTTCGGACAATCCCGCTGACCCGGCAGGCTTCGGCCCTTACGGGCCCCTTCGTTTAGTGCTGACATCTCTTTGAGGCGCGCGTGGAACACGTACGCGCCGTCCGGCACGGGCCTGGTCCTGATCGGACGGTGAACTACCCATTACTCTCCGCCCGCAGGCCCGCGCCTACGGTGGCCGGGAGTCGTCGCGCGGCTCCCGACGCCCGGAGCGTCTCCCGCGGCGGCTGGGACGGGAGGCTCTCTCCCTCAGCCGTCCCGCCGCCTCCTTCGCTAGCATGACTGCTTCGCAGAAGGAGGCGACTGCCCCCCACTCCCTCTCGCCCCGGACCATGGCTTGAACCAGGCCCGGACGCGAGAGGTCGCCGCCGCTGCCGATCGCCTCTACGAGGACACGGCGGTGCTCCGCCCAAGCGAGGCAGACCTCCACCGTGTGCTCCACCGTGTCCTCTGGGCGATCCTGGCAATGGTGACACCCGGGCGTTTCCTCCCGCCTGATTATGTGCAGGAACCTCCCAAAACTTCCGTGTCCGGTGAGGACCTGCGTCAGGCGGTAGGTGAGGGCGCCATGACGCCTCTCTAGCCACTCCTCAAAGAGGGGTCTTACCGCCGCTATCGTGGCGTGCCCTGCGCTGGGTTGTGACAGTCGCTCTTTCCATGCCGCCATGAGATCGCGCCGGAGGTCCGTCCGCTCCGCCGCAATTTGCTGCGGAAGCGGAGTTTCCCCCCGGCGTAGTGCCTCCGCGCGCCACTCATACAGGCGCGCGAGGACTATCGCCTCCAGATCCCATGGCGGCAGTCCGGTAAGGAGGCTTGCCGCCTCGCCCGAGATCGTGCGGTACCCCCGGATCAGCCTAACGGCTACCACCTTCTGGGGCGCGTTCAAATAATGGGCGGCTCGCCGCCGCAGTGAACGCGCCCACACCGGGACCCCGTATAGGGCCATGGACCGCACGACCCCCGCGTAAAGCCTCCGGCAGGAGGCGTTTGGCCCCCTCAGGTTGGGCAGGAGCCGCTTGAAGGCGGCCGCGGCCCGTTCCAGTTTGGGAGCCAAACGTCGGAAATGCTCGACGAAGTTCCACCGGCTGTCGAGGACGAGACCAGGTATTTCATCGTCGTCTCGACGCCGATGTGAACCCCTCCTACCGTTAGTTGGGATCCCGATGGTGGCGTATTCCGGGGCCCATGAAACGACATGGCCTCGGACTTGTGCAATGCCACCTAGAGACCCAACTGCCGGATCCCCTCCACGACTATCGCAACCCCGCGTGCCATCGCGTCGGCCGCCGCCTGATGCGACCTCCGCTGCGCCAGGACTAGCGTGTCGTCAGCGTAGCGTATAGCCGCCATTAGATAGTGTCGCACGCCGCTGCATGCGGCATTCTTTGTATATGCGTCTTAGGTCTAAGGTCCCACTATTGTAGTCCATATTTTGTTTAGGTACTTTTAATAGAGGTAAACAATCTTGTTATGTTTTTTATCATAAAATATATTTTTAAAATAGGCTAAGGCTAATAGCAAAAGTAGGTAATTCATTATAACATCTGTTATTTCATTTTGTTTTTTTATCTTGTAATGGCTATAAATTATTTCATAAATGTATTTTTCGACAAAAACCTATCAAGATTGTTTACCTTTATTTAAATACTTAAACTAATTAACTATACTAAGAGATAAGTGTCAGCAGACTGCAACGGACCGCCTTAAGGGCCCTTTTTTACGTATATACTTGTTACGAACATTTTGTTAAATAAGTAACATTTTCATACCTTGTGATAATAAAAAAAAAATTGTTAAATAAGTAACATTTTCATACCTTGTGATAATAAAAAAAGAAAATTTAAGTTATCTTGAATGTTGCACTAAAATATTGATTATGCATGCTAAAAATAAAAAAATTTGTTTAGTGCCTACCATTAGGGCCCTTTTTTAATTTGTTTGAAGAAATTGTTCAGTTCTCTATGTAACTTTACAAGATCATAACTAATAGTTATCATTGATCTCTTAGCTTTATTAGCATCTAAACCAATTATGTATAACCTATTTAGTGATTAAGTGTTGATTTTGTTACTGTCAGATCTCAAAGTTTATAAAAAATAAGAATTCTTGCTAGTAAATAAAAGCTATTTTTTTTTTTAATTATGTGTTGTTTTTATTTACATCTAAGGCCTTTCGCAAATCTATGTAATTAGGAGCAATATAAAAACAATAAAAGTTTAGTGAGAAACAGGCGTTTTACTTATTTTTAATACTATTATCGATACTTTGCATCTCATTGATAATGCATTATGTTGGCGGGTCTAGTTCCCACAACAAACAAGTTTATGCAAGGATTGTAAGAATTTCCATTAGTAATAATCATAGTCAATCAAAGTATACCATCAGTTACATAACTTCACACTAAAACATAACTTTTTTGTACGGCATACTTAAATTGCGATTTTCTCGAAACTTATAATTTCGATCAGTGAACTTCAAAAATTCGTAAAAAAATAACGGTAGTGGTTAGAAGGTTGGTTCTTGGGTCTATAGTTCGGTACATTTATGTAGTTTTCAGCCCTGTAGATAACTCATTTCCGCCATAAGGTCCCTTTTGATTTGGACGACCACAACTTATTAAATCTTTGAATAAAAGAATCGATAAAGGACCTTCGATTAATGCTCGCGTGACGTTATTGGAAAATTACACAGCGATAAGGATAATATTAGGCGGTTATGTCAAGCGCAAGTCGGACAACAAAAGCAAGGGTTTCGTACACCTACAGGCAACAGTCTTGGTACCTAAGTTTCTGATTGTGCCATTGTGCCAGCATGTATACAGTAATGCTCTCCGACCGAACCCGTCCGAGACAGAATCATGCGCATTCCATCTCCGCAATAGACATTCAATTTAAATCGGGCCCTTAACATCACGTGGCGAGGTACATACTAATGTTGAATAGTGCTCAAACCCGAAATACCTAGGAGTAACGTTAGATAGGGCACTAACGTATAAGTCACACTGCCACAAAACCAAGCAGAAGGTCGGGACACCGAATAATCTGTTACGTCGCCTAATTTCTACTAACTGGGGAGCAGCACCCGATGTCCTTCGCACCTGATGTCCTTGTACAACTGGCATGTCCTTGTGCTTCTCTGCTGGAGAATTTGCGTGTCCAGTGTGGCAGCGGTCCGCTCGCGCCAAACTGGTGGACACTGCCTTGAATGAGACTTGTCGGATAATATCGGACTGCTTAAGACCGACTCCACTCAATAAGCTTTACCCGTTTACAGGAATCGCATCACGTGCCGTACGAAGAGACGCTTAATTGCGTAACACACTATCAATCTCAATCTGAATAATTTTGAAGGATATCTCTAATCCATTGTTCCTGTGTTCGAAAAATGTGATAACGCAATGAATGCTGTTGAACTGTCAATATGAAACCCCATTGCTAATGTCATAGAGTAAGTATTATCTAATGTTAGTGTCACGCAATTACCCTGTAGGAATCCGATTCCCGACATCCCCTCAACGATTAGACAACTACTCTGGTTAAGAGCTGTTTAGTTTTATTGTAATCACTAAAACGGATAAAAGTGGCCACTATTTTCCGTTTTAGTGATTATAATAAAACTAAACAATGTAAAACTACCGTTTATAATAATATTAACGTATAATCTTGTGGAGCACAACTTAACGTGCTTATTTTCTGCATTTTAATTCTAAAATAAAAGAAATAACCAAACAAACGATGAGGGCACCACTGCGCGGTCGGCGTTTGGTCGGCGCCCTCTTAAGAAATAAATGACTATGACGTGGCCACCTACGGGCTCAAACAATATAAAATATAGAAGAAAAGTACCATCGACACGAAAAGAAGAAGAAGCATGTCTATCTAACAGTTTAACTACCTAATGTCATTGATGCTGCTGATGTTTATATAGGTTGGTATACAAACAAATGGATATTATTACGAGAAAAGGCGAGTGAGCGAGGCAGTATGCTTATTGCTCTCAATTGTGGACTGCCGATAAGACGTCTGATAAGCTTATCATTAACCTATTCCGCTGCTAAGTAATATAGTACATATTTATATTTTCGTTTGTAATACAGTTAAATGACACTGCAACTTACGTGCTCGTGTTTTTTTCTCTCGAACAATAATAATTACCTACAAGACGTTGAAAAATGGACAAAAACTTTCCGAGGGTAGTAAATACGTCCTATTTGTCAAATTATCATTATACTAACGTAAATAAAGAAGGTAAGTACCTTAAAATTATCTTTAAATTTGATTTCACAGGGCATAGTTTGATACAGTCAGCCTCAATATGATGTGTACTTCGATAACTTAGTTATGAACGCAATTTGTAATAATGTTTTGTACCATCTTCTTAGGTTGACTGTGTATTGTAATTAGGGGTACCTATGTGGTCTTCTATCTTATCTCACTGTGCTATTTTTGTAATACTTTGTGCAATAGCATTGCATAGGTATGTGCAGTCAACCGCGCTTGCAGTTCGCGTTTGCTGTTTTATAAGGCGAAAGCGCCAGGGTAGCCCGCGAAATTCAATTATTTTTAGGTTTTTTGCAATTTGCTGGTCAGTATTAAGTTGTACGTTGATTAATATATGATTCGCGGCCGTAACAAATATGTTTACAGAATTATAATTATATTAAAGTCATCAACACAACTCCCTAAGACCACGTAACCCCAAAGAGTGACTATTTCATGAAATCTTGATATTTTGGGATTATACTAACCTAACAAGTTGTATTACTGATTCTAATGATTATTACACAACTCTCTAAGACCACGTAACTCCAAAGAATGATGATTTCATGAAACGCTTATTCTTTGGACTTACGTGGTCTTAGAGAGTTGTGTTGATGACTTTAATGATTATAATTCTGTAAATACATATTTGTTACGGCCGCGATTCATATATTAATCAACGTACAACTTAATACTGACCAGCAAATTGCAAAAAACGTAAGAAAAATTTTAATTTCGCGAGCTATCTTAGCGGTTCCCCCTATCAAAAGGATATTCGATCAAAAAGATACTGGCTGAAAATAAAAATCCGCAGAATAAAAATGACTCGGTGAAAAAAAAACAAATTGCGCGAAATTTTGTACCATTGTAAAACTTTGATACCTCATATTTAGCAAGAAAATATTAAAAAAATGGAAATAGCGATAGCGATATGAAAGAAAGTATAAAAACAGCTGCTAATTAAATTGTTAATAACCTTTTGCCGCAAAAATCGCGGGATGAATAATTATTTAAAAGCTTAGGAAAACTTTGTTTTCATTAACTTGAGTTTTTATTTTGAGTAGGTCTATTTTATCACGGTAGGTAGATTGGTAGTTGAAAGAAAAGTAGATTACGCACCTTGCTAAAGTGAGTAATTAAGGCTCTGCCCCTATAGGAACAGCGTAAAAACGTCCTCTTTTTCGTTGCAGAGTTAGCCGTATTGCTACATATTACAAGCCCTAAAAAAATACAGTGTGAAGTCAAATGTATAAATAAAAGACTTATGTAAAAATATTTTCTAAAAAGAATCCAGAATCTTGAAAAAAAAAATCGCAAAAAGGAACACGAAAAAAGTTTTTCGTCTCGAAATACTCAATATTTTGAGTGATAACAGTTCAAATTTTTGTAACTATCAAATAGGAAATTCAATCAACTAAAGACATATGTAAAAATATTTTAACATAACGGCTTATTTATTTTTTAAATAAATAAAAACTGCGAAATATCTTTCAAATTGGCGGAATCGAGATTCAACTAAAATCAAATGCATCGCCAATTTCAACCATATTTGCTTACCGCGATGCACTATTGTCGCTCGCTTGGTAGTGACACGCCCAGTCTGCGGCTAACTCTTACAGAGATAGGTCACGTTACGCATGCGGCGCTCCAACATTACGTAAATTCGTTTATCAAAATAAAATTATTTCGTGAAAATTGACACTTCTTTTTTGTTTTTGTTTTTATACGGTTTTTTTTTTGTGATAATTGGACACTAGTTTATGAGTTTCGTTATATTTGGGACTGATTCGTGATTCTGTGCGTCTGTGATAATAACATTATAGAAAAAAACAATGGGAAATAAAAGAAATAAAGTGCTACGACGGATTTGTACAAGAAAACGGAGAAATAAACCCAAAAAAACTACTGCAGCTGAGTAAGTATAAAAATTGAATTATGTACTTATAGTTAGTTATCAGCACACAACGACACTATCAAGCTACATAGTTCCAGTATAAGCTGACCTCTTATTGTAAGATAAGTCTATACAACGCGAGATCAGCTCATACTGGAATGTGTCGACGTGTGAGTAGGTAAGTACGTGTAAATTCATCATCCTTTACTGTATAGAATTACAATTATTATTATCATCATATGTATTTCCTCAATACCTGAAACTTAGAAACTTATCTCTGGATTGATAAGTAGCGACATAGGTAAACAAAATAATAGGTAGCTACCTACCTGCATATTATGATTGTTATCACAAATGTTCGCCTCCCGCCACGGCTGCTACCGGACGGCCGCGGCCGGCCAGCTCGCCAGCTCGCTCGCGCCGGCCGGCCGGCGCGAGCGCGGTGGCGCCCGGTGGCGGCGCGCGGCGCGGCTACGGCTAAGGCCCGGTATCCACCAAAGCGGAGAGGAGATGTGCCGCGAAGCTGGCAGGTTATTTCCACCAAAGCGGAGAGGAGATGCGTTGCGGAGAGGAGATGTGAGCTCTGTGTAGCGGAGATGTGAGCTGTGAGAGATCGAAGAAAGGCGCGGGGAGAAGGCAGCGGGGTGAGGGGTGCGCGAGCGCGTGCGCTGCCCGGCCGCCCGACTGGACACTTCTCCGCTCTGTCGCGCCGCTTGCTCGCTCGCTGGCTCGCTGCACAAAATTCTATATAAAAATGAGACATCTCCTCTCCTCTCCGCTTGACCCATTTCCACCAAAGCTAAGCGGAGAAGAGATGTGGAAATAACGAAATCGGATTGGTTTATTCAAACACATCTCCTCTCGTCTCCTCTCCTCTCCGCTTTGGTGGATACCGGGCCTAAGAGTAGGTAACATCGTCGCCCGAACGCGCGGCGCTAACGCACCAAGTGATATCAGTAGGTACGGACGACAGCCGATCAAGCTATAGGTACAAAACCAGTTTATGCGGATCTCTCGTTGTACGGGAAATGATACAAAGCGAGGCCGTGTTATACTGGAATTTTACAGCTTGATGTGCTGCCGTGTGTACAGAGTAATAAAAATATCGCTCAGCTGAATCAAAACTAAAGCAATTCAAACCAGCTATATTACAGTAATTAGGTACTAAATTCCTAAATAATATTTGTTTGTTTTATCAGAGATCGGATAATCGGTTGCATATTGATCTAAAGTTGAGGTTTAGACATAAATATGTTACACTTTTGCAAGTATCGGAAAAATCTAGTGATTCCGGGATCGACAAATTTTGTGTTCTATTGAACAGAATCCTATTTACCTAGAATTGTATGTAAATTCATTTATAGCCTACCTAAAAAAAAGTTGTTTCTCATCCAAAAAAGGGTCAGAAAGCGCGTCTATGAAAGATGAAAAAATATTGTATTTTTTAAAACTGACCTGACGGACGTATAATAGGTACCTACCTATGCATTCGATTATTCAGTAGCGTGAAACCATAATATTGAATAATCTCGGGAAATCCCGGAACCAAAAGTACTCCCGAAAACCCGGTTTTTGTCTTGCTTTTTCAAATGAGCTCTTATTTTTCCAGCTCGCTTCAATGAAAATAATGTCTTGTCGTGGTCCAAAAATCTCCAATTTGTCTCTTCTCTTGTATTTGCTCACTTCGCTCGGTCTCCAACGAAGACTTGGCTTTTACGGTCTAAATAACTACATAATTATATTGATCAATACAGGTTTTATGCATGATTGCAATTTGAAAATTAGCGAATTGAACCAAACGTGAACTGGACCAATCGCGCCTAAAGACCGCTAGCGGCGGCCCTGATCGCTAGCTAATTTAATTTGACCATTTATATAAAATAGAAAGATGTATATAAAATAATACAAAGATAATTCGTAAAATAAATTGAACACGAAATAAATAATTAATTAATAGCAGTTAATTTCTTAGAAAATGTATCTGTTCCGATACAGTAACATTTTTTTGTTAAATTTCAGAGAACCTAGGGACTCTCAGAGTACCTCTGCAGCATCACTCACACCTCTTACTGCAATTAATCCAATCTCAACAGATACCGAAACTACGCAAGAACAAAATTATGGGTAAGTATGTATCATATAATGACATGGTTTATCTTCGTACCATTCGTTTAGCCATTTCAGCGCGATTAAAATCGAACTAACATACATTTACCTTTACATATTGCTTAGATAACCCATTTATCTGTTTTTTTTTTTAGAGAAACCACCGATGACGAGCCATACCTTGTTGAAACAGATTCTCAAGAAAATTCATACCTACCAATACAAGGTCGAAGAATTGTAAATATGATGTACTTCATTCAGCAACTTCAAAAAATTTCCAGTCATAGTTCTTTATTTGATTGCAATTTAAAAGATATGTCACTGATAGGAGAAAGCAGAAATGGTTTGATTTCTAAATATAAATTTAGATGTACTATGTGTAAAAAAGATTTTATAATCACAAATGAAGAACCAGCTAGCGAACAAAACATCAACGCTAATTTGGCTGCGGTTACTGGAATCACTTCTGCGGGTATCGGCTTTGCGCAGTTTCAAGAAATCACAGCATGTATGGATTTACCAATTTTTACAGAATCTACTTATTTGAAAATTCAAGACTTTGTTTATGAAAAATGGGAGGCAACAGCAGTTGAATCTATGGAAATAGCTGCCATGCGTGAGCGTGATGAAGCTATAGCTGAAGGGAAATTGAGCAAGGATGGTATTCCTATCGTTGACGTATATGCTGATGGCGTTTGGTCGTCGCGTTCCTACGGCAATAACTATAAGGCATTGTCAGGTGCTGCAGCAATTGTGGGTCGCAGATTTGGCGAAGTCTTATTTATAGGTATTAGAAACAAATACTGTCTCGTATGTGCTCGAGCAGACAAAAAACACATTTTGACTCCAGAACACAATTGTTTTAAAAATTATACGGGATCTTCTAGTGGTATGGAAGCTGATATTATCTGTCAAGGTTTTGAGACATCTATAGCGATGTATAACATTATATATGGCAGGTTGATTGCAGACGGAGACTCTGCTACATACGCGAAAATCCTAGCGCGTAATCCTTACCCAAACCATACCGTTCAAAAGATAGAATGCAGAAACCACCTGCTACGCAATATGTGCAACAAATTGAGAGCTGTCACCAAAGAAACTAAATATCCATTAGCATATAGAAAATTATTATCAGAGGTCAAGATTATGACTATTCGTAAAGTTGTGATTGCCTCAATACTAAAATACAAATCGGAGAAGGAGAAACCAGAAACAATAACAAGTTTTAGGAACGAAATACAAAATTCCATTTACCATGCTTTCGGTAACCATGAAAAATGTAAAGACTATTACTGTTTGAAAGACAAAACTTTACAGAGCAACATTGAAATAGAGAACACTATGTTCTGGTTCAGAATAAAGATGATCATTCAATCAGTTTTATCAAAATCAAGAAGTCTGCTTGAGAATGTAGATACGAATGCAGTAGAGTGCTTTAATAGTGTAGTGGCAAAGACTGTAGGGGGCAAAAGGATAAATTTCTCTCTTCGAAGAGGTTATCGTGCACGATGTTCTGCTGCAGTTTTGTCTTTCAATAACCCTCATCCAAGACATACACTTCACAAGAAAATTTTAGGGCAAAGTCCCAGAAGTATGTTAAAAAAGTTTGAAGAACGACGACTAAAGAAAAGAAGAATAAACCAAGAAAAACCTCATAGGAAGAATAGAACACTAAATAAAGAAAATATAGTAGTTCAACATGATTATGGTACTCAAAGTACTACTCCTGATATGGTACCACATGAATTAGTTAGGGCCAAAGAACTATTTCTTGAAAATTTAAAAGAATTAACTTCGGACAAAGATAACATACAACAATCTACTATAAATCAGAGGGATAGCAGTGACTGGCTAGATCTAAGAAAGAATATGTTAACTGCGTCTAATTTTGGAGTGGTGGTAAAACGAAGAGAAACTAGTAGCAAAGCCAAATTAGTGCAAAATATTTTATATAAATCCAACCTCAGCAATGTAACGGCAATTGCACATGGTGTGGAAAATGAACAACTTGCTTTGCAGCAACTCGCTATTCAAGAGAATGTGACAATTAATTCCTGTGGGTTGTTCGTAGACCACGAATACCCGTTTATTGGCGCCACACCAGACGGTTTGATAGGCCAAGATACAATAGTGGAAATTAAATGTCCGATAGTGGCTTACAAAAACGGTCTGGAAAATGCTATAAGGGAAAACAAGATACAGATGTGGAGATATAACAAAAAAAGTGATCTGATCATACTGAACAAAAACAGTACTTGGTTTTATCAAGTTCAGGGGCAACTCCATGTGACACGTAAAAAAAAATGCTTGTTTGCTGTGTGGAGTGGTGAAAACCATAAGCTGAAAACAGAAATTATAGATAAAGATGATGTGTTCTGGGAGACGAAGATGAAATCAAAACTATTGTCATTTTATATGGAATGGCTCTTGCCGGAAATAGTAGATTCTCGTCATGCTCGAGGAATGCCACTCAGGGAAATAGAATCACCCAAGCTCGATCATCAAGATAATAATCCTTGTCGTAAGAGAAGACTGACTTTTGAAGGATCACCAACAGTTCTTTCTTCTTCAAGTGACTATAATGAAGAAAATAGTCTGTGTCGTAGGAGACGCCTAACATTTGAAGGATCGTCAACAATCCGTTCTACTGCAATTGGTGCTAATAAAGAAAACATGCCCTGTTGTAGCAGACAGCTAAGCTTTGATGAAATGTAACAAATACGTGAGACCGGCAAAATTATTGTGACAGTGAGCTGATACCAGATCAATTTATAAATTAAGTCCGAGACACTCTCAGAGACAAATTTAAAGAGATTAATGTAATGACTGGGCCTTCTCAGTATATTTATGAAAATCTTTTATATGCCCATAAAAACATAAAATTGTTCAAAAAATACAGTGATATCCATAATATAAATACTAGAAACAAACACAAATATGTTGTACCTACAACAAGGCTCAAGAAAATAGGTGGCTCGTTCAGTTGCCAATGTATACACTTTTATAATAAACTACCAAGCCACGTTCAAGATCTAAGCCTTAATAAATTTAAATCGTTCATTAAACGTAAGTTGTGCCAGAAAGCCTTTTATACCGTTAAAATTATTGAGGATACAAAGACGGGATTGAGCTGTTTCCAATTTCTGCATTTTGAGTGTTTTTGATGTTTTTTTTTTATATACACATTGCCATTAATGATTTTTTTTTTAAACTGACATTTGCTTACTTTTTAAAGTATTACATTATTTTAATTATTGTGAATGTGAAGACGATGCGATGTGGGTCATTTATTTTAGTCATTTTATATTTTTATTATTCTCTCTATGGTCTGGCAGTTTGAGTAATTTATGTGGCCTACCCAAATGTCCTTTCTTTGGTATTGTTCGTCGAATCGTTGAGCTCCTTAAGTCTTGAGTTGAGCTGCACGATTTCTGACAAATGCGTGCACTGACTGGACAGGTCCTCTCAATATGTGTGGTTCTTTCCTCAAAAGACCATCTCAGACATCGACCTACATGGTCTTCATATAACTTGACCAAGATTATGTCTGGACTTTAAAAGAGACTATGACCTCTGAGTTTGTTTCGGCCTTTCTTCTCAGAGTAGTCAGACAGGAAACGCCAACCTCATCTAGTTTAAAAAAATTATGATTGACGTGTAAAAGTGTTTGTGCAAACCTACTTACAGAAATAAAATCATTTATCATCACTACCGCAGTACACGGACGTGAAATACTCGTACAACCTGACTGTGAGCTTATTTCTTCATGTAACATTTACCTACAAACTTTTTTTGATGTGTGTATGTGGAGTTATAGTAAAATCATTATAGGTATTATATTGTTTTCTTGATTTTATTGCTATTTTCATTTATCATCCCTAACACACCCAATAAATAGGTACTTACTACTTCTCAATAAATTCTCATACTTACTCGATATACTGTACACAGTATATCGAGTAGAGATATACTGTAAGCTCTTCCATCTTCTGATGCCAAATGCCGGACAAGTGCTAAGTGGTGAATAGGGTCGTATTCAATTAGCTAGCAAAACTCCACAGACGTGATTAATATCGATATCCAAACACGACAAAATAAAATAAATAGATTTAGTAATGCTTTTTCTTAAAATATGAGTTCAGAAAATCTTTTTTCCGTTTTATTATGTTTAGATATCGATACCCATCACGTCTGTGAAGTATACATAAAGCCCGATTCAAATAAGGAAGTATTGACACTCACGCGGGCGTAGCCACAGGCATCAGCTAGTTATTATTACAATTCAAGCCTAAAGATTTTTATCACCCTGTATTACGAAAATGAAATGTTTTACTCATTGTAAGTCAAATTTAGAAATCGGATAATCGGATGCATCTAGGTATTTACCTACAAATAGTTGCTGCTGTCGTAAGTCAAAATACATACATACATGAAGTCACACCTTTTTCCCATCATGGGGGTAGGCAGAAACCACATGACGCCACCTGTTACGATCCTATTAAAAATGTATCTAAAATATTATTGAAAACCAAAACTTACACACAAAAGACGTGCCTTCTGACCGATTATCGTAAGAGAAACAACATTTTTTGTCGAGGTAGGTAAATTTAATAAAATATGAATTCTAGGTAATATGATTTTATTCGACAGAATACTAAATTTATCGATCCTGGAATCGCGGGATTTTTAATTAAAAGCAAAATCCCGAGATCCAGAATACGGACGCCGCGGCACCGTGCCGGAATAATGCCACGCGCTGCCGATAACGTCAGCGGGGCTGTAGTGGGCGGAGCAGCGCGCCGGCGCCGCTTCCCCTGCTTCACCTCCGGAAAAACCTAAAGATTTGCTGCTTACCGCGCCTTAATGCACTCGGGTTAATTTAGTGCCCTCGCTTGCGCTCGGGCACCAACATAACTCTCGTGCATTAATAACTCACTTTGCGCTCGATTCAACAATCTACTATTTCTCCGCAGTCGCTGTCGCACGAGTCGCGTGAGCGTATTGTTCGTGGTCACGGTATAAATAATAATTATTTAGGTAAAGCCTCTAGGATAAGGTACCGACTTATCACAGAGGCTTTACCTAAATAATTACTGTTAATACTGTTCTTTGTCGTTTTGCTCTTGACAGGTCGTGGGCGTAACGTTGTATTAGAATTTAATTCCATACTAACTGGCTTCCGACTTGCAAACTAGAATGCGATGTGTTAACACATCATCAGTTCGATTTCTGGCTGGAAATATTGATTTAAAAAATCCAATGATACAGTTTTATTTTTGTCAAAAGGAGTCTTCCTTTGAGTACAATGCGTGCCACGAAAGATGAGACTTGACATACCACGTGGTTTGACTTGCGCAGATCACGATTTTAGGTATCTTTAGCGGTATGAGGTCTGAGTGCGGGACGGGACCGGACGTCATAAAGCGGCGAAAAGAGCGGGGGAGGCGGGGTCGAGTCTCATCTTTCGTGGCACGCATTGTACTTTCGCTATTCGAATTTGGCCATCCCCGCCTACTTGAAACATTCACCTGTATATTAACTTATTATACTCGGTCACTGAAGTCAGCATAGAATAGAAATGTACTCTTATAATTTAATAATAAATGTCGTCACCTATAATCATTAAAACAATTGACACGCGCAGTCGCTTTAGTGTGGACAGAGCTTTAGGAGATTCCATCAATGTTGCCCGCAAAATTAAAATGTTCTTAGCGCTGGCGCTGTTTTAAGTTGTGTGTCTAAATTATGATGATCATAATCTTAGAATCCGTGACACGAAGAAAATTAGACTATTTCGCGAAACCATGGCGATTTACCTCAAATATAATCTGGGGAGCTCGACTGACAGTGGCAGTCTACGTGCTGCAGACAGATTATTTATTGACATTGACAAATGACAATAATTATTACATACAATGGGAATGACGCGATGACGTGATGTCATAAATAATGTAAACAAACACACTCCTATCCATCTTTCGGTAAAAATATCTCGATTTATAGGGCTAGTAAAACAAAGCCAGGCTATAATGATTTTTCAGAAACATTAGAATCTGGTATGTGTCCACCTTAGTACCTACTTTAATAAAATCTTTTGTGTCCGTGCGAGTGGTAGTGTGTGTGATATTTTAAATTTCTAGTCCTATATAGGCCGTATTTTCACAACTTGTTTATTTTCCAGATGGAAATAAAATGCATGGATCTCGGCGTGTTATAACATTCTGCCTCCTAACTACAGTTTTGCCTTCGATCCTGATTGTGTTACCCTTGTATCTGAGAAATATAAGATATGCTGATGTCATGTATAAAATATCAGACTCTGATGTTATCCAAATTCATAAAGGTCAATCATCAATATTTTGTGAGAAGCATTCACTTAAAATGAATACTACGTTTAGCGCATTCCAAATGAAAGGTACACCAGAAATATCAAACAAGCGGAAACATATTCGATTAAAGAAGTCAATGACCTTACCAGATGATACATTAGAGTATTGGGGATTTTATTTATTGAAAGGGGCTGCTGTTGAATTGAAAGCATGTTCACGTCATAAAGGCTCGAAGATTCTTGTTGTTAAAGGGGACAAGATATTGAACACATGTGGAATTTTGGATGGATTTAATAGGCATGAGAAACGCCTCCCGAAAGTGGAACACCAAGGAGTTCTAGTGACATTAGAGAAACCTGATTACAGACTTAAAAACTATAATACTTCACAACATAATATAACACATAATAAGGAAGACGCCATGGACAAAAAGGCTGATAATAACCCTGACTTGATGCTGAACAATGCTAAAGATGATTATTATACAGGAAAAAAGACACATAATGATCAAGAGAGACTAAGAAGAGATATAAAAAGTATACCATTACATAATCCTAACACTTTACTAGATACTGGTGTATATCATGGAGGAAATTCTTTTAATGGTACTGTGAACCTTCAGGAACCTATATCTAGATTTGAGAATAATTTGCATGAATGTTTTCATGATACAATTTTAATAAATCGTTTGTTCCCCTTCTCCATGCAATGTAACAGTACAAATTACTTAGAAAATACTACCATCCTCAAGGTAGTTCACGAAGTACTCCTTGATGGATATTATTATTATATATTCTATACAGATAATGGGGTTAATGATATACATGCAATTTTCGATATTTATAAACCAACATTCCAATATGTGAATAATTCTGAATCTAAAGTATGTGTTAATAAAACTGAATGTGAATTTAATATAGACTTCTTTAGTGATGAATTAGTTATAGTTGAAAAACCCACAAAAGAAGGTTTACAAAATGAAGACAGTGATTCTTCAATTCTAGTGTCCATATGCCATCCTCGAATTTCTGTTTATATATTTTTTCCTATATCTGTCTTGTTACTTATACTCCTTTTTGCATTTTTATGATATTTGTTAATAGGTTTATTTCATTTATTTTTAGTCAATATGAACATTACCAGAAGTGTGATATTAATTTATTAAGTTTTTAGAGTTTATGTTTAGTGATGTTAAATGATGAATAAAAGTTGTGAAATTATATTGGATATAATAAGTAGGTAGGTACCTAATAATGAAGGTATAAGGCCGCGTCACACCAAATGTATAAAGTAAGTATAGGCCGACAACTGTAAAAACCAATGGACAGACAGTTGGTGGCTTCGACATTGTTTTTTTCTTACAATTCGCGCACAGTCGGGGGCCGACTATACGTTTGGTGTGGTGGCGGCCTGCTAATTATTGTGTATACCTAGAATATAAAAAAAAATAGGTAAAAAAAACTTTTTCAGTTAAACGGTTTTATGTTAAACATACGTTGCAATGTTTAAGATAAATGTACTAAAAAAACCAAAAAATAAAAAAACCAAAAAATAATAAAATAGATACAGTCGTGGGAATTATAAACATATGCATAGACTAGACTAAAATAAAACCGTGGGGCACGTCAATCAACAACAACAATAGACAATTGACGTGCCCCACGGTTTTATTTTAGTCTAGTCTATGCATATGTTTATAATTCCCACGACTGTATCTATTTTATTATTTTTTGGTTTTTTTATTTTTTGGTTTTTTTAGTACATTTATCTTAAACATTGCAACGTATGTTTAACATAAAACCGTTTAACTGAAAAAGTTTTTTTTACCTATTTTTTTATTTTCTAGTTTTTAGTTTTTATTTCGCATTCTGTTTAATTCATTTAGTGCTTCATTATTGCAAGGTTTCTTGCCCGTTAGTTTATTGCAGTCTAACTCCTCTATACGTAGTCCCTGCAAAGATCTTACTCTAATAAGAGCCACTTATTTGATACCCATATTGGTGGGATTGATAAAAAATTGTTATCAGCCATTTGGTAGCGGCGGCCATCTTAGATTTCAATTTTGCATAGTAAATTGTATTCTACTTGTTGAGACCTTTCATTTGATACCCATGTTGATGGGATTGATAAAACCTAAGTTATCCGCCATTTTGTAGAGGCCGCCATCTTGGATTTTAATTCTATATAGTACATTGTATTATACTGGTTGAGCACTTTCATTTGATACCCATATTGATGGGATCGATAAAACCTACGTTATCCGCCATTTTGTAGCGGCCGCCATCTTGTATTTCAATTTTTTATAGTATATTGTATTCTGCTTGTTGAGCCCTTTCATTTGATACCCATATTGATGGGATTGATAAAACCTACGTTATCCGCCATTTTGTAGCGGCTGCCATCTTGGATTTCAATTTTGCATAGTGAATTGTATTCTACTTGTTGAGATCTTTCATTTGATACCCATGTTGATGGGATTGATAAAACCTAAGTTATCCGCCATTTTGTAGCGGCCGCCATCTTGTATTTCAATTTTTTATAGTATATTGTATTCTGCTTGTTGAGCCCTTTCATTTGATACCCATATTGATGGGATTGATAAAACCTACGTTATCCGCCATTTTGTAGCGGCTGCCATCTTGGATTTCAATTTTGCATAGTAAATTGTATTCTACTTATTGAGACCTTTCATTTGATACCCATGTTGATGGGATTGATAAAACCTAAGTTATCCGCCATTTTGTAGAGGCCGCCATCTTGGATTTTAATTTTATATAGTACATTGTATTATACTGGTTGAGCACTTTCATTTGATACCCATATTGATGGGATCGATAAAACCTACGTTATCCGCCATTTTGTAGCGGCCGCCATCTTGTATTTCAATTTTTTATAGTATATTGTATTCTGCTTGTTGAGCCCTTTCATTTGATACCCATATTGATGGGATTGATAAAACCTACGTTATCCGCCATTTTGTAGCGGCTGCCATCTTGGATTTCAATAAGTTATCCGCCATTTTGTAGAGGCCGCCATCTTGGATTTTAATTTTATATAGTACCTACATTGTATTATACTGGTTGAGCACTTTCATTTGATACCCATATTGATGGGATCGATAAAACCTACGTTATCCGCCATTTTGTAGCGGCCGCCATCTTGTATTTCAATTTTTTATAGTATATTGTATTCTGCTTGTTGAGCCCTTTCATTTGATACCCATATTGATGGGATTGATAAAACCTACGTTATCCGCCATTTTGTAGCGGCGGCCATCTTGAATTTATAATGATAATGAATAAACATAATTGTATTGTCACCAAAATCCAAAGTGTATACAAAATTTCAGATTAATCGGTTGACAGGAAGAGGGTGAAATTTGAATTACTAAATATGACACAAGAATAAAGAATAAAACAAACGGGGTGAGCTAAATAAAACCGTTTAAAAATTAATGAAATCCGGCCGTTTTGCTCAAAAACCCCGTTTACACGATGCAAGTTTGTTGCATACTATATTGAAGCAATAATTATTGATTGGCATCGTCTTACACCAGCCACCACGTAAAATTATTGCTCAATACGTATCGATCAAAACTGCGCCTTGCAGCCTAATTACATTATCGGCAAATTATTGAGACTAGTCGGCTTCGTTTCGATCGCAATTTGCTTAATTTTACGCTTTTCGTATTGCGTAACTCCACTATCGTGTGAAACCAATTGGAGTCTCTTTAGAGTAAAATATATGCAAAGAAAAACTGGGCAAACGTCAATCACACCGCTTTCCTCATCAATCTAGGACATTGATCAGACAGTAAAATAAAATCGTGGGGCGTAGCGTAACCTGAGTAAACATTTAAATAGCATTGTAGCGGTATCTACAATGCCACATGCGAACAACGCGTTATACTGACGTCACGCAAAATCCTGCATCTCGCAAGCAGAGTTCACCGCGCAACTAGCATCTTATAGATACAACGGCCCGACATGAATCATCGGGCAGTTGCCCGCCAGACACAACACCCATCTGGATGGAGGATCCTTCCTTTTCTATAGAGTATGAGTGAACTTTACACCCTGTTCCTCATACCTCTGTAGCATTTATAATGATATGAGTGGTTGTCTGTTGATAGAAATTTCACGTGCCTGACGTGATTTTCCTTTTTTATTTGATCAATGCCCTAGATTGATGAGGAAAATGATGTGATGACTCTGGTACCTAGGACCCTAGGACCTAACGAATTATTTTTTAGCTTTTAGTACAGACGCGACGCCAGCACCTCAAGCTACTACAATCTGTCAAATTTCTTTAATAGATTTTCAACTTTATCGCTAAAGCATAAGGTTCAAAGTTGATTGGGAAAATTTTTACAGATTTTTGTCTTCTATCGATTTAAATACCTACAGTTGTTCATATTAGTATCATAGTCCTCCATAAATTATTATAATTATAATAATTCATAAGATTTAACGTGGGAGAAAATGAGATAGGAAGCATTATAGTGTTTTTGAAGGTTTCACTTCTACCACGTGTGAATTGCACACATGTTTTTTTTATTCTGTGAACAGAAAAGGTTGATTCAATATTAGTTTTACAAATCTTTTTAGCGGACAGGAAATATCGCGTTTTTATATTCTGTGTTTGAGAAGCAGACTGTCAAGTAGGTACTATACTGATCGTATAACACCAGTCTATGTTTGCTTCCTCGACCTTACGAAGGCGTTTGACCTGGTTTCCTATGATATCCTCTGGGATAAACTTAACGACACATCCCTACCAAGCGAATGCATTCGTATTCTTAAATATTGGTACGGGAACTAGGTCAACATTGTTCGATGGTGAGGGACGCTGCCTGAACCATACAGGTTGGAGTGCGGGGTGAGGCAAGCTAGGTTGATCTCACCAACGCTCTTCAAACTTTATGTAAACGCACTCCTCGAGAGGCTGAGCAGCATGCGTGTCGGATGTCATGTTGGTGGAGTTTGTGTAAACAACATTAGCGAGCGGACGACATGGTGCTGCTGAGCGCCTCGGTCTGTGGCCTGTCTAAGCTGTTCGGCATTTGTGAGGAATATGCTCTCAGTCATGGCCTGCTCTATAACACCAAGAAAAGTGAGAGTATGGTTTTTCGGGCCAGGGGTAAATGTCCAGGTTGTATCCCTAGCATTAAGTTAAATAATGTACCGCTAAATAGGGTTGACACCTTCAAATGGGTACCTTGCGCATCTGGTGACCTCTGACCTGAGACGATTCGGACATAGAGCGGGAACGTAAGGCGTTGTCTCTAATGCGCCTGCCACACACTCGACGAGTGGCATGGGAAGTAACGAGGAAAGGAGGCAGAGACATAGTGTGGCAACATTACTCGTCATGCCACACGTCATGCTCCTCGTCCTACCCACTGCTCCCTATTTTGTCGGTTTTTGCGCGCGAGTCAAAGGACCGGCAATACGAGTGCGAGTGGCCGGCCACATAATCGCGCGGTCGCAACTCGCAGTCTGCATCACAGAGTACATTTTTATAATAGGGTATAGAGTCGTCACTCGCGTCATTTTGCCGAATGTATGGCGTATGGCGCCATCTGGTGCTTTGTGCAAAGTACTTTCGCAATAGGCTCCCTAGACTTTTAAGATTTCAAATAAATATTTCGATTGGAAATTAAATAAAACGAAATAGATAATACAAAAATCTGTTTTTATTTCTTTAACCTTTTCGTACAGTACACATGTGCTAATTTTTGAATTTCATCATTTTCATCGTAATCAGTTCTGGACCCTGATAATAACTTGTTTGTGTTTTTGCACCAGTTATACACAAATATTATTATTACCTCGCAAGTTTAATGTAGGTACTGCATTTGGGCTGAGTCTTTTACTCCAGGTGCAGTCCTTTTCATCAAAGTGTACATGATACACTCGATTAGAATCAAAAATAGTTTGATCTTTTAATAAAAAAAGATCACCACCAATAGCATCAATCCATAATTTAAATCGGTTTGGTTCCTTGTTTGGGTTAGGAAATAAATGCAGGATAACATTATCTGCCCCTGTAAAGAGAAAAAAATTGTCAGTTAGTATAATAGCCAGACTACAAGTTGTATTATACTAAATATAACACACTCAACTTAAACATAGGCCCAAACATTGATTCGCTAACAACTAAGCCTAAACAAACTAGTGGCGAAACGAGCCACATAGCTATTAACAATTAACATAGAATAAAATCAAATGTAAAATGTACACTACAAGTTGCACATCTAAGCAACAAGGAAACATTTTACAATATTATTTTCCTGTAAATCGTAGAAATAATGCAAGTATAGATCACATCCACATTCATTAATTGTGTTAGTATGTACTCCCAAAAATGTGATGTGTTATCCACATCACTTTTGCCATTTAGTTAAGTCTTGTATGTACATATAGGACCAAAATGAACTAATATTACTTAGATTGGTTGTAATTTTAAATGCACTTACGTGTTTTGCAGCAGGCACAACATCTTTTCATAGGCATGGTCGACAAAATCCAATTCACAATACAAAACAGTAAAGTCCAAATTCTCAGCCACAGGTCAGTCGATGATAGCGGTAATATCGGAATCCAAGTAAAAGCCAGGTCAGTCGGGAAAAGAAACAGTGTTATAAGCCGGGTCGTCATTAAAAATTTACAAAATACAATAAAAGCATCCATTCACCTCAGAAGAAAATAAACGGATTGTGATATTTCAATATTTGTAAACAGTCAATGTTAGTAACACGTTCCATTTCCGAATGAATCACTGTAATTTATATTTGTTTAAATAAATAATTAACATTTTCTGCTCAATTATTAGTAATTATTATTATTTTTAGTAAATAAACTACCAAATATTAAATTAATATTTTTTTGTCTGCTTTCTTATGTTTTTTTTTTCTGTTGAAGAGAATGTAAGTGCCAGTGTCTGCGTGAAATGAAATAAACACATGACAACTATGTTGTGATGTAGCCACAACAAAAAAAAAACAGTAATACCAGTGTAATAAAAATATTTGTTTGTAAACTTTTGAATAGCACCATCTAGTGTTATGGCCAAAAAACTTTTTGAAGATTCTATCAAGTTGTTCGAAGTTATAACACCATGGTCTGCATGGAGCGCTCGCGCAAGACGCACGCGTATGCAAAATTGGAAATTATGTCGTCGCCAAGCGTGGAATGGTCAAATGAAAAGGTGTTAATAATCCACCATCTCCGTTGGCGAGGACGACGACGACGATGTATATTTCTTTTTACTACATTAATATAATTAGCTATACTAAAAATGCATAGCGCGCACGCTGCCACCGTTTCAACGTCCATTGTCTCACCAAGGCAAATCACAAGTGAGGAGCGTCGCGATTAATTGCGCGAGTAGAGCAGTGTGTGGGCAGAGAGGGCAACATCGCGGCAAATCACGGCAGCGCGAGGAGCATAGCGATGAGCAGCGCAAGGAGCATAGTCTGGCAGGCGCATTAGAGCGAACATGATAGCTCGCAGGTTTGCACGATGCTCGAAGGAAGTAAAAAACACTCTTTTCAAAGCGTATTGCAAATGTTTTTATTCGAGCGCCCTGTGGGCTAACTATACTCAAAACAGTACAGCACCCTAATTCAACAATGCCTACAGGATGTTGTTGAGGCTGCCTCAGTACTGCAGTGCGATTCTGTAACCATCTCACCGTGAAAAGTTAGGTGAAGTGAGCTGTCAAAGTGTCAATTCCTAGCAAAAACAAACCCACACCACCTAAGTTTTCACGGTGAAAGTTTTTACAGAATCGTCCGGCTGCAGTGCGTCGGGGATGTTCGCTAAGTCGCGCATTGACTGCTTCTTTGCGACTATGCGGAAACGATTCACATCCTTGGTGCGCAGGGTCCGCGCCAGCTCCAACACCATCTTGAGAAGGATGATGATGATGTCGCCTGTAATGGATCTAAAGCCGCGTATAATTTGAGCCCAAATAAGCATTACTGTAGCCGTATAATAAGTTTGTAATGCTACTATAGAACTAACTCAAAATGCGAAAATGATAAAGCAATGCTGTAAGTCAGCCGTGCCTTGATGTGTTACTTGGGTACCTATGCAACTGAAAATAATTTTATAAAATTTAAGCACAGCTGTCCTTAAAAACCCTTGCAGGTACAGGTTGTATTTATATGGCGCGACAGCGCCGGGCTGATTCGCAACACACCATCGAACTGAACAACTTTCACTATGAGACCAACTCGGAAATCACGAATTAAAATCTGCTGTTTTAATACAAAAGTTCAATACCTAGAGTAGGTATGTACTTGACCAAAATGTATAAAACAGCTGATTTTTTTTTCGTGATTTCAGAGTTGGTCCCATAGTGAAAGTTGTTCAGTTCGATGTTCTAAAGCACCTCTTAAAATTTGTCGGGTTAATTTTTAACACTGTATAGACGAGGGAATGCGAGACTCTATCATATTTACAGAGATTAATCTAGGTCAAAAATTGACTTAGCTTCAGAATATGCAGGTATTATCGAAAGTGAGGCCTGAAAAATTAGAAGCAGTCTGTCCGAAAACTAACCTTTTGAGCGCCAAGCGGTACCGAACGCAATGTGTCCCCTAGCGCCAAGCTATAAATGTCATCACGAATATATAGTAAACAGAGTGATGAGGGTAATTTGTATTATCGATAAATGTTACTTACATTTTATAGAAATATACCAGATAAATAAAAATTTGTAATCTATTTCTATATCTTTTTTTTTTAACTTACTTACTAACTTTTTTGTTGCCTGAATCTGGGTTGAATAAATTTATTTTCTTTCTTTCAAAACTATTAGGTACTACTTTTCCTATTCTTTTTATACGTTCATAATCAGTCAATCAGCTTTAATACTAAGGCGATCATCACATTTACGTCACGAAACCGCAGTATTCCCGCCATGACTTGTCTGTTGTACGACAAGACAAACAGCCTGTTCTAACGCACAGATTTGATTATGATCCCATCTCTATTTTCCGCGTAATTTCACCGACCTGCTCGGAAGTCTGTTACACCTCCGCGCTCAGCCCGCTATTTTGTAGCGGTGCCGCGTTTATTTCTAGTGATGCAACGGATCTCTGTTTCTGTTTCCGCAAGTGCGGAAGTTCCGCGCGATTTCCAACATCCGTTTCTGCTTCTGTTTCCGCAACTTTTATAACGGAGATTTAAACGGAAGTTTACTCTTTATAAAATATAACTTGCCACTACTAAATTTTGAATACATATTAATAAAAGGTTCAATTTCAAAGTTGCAATATTGTTTTCTATAATAGATTTCTAATACAATCTATTTCTAATCTAGATTTGGTGTATTTGATACTTAATAATTATATTTGTAAATTTGTTTTTTTTTCATATTATTTACACTTCCGTTTCTGCATCCGTTTCCGTTTCAGTTTCTGCTAAAATTTACTTTTGACATCTGTTTCCGTTTCTGGTTCCGCTAAGACACTTCCGTTGCATCACTATTTATTTCGCACGTATCTGAGTCGACAATTGTATAAGGCGAAACTTCAATATTTTTGTAAAATGCATGTTGATTTTACAGAAAAAGTAATATAAAATGTCCAAAATAGACCTTGAAATGTCGTCACTTTCGACAATACAGTGTAGTATTGTAGACATTTTAAATTTTATAATTCAACAGACTCTCAATGGTCAGCTACTCGAATTGCTACATAGTATTATAGTGATGTTTCTTAGCGGATATCGTAAAGCGGTGTCCCATAATTATTTTCGTGGCGGAGGTGTGCTAAGTCCCTAATCGTTGTTTTTCGTGATTTACTAATATAATAATTCGTATGATTACGAAAATCCGGTTCTTTGCTTATTTTAGGATTTTGCCATATTCGATTTTTTCAATTAACTATCCTACTATGACAAATATATGACCTACTCTTTTATAAAATAAAAAATACTTGCCAGAAATTATGGTAAGATTCTGAGTAGGATTGATACGGATGTGTGATTTGAGATAAGGTATGAATAAATTTTCATTGGTTCCGGTCGACTAGTTATTTTCAGACATTTTACAGGAACACGTGATTGCAACAACTGAGATGTCCATATTTTGAAATTCAATGTTTAGATTTTTTCTCAGATAGTTCCTGTTAGCAACGCAGCTCCAATTGATCAAATCTGGAATAGCGAGCATAAGAATATTATCGTAGTGATATGGGGGTACTATCAGTGTAGTGTTGAAAGAGTTAACACACAGAAAAATTGTCATGCGTTTATATCTGAATATTGATTGTCACAGTGTTTATAAGCTAAAATTAACATTATGTTATTAAATGTATTTGGAATAAGATCAGTTGCATTACTTATATAAAGATAATATTATGTAAGCGTAGGAACCTTAATTATCATTTTTGTCAAAAGTCACTAATACTTCGAACAAAATTTATTCCAAAAATATAAATAATTCGAAATGAACATAAAAACCATGTAGAAAACAATCTTTTAAAAAGTAAAATGCAAAAGCAAATGTAAATGGGAGTACAGGATACAATAAGGACCTGTTAAAAGAAAGTAATGAACATATTGAGGAAATTTTGATTTATTATTTCCACATAGTTGTGTCCAAAGTGCGTTTCACAGGCTCAGTAGGTAGATCTTCTGTAAACAAAATTTACACAATTCAATACAATTGCTTTAGAGAAATTAAGGTTCCGATCGGGAATGGAGCGCTACTATTTTCAAGTATATCAATAACAATACAGTTGAGATATTTCATTATATTTATTTAGGGTATTACAAAAACAGTTACCATATTATGTACAACTGGAAAAAAAGCTACAATACAGTGGGTTTCCTTCTAGAACTTTTGTGATTGAAATAGCCTCTCCAGTACCCGATGAGACCTCTGTGCAGGTGGCAGAGAGGCCTGCGCGGAACGGGGGCCATCCGGCCGAGCCGGTCTTACTCCTAACTATGTATATTAAACTTATATTGATACGTCTATTATAGTATAATGTAATCATTAATTAAACTAAAACGATTATATCGGTCCGAACGAAATGAGTTCCAATGAAAATTCGGCACAGCGGTTATTAGAAGGCTCCTCCTAATACACACACCTTATAAATATCGCAATAGAACGCAGGACACAAAGTATAAACCGGGTAAGCGCAGGCTCCTCAGATGAGGTTAGCCACATCGCTGGGCATTTCCGAGATGCTAGTATGGTAAAACTCCTCAATATCCTTGAGCGCTCTCCTGTCAGCTTCAGTAACGAAGTTGATAGCAATTCCTTTACGGCCGAAACGACCTCCTCTTCCAATTCTGAAAAATACAAAATGACTCTTTAATTCCTGCATAATTACTAAAATATCTTTTTGCCATGTTATCATGTCTAGGGCACAGACAACCACTGGTGCTAGGCATTTGTCATCCTCCAGTATTATGGGTGTTAAGATACAGTTTTTTTATAGATAAGTATCTATCAATAAAAGTATATTAGATGAGCATAAAATTAAGCTCAGGAGATTCGTTTCATATAATTTTCGCGATTTCGTTCATCATCATAATCAGCCTATGATGTTCCCACTGCTGGGACACAGGCCTCCTCTCTTCGAGAGAGTTGGATGTAATCTACCATGCAGGTCCAGTGCAGGTTGGTAGACGTCACATGTTTTCGAATTTCAGGACATGCTGGTTTCCCGTTTTCCTTCAGCATTTTCGACAACTTGGTTCTGAAAGTTCCATGAGATATTGTCCTTGTCGATTTGAGTATAAACCTTCTCATTGTGACTGTTTAGCCAGAGTGCAAGAGCAAGGCCGGTAAACTGCCAGTGGTCACCACTTACAGGGCAAAGTACTTCAGTGAATAGGTGCCTTCCATGAGATGGTCAGTAATGTCATGGCGTTGCTGGCCTCCTTGGGGAGCTGCGGTGAATCTTTCCCCACTCGTACGCAAAATACGTGCATTGACGTGGAGTTGCGGGCACAAGCCCATATTCCATTACCTAAGGTCCCAATCAATCGTAAATTATGCTTACAAAAAAATACATAAATACACTTACCGATGGATGTAGTTTTCACGGTTAGTGGGCAGATCATAATTGATGACGCAAGAGACTTGCTGCACGTCGATACCGCGGGCAAGTAAATCAGTGGTGATCAGGACACGAGAAGATCCTGTACGGAACTGCCGCATAATCACTTCACGCTCACGCTGGTCCATATCGCCGTGCATAGCAGACACAGTGAAATCACGCTCATGCATGGATTCAGTCAGCCAGTCGACCTGAAATATAATTACAGATTCATAATAAAATATTGCATTCATCAGCATACTATTCCTAATTTTCTGTTTAAAAAGCAGAATAATATAACTCAATAGAGGTTAAGTATGAGCATGATATTGATTATAAGATATATGTATTATTATTTTATTACATTTAACTCGTAAGAACCACAGGTGCAACTTATCATTTCATATGCCATTATGGCACCTCAATTCCTATGTTTGTATTCAAGCATTTACCAAATCTTACTAAAATAAGTTTTTTTTTATGAGTAATTACTTAAATGCCCCAGAAGAACAGTTTGTAAAACATAATCATCTCATCTGCCTAGCCTTTTCCCAACTATGTTGGAGTCGGCTTCCAGTCTAACCAGCTGCATACCAGTATTTTACATGGAGCGACTGCCTATCTGACCTCCACAACAGTTACTGGGTAAAATGATACCCCTTGGTAAGACTGGTTGTCACTTTCGGGCTTCTGACCTACCCATAACGACTGTCAAAGATCCAGGAATTATAGCCGGGACCAACAGTAAGGAGGGGTCTCAGTATGTAAAGATGGTCACCCATCCACAGACCATCCGCGGCAAGTGTAGTTTAACCTGAACGATCGACCTGTGCGGCCATTATTATTTAGCTACAGGCCCCTCTTATGTCGATGTGGCGTGTTTGTAAAACATAATATAGGTTGTAATTACCTTGCGACGAGTGTTGCAGAAGATAACAGCCTGAGCGATGGAGAGGGTGTCATACAAGTCACAGAGGGTCTCTAACTTCCATTCTTCAAGTTCAATGGCAATATAGAACTGTTTAATACCTTCCAGTGTTAACTATAAAAAATACAAGAAAATTATGTTATTGATAATTATAATATAATTTAAGCATGTACAGTATTGCAATATTACAAGATGCTCAAATCTTATAAAAGGCACAAGATGATATATTTAAATAATACTTTAATTTTATCTGAAATATTTTAGTTTTACTGCCTCATTGTCCGTGTAAGATTCTAGGTTCAATTCTGTTTAGGAATTACTAATAGAAAATTAGTAATTTCTCAGTAGCAGGCTGGAGTCTTGGACAGAATTTGTTCACATAGCATATTCAGCCTATAATGTTCCCACTGCTGGGACGCAGGCCTCCTCTTGGTGAGAGGGAGTGGGCCGTAATCCACCACTCAGGCCCAGTGCGGGCAACCTACAACACGTAAGTCGCAGCTATTATCACTGGGCAACCACTGCTCATTTGTGCCCAGTTGGTGACAAAAAGGCTCACCCCCTATTACCCAGGATTTAAGCAACTGGCAAAATGTGACCTATCCACTTCTGCAAAATCCTTGGGGAATAAATGTGTTAACAATGTCATTATGTGTGTTACTTTAGTTTAAGATAAATATAGTTCACTTCTATTTCTGAAACATTGCAGGTTGTAATTATAAAATACTAGCAGAGCCCATCAGTTTTACCCACATAAGTGTCGATCCCGTGGGAATATCGGGATAAAAACTATCCTATGTCCTTCTCTGGGATGCAATCTATCTCTCAGTCAATTTAATTGAATTTTCCGTTCATTTGTTTAAATGTGAAAAGGCAACATAGAGACAGCCAGAGTTACATTCGAATTTATAATATTAGTATGGATGGACAGTTACATACCTCCTCCTTTTGCACAAGAATGCGCACAGGGTCTCTCATGAAGCATCGAGACACCTCCAGTACATCGTCTGGCATGGTAGCAGACAGCAAAATAACTTGAACATCAGCAGACAACATCTTGAATACATCATGAATTTGATCTTTGAATCTGAAATGTTTATATACACAATTTTTGATATGACTGAAGAAGTAATTTAAAAATTCACATGTACACTAGACTCAGTCATTGTATAAGTGAATCATACAATACAAAAACAGCTGTTTGTAGGTTGTTGTTCTGCAGAACTTTCTTGGAGAAAAGGGATAAGTATTGTATGGAAATCAAAATAAACTTATAGGTTATACGGTCAATCATTAACATCAGTCTGGATTTGCTACTGGTTGATGATAATAGGGTCACCCCTATTACATGTGACTTCAAAATAACTGGCAAAATATGTATTTATTAGAGGTACACTTGTGCCTAACCCTTCAGGAAAACAGGCTTAATGTTACGTATATTGCTAGCTAGAGAAAAGGTGACTTCTTATGGAATCCTCCTTAGATCTTATAACCATTTTGTAATTGAATTTATAATACAATATTAGTGTGACTCACCCTCTGGACAACATTTCATCAGCTTCATCCAGCACAAATAGCTTGATAGTGTTAGCCCGCAGTGCACGGCGTGTTATCATGTCGTAGACGCGACCAGGCGTGCCCACCACGACATGAACACCACTCTCCAGCTGACGCACATCCTCGCGCACATTGGTGCCTCCAATGCAGGCATGACATTTAGCATTCAAGTGATCACCAAGAGCAATCACCACCTAAAAATATCACACTGTTAAGTCCAAACTATGAAGCATTAATTAATCACCAAACAACACAAAGCCAACCACAGTTCATACCTTCTGAATTTGCTGAGCCAGTTCTCTGGTTGGGGCCAGAATCAGTGCTTGGCATTCACGAATACTGGTATCAATTTGTTGAAGAATTGAAATCGAGAAAGTAGCAGTTTTGCCAGTTCCAGACTGAGCTTGAGCTATAACATCGCGGCCTTGAATGCAAGGCATAATAGCGCGTTGCTGGATAGCAGACGGTTTTTCAAAACCATAGGCGTAAATTCCTCTCAGCAATTCTTCCTTCAAATTCATGTCATCAAAGCTTTCCACGACCTGATGCCAGTTAGTATCCAGGTTCCCTTGGGGTTCCATCCCCGGAGGTCCATCATAGCTTCCTTGATCTTTTGATGGCCCATTTTTGGAATCTTCCGGCCAATCTTCTGATCTGTGAATCAATAGTTTTTGACATTAAATTAACATTTTTTATCGATCGATAAGTGGTTAACCTTGTTTGAATGAATTAGCAAAAATCATTAAAAATTGCATTACTACTAACACTTCTGTCAAATTGGCATAATCAGTTGTAAAGTAAACGTTAGAAATAAAAGCAATACATCAAAACCAACATAGAACTTACTACAATATGTTTTATAAACAAAATCAAGAAGAGCAATAGTTACTAGTATGTAAAACACGTGTGCTGAATCAGACTTGCAATAATGTACTCCTACCAGCGCCATGTTGGCAATCGGCGACAGGGACATTGAAATTATTTCACAATTTATGGAAAATTACATGAAATTACTAAGCCTTAACGAAACCTAGTGTTTTTTCTAGCAAATATATCATACAAACTTAGGCAGAAAGGCTCATCTAGCTCAAGAACTCAACTTACCTTCTTTCAGGTGAATAAGACATGTTCCAATCGCGGTAGCTGAACGGAAAAGAACTAGCAAAGCATAAGCAAGGTCAAGTTAAGTTAACAGAAGCTTTTTTTAGAGTTTTTGCAAAATTAAGTACTTTATTGAACAAATATTATGACAATAATTTTAATATATTTTTTTATGATTTATAAAATTATTAAAAGTCGATATATGTGGTCTATTACAACAATGTGAATATTACTAAATTATTGTGGAATAAAATAGCGGAAGTACGTCACGAAAATCTATGGAACACAGGCCTCTATCCACGAAATTCACAACGCACTATCGATTAGTAGTCTATTGCCACTTATGTTAATAGGTTTTTTTTTCATAAGAACAATTGCACTTTGAACACCTTTTATTAATTTTCACAAAATAACGTCATGCTAAATCATAAAATATAGTTCAAAATAAATGTGAAAAACCACATAAAAGACACGCCACCCCAAGACACAAATTAATGTATGTAAAAGCGCCAGGCTAGCCCGCGAAACTCAAATTTTCAAGTCAGTATCGTATGTTAATCAAAATATGTTTTATTCGAAACCGTAACAAATAGGCATTTACAGAATCATATCGTATTGAAGGCCGAATTCTAACTTAAGGTGAATGCGCAGTTGTAGCCCACGAAATTCAATTTTTCTTACGTTTTTTGCAGTTTTCAGGTCAGTGTCAGGTTGTATCTTGATCAAAATATGATTCGCGACTATAACAAGTACGTATTAATTACAGAATTATAATCATGAGAATCATTAATACATCTTTCTAAGTAAGATTTGTTCCATAAGAACAAATCTCTTATGGAGAGATAATATTAATCATTCTAATGATTAAAATTCTGTAAATACAATCTAATAAAGTCACGAATCACGCGCGTTTCTCTTTATAAGGCTCAGTCGTCCTCTCTCCGTCAAAATGTGCCGCACCATTCAAATATAGACTGGGTATGTTCCCCGGCCCAGCTTCAGACCTGAATACCATAGAACAATATTATGATATGATGGTTTTTGAACGTTATATTTCATCCCGTAAGCATCAGCATAATGTTCACAGACAGACACCAGTTTCCTCAAGCCTTTGATCGAGGAACTCAAAATAATAACCATCTCATCAGCCTAACTCAAGCTATTTATTACACTTTGTATCTTTGATATACAGGGTGAAATTTTAATCACCGTTTTTTTCTTACTACTTCGTACTCATCATTATGAACAACTTTTACTATGGGACCAAACCTGAAATCGTTAAAAAAAATCGGCTGTTCCCTATATTTATTTATGTTCGCATAGCTCGTCAAAATGCAGCTGGTTATTTTTTCGCGATTTCCGGTTAGGTCCCATCCCATAGTAAAAGTTGTTCAAAATGATAAGTATGTAGTGTGTTAGGGTACTTTGTAATAAAATATAAATGTTTAATTACATAAATAACACTTATTGAACTAAAACAATTAATGCACGGCGCGAGTTAAGAAAAGGCATGCCTTCGCCTTAGAGGTTTGTACTTTTGTAGCGGACTAGTGACTTAGTGAGGGCGTCTGAGGGGTGCGGGCGTGCGGCGATCCGATCGTGTCGTGTTCCTCGAATTCGCCTCGTGTATAAGTATGTATGTGTGTTTGTATGTATAGCCTACAAGTAAATGACCCCTTAGGTACGATTCCCACCAACCGGCTCGCATCGCGCCGGGCCGGGCGGCATTTTACAATGCGGTAAAGAACATTGAAATGTATCAACAGTAATTACAGTTCATATTTGCATGCAACTCATATTTACCTCCGTCGGCATCCCGCGACGCGTCGCGACGTGTCGCATGCGTAAGTTGCATGCAAATATGAACTGTAATTACTGTTGATACATTTCAATGTTCTTTAACGCATTGTAAAATGCCGCCCGGCCCGGCGCGATGCGAGCCGGTTGGTGTGAATCGTACCTTAAGAGGAAAACGGTGATTAAAATTTCACCCTGTCTGAGCTAAAACGGATTTATTTATTTATTATTATTTTCTTTTAAATAGATTATTTTCTATTTTGTGAATGAGAACGTTGTAGGCCTTGAAGACTCCTACCACCATTTCCACCATTCCATTTTCTATTTAGTTAAATACCTCCTGTTACTTTTTGTAAGGCTTACACTGTCCTCCAATATCTATTTACAGGGTCATTTGATAACATTGTATTTTTTTTTTTTACAAAATCCGACCCGAAATACCCCCCTAGTCGGGTATAAAGAGTAACTATGTCGTTTATTGCCGCAGGAATTGACCATTTGGAACCGTGCACCTAGCTTCTCGCTATTCATAAGTGCACATGGTTAGTAGATTTATGTCAAATATAATATTTTGAATACTTCGAAAAGACTTTGAATTATTACTCATGTGTATGCCAGGTTGATCGTCTAAGTATCGTCAAAATCATCTCTAAGCGCATACACTTATTACTTATATTTTCCGTCAGGGTTTCCGAACGGAAAATATAAGAACGTACAGTTCGTGACACGTAAGAAGAGACTTGACCCCGCCTCCCCGCCTCTTTCCGCCGCCCCGATGACGCCCGGTCCCCATCCCGCACCGGGCGTCATCGGGGCGGCGGAAAGAGGCGGGGGTGGCGGGGTCAAGTCTCTTCTTACGTGGCACGAACTGTATGCGCTTAGAGACGATTTTGTATGAAATGCGTGCATTCAGGGTCTCCGAATCAGAATTCCTGATCAGGAAACTTAATCAGGAAACCGGACGAATGTGGCCGGCCTAAGGGCGTTTGTGCACTACAAGGAATTTTACTGTCCGGGCAGTCCGATTTTATTTTTTTATTATGTCGTGCCATATGGGACCGTAAAAAATTGGACTGCTGGACAGTAAAATGAAAAGTGCACAAACGCCCTCCTAAGACCCTAAAGTTTGTGTACTGGTTACATTTTTTTTTAAATTCTGATTTGAGAAACGCTCTTTTCAGCACAGCTTTTCAGTATAATTTTTGTCTATGATAAATCATCATAAACAAAATTTAATTTTTTCTTTTGATAGTTGTTACGTTGGTGATTTGTTCTTCCGGTCGTGTCTATGACTACGCTGCCATTTTGGAACGGCAGTGCTTTTTGTTCGTGTGAAGCGCTTGCTCGTTGTGAGGAGTAGATTGTGATTTAGTCAAGTGTAGTTTTATTTTAAGTCGAACTCAATCAAAATGAGCTGGCAAGATTATGTCGATAAACAGTTAATGGCATCCAGATGTGTTACAAAAGCTGCGATTGCCGGCCACGATGGGAATGTCTGGGCCAAGTCAGAAGGCTTCGAAGTAAGTTTTTCCTCTGTCAAGTTACTACGCGGTCAGTGATTTGCAAAATTTTAATTTTGCTGTGAACACCAGTGCCAAATAGTGTTAGCAAGTGCAGTTCGTATTAGGTTCGACGGATGACGAATTCTTTATCCGGCGAGTTTGACAAGATGGCGACATGTGGTGGAACCTGATTCGGATTAGAAACGTGAAATTTGCCGCACTAAACATGATAATGTTATAAGTCATAACTTATAACATAATTGAGTTGCTATTACTGTTGTCATATTAATGAATTTCTTGTTTTTATTTGTGCTAAGCAAAAGCCGAAACTGCCGGCCGGTACATTGTCAGGGTATCATCCTATCAACATCTCTTAAGTGGAACCCCGGTCAATTCTTCTGTGTTCAATATTTTATGATTATAGGTACTTTCATAGAATATTTAGAAATTCAACTGGGTAAAATATGCTTACGACGACCTGTTGTCAAAATTGTCAAATGAATACTTTACCGATAAGTTATTTGCCGAAGCTACCGCCAATGATAGCGCTAAACTCATCACTTTATGGGCCGTATTACAGAACCTCGATCAAGACTCCAAGCAATAGGTACTTAAAACTAGTTTCAATCAATCAAATGGCTTTAAACAAGCTCTAATGTGTCAGTTATGTGAATGTAATGTAATGCTCGAGTTTTGAGTGAGGTTCTGTAATACGGGCCTAAGACTGAAAGAATATAACAACTATTATATTAATTATTTCACTTACCCCAACTATTTGGCCGACAAAATCACAAACGAATGTAGTGACCATTATTGCATGTGAACCCAAAATTTCAAAGGCGAAATATTCAGCGTTTAGAGCTATGTTATAATACTTTGTTTCTTTAAACTAGTTATTATAGTAAGACAACCTCAGACCAAAGCATTCCCTTATATAAAAGGGGAAACCCTTAAATTACTCAAAATTGTAAAAAAATGCAGGACAGAATTATAATTATTAATCATAATAGTACTTTCTGCATTTATTATTCACAAATCAAGTGATACAGTTCTGGCATGGTGAAAAGGTCATAAAATTTACTTTTTCTGTGGGTGGAATAATCAGTTTTTATTTAATATAAGTAGATTTTTATGTTTGTTACACACAACTTGGAACCTCGATATTTCTATCAGTAAATAACACAATTTGAAGGTGTGGTCAGTGACAAAATGTTTTAGGGTAACAATTTTAGTTACATGTTTAGGAAATCAACTGATTGCCAAGTAACAATTACTGCAACATAATTTTTAGTGCCCAATTTGGCTGTGAACAAAACTTGGAATTCCTTAAGAGCGTTTATACAGAAAGTGGGCAACGTCGCAAATAGCTGTCAAATATTTCGCTGTTTAGATTAATTTGTCAATATTACTGTATGAAAATAAGAAATATGGCTAACTAATGAACTAGAATATTGATTATGAAATGCAATAATTAATATCGTAACACCGAATATTTAGTTTTAGATGTAAAAAAAGTATTTGGAAGCTTTACAAATGCCTTTTTTACACCTAAAACGGTTACAACATAAAATTCAGTGTTTTAATTGCAATTCATTATTATTATTCTAGTTCATTAGTTAGCCATATTTCTTATTTTCATACAGTAATATTGACAAATTAATCAAAACAGGGAAATATTTGACAGCTGTTTGTGACGTTGCCCACTTTCTGTATACGCGCTCTTAAGTGTTGTGACAGTTCAAATTTCCTTGATTAATTCCTGTTTGATGTATTCATTTGTCTTTTAATTTGCTTAGACAGTTTTTCTTAGATAATTTGTTTTTGACTTAACATCAAGCCTGTATTCCCCAAAGGGTTAGGCAGAGATATATTTATAGCGGCCCACATTCTGGCCACATTCATTTGTTATCGAGTGTCAAGTTATTTTTCTTTAAGCTTTTGGTTCCACAGACCTGAAAGACTAAGGTCCTTTAATCAGTGTCTTGTATGTTAGATAAGGACACTGAAGGTTTGGCTGGTACACTAATTCAGAAAATGCTGTGTTTTCAAATTCAGAATCAAAGTAGTGTATTGACATAGCTGACTTTTACATTTTTAAGGAAGACTACTTTATAATTATAACATTTATATCCATATATTCATCATAGTACAAATCAAATAGCTTTCTATTAAATTAAAATATTCTATCACCTTGTAAACAAAGGTTTTTTTTTTCAAAGAATCTTGTTATAAAATAGGTATATGACAAGAGTGTATTTTGTTGTTTAGAGAGCATAGATACTAATCATGACCAAGTACAACTTCCACTTAGGGCTGATTTTTTTTCAATCAACAGATATTTTTATTTGTGGAATAAAATTGACATTGACAGTTTTTGTATGGAAAACTGTAAGACATCAAAATTATTCCTCCGATAATATTATCTGGCGTTGGTAAAATCAGCCCTTAGTTGAATGTTTAATTGCAATAATGATTAAATCAAGTGGTGACGGACCAATACCCCAACCACTTGGTCCTCTTCTCACCCAAATGTACTTTTTTTGAGGTATCAGTCATCTATCTAGACAACCTGTTTTCACTTGCTATTATGTAAAATTTGCTTCTTCTAATCAATGGGAAAACAAATCCATTTCTCAAATTTGCTTACCAAATTTGCTTACAGTCTTCTCACTACCTTACCTTGCATGCATCTAATCTAACTAACCTATATAGTAATCCACTGCAGGGCAAAGGCATTCCTCTTCCTTTTCTTCACCATTATTTTTGCTGTCCATGTGTTCATATTAAATAAATAATAATATACCTAGAAGCTGACTGGTTAGAAGGACAAAATTAAGAGAGACATGTTCTATGTTATGGGTTTGGTTTCCACACTTAGTCCTTCAAGTGGACCATTGTGCGTGGGCCATGGCGGCCGTCGGTGGTTATTCCAACCAGCCCACCTTCGTCCAGAAGTTGATTAAGTCTCCTGGCCTGTTGAGAACATCTGTGTAAGATCTGGGTGTCCCGACGGTTTCTGACCTAATCTGGATGATGCCTGTGCTCTCAAAGAGCACATGTGCAATGGTTTCATCAGCCTCCATGCAAGCCCTGCGAAATGGACTGTCCGTTATGCTTATTGTGTGGAAGTGTTTGTTTAGCAAGCAGTGTCCAGTGATGGTCCCTGTCACCAGGTGCAGGCCTTTCCTGTCCAGATGTAGTAAACGTCCGGTTAGCTTGCCATCAAATGATGGCATGGCGTCCTTGGAATAGTCCAAGAGCTGATGGTCCTCGACACCGGGCTGCACATATGTGCAGCCCAGTGACAAGGAACTTCAGCTCTTAGCTTGTGTGTGGGTGTGCTTCTCTAGCCACCTGTGCAGTTGGTTGAAGTTGATGGGCATGACAGGTTCCGGTCCACAACAACAGACATAGAAGCAGACTCATTCAATATTTGATTCTCATTTCTACTTTATTTAATATTCTAATGGACCATGATATTTTTTATTCAATGTAAGCAAAATCTGACAATCAATCTCATAACTGAAATTTTTACTAAATATTGACCATGGATTGATTTAAGACTTATCCCATAGATTGTACCCAATGTCCTTTATCTAAATTAGGTATATACTTGTTTAAAGTTCAATGATTTTACACACACTACTTCACAACCATTATAAGAAACAGCCGTGAGATGTGGAAAAAGTAGAGGGGAGACTTTGTCCAGTGTGGCCTGATATATGATTTTGAACACACAATAAAGTAAACCGGAAAGGATTAATCCATAAATCCCTTTTTACCTAGCTTCTTCCCAACAATATTATGGTCAGCGTTCAATCTAACCAGCCGGGACCAATGACTTAATGTGCTTTCTGAGGCCCTGAGGGATCTTGATATTATTATGTAATTTATGGTTACACATATGGACCAACCGTGATATGTGTAGCTTAACAGTAGATTGATCTATGCAACTGTTAGTTATTCCTTAACTTCGGGCCCAATAATTTTGACAAAATGTTAATGTTGTTTGCATAGTTTTTGAGAATGAATTTGTGGTGGAATAACGAAAAAATAACACCTAGGTTAAACGAACTCTTCCAATTCGGAAGGTCGGTATCTTTGGTTTTGTTTCATTTTTTTGCCACAGACTTCCGAAACTGATTATTCAGTGTTTATTTTGGCTGTTTTTATTTTTGTAAAAATGATTTTTAGTAATATGAAAAAAAAATCGTTTAGTTTTAATGCCAACCATACAAATATGACCACCCAAATGACATCACTTTATAGAGCAGTGGCGAAGGTTCCATACAATTTGATTCCTACCAGCTTCCCTTTGAAAAATGGCACAGTCAGTATTCTATAGACCAATAATATAATCATAATAAAGATATCTACTCCGGCTTATCTCTTACAAAAATTGACCCTTCGCTACTGTTGTAGACTAGTTTTGTAAGTCATATTTATTGTTTATTTTTGCTCAATCTAACATTTTAACGTTTGTTAATAGATATCAAAAGATGAAGTCGCGAAGATAGTGGCCGGTTTCGACAATGAATCACTGTTAACGAGTGGTGGCCTGACGATAGCGGGTACACGGTACATCTACCTCAGTGGCACAGACCGCATCATACGCGCAAAACTCGGCAAGGTTGGCGTGCACTGCATGAAGACACAGCAAGGTAGGCATTTGTTGTTATTATGCCCTTTGAGGGCAGGTTTATTAGAATTAAAATATTTTGATATAATACTGTCTCGTATATATGTATATGTCTCTAAAATATAGTGTCTAGGTAGGTTGTGTGTGGCAGTTCAATAGCTGACAGCACTTGACCGGATCAATAAAATATAACTACCGGACCCTTATCTAAGGGTGGTTGTTATAAAGTAGGGTTCTCAGAGGTAGAGTTTTAAAGAGCTGTTTTTGTATTTTTAAGAACAGTTAACATTCTAATCTCACACTCAGACTGTCAAAAATACCATACCTCTAATTTACTTAAACTTTTTATACGTTTTTGACATTGATTGTTGATTGATACTTGAATTAGAATACTTTTTTAACCGACTTCAAAAAGGGAGGTTCTGTATTCGACCCGTATGTATGTTTGTCCGTGATTTTTTCAAAACCTTTTGAGACAATTTTGATGATTCTTTCATTAATGTGATCTATATACTTTCAGGAAGGTTTTAGTATATACGTAATAAGTTAGGTAATTATTCCTATGTACGAAGTTATATGCATAAATGTACTGCATCTCCGGCAGTTCTATGCGAATTTTGATGATTCTTCTAGTCGGTCTTGAATTCTTCAATGCCCTAGTGTTAATTGAATTTGTGTGGGGTAGGTACAACTAAAAAGTGAAACATAAAAACTTTTACAAAAAACAACCGACTTCAAAAATAAATACTGATACGTGATAAATAACTTTAATTTCAGAAGTCGGTCTCAAAAAACGAAAATGTGGAACCAACGACACCGACTTCCTCAAGTTATTTCTCACTTTGTAGTGTTTTTTTTTTTAAGTCAGTTGTTTTTTTGTAAAAAAGTGTTTTATTTACGAGAATAATTTACCTGACCTTGAGACATCAAGCACCTGTTTTTGTATTCAGTCGGTTCTTTCTTCTTGAATATCCATATTATGTGTTAATTCATACTATCTTTATTAATATTATAAATGCAAAAGTAACTTCGTCTGTCTGTCTGAAAGCCTTAATGGTTGTAAAATGTAGTAAAGATAGATTTCGCAGTCGCGTCACAGTGAATGGTTCCGTAGTTGGGATGAGTAAGTTACACACAGCAAAAATAACTGGGTTCTCGAAAAAACTGATAAACATCACTGTGCTTGTAACCGAAAAGATCCCATATTTCAAAAAATCACTTAGAAACATTGATTTTTTTTCATCCCTCGTTTACTTGTATTAGGACAGCCATCCCTAATAGATATTTTTCGTAATTTCCGTACACCACTGTTCAGTGGTGTAAAGATACCACCTTCTTTCGAATCTTAATCGATATAGTGCAAATAGTCTCGCGAGTAAAATAGCCATGTAACATCGCCTGGATGTCACACGGCCATTTTACTCGGACGCACATTACGAAATTATAAGAGCTCCAATTTTGCCATTTGTCTACGGAACCTTAAAAAAGGAATTTCGAATATGTACTTACTCATTTACTTCTTCATATTATTCGTCGCGTAAATAAATATGGAAATTAACTCTCACTATCCATATTATTTTTATATTTCATTGATATGATTCTCTAAGTCACATGTTTCATCATCAACTTCTCAGCTCCGCTGCATTCTATTCTTTCATACGTCATATTCACATCCCAGTTCCGATTCAAACAGAATGACAGCTGGTCTTGATAAGATTTGTAAATTGCCAATGTTTATATTAAGTAATAAACTAGTAGCGACAGCAATTAAATTAATAATATTGTGACCTCGCAGCAGCCCCAGACGGAGATGGCAGGGCCTGTATGCGTTGGACTCCTTCGATAAAGACTGGTCCTTAAATAACCCTAGATAGAGAGTAGGAATTGATTTGCCCTGCAAACGGAAAATTATACTGGCTGATTATAATGGTGATCTAATGTTAGTTTTATAGCTCCAACTGTTGCCCGCGACTTCGTCTGCGTGTATTTTGTATTTCATTATTTTTAATACAAATATTCAGCATAAACATAACCCTCCTTCTGGCGCAGTCGGGTAAAAAGTCCTTCTCCATTTCCCAGGCTACATAGGCTTAGTGCGAAATAGTAACACAGCCAGACGGAGTTTTGCATTAATAATATTACTATGACCAAACATGTTATACATATAATATTCATTTCTGATTAGATTTGTAACTGCTACCGTCGAAATTATTCATTGTTTCGTAATTATAAATTACTTTTATGTTGATGTTACGTATAATAAAGTTGTAATCTTCATTATGTTAACGAAAGGGAAAGTTCGTAAGGTACTTAGGCACGGTTATGTACGGGGAAAGTGAATCAAAGTGACGGTCGTACATATTCTACAGCGGCTAGTTTATTTTAATGTTTTGTTTCAGCCGTCGTAATTTCTCTGTATGAAGAACCCATCCAACCCCAGCAAGCCGCATCCGTAGTGGAGAAGTTAGGAGACTATTTAATTACCTGTGGTTATTAGAGGTGAGTTCTAACACTATCTGTTCTTATTTAACGTTATACACGCCGGGATGTGTAAAGTTTTAAATTGCACTGAAGACTTCAAAAACATCATTTCTTTCTTTTACAGATCGAAGCGCGCCGTGATCTAAGAATACTATAAGATAATATTTTTTCCACAGGGAAATAAGTAACTGCATTTTGTATATTCTATAAAGTGATAAGGACCGTTCATTTGTTTTGATATTCGATAAATTATGGCGTCATCAGTGCGTGACACGTTTCGTAACTGTGTGCAGATGCAATTACTTTGCGGATTTCGGACCCTTTTTATACGCTCACCGCTTCCATAAAGTAATTGTGAGCTGTAATGGTTTAAACATGTATTTTAAAGTTTGCTTTTTTGACCAGTTTGCAAGCAGGTCTCAAAGCATGATGTATAGAGATTTTTTTAGGTTTCTTCTCAAGCATTCTGATACTTTATCTGGCGTGTACAATGATCTAAATTATAATTGAGGTAGACTTAAAAATAGCGTCACTAGCCATCTAGACAAAAAAGCCCGCGTACAGATGCTTGAAGAGAAGTTATAATAACCACGTAATGAAATTACTGTAACAACATTATACAATATACATATATATATATATATAATTATAAATAGCATTTGTGTAAGGGCTTGTTACAAATTGAAAGACACTGTAACCCAAGTATTACGATTTTAATTGAAGATCTCTAGTCCCACTGGATCCATCGTATGAGTAATATCCGACACATCGTGCGTGGCGCGAGGCCCGAGCCGCGACGCGCCGCGGCCGCGGCCTCTACATGGCCCGCTATTACAGTTTTCTGCTATGCTTTCTTTTTAATTGTGCCGCATTTATAATCTTGTGTAGTGAGTAATAAACATTTGCATTCTGTTCTATTCTATCTCTTAGCTGCAGAAATAGAAGCGCTCAATTACCCTGTATCCTCAGACAAGGCTTGCAGTAAACGAAGGGTGCATATTGTTTATATTTGATATTACTACTATAGCTTTGTACATTGTTTCTGATAAGCGATGGGAACTGTGTCTATCTAATAATAAAATGATTTGTATTATAATATTTTGTTTCTTTGAAAATCAACCACCTGAGTTGCAGGAAGAAAAGATAAAATTAAAAACCTTATTTTATTGCTAATGAACATAATTTATTTTCCTTTTGACAAAATCTACAGTAAGTATTAAGAGTTAAGTACACTCGAATACAAGGATTGGTATAAAATGTTTTAACTTGTAGCAATAATAATTTATCAAGTGATTTTGGTTCTTTAAAGTCCAACACCCGAGGATTTTTCTCTAATGTAGTTATAAATTATTTTCAGAAAATTTATGAAAAAAGGTTTAAAGTTAAGTTGCGTTACTATCTATACTTAATTAAAGTAGATTTCCTCTGATGACATACAAATTGCTGTTTATTCGTTATTTTACTAAAGAGCATTTATATAACAGTATGTATATCAAAGAAATGAAAACGCGTTTGTTTTACTTACTACGTGGTTATCTACATTTCTACAATTCTATTTATACGAAAAAAAACGCTTGTGTATGAATAAAATACGTAGGTACTTATCACATCTTAACAAATAAATTATGCGTTGATAAAAAGCAGGAATTATACAAATCAATACACAATGTTTTATATCATTCCTATACATCAGATTTATTAAAATAATAATACTCCAAGTCCCATAAGCCAACACATCTTATATAACTAATTGATTCCGTAACCCAACAAGTCATTGAGAACTGTACTATGAACTACTGTAGTCTCGCAAAACTGCTGTAGTCTATCAGTGTTGGCTATTAATTTTATTTTATTACAAAGTATTTCATTGAATGATTGACATGACGTATTAAACGTGTTTCAAAAATATATTCGTCATGTTCGACTGTTCGTTCAAGCAGACTTTTTATTAGTCTTTCTCTCCGAAGTAATACACTCATTAATTTGTTACACTTATCGTCCGAACATTTTCTTGGTTTCCATCCTTACTGGGTGCGGGGAAAACAACATCATGAATCGTGAAAAGTCGAAAGTCTCCCATGGTGTTGCTTCAAGGGTGCTCTAGAGAGTAATGGCGAGATTTTTTCCAAAGGCTTCGGAAAAACCCTTTGCGTTGCTTCTGTCCTGGGTGCTCCTCGCCTGTTAACAATGAAAAGATAGTCTTTAATAATTCTAAATGTATGTCGCTGGCACAAGTACACATAGGAAAATTAATATATCAAAAAGCCTTAACGAGATTATTTTTGGCGAAATGTGATAGTTCTTAACCCAACCTCTGAAGTAAATACTGCCTAAGAAATTATATTATAAACAAGTAGGCAAAATGAGATGACATGCAATAAATAAATGTTGCACTGGTTGTTAGTATATGAGATGTTTCATGTTTTGCTCTACCAAGATAAATTTGCTTCCGCTGTATGGTAGAGGGATACAAATACATATGAAGATAGTATTTTCCTGTTGCTATAATTATGCCAATGATAATGGAAGTTAAAACGTCGCTTTGTAGTACCTAATTAAAAATAATAAAATGATGTTCCTATTATCTACTACACGTCTATAAATAAGTGAATGTTGAAATGATTCCAAGCACTATAAAGTACCTTACTGTAGTGTTAGGTACTGCCGGGCATCGTTAAACTTAACGCTTAAAAGGTTGTTCGTGAGTCGTCAACCCTCTATTGGGGAACGCGAATGTCAAGTGTACGAGCGTACCGCAGTCTGCTTGTTCATGATCGTTGGTGTCTCGGCAAGCGGATCGATACAGCGCGTAGGTACGCTGCCGCGAGCGGTGGGATGAGCTTTCGGCCCGGAACGACACGAACGAAGTTTGCTGAACTACGCCGTCCGTCTCTACCTCGCTCAGTCATTGGAATCACCAATTACAAGTTCTGTAATGACTATAACAATGTGATAAGTATAGGTACTTTAATTTGATATCTAGAAACAAATGTATAAATGCAGGATATTAATATAGGTACCTACCTATTCAAAGATACCGAATGTTGGTTAACAGTTAAATTTACTGTTGCTGCGTTAGGTAGGCTAAAAACGTTAACTTTTATGTACGTTCACTTGCTTAGTCGTGTTCAGACGAACCTAATTAGCTGCACTTTTTCATTATACGCTCTGGATAGTCATGAATTAATTTAAAGCTCACAAGACCGTGAATGATTACTCTTCAGCGAGATATCAATAATGCACCTTGATAAATTCATGAAAATACCTACATTTGTTATTTTAGACAGCGTCGATTTAAAAATAAAATGCCTAAATTTAAATAGTTTGAAATTCCGATATTTCGTCTATGAAGTAAGAGACCTGTTAGTAGGGCATCCGAAAATAAACCGCAGTAAGTAGGTAGTTTCCAGCACGCGTCCCAAATGCCATGCACGCTGCCTAAAATAGTCGTGGACTGAGCCACGTGAGATGCCGCACCCGACATCCGACTCCGATGCTTGAAGCGTAATTTATTTGTCTTACATTGAATT